>CM077082.1:31610669-32210669 GCA_039513925.1 Platanthera zijinensis
CCTCCCTAGCTTTGATGCAAAACACACGACCACGAACTCCAGATGACGGACTGGACATACACCTCGTGCTCTTGCAACTAATGCGAGCCATAGGCCACAACATTACCACGCTGCAGCAGCACGCAGTCTAATCCGCTGCCTAAGGCAGCGTCATAGATCTCACAGCTTCTGGTTCCACTCGGCGAAACTTAACACTGCACCGCGATTGACCAACTCTTTAACCCTTCACCGTTTGGGTGTACTCACGCATCTAAGCAATCCTTTCAAGCTTTTCCTTGACAACGATGCGAGGGGTAATACTATCCGCGGGAAGTCCTCTACGAAGCGCCTGTAGTAGCCGTCCACACCAGAAACTCTGGATTTCCGCTACCGAGACAACACAGGCCACCCTCGTATTGCGACTAACAACGCTGGACCCACACGCCCTCACTCTACCAACTAAAGGACCAAGAAGCGCTACGAGGATAATCCAAGACTCGAGTTCGGAGAACTTGGTGTATACATGGTTCCTTCTTAACGTCCACAAAACCAAGAGCAGATATTCAGAAACGATACCCTTCGCACTAAAATTACCCCCAATGTGTCGTCGATGAAGACGATCACAAACTGGACTAGGTACTCCATGAACGTTCTGTTCATCAGATCCATAAACACCGATGGCGCATTAGTCAGCTCGAACGGCATGACCATAAACTCAAAATGCCCATGTCTTGCGTTGAACACTGTCTTTGGGATATCGCTTTCCCTGATTCTCAGCTGATAGTAACCAGACTTAAGATCCAACTTTAAGTACACCGATGACCCACCCAACTGATCAAACAGATCGCCAATTCTTGGGATCAGGTACTTGCTCTCTTTTATCAACTTGTTCAGTTCTCCATAACCGATTCAGAGCCGCAAACTCCCGTCCTTCTTATACCCGAAAAGGACCGGTGTGCTCCAAGACGACAAACTTGGACGCACATACCCTTGCTCCATCAAATTTTCTAGTTGAACCTTTACTCCACTATCATCTTAGGCATCAGCCTATAAGGAGAGCGTGACACGGGTTTAGCACCTGGCACAACTCAATCGTGAAATCGATCTCTCGCTACGGTGGGGCTCCAGGGAGATTGTTCGGGAACACATCGGGATGCTCAAAAACCCACTAGGATACTACCCAGAGTGGACTTAGGCATTACAGCCTCCACTAACATGAAGAACAGCTTTGTACCGACACAAAACTGTCTTGACCACCGGGAGGGCAGACGCCAGTGTCCTGCTCGATCCCTTCAGTTCCGCAAACGTTGTCTCCTGCCCAACCCCCAACTAGGTCTCCTTGCGGTTGCAAACGATAAAAGCCTTCTGCCCCAAAGGCTAGCCCAACAAAGATGATGTCAAACTCTACTAACGGCAGCAGCAACGCTAGCAAGTAGAATCCTTGACTTTCAATAAGACTCTTACCGCACAGATTATATCTCCGCGCGCACTGGACGACTACTGGGTAGTAACCCATCCGGATTGCCAAGATTCCAAAATAAAGCCTAGAACTTCCAATTCTATGTAATCACACATAAGGCAAGCAACAAGGTTGCTAACAATTAAACCATACTTGACGACCCGACAGTCGGCCACATGACCTCCTGCTGGCCAAGGATGTTCACTCCCGGTTGGGCCGGAGTAAACAGCGATGCGGCGGACGCCACCGCCTTGCCTTTCTCTTCAGATAACGACCCAGACTTCTTTTTGGACATTGGGCGTCCACTCCAACAATCCCGGGCATAGTGCCCCGGCTTTCCACAAACAAAGCATGCATCCGGGGTTTGAACCGTAGTCGCTCCAGATGTGCTAGAGGAAGGGACTAGACCCGACCTCCTAGACTTCTTGTACCACCTACGGTACCAAGATTTTGAGGTTGGCATTTTGAACATCGTTTCCTTTACACCAGAGGCTTCAACTGCTCCTGCCAAAACTTTCCTTGTCTTCGGAGCACTCTCCCAACACTCTCTGGCGAGATGCCCTTTCTTGCCACAAGAATAACAATTGAGGGTAGTTCGGGTAGTGGATAACCAGCCTCCTTTCTCGGCATCTTTCGATAGACAGTCCTTATAGGATCAGTAGGGTTTGGTACCCTATCCACTGGTACTTGGTGAGTTTTCCCCAACTCCACCTCCAAAGCTCTAGCCGACTCCACTAAAGCTCGGAATCCCAATAACTTTGGTCCTAGCAGTAGGATACGCAACTCGCTGCGCAGACCGTTATAAAATCTATCCACTATAGATTGCTCGCTTTCCCATTCAGAGCCTGGGTGGCGCCTTAACATAAGGAATGTCTGCAAATATGCGTCAACTGAATGCTCTCCCTGCACCACAGTCAAGCTCATCTGCTGCTCTAAAAGACCTCCAAATGCCCTTTGCTCCAACATACCGCCCGATGTTGGGGCCATCTCAGGGACAAAGGGTTGCACATTACTCCCATGTTGTGCGTTGGTCACAGCGAATACCGCTTCAACCACCCTTCTTATGGTTTCAGAGACGTAGGGGTCTCAGGAACGTTACTTGGTGTCGTACTTTGCTCAGCAAACGTGTGTTCAAACTGCCACGCTCCACTTCCGGACACCTATAGCTGTTCAAAACACCATAAGTGACTGAACAAAATTTGCAAAAAGCAATTATAGTGATAACTGCTAAAAAGAAGTTATCTATGCGGTTATTTCCAACAACTTATTCAGTTAAAACAATTAAAATAAGTTTAAATGATATGGAAATGAAAGTAAACTCTTATTTATTTGAATTGTGACTAATTTGGTTTTGTTTCGATATATTTGTATCAGATGCGCCAAAGAAATTTGCCTGAAAAGGAAATCTGTCAAAACTTCATAGCTTGAAAAAGAGGTTGCAACGTCCACAAATAATTAGTTGCAACTATCAGGTTTCGGGTGGGCAAGGCAGGCGCAGGCGCAAACGTTGCAACGTACAGAAAAACAAGGTTGCAACAACCTGGGGCGAAATTAAATCCGAAATTTGAATTTTGGGGCTGGACGAAAACATGGAAGGGTGCGTCTCTTGGGGATTTTGGGGGGAATTTAGACAGCAGTTATGGCAAGTAATAAAAGGAGAGAAGGAGATTTTTATGGCATAGATAGAAATTCGAAAGAGGGAAAAACGAGAGCAAAGAGAGGAACCGGGCGGAATTCGCTTAGGGCTGGAGATCGGGAGGAAGAAGAAGTCGCGCAGCAAATCTAGATCCGTGCAAGGAGAGGCGACAACATCCTTTGTAGGGGCATTCGTAGAGATCAATTGGTTGGCTTGTTCTAACTCTTATTCATCATGTTTGTTGAACTCCCACTCCGATTTCTCATACTTTTGACTATGATGAACTAATTCGCTTGCGAGTCTTATATGTTGTGAACTATTCGACGTTTGCTTTGATATTTACATGAACAATTGAGTTAAATTTGGTTTGTATCTTAAATTTCATTCTCTTCTTCAGTGATGACGTTAAGAGATTACCATCTAGTGCTTCATACTGCGTTCTATATGCGAGAGCTGCGTTCGTAAGTCTCGAGAATTTAATTTGGCTACATATGATTTAGCGTATCGCTATCATTCTAGTTGTGGAGTTAAGATCCATAATTTTATACGTATGTTTACTTGTGTAGTTTTGATCTAAGGTTACTCACTAAATATGCATAGTGCGATGATGAAATCGAGAGATGCTCACCGCGAGTTTAGGATTTCCACAAGATAAAAACTGAGTTGAATTCAATTGTATTTCTCATCACAAAAAGGCAAACTAAGATTAGGGATCAACATATGAGACTCGTTCTTCTCATCATTATATTCTCATCTTACTTTAGTTTCGTTATTTAGTTTACTTACTCTAAAAACCTTGTGATTTTGCTTGACTTATAAGAAAAGATCATTACTAGTACTCATAAGCTGAGGAAAAATATTGTCTCTGTGGGTTCGACACTCTACTTTCCATTTTGTTACTTGACACGACACGTACACTTGCGTAGCACTTATATATTCACACGACAAAGCGTGCATCATATAGGAACACGCAAGTTCCTCAAACATGTGTATTTTCATTCCTAAGTGGACATTCATGGTTCTTTTCATGTTATAACGATGACGCACACACATGTGCTCACCACCCCTTAAAGTGAATTCGCCCACGAATTCATTTAAGCTTGACCGAAACCAGTATTCTGATACCAATTTGTAACACACAGGTCGGAGGATCGAAACCTCCCTCTGATACCAATTTGTAACACCCCTATCCGTCACATAGTATATAACAGTAGGTCCGGCCGGGGCCCGACGCCATATACTACGGACAGACTGGTTGGTTACGCGTTGAAACCATTCAACCAATCACAATGTCCTACACAATACCTAGCGGAAGCAATTTATTAGAGTTGCAAAGAATAAAGAACCCTGCCAAGCATGAATGTCCACTACTCAAACCCATAGGAATGTATACTACACAAAACGGAAATAACCTTATGGCCTTACAATAGTTTGCTTAATAAGAGCGTCTTCCAAACCTCGGCACGCAGGCCGGCCACACATGAGTACAAAAGGAAAAAACACTCAAAACTTGGCCTTCGAGGGCCAGTACAGCAACTTGGGCTTTATCCCGCTAATTACCTCTCGACTCCGCAGTACCTGCAAGCAACAATCCACCGCACGGTGGTAAACAAAGGCAACGGTCAGCTATGCTGACTAAATTATAACGATTTCGCCCCCAAACGGGGCGGCAAAGCTTCTTCCCTGCACTTGTTAGCAAAACAAGCAACACAGTAAAACAAGCATCTCATCATAGGTGCACGCTCTCACGGCCGTACACCCCGTGCTCTCAGGGCACTTACTCGGCGAAGCCAGTCCGAACCCTGTCCGGTCCTCGACTCCACCACCACCCCCAGGGTGGCAATCTTTGTGAGCATTTAGTCTTCTCAGCCGCAGCCTAGACTCGATCTCCAAACCTCGGTAAGTCCCACATAAAACTTTAGGTCGCTTTAACCGAGCAGGTGGAGCGGTTAGGGGTACACTAGCCCGTTGCTCACCCCGCCATTACCATTTGGCCACTGACGCGGACTAAGCTTTCCCAGTCCCAAATAACGATCAAACATGGTACATAGCCCCGCTATGTACCCGATTGGCTCTCAGGCCACCGATATGACAGAAATGCGTTTCCGTCCAGATTTCCGGGTGCACCTCGGGGTTAATCCCCAGATTCCCTGATGCATTCTACCGCATGGCAACCCGAAAACAATCTCAACGCTCGGAGTCTTCTTCAGCTAGAATATGCATAGCAAAACATCAACGATCCGGAAAACACGTCCGGGTAGGCTTCACACAGCATGCCTATGTCCGTACTACGATTCCGGACTCTAACAAGGGGGACTTTACATATCTACCTAGATACCACAATCTCGCCGCACACTCGTTGGAGAGGGGTTTTCCCATGCAAAGGAAGAAGAGCTTCACATGCTCAAGAAGATAATCGTTACCCTTTCGCTTTTCCTCGGTGCCATGACGTTCTAGTTGGATGGAAAGCACCGTATCGGCCTCGCCTTCGCGGATCCGGACTCGGATCGCGATTTGGAGCTCCGAAGCTCCTCCGGTGACCGGATCTAGCTTCTTCTTCCTCCTCCAAGCTCTCTCTCTCTCTAACTCTTAGAGAGAGGACCAACCAAAGGGAATGAGGGCTTCTAAACCCTATTTCCGGATAAAACATCCCAGCAATAGCCCCCCACCGTTGGATCCAAATCCAAGGGAACGAACGGCCACGATTAGGCCTAAAATACAAAATCTGGCGCCAAACACGGGTTGCAACACGGCCGTGTGCCTGGCCGTGTCACCCATTCGCCGTCTCGACCGACTCGAAAACCAGCACACGGCATTCGACACGGCCTTCGACATGCCCGTGTCACCACTTGACACGCCCGTGTCGAGACCCGTGTCACGCCCCCCGTGTGCAATCAGCCCGCTTTCCCAACTTGAGAAGGACACGGCCTGTGACACGACACCCGACACGCCCGTGTCGAATTTTACACGCCCGTGTCAGGGCCCGTGTCATGGCCCGTGTGCCTTCCTCGAAAAACAGCCCAAAGTGACACGCCCTGGGACACGCCCGTGTCCCAGGCCGTGTACCTCAACACGACGATCTCCGACCGTCAAAACATCGACCACATGACCGTGGCCGAACACGCCTGTGTCACGCCCGTGACACACCCGTGTCACGCCCGTGTCACGCCCGTGACACGCCCGTGACACCTGCTCCAAAAGTTCAGACTGGGCTTAAAACATCACCCGTCCCTCTTTTGAGTTTCGGGGTGTTACATGGAGCACGAAGACCGTCGAGTATAGGCACACGGCCTGGGACACGGGCGTGTCCCAGGGCGTGTCGTGCTCGGGAAACTTCTGCTTCAGGCACACGGCTAGGGACACGGGCGTGTCCCAGGCCGTGTACAGCTCGGGATGTTTGCAGTTTTGCACACGGGCCCTGACACGGGCTAAGACACGACCGTGTCTCTTGGGACACGGGCGTGTGGGGTGCCGTATCGAAGGCCGTGTCTTACTCGGGAAAATCCGGGGAGCTACACACGGGGCATGACACGGGTCGTGACACGGCCGTGTCACATGTGACACGGGCGTGTCGGAGGCCGTGTCACAGGCCGTGTCCGGGTCGGGCTTTCGGGGCGATGACGAATGGGAGAACACGGCCATGCACACGGTCGTGTGTCAACCCGTGTTCGGCCCAGATTTTGTAATTTCAGGCCTAATCGTGGCTGTTCATTTCTTTGGCTTTGGATCCGACGATGGGGGGCTATCCCTGGGAGGTTTTATCCGAGATTAGGGGTTTGAAACCCTCACTTTCTTTGGGCATTCTCTTTCTAAAACCTAGAGAGAAGGGAGAGCAAGGAAGAGGTTGGAGACCAAGATCCGGCCATCGGTGGAGCTTCGGAGCTCCGAATCGCGATCCGAGTCCAGATCCACGGAGGCGACGCCGTTGCGGTGCTTTCCAACCGCGTAGTTTTTATGGCGCCGCGGAAGAATGCAAGGGTAACGATTTCTCATCCTTGGGCATGTGAAGCCCTTTTTCCCTTTGCATAGAAAGCCATCTCTCGCGAGTGAGCGAAGAGTTGGAGCGTTCCTTGGGGTAGATATGTAAAGTCCCCCTTGTATAGAGTCCGTATGCGAAAACGACATAGACATTGTGTGTGAAGCCTACCCGGACAAGTTGGTCCGGATCGGTGATGTTGCATTGCATATGAACCGGGGAAGACTCCGGGTGTTTGGGCGTTTTTCGGGTTTTCTACGTGGTAGATTGCATCAGGGAGCCTTGGAGATTAACTCCAAGGTGCACCCAGAAAACTGGGCAAAAGCGGGTTTGCCGACACGAAGGCCGGAGAGCCAACGTGAACATAACTGGGTTATGTGATTGTTGTGGTGGAAACGGGACTCGGTGAGTCCTGACCTGCGCATATTGCTTAAATTGCCGTTGCGGTATGAGCACGGGTCAGGCGGAACCGTACCCGGTCAATGTCGTTCGGCGGAACCGTTGGCATAGATGAGAGTCTTCGGCGGTTTATGGCTTAAATTGTCGTGACCAAGGCCAGGAAGACAAATTGCTCATATGGTAGGCCGTCCAAGGGGCGGTGGTGGATCGGGAACGTCTATGGCTTGAATTGATGTGACGTAGGCCGGTTCGCTGAGAATGTGCCCTGAGTGCACGGGGTGTGTGGCCGTGCGAACCTACGCCTGTGGTGAAGTGTGTTTACACTATACTTGTTATTATGCTAATAATATGCAGGGAAAGAGCGTCGCCGCCCCGTGTGGGGGCGGGATCTGATACGGCCAAAATGGATCTACGTAATCACGCAAGTGCACGTGTCGAATCAAGTAATAAAATGATGAGTTGAGTTATCGTTCCTCGAGGAAGTGTTAACGTTAGTGCTCGTAATTACTAGTCTTACCGTTCCTTGAATCCAAGTGGGATACTTTTTCACTAGTGGATTAATTTGATAATAAAGAAAACTTAAATTAATAATGGTAAAACTAAACACAATTCTTAGAAAATACTTTTACCAAGGTTGGAGAAACGATCTTGCATGTTGTTTTCCCTTGCCTATTATGACGAGATTTCTAGTGATGTTTTAATGGTTATCTTCATTACTATCTTGCATCGATTTTAGAGTGGATTTCATCATCTCTCGATCTCAGAATTCCGTTTACCCAATTTCCTCTAGTTAACTCTAACTTAGGTGGAAAGTGAATAACATGACGAGCAAAAATCAATGATGCTAACTCCAGAGAAAATCTCTTTCTCTCTTGATGCTATATTGGTGTTTATGCCGCACTTACGCCACTCCTCTCTCGAATCTTGCAGCGCAGTAAAAAGATGGAATTTTGATTTAGAAAACTACGCAACTCCTCTCTCGAATCTCGCCGCGTAGAATAACGGATTCAACCCTAGATTAGCATAACTCCTCTCTCGAATCTCGTCATGCTAATTAGAAGATGAACGCTTGCTCAAAAATTTCCACAAACAAAGAACATAAACCCAATAAAGATAGCGATTCAAACAACCGTAAAATAAATCTAAAGTAAAATCATCACAATAAAGCAAGGTACTCACATTATACAAGATCCATACGATTAGTTCATGCTAGAGGGATGAAACCAAATGAGAAAGATCTTACAAGACATGTTTAAGAATGCTAAATGCTGCAGGAATATGTGTGAAGATCTCGCTTTAGACTCTTCTTCCTTCTCGATGGTGCGTCCAAACCCTAGCCGGTCCTCTCCTCCTTCTCCAAGATGATGGCTCTAAGAACTCTATCTCCTCTCCCTAATTTCGTGCCCTTTAGGTAAGAAAAACACATGTTAAAAACGAGCAGCCCTTTCCCAATAGATGCCTCATTCCATATTTGGTTTTGGCGCAAAATTCGAAATTCAAATTTTAAATCCATCCAGAACTTGTTATAACAACTGAAAATAGGTTTCTATAACAACTGCACAGCCAAAATATAATTCCAGCACTTTTTTCTCCGGTTCGATTTCCACGTCATTTCTAATGAGAAAAACATAGACAAAATAGGTAAATCAAGCATGAATAAGATAAATATTAATTTATGAACATTTATACTAATTTAAATCATTTCTCCTCATTTATCACAATTATTATTGTAGAAAATAGGGGATTAGATAACTTCATTTGAGAAGTTATCACACCTCCACATTTGAACTTTTGCTAGTCCCTAGCAAAGATAAATCATATCAATGGAGTGGATAAAGAAATACTATCAAGATGCAAATTCAAATGATCCTTCTTGTAAAATAACTTAATCAAGGCTTACTCAAAAAATTCATTTTACTTAACTGATAGGCTTAGAAATCAATAAGAGCTCAAAATTCACAAATTCATTAGTTAGATGGAAGATAAAGCTCAAATAAGTATCTTAGCGCGGTGCGTGCTTTTCTTTAAAAAACGATTTACTCTCATGCAATTTCCACATTGAACCTCCACAATTATTGGAAAGGGAGAGAATATTCTAGTCTTTCGATTTAGCCTCCACATGAGTTAGCAGTGTAATTGAAAATAGGATAGACTTTGGCTTGATTAGGAATTATGGATAAACTTTGATAGTGGAATGTCATTCTCTAGTTAGTATTCTTAGTAATTCACCATATTATGGAGTTTATCAACATATACTTTTATTTAATATATACGAATTCATGGTAGGGATCTTTCCAAGTACAAGCACACATACCTAGGCCACATATCACCATGATGTTCAACCATTTTTTTTCTCTCTTTTTTTTAACTCATAGTTGGGATCATTCCAGGTATGTTTTCACATACTTAGGGCGCATATCACTATGACATAAATTTCTCTATATTTTTTTTTATACCATCATAGTTGGGATCATTCCAAGTATGTGGGCATATACTTAGGCCACATATCACCATGAAATTCAATCATTTGCTTATAACGATTAAACACCCATACATGGCTAACTTACTAAGATACAATTAATAGAAATATAGAGAATTTAGGCATGAAATAATAAGTTTGAAAAAGTTCAAGCTCAACTATTCTAATGAAGATCAAAATGGAATAACTACATAAGCTCATGTATTGGCTTACACCGCTGACTTAGTTCTTGCTCGTCCCTTCCGTTATTTGTAGAGGTCAATATCAAAAGATTGTCATGGAAGTAAACAAAAATTTCGTGCATAAAAAATAAAAATGCTTAAGTGAGCTCTATCACAAAAAATCTTACTAATTTCAAATTCACTAATTAAACTCTTTAGATTGTTCAGCCATACCAATTAATTATTATTGAATATATCTAGAATAGTCTATTGATTAAATGAAACAAGAATTAAGATCATTCAAATCATGGTTTAATGAGTTATTCTTCATCCAAATGGTAGGGGTCATAACACCCCCACCTCCACACTTAAGTCCTTTGGTAGTCTCTAACAAAGATACATTTCTACCATAAAAATACTCTAAAATGATTTTTACTAATAAGCACATAATCATACTGAAGAAAGTAATTGAAATATAAACAACTTCCCTGAAATTGCAGTGCTAGCAACTCTGTTCATTTGTTCTTAAAGTGACCTTGGTTTCATCGTGTTTCATTCCCCTTTTCTTACCAAGTGTCATCATTAAAATTAGTGTTAAACCTGTGAACAAATAACACTAGACAATTTTCCAAATTAAGTCGCTCAATTAATAAGTCAAGCGAGAGTGCAGTGACAAAATCATGTGATATGTTAGTATACGAGTGTTCATCTAGAGGTATCATAAGTAGTGCAGTCAATATCAAAATAAATCAGACGCACAAAGGTACATATCATAATACTCATTTTTCAACTAGTGATGGATAAAATATAATAGGAAAGTAGTGCAGTAATAATCATGAAATATCAAAATACATATAAGTGAAGCACAACATGCACCATCCAAAATGTCATATCACAAAATAGATCACCACAATACATTCCAAGTAAAGCATAGTTAGCATCATAAAAATATTATCAAAATACAAATTATAATGTACCAAAATATAGACTCCAAGGTGTCGCCCCACAAAATATAAATCACTCAAAGTATAGTTCATACCAATAACACAACCGAATGTAGCGTAGAGCAAAATATGCAAAATATACCTGCAGCAAAATATAATCAGAACCATGTAAAAGTAAAGGCGGGCATGGGGTAATCCTACTCCTCCTATGCTTCTTTTGACCTAGCCAGAAATTTGGAAAATTACTGGAGGGCTTTATTTTGGAAAGACCGATTATAATAGGTATTTTAATTAAGAGATTAGAGCAGTAATTTGATTAAGTCAGATTAGGAAATGTATAATTGCAGATTTTATTAATACTAAAATGTAATTAGTTCAAATTAATCACACTCTAACCCTCCAAAGTGACGATTCGCGCGCGCCGGTTCAGTCCTTGAAGAAACAACCAGAAAATGAATTATCATTACATATGTTTTCGGATTGTTGTAACAACTGCCTTTGATTCAGCGCTATTTATGAAGATCTGGACAGAAACTTAATTTTCATTACATATATTTTCGGATTGTTGTAACAACTGCCTTTGATTCAGCGATATTTATGAAGATCTGGACAGAAACTTAATTTCCATTACATATGTTTTTGGATTGTTGTAACAACTGCCTTCTGTTTTGCCATAATCGATTTTCCTCAAATATCAAACCAGCAGCGTGAACCGGTTCAGCCGAACCGCCGCTAAACCGCGCCCGAACAAAACCCATAAACCTATTACGTATATTTTTAGGCTGTTGTAACAACTGTCATCTGTTTTACAAAATCTATTTTACTATAAATTTCTACAGATTTTTGTCCAAATTTTTCACTCCTCCAGCATTTTCACTCCTCCTGATAATTGATCATGGTCAACTAGGTTCAAGTGGTTTCACTTCCTCTAACATTATTATTCTACTAACGAACACCGAAGAAATTTATTTATTCAAATTTATAAAAGCACATATGTATATATAAATTATAAGATACGGTGGGTTGCCTCCTACCAAGCGCCTCATTTAAAACGTCTCGGCAAGACGTTTCTCTTCGTCACCCATCATTGCAAATTCATGACCGTCGACTCCCGACGATCAATATCTATATGATATTCCTTCAGCCTTTGGCCATTCACCTTGAATTCGGAGCCATCCTTCTCGTTGCAAATCGTTATTACCCCATACGGGTGCACCTTCTTCACTATAAATGGTCCCGACCATCTCGATTTTAGTTTTCCCGGGAATAATTAAGTCTTGAGTTAAATAACAATACCAATTGCCCGATTTTGAACTCTTTCACCGTTAATCTTGCGTCATGCCATTTTTTTGTTCGCTCTTTATAAAGTTTGGCACTCTCATATGCGTTGGACCGTATTTCTTCCAATTCATTAATTTGCAGTAGTCTTTTATTGCCCGCCTTTTGAAAGTCAAAGTTTAATTTCTTAATTACCCAATACGCTTTATGTTCCAACTCTACCGGAAGGTGAAACGCTTTCCCATATATCATTTTATATGGTGTTAATCCTATCAGGGTTTTAAACGCCGTTCTATAGGCCCATAATGCATCACTAAGCTTTTGTGACCAATCCTTGCGCGTTGCATTCACCGTGTTCTCTAAGATGGTCTTGATCTCTCGATTTGACACCTCAGCTAAGCCATTGGTTTGTGGATGGTAGGCAAGGGCTACTTTATGTGTTACACCATATTTCTTTAGTAGAGTTTTAAATTGTAAATTACAAAAGTGCGCCCCTCCATCACTAATTATTTCCATCGGTGTACCAAATCTAGTGAAGATGTTAGACCTTAGAAATTTTAGCACCACCTTGGCATCATTCCTTTGGGTGGCTATCGCCTCTACCCACTTCGACACATAGCCTACGGCTAGCAAAATATATAAATTTCCATCGGAGTTGACAAAGGGGCCCATGAAATCAATCTCCCATACATCAAAGACTTCTACTTCAAGGATTCCATTCATGGGCATGCTTGCTCCCCGCTGAAGATTTCCAACACGTTGACAACGGTCACACTGTCCTACAAAGTGATGAGAATCCTTGAATAAAGTTGGCCAATAGAATCCTGACTCTAAAACCTTCCTCGTTGTCCGTCTCCCTTATAGTGTCCTCCATAAGGTGATGCATGACACTTTGCTAGAATACTATGAACTTCCATCTCGGGCACACACCGACGAATAATTTGATCAGCGCAAATTTTAAATAAATACGGTTCATCCCATAGGTAAAACTTCACCTGATGAAGGAATCGCTTCCTTTGTTGGTAGCTGAAATCCGGTGGAAAAACCTTGCTAACAATATAGTTAACAAAATCAGCATACCATGGGATGCTCCCTTCTGTAATTGCAAGTAAACATTCGTCTGGGAAGCTTTCCTTAATCTCAATATGTCCGTCCTTCTCATATTCATATTTTAGACGCGATAAGTGGTCTGCAATTGGGTTTTCTGCTCCCTTACGGTCCTTAATCTCGAAATCAAATTCTTGGAGGAGTAAAACCCACCTAATAAGCCTAGGCTTCGCATCATTTTTATCCACTAAATATCGGATTACTGCATGGTCTGTGTAAACTATAACCGTAGAACTAATCAAATAAGCGCGGAATTTGTCAAAAGCAAAGACCACCGCTAGGAGTTCCTTCTCCGTAGTGGTATAGTTTACCTGGGCGTTTATAAGGGTCTTACTAGCATAATGTATTGTGTGAAAGACCTTGTTGTGCACTTGACCCAACACGGCCCCTACCGCATAGTTACTTGCGTCGCACATGAGAACAAATGGCAATGTCCAATCAGGTGCTTTAACAATGGGAGCGGAGATTAATTTTTCCTTTAAAGTTTGGAAGGCTTCTAAGCACTCATCATTGAAAACAAAAGGAGTATCTTTTTCAAGTAAGTTGCATAAAGGCTTTGATATTTTTGAGAAGTCTCTAATAAAACATCTATAGAATCCGGCGTGACCTAGGAAGCTACGAATGCCCTTGACATTCGTCGGCGGAGAAAGCTTCTCAATGACTTCAATCTTCACTTGGTCAACTTCTAGTCCTTTATTAGACACCTTGTGCCTAAGCACAATACCCTCACGTGCCATGAAATGACACTTCTCCCAATTGAGAACTAGATTAGCTTGCACACACCTATCCAAGGCCTTCTTTAATACATCTAAGCAACCATCAAATGATTGTCCAAAAACAGAAAAGTCATCCATGAAAATTTCAATACCATCATCCATTATGTCCGTGAAGATCGAGATCATACATCGTTGGAATGTGGCAGGGGCATTACATAATCCGAACGGCATTTTTCGGAATGCAAATGTCCCAAACAGGCACGTGAATGTCGTCTTCTCCTGATCTTCAGGCGCTACCATAATCTGGTTATAACCAGAATAACCGTCCAAAAAACAAAAATACTGCCCACCCGCCAATCTATCTAAAACTTGGTCGAGAAATGGTAACGGGAAATGATCTTTTCTAGTCACTTTATTCAACTTTCTATAGTCTATACATATCCTCCATCCCGTGACGGCCCTAGTCGGTATGAGTTCATTGTTAGCATTTTTAACAATAGTTATTCCCCCCTTCTTGGGTACACAATGCACTGGACTTACCTATTTACTATCTGAAATGGGATAAATAATACCCGCGTCAAGCCCCTTTATGATTTCTTTCATCACTACTTCTTTCATTGAGGGACTAAGCATACGTTGATGTTCAATGGATCCTATTTCCCCATCTTCTAATAAGATTTTGTGCATGCAAATAGATGGGCTGATCCCTTTAATGTCGGCAAGAGCCCATCCCATGGCTCCCTTAGACTCCCTTAGTACTTCAAGTAATTTTAACTCCTCCTCCATTTTTAATGAAGCGTTAATGATGACCGGTAGAGTATTATCTTTCCCAAGAAATACATATTTAAGATATTCTGGTAGTGGTTTTAATTCTAGTGTAGGCGGTTCAAGAATAGAAGGTTTCATTATTTTTGGTTCGCTAGGTCTATTTATCACTTCAAAATTTCTATTTAGTGGCAACCTTTCTCGTGAATTAAGCATGTTAACCACCTCTTCCACCTCTTCATCTTCTTCACTTTCTTTATTTACTAGAATGTCTAACAACTTATGTTCTAAATCTTCTTCCTCATGTATCAACCTAGAGGGCACTTCAATTTCTTTAGTTGAATAACATTCTTCTTTGTCTTCAGGAAATTTCATAGTCTTAAGAATATTAAATATTACTTCATCTTCGTTGACTCTCATTGTTAGCTCCCCTTTTTGGACATCTATGAGGGTCCTTCCTGTTGCTAAAAACGGCCTTCCTAGAATAATAGGAACTTCCTTATCTTCATTCATATCTAGCACAACAAAATCGGCTGGGAAGATAAATTTATCAACTTTAACCAAGACATCCTCAACAATTCCCTTAGGGAATGCTAAGGACCTATCGGCCAATTGAAGTGTGAGAGATGTTGGTGTAATCTCTCCAAGACCCAATTTTGTATATGTAGTCAAGGGCATCAAATTGATGCTAGCTCCCAAATCACACAATGCTCTCCCTGAAAACGTCATTCCTATCAAACATGGTATTGTAAAACTACCTGGATCTTTTAATTTTTGAGGTAGTTTCTTTTGTAATATTGCACTACATTCTTCAGTTAGGGCGACTATTTCCCTCTCAACGAATTTCCTCTTCTTGGATAAGATGTCTTTCATAAACTTGACATAACTAGGCATCTGTTCAAGAGCCTCAGCAAACGGAATATTTATAGTTAATTTTTTAAAGATTTCCATAAACTTTTGAAATTGCTTATCGAGCTTCGTCTTCGCTAGTCTAGATGGGAAAGGAGGTGGAGGATTGGTGATTTCTTTCTTTTTATACGTTAGTGGTTGGACTTTAACTACCTCCGGTTCCTTAACTTCTACGGGCTCTTCTTCTTGCGACCCTCTTGGTCCATTTTCTTGTTCCTTCCTCTCATCATCTCTAGCTTTTTCTAACAGCCCATCTCCACTTAGAATCTCTACCCCACTCCTTAGAGCGATTGCATTACAATGATTATGAGGTTCCTCTCTTGTTGGATTAGGCATAGTATCTGATGGTAATGATCCAATCGGCCTTTTGCTTAATGTAGTTGCGAGTTGACCCAATATGGTCTCTAAAGATCTTAGAGATGACTCAATCCCTCCAATCCTAGACTCATTCTTTTGGAACATCCCCATAATTACTTCGTCAGTTAACTTCCTAGGGTTGTTTTGAGGATTCACTTGGGTTGGATTCAGATTTTGATGGAAACTCGGCGATTGATTCACTCCTTGATTATTTCTCCAAGAGAAATTAGGGTGATGTCGCCACTCGGGGTGATAATGATTAGCAAATCCCGGTGGAATTTGCCTTTGTTGCCCTCCTATAAAGTTCGCTTCCTCCGTTAACAGATTTAATTGTTCAACCCTTAGTGGTGCGCTCGGCGCAGGATTAGATAATTAGTCTAGCCTCTTATTAATCAAGTTGAATTGTGATGCCATTTCGGCGGCTAAGGATATGATTTGATCTACATGGTGCACCCCTGCCGTGTTACTTGTTGTTTGTCTTTCATATGTTTGGTAATTATTAGACGTTAAATCTTCTAAAATGGCGTATGCATCTTCCGGATATTTTTTCATTAAGGAACCTCCCGCGGCTCCATCTACTAGGATCATGGTTGCGGTTTGCAACCCATTGTAAAATGTGGATACTTGCTGGTGTTGTGCTAATCCATAGTGTGGACATTTTCTTAACAGCTCCTTAAAATGCTCCCATGCGTCATAAAGAGTCTCCCCATGATGTTGCATAAATGTAGTGATATCCCTAATCAACTTAGCCGTCTTAGAAGGTGGAAAATACTCATTTAAAAATTTATCTTCTAATTGGGCCCATGTGGTGATAACATCATCAGGTAAAGAGTCCAACCAATCCTTCGCTCGACCTTCTAAGGAAAAAGGAAATGCTCTTAGTTGAATTGCGTCTGTGGACACACCATTTGCCTTAAACATGTCGCATATTGTTAAGAAGGTTTTTAAATGGGAGTTTGCATCTTGATGACTAAGACCCCCAAATTTATTTAGTTGAACTTGTTGCATAATGAAATGGTCCATCTTGAAATTATTGGCTTCTATAGGTGGTCGGGCTATACTCGTGTGCAAACCTCCCCTAAAAGGTGTGTTGTAATCCCTACATGTCATTCGGGGCGGCACGTGTTGATTATTAGGATTAGCCTGCCCGTTATGGTTCACGTGACCCTCAATGTCGTCGATAACTTGTTGTTCGTTATTATCCATCTCAGGATGACTAATGTTTTCCGTTCTAAGGTTTCTTCGATTTTGTCTACAGGTGCGCTCTATTTCTAAGTTTAGTGGCAATAATTCCAGGTTTCTAAACCTTGACATACACCACAAAGCTTCGAAATAAGTGCTAAGATAAGAAAATAATTAAAAACAAAATACTTGATCTCCAACTACTAAAGTTTAACTAATATTACGAGAAATAAAACACTAAACCAGTTGCGTTTCCCCGGCAACGGCGCCAAAAACTTGATACGGACAAAATGGATCTACGTAATCAAGCAACTGCACGTGTCGAATCAAGTAATAAAATGATGAGTTGAGTTATCGTTCCTCGAGGAAGTGTAACGTTAGTGCTCGTAATTACTAGTCTTACCCGTTCCTTGAATCCAAGTGGGATACTTTTTCACTAGTGGATTAATTTGATAATAAAGAAAACTTAAACTAATAATCGTAAAACTAAACACAATTCTTAGAAAATACTTTTACCAAGGTTGGAGAAACGATCTTGCATGTTGTTTTTCCTTGCCTATTATGACGAGATTTCTAGTGATGTTTTAATGGTTATCTTCATTACTATCTTGCATCGATTTTAGAGTGGATTTCATCATCTCTCGATCTCAGAATTCCGTTTACCCAATTTCCCCTAGTTATCTCTAATTTAGGTGGAAAGTGAATAACATGACGAGCAAAAATCAATGATGCTAACTCCAGAGGAAATCTCTTTCTCTCTTGATGCTATATTGGTGTTTATGCCGCACTTACGTCACTCCTTTCTCGAATCTTGCAGCGCAGTAAAAAGATGGAATTTTGATTTAGAAAACTACGCAACTCCTCTCTCGAATCTCGCCGCGTAGAATAACGGATTCAACCCAAGATTAGCATAACTCCTCTCTCGAATCTCGCCATGCTAATTAGAAGATGAACGTTTGCTCAAAAATTTCCACAAACAAAGAACATAAACCCAATAAAGATAGCGATTCAAAAACCGTAAAATAAATCTAAAGTAAAATCATCACAATAAAGCAAGGTACTCACATCATACAAGATCCATACGATTAGTTCATTCTAGAGGGATGAAACCAAATGAGAAAGATCTTACAAGACATGTTTAAGAATACTAAATGCTGCAGGAATATGTGTGAAGATCTCGCTTTAGACTCTTCTTCCTTCTCGACGGTGCGTCCAAACCCTAGCCGGTCCTCTCCTTCTCCTTCTCTAAGATGATGGCTCTAAGAACTCTATCTCCTCTCCCTAATTTCGTGCCCTTTAGGTATGAAAAACACCAGTTAAAAACGAGCAGTCCTTTCCTAATAGATGCCTCATTCCATATTTGGTTTTGGCGCAAAATTCGAAATTCGAATTTTAAATCCGTCCAGAACTTGTTATAACAACTGAAAACAGGTTTCTGTAACAACTGCACAGCCAAAATATAATTCCAGCACTTGTTTCTCCGGTTCGATTTCCACGTCATTTCTAATGAGAAAAACATAGACAAAATAGGTAAATCAAGCATGAATAAGATAAATATTAATTTATGAATATTTATACTAATTTAAATCATTTCTCCTCATTTATCACAACTATTATTGTAGAAAACAGGGGATTAGATAACTTCATTTGAGAAGTTATTACACCTCCACACTTGAACTTTTGCTAGTCCCTAGCAAAGATAAATCATATCAATGGAGTGGATAAAGAAATACTATCAAGATGCAAATTCAAATGATCCTTCTTGTAAAATAACTTAATCAAGGCTTACTCAAAAAATTCATTTTACTTAACTGATAGGCTTAGAAATCAATAAGAGCTCAAAATTCACAAATTCATTAGTTAGATGGAATATAAAGCTCAAATAAGTATCTTAGCGCGGTGCGTGCTTTTCTTTAAAAACGATTTACTCTCATGCAATTTCCACATTGAACCTTCACAATTATTGGAAAGGGAGAGAATATTCTAGTCTTTCGATTTAGCCTCCACATGAGTTAGCAGTGTAACTGAAAATAGGATAGACTTTGGCTTGATTAGGAATTATGGATAAACTTTGATAGTGGAATGTCATTCTCTAGTTAGTAATCTTAGTAATTCACCATATTATGGAGTTTGTCAACATATACTTTTATTTAATATATACGAATTCATGGTAGGGATCTTTCCAAGTACAAGCGCACATACCTAGGCCACATATCACCATGATGTTCAACCATTTTTTTTTCTCTCTTTTTTTTAACTCATAGTTGGGATCATTCCAGGTATGTTTTCACATACTTAGGCCGCATATCACTATGACATAAATTTCTCTATATTTTTTTATACCATCATAGTTGGGATCATTCCAAGTATGTGGGCATATACTTAGGCCACATATCACCATGAAATTCAATCATTTGCTTATAACGATTAAACACCCATAAATGACTAACTTACTAGGATACAACTAGTAGAAATATAAAGAATTTAGGCATGAAATAATAAGTATGAAAAAGTTCAAGCTCAACTATTCTAATGAAGATCAAAATGGAATAACTACATAAGCTCATGTATTGGCTTACACCGCTGACTTAGTTCTTGCTCGTCCCTCCCGTTATTTGTAGAGGTCAATATCAAAAGATTGTCATGGAAGTAAACAAAAATTTCGTGCATAAAAAATAAAAATGTTTAAGTGAGCTCTATCATAAAAAATCTTACTAATTTCAAATTCACTAATTAAACTCTTTAGATTATTCAGCCATACCAATTAATTATTATTGAATATATCTAGAATAGTCTATTGATTAAATGAAACAAGAATTAAGATCATTCAAATCATGGTTTAATGAATTATTCTTCATCCAAATGGTAGGGGTCATAACACCCCCACCTCCACACTTAAGTCCTTTGCTAGTCTCTAGCAAAGATACATTTCTACCATGAAAATACTCTAAAATGATTTTTACTAATAAGCACATAATCATACTGAAGAAAGTAATTGAAATATAAACAACTTCCCTGAAATTGCAGTGCTAGCAACTCTGTTCATTTGTTCTTAAAGTGACCTTGGTTTCATCGTGTTTCATTCCCCTTTTCTTACCAAGTGTCATCATTAAAATTAGTGTTAAACCTGTGAACAAATAACACTAGACAATTTTCCAAATTAAGTCGCTCAATTAATAAGTCAAGCGAGAGTGCAGTGACAAAATCATGTGATATGTTAGTATATGAGTGTTTATCTAGAGGTATCATAAGTAGTGTAGTCAATATCAAAATAAATCAGACGCACAAAGGTACATATCATAATACTCATTTTTCAACTAGTGATGGATAAAATATAATAGGAAAGTAGTGCAGTAATAATCATGAAATATCAAAATACATATAAGTGAAGCACAACATGCATCATCCAAAATGTCATATCAAAAAATAGATCACCACAATACATTCCAAGTGCAGCATAGTTAGCATCATAAAAATATTATCAAAATACAAATTATAATGTACCAAAATATAGCCTCCAAGGTGTCGCCCCCAAAATATAAATCACTCAAAGTATAGTTCATACCAATAACACAACCGAATGTAGCGTAGAGCAAAATATGCAAAATATACCTGCAGCAAAATATAATCAGAACCATGTAAAATTAAAGGCGGGCATGGGGTAATCCTACTCCTCCTATGCTTCTTTTGACCTAGCCAGAAATTTGGGAAAATTACTGGAGGGCTTTATTTTGGAAAGACCGATTATAATAGGTATTTTAATTAAGAGATTAGAGCGGTAATTAGATTAAGTCAGATTAAGAAATGTATAATTGCAGATTTTATTAATACTAAAATGTAATTAGTTCAAATTAATTGCACTCTAACCCTCCGAAGTGACGATTCGCGCGCGCCGGTTCAGTCCTTGAAGAAGCAACCAGAAAATGAATTATCATTACATATGTTTTCGGATTGTTGTAACAACTGCCTTTGATTCAGCGCTATTTATGAAGATCTGGACAGAAACTTAATTTTCATTACATATGTTTTTGGATTATTGTAACAACTGCCTTTGATTCAGCGCTATTTATGAAGATCTGGACAGAAACTTAATTTCCATTACATATGTTTTTGGATTGTTGTAACAACTGCCTTCTGTTTTGCCAGAATCGATTTTCCTCAAATATCAAACCAGCAGCGTGAACCGGTTCAGCCGAACCGCCGCTAAACCGCGCCCGAACAGAACCCATAAACCTATTACGTATGTTTTTAGGCTGTTGTAACAACTGTCATCTATTTTACAAAATCTATTTTACTATAAATTTCTACAGATTTTTGTCCAAATTTTTCACTCCTCCAGCATTTTCACTCCTCCTGATAATTGATCATGGTCAACTAGGTTCAAGTGGTTTCACTTCCTCTAACATTATTATTCTACTAACGAACACCGACGAAATTTATTTATTCAAATTTATAAAAACACATATGTATATATAAATTATAAGATACGGTGGGTTGCCTCCCACCAAGCGCCTCATTTAAAACGTCTCGGCAAGATGTTTCTCTTCGTCACCCGTCATTGCAAATTCATGACCGTCGACTCCCGACGATCAATATCTATATGATATTCCTTCAGCCTTTGGCCATTCACCTTGAATTCGGAGCCATCCTTCTCGTTGCAAATCATTATTACCCCATACGGGTGCACCTTCTTCACTATAAATGGTCCCGACCATCTCGATTTTAGTTTTCCCGAGAATAATTTAAGTCTTGAGTTAAATAACAATACCAATTGCCCGATTTTGAACTCTTTCACCGTTAATCTTGTGTCGTGCCATTTTTTTGTTCGCTCTTTATAAAGTTTGCCACTCTCATATGCGTTGGACCGTATTTCTTCCAATTCATTAATTTGCAGTAGTCTTTTATTGCCCGCCTCTTGGAAGTCAAAGTTTAATTTCTTAATTACCCAATACGCTTTATGTTCCAACTCTACCGGAAGGTTACACGCTTTCCCATATATCATTTTATATGGTGTTAATCCTATCAGGGTTTTAAACGCCATTCTATAGGCCCATAATGCATCACTAAGCTTTTGTGACCAATCCTTGCGCGTTGCATTCACTATTTTCTCTAAGATGGTCTTGATCTCTCGATTTGACACCTCAGCTAAGCCATTGGTTTGTGGATGGTAGGCAAGGGCTACTTTATGTGTTACACCATATTTCTTTAGTAGAGTTTTAAATTGTAAATTACAAAAGTGCGCCCCTCCATCACTAATTATTGCCCTCGGTGTACCAAATCTAGTGAAGATGTTAGACCTTAAAAATTTTAGCACCACCTTGGCATCATTCCTTTGGGTGGCTATCGCCTCTACCCACTTCGACACATAGTCTACGACTAGCAAAATATATAAATTTCCATCGGAGTTGACAAAGGGGCCCATGAAATCAATCCCCCATACATCAAAGACTTCTACTTCAAGGATTCCATTCATGGGCATGCTTGCTCCCCGCTGAAGATTTCCAACACGTTGACAACGGTCATACTGTCCTACAAAGTGATGAGAATCCTTGAATAAAGTTGGCTAATAGAATCCTGACTCTAAAACCTTCCTCGTTGTCCGGTCTCCCTTATAGTGTCCTCCATAAGGTGATGCATGACACTTTGCTAGAATACTATGAACTTCCATCTCGGGCACACACCGACGAATAATTTGATCAGCGCAAATTTTAAATAAATACGGTTCATCCCATAGGTAAAACTTCACCTGATGAAGGAATCGCTTCCTTTGTTGGTAGCTGAAATCCGATGGAAAAACCTTGCTAACAATATAGTTAACAAAATCAGCATACCATGGGATGCTCCCTTCTGTAATTGCAAGTAAACATTCGTCTGGGAAGCTTTCCTTAATCTCAATATGTCCGTCCTTCTCACATTCATATTTTAGTCGCGATAAGTGGTCTGCAATTGGGTTTTCTGCTCCCTTACGGTCCTTAATCTCGAAATCAAATTCTTGGAGGAGTAAAACCCACCTAATAAGCCTAGGCTTCGCATCCTTTTTATCCACTAAATATCGGATTGCTGCATGGTCTGTGTAAACTATAACCGTAGAACTAATCAAATAAGCGCGAAATTTGTCAAAAGCAAAGACCACCGCTAGGA
Organism: Platanthera zijinensis; assembly: GCA_039513925.1. Taxonomy (NCBI): domain Eukaryota; kingdom Viridiplantae; phylum Streptophyta; class Magnoliopsida; order Asparagales; family Orchidaceae; genus Platanthera; species Platanthera zijinensis. Next base: position 31,634,158 of record CM077082.1, read on the forward strand.
GTTCCTTCTCCGTAGTGGTATAGTTTACCTGGGCGTTTATAAGGGTCTTACTAGCATAATGTATTGTGTGAAAGACCTTGTTGTGCACTTGACCCAACACGGCCCCTACCGCATAGTTACTTGCGTCGCACATGAGAACAAATGGCAATGTCCAATCAGGTGCTTTAACAATGGGAGCGGAGATTAATTTTTCCTTTAAAGTTTGGAAGGCTTCTAAGCACTCATCATTGAAAACAAAAGGAGTATCTTTTTCAAGTAAGTTGCATAAAGGCTTTGATATTTTTGAGAAGTCTCTAATAAAACATCTATAGAATCCGACGTGACCTAGGAAGCTACGAATGCCCTTGACATTCATCGGCGGAGAAAGCTTCTCAATGACTTCAATCTTCGCTTGGTCAACTTCTAGTCCTTTATTAGACACCTTGTGCCCGAGCACAATACCCTCACGTGCCATGAAATGACACTTCTCCCAATTGAGAACTAGATTAGCTTACACACACCTATCCAAGGCCTTCTTTAATACATCTAAGCAACCATCAAATGATTGTCCAAAAACAGAAAAGTCATCCATGAAAATTTCAATACCATCATCCATTATGTCCGTGAAGATCGAGATCATACATCGTTGGAATGTGGCAGGGGCATTACATAATCCGAACGGCATTTTTCGGAATGCAAATGTCCCAAACGGGCACGTGAATGTCGTCTTCTCCTGATCTTCAGGCGCTACCATAATCTGGTTATAACCGAAATAACCGTCCAAAAAACAAAAATACTGCCCACCCGCCAATCTATCTAAAACTTGGTCGAGAAATGGTAACGGGAAATGATCTTTTCTAGTCACTTTATTCAACTTTCTATAGTCTATACATATCCTCCATCCCGTGACGGCCCTAGTCGGTATGAGTTCATTGTTAGCATTTTTAACAATAGTTATTCCCCCCTTCTTGGGTACACAATGCACTGGACTTACCCATTTACTATCTGAAATGGGATAAATAATACCCGCGTCAAGCCCCTTTATGATTTCTTTCATCACTACTTCTTTCATTGAGGGACTAAGCATACGTTGATGTTCAATGGATCCTTTTTCCCAATCTTCTAATAAGATTTTGTGCATGCAAATAGATGGGCTGATCCCTTTAATGTCGGCAAGAGTCCATCCCATGGCTCCCTTAGACTCCCTTAGTACTTCAAGTAATTTTAACTCCTCCTCCATTTTTAATGAAGCGTTAATGATGACCGGTAGAGTATTATCTTTCCCAAGAAATACATATTTAAGATGTTCTGGTAGTGGTTTTAATTCTAGTGTAGGCGGTTCAAGAATAGAAGGTTTCATTATTTTTGGTTCGCTAGGTCTATTTATCACTTCAAAATTTCTATTTAGTGGCAACCTTACTCGTGAATTAAGCATGTTAACCACCTCTTCCACCTCTTCATCTTCTTCACTTTCTTTATTTACTAGAATGTCTAACAACTTATGTTCTAAATCTTCTTCCTCATGTATCAACCTAGAGGGCACTTCAATTTCTTTAATTGAATAACATTCTTCTTTGTCTTCAGGAAATTTCATAGTCTTAAGAATATTAAATGTTACTTCATCTTCGTTGACTCTCATTGTTAGCTCCCCTTTTTGGACATCTATAAGGGTCCTTCCTGTTGCTAAAAACGGCCTTCCTAGAATAATAGGAACTTCCTTATCTTCATTCATATCTAGCACAACAAAATCGGCTGGGAAGATAAATTTATCAACTTTAACCAAGACATCCTCAACAATTCCCTTAGGGAATGCTAAGGACCTATCGGCCAATTGAAGTGTGAGAGATGTTGGTGTAATCTCTCCAAGACCCAATTTTGTATATGTAGTCAAGGGCATCAAATTGATGCTTGTTGAGGTATATTTATATATGTGTTAATGGGCTCCTTAACGGGTCGGTTAGGATCCGATAGGAATCCAAACCCGTAGTCGGGGATTTAGGGTTTCACCTATAAATATCCTAGCTAGGGGCAATGAGGAGACCATTCCAAACTTGATGGTCACGCGGATGCTTCGAGCACTCTAACATTCTCGAAGGTTTTTTGTTTGCCCTAGCCGTGCTCCCGTGACCTAGCCGATCGGAGGATCGCTCTAGCCGCCGCCCTCGTGTGTTTTCTCCGTCTTGCGCCGCCCTCAATCGCGAAGTAGGAGCTTTCCCGTCGCCGATTGCAAATCGCAAGATCGCCGCCGTCATCACTGGTGGAGTTTTCCTGCCCTAGCCTGTCGCCGTCCGGATCTGCTGTCGGCTTCTCCCATCACTGATCCAGATCGTGAAAAGGAAAATAAAATTTTCCGCCAGCGCTGCTTCTAAATCGCGAGCCTCTTCCGCCGCTGTGCAGAATTTGCAGTCCGGCGACCTCTCGTTGAGAAGGAAGAAAGTGAATCGCGTGTGCGCGCGAAGGAGTTTTCCTCGTCGCCGTATGTGCGTGAAGGAGGTCAGATCCAGTAAAAGGGAAAATGTGGTCCTTTTGTCTCTGTTGATAGACAAGCTCAGCTTCTGAGGGATTTAATCTCAATAATATTAATAAAAACCGAGAGGAAGATCTGATATTTCTCCATTGATCAAAAGATTCTTTCATTTCAGATCTTGGAGATCTCTCGGAAATCACCATCTTTACAGAGAGCCGCCTAAGTTAAAAGTTTCCTACAGGAAATTTTATTTCAGCAAGATCAAGTCAAAATTGTTTGCTTAACAAGGGCCAATCAATTCATCCAGACAGAGAGGAAGGAGCAAACAAATCTCTGGATTGGATCCGAAGATCACATCGTCTCGCTCAGGTGATTTCTTTCTAGTATTTTCTGCTTGTGATTTAGGTTACTAGTAGAATACTATCGTTTGGAAAGAGGCACGCAATGTCGAAAGGGAATTCTCCCGTGCCGATGATAAAGCTGGAGAAATTCTCCAACTCTGAGTTTAGCGCCTGGAAGAGGAACACGCAGTTTGGCATGAAATATCTGAATATTTTTTACACCGTACAGTCTGATTTTGAGTCTTATAGAGGAGGAGAGGACGAGGATAACTGGATAAACGACGAGGATTTTTGTCGTGATTATCTCCTCAACTGCCTCTCGAACAGACTTGCAGAGACGTACAACAAAATGAAAACTGCTAAGGAGATCTGGGACGCACTGGAGGAGCAATTCAGAGAGGAAGAGAATATGTCCAAGACGCACCTGGTGGACAAGTTCATGGGCTTCACTTTCACTGAGGACAGAGAGCTACTCTCTCAAGTTGCTGACTTTGAGACTCTGGTGGACAAGCTGAACAGTGAGAACATTCCCCTGCCAGATGGGTTCGTTGCAGGAGCGATAATATTCAAATTACCCTCGGCATGGTACTCATTCAAAACTGAGATGTATCGGAAGAAGACGCAGGTGAGCTTGAAAGACCTCAAGCGCTTCATATGCATTGAGGATGAGAACCGGACTAGGCATGCCTTAGAGACGATTAGCAAGCAGACCTCTGCTGCTAACATGATTTCTTATCTTAAGCGCAAGCCTAAGCCTGGCAAGACCAAACCACCGATCAGTGCACCCGCAGTTGCTGCCACCAGCAAGAAAATTAAAAAGTTCAAAGGCAAGTGCTACAACTGCAACAAGTGGGGTCACTGCGCTTCCGACTGCAAGCAGCCCAAACGGGGCGAATCGAGCACACCAAGGACTGAAAATCAAGCCAATATGGTTCATCAGACTGCGCCTACCGACTTTGTTGCCATGGTCGGTAACGGGACGGCCAGTTCAGAGTGGTGGCTCGACTCAGGTGCTACCTGCCACGTCTGCAACAATCCAAAGTTTCTGGAAGATACAAAAGAGGTGGAAGAGACTGTCACTGTTGCGAATGGAGCTATAGCTGACGTGTTGAAGGTCGGTAACGCTACCCTGACTCTCTCCTCAGGTAAGACTCTTACTTTGAAAAATGTTAAATTAATACCGACATTAGCTGCTAATTTAATTTCAATTAGTCTGTTGTGCGATGCGGGTATGTCTTTTAACATTAGTGGTGGTCGAGTAACCCTTATGGTTCACTCGCATTACTTTGGTTGCGCATATGTCGTTAACGGGATGTATAGGCTGAGTCTAGCACACGAAGTAGTAAATCAGGTTAGCTCCAATCTGATAGATCCTAAGACTTTACATGCAAGACTAGGACACGTCAATTATAGAAAACTACTCCTGCTAGCTAGAACTCACAATATACCCCTCGACACAAAAACCAAATTTGAAAAATGTGAAATTTGTGCTCAAACTAAGATAACTAGAACACCTTTTAGTCAGGTTTCTAGGAGCACACAATTGCTAGAGTTAATACATTCCGATATTTGTGACTACAAAAGCTTTGTCACACGTGGAGGACGGAAGTATCTGATAACTTTTATCGACGACTACTCTAGATTCAGTCACATTTATCTTCTTAAAACCAAAGATGAAGCTTTTGAAAAATTTCGTATATTCAAAAATAGGGTTGAAAATCAACTTGACATGAAAATTAAAAGGCTAAGGAGTGATAGAGGAGGCGAATACGTCTCGGGGGAGTTCAGAGACTTTCTTGCCAGCAATGGCATAATTCCTGAAATGACTGCCCCGTATTCACCACAATCCAACGGTATCGCTGAGCGGAAAAATAGGACTTTAACAGAAATGTTGAATTCCATGTTGTTGACTGCTGGCATGCCTGCAGCTTATTGGGGTGAAGCCGTCCTCACGTCAAATCACATTCTTAATAAAGTTCTCCATGCTAAGTTGACTAAGACACCCTACGAGCTTTGGTTTAAGAGGCCTCCTAGATTTGACAATCTTAAGACCTGGGGCTGTATCGCTTATGTTAGGATACCAGACTCTAGAAGAGCAAAGATTGGACCCAGGACTAATACCTGCGTCTACCTAGGATGTGCAGATGATAGTGCTGCAGACAGGTTTCTGGATCTCTCCACAAATACTGTAATAGAATCTAGAGACGCTGTTTTCTTTGAGGATAAGTTCCTTAAGAACAAGAACCTGACTCTGCCAGGTCTGCCAGCCACTAGTACTGAGCCTTTAGCTGGGCCAGGACAACGTAACTCTGACACTGAGCCTGTAGACACGATTGGTTTAGATACCAGAAGGCTATCTAGTAGAGAGAAAATGCCCAAAAGCTTCGGTACAGACTTTGTGACTTACCAAGTTGAAGCTGATCCATCCACTTATAAGGAAGCGATGCGATCTAGAGACTCTCTATTATGGAAAGAAGCCATAGACGAAGAGATAAACTCTCTTATGCAGAACAACACATGGACTTTGGTCGATTTGCCCAAAGGGGCTAAAACCATTGGAAATAAGTGGGTTCTGAGGAAGAAGCTAAATCCTGATGGGAGTATCGCAAAATACAAAGCACGTCTAGTTGCCAAAGGCTTCACTCAAGTGAGTGGTGTAGACTACTTTGATATATACTCACCTGTATGTCACTATGCAACGATTAGGATTCTTCTCGCACTAGTATCTATTGAACACTACACTGTTCATCAGATGGATGTCAAGACTGCATTTCTTAATGGAGATCTGACTGAGGAGATCTACATGCACCAGCCTGAAGGGTTCGTCATAGAAGGTCTAGAAAATAAGGTCTGTAAGTTGATTAAGTCACTATACGGATTGAAACAAGCACCTAAAATGTGGCATGAAAAATTTGACACCTGTGTAAAAGGCTTGGGTTTCAAATCCAGTCTATCAGATAAATGTCTGTACGTAAGAACAAGTGCAAATAAAGTAGCCATCATATGCTTGTATGTTGATGACATGCTAATTCTGGGCACTGATCAGTCTGAAGTGAAAGACGTGAAAGTTGCCTTGACGGCACAATTTAGCATGAAAGACCTAGGTGAGGTGAAAACCATCCTAGGAATGGAAGTGAACTTCACAAAAAAGGGTATTACCCTGAGTCAGAGTCACTACATTAGAAATCTATTGGAAAAGTGGGGTTACGATAAAAGCAAAAAGACTGAGACTCCATACGATTATAACAATAGACTGAAACCGAATGAAGGTTCAGCTATTAGACAGTTGGATTATTCCAAACTCATAGGAAGTCTCATGTACGCTACTACATGCACTAGACCTGACATAGCCTTTACGGTCGGCATGTTGAGTAGATTCACCAGTAACCCTGGGAAGGACCACTGGGACGCCTTAGACAGGCCAATGAGATACTTAAAGTATACTGAAAAGTTTGCTTTATGTTACAGTGGGCATCCTCCAGTGCTTGAAGGGTACTCCGACGCATCTTGGTGCTCGGAAATAGCTGATTGTCGATCCACTAGTGGTTTTGTGTTTACACTAGGAGGAGCTGCAGTAGCTTGGAAGTCTAAGAGGCAAACGTGCATTGCACTATCCTCTATGGAATCGGAACTCTATGCTCTCGCTTCAGCTGGAGAAGAAGCAGAGTGGATAAGAGATCTGATATTGGACATTCCAATGACGAGTCTAAAAATGAACTCTATTTCGATTTATTGTGACAATCAAGCCACAAAGACCATTGCTACAAATACGTTGTTCAATGGAAAGCGAAGGCAACTAAGGATGAAACAGGCCTGGTTGACCTATCTCACCAGTCAGGGGATAATCTCCCTATTGGACGTGAGATCAAAGGATAATGTAGCAGATGTCCTTACTAAGGGCTTATGTAAGGTTCTCACATCTAAAACATCGGGGGAGATGGGATTAACGTCCATTTAGGAGGACTTAATACCTAGCTTATGTTTTAAATTTAAGAACTGTTGTCTGCGTACATTCAAGCATCTACGTTGAGCACACTAAAGTATTTCAGATGTTATCTGATGAAAGCTAGAGGTGAGATAGTTGCCAGTCATTCCAAACTTGATGACTTACGCAATTATTTTTTGCCAAAGACTGAATTGGGTATCATTCCAAAAAGGAGTACTGAGGTTACTGATATGTGCCCTGATATTATGATTATTAGTTATATCATTCCAAACTTGATGATATAATAGTCACAGCTTGTTGTATCATTCCAAACTTGATGATATAGCACAATTGTGGAACGTTAATAATAATCTTAATAATCGAAGGAACATGGTTTGATTCTATGAAATCAATTAATCTAATTTTGTGTAAATTAGATAGAGATGCTGTTTTGGGATTCTTTCCTCCTAGTCAGAGTATTAAGTTCACCCGCTGTTAGAACTAATCACTTTATTTCTGCAAGTGTTTGAATTCATAGAGATTTATCTCATGACATTCTTGTTGTAATTGTTTGCAGGCAATATGGAGATTGGAGGAGAGACAGTTGATTTTGACCCAGATGATGATGATCTGCTGTTCGCCTAGATCAATTATCAGTTTGAGTTTTCCAGTTTCTTGCGTTATTTCATGTTTGGAACATTTGGTTTGAGTTTAGCATTTTGTTATCTAAAACTCATATTTATAATTCTGGAAAAACTCTTTTGTTTTGGTCATTATTAACTATTGATTAAGTAGCTCATTTTTCCTTGCTTACACTTATATACAATATAGGAGGAGATTGTTGAGGTATATTTATATATGTGTTAATGGGCTCCTTAACGGGTCGGTTAGGATCCGATAGGAATCCAAACCCGTAGTCGGGGATTTAGGGTTTCACCTATAAATACCCTAGCTAGGGGCAACGAGGAGACCATTCCAAACTTGATGGTCACGCGGATGCTTCGAGCACTCTAACAATGCTAGCTCCCAAATCACACAATGCTCTCCCTGAAAACGTCGTTCCTATCAAACATGGTATTGTAAAACTACCTGGATCTTTTAATTTTTGAGGTAATTTCTTTTGTAATATTGCACTACATTTTTCAGTTAGGGCGACTATTTCCCTCTCAACGAATTTCCTCTTCTTGGATAAGATGTCTTTCATAAACTTGACATAACTAGGCATCTGTTCAAGAGCCTCAGCAAACGGAATATTTATAGTTAATTTTTTTAAAGATTTCCATAAACTTTTGAAATTGCTTATCGAGCTTCGTCTTCGCTAGTCTAGATGGGAAAGGAGGTGGAGGATTGGTGATTTCTTTCTTTTTATTCGTTAGTGGTTGGACTTTAACTACCTCCGGTTCCTTAACTTCTACGGGCTCTTCTTCTTGCGACCCTCTTGGTCCATTTTCTTGTTCCTTCCTCTCATCATCTCTAGCTTTTTCTAACAGCCCATCTCCACTTAGAATCTCTACCCCACTCCTTAGAGCGATTGCATTACAATGATTATGAGGTTCCTCTCTTGTTGGATTAGGCATAGTATCAGATGGTAATGATCCAATCGGCCTTTTGCTTAATGTAGTTGCGAGTTTCCCCAATATGGTCTCTAAAGATCTTAGAGATGACTCAATCCCTCCAATCCTAGACTCATTCTTTTGGAACATCCCCATAATTACTTCGTCAGTTAACTTCCTAGGGTTGTTTTGAGGATTCACTTGGGTTGGATTCAGATTTTGATGGAAACTCGGCGATTGATTCACTCCTTGATTATTTCTCCAAGAGAAATTAGGGTGATGTCGCCACTCGGGGTGATAATGATTAGCAAATCCCGGTGGAATTTGCCTTTGTTGCCCTCCTATAAAGTTCGCTTCCTCCGTTAACAGATTTAATTGTTCAACCATTAGTGGTGCGCTCGGCGCAAGATTAGATAATGAGTCTAGCCTCTTATTAATCAAGTTGAATTGTGATGCCATTTCGGCGGCTAAGGATATAATTTGATCTACATGGTGCACCCCTGCCGTGTTACTTGTTGTTTGTCTTTCATATATTTGGTAATTATTAGACGTTAAATCTTCTAAAATGGCGTATGCATCTTCCGGATATTTTTTCATTAAGGAACCTCCCGCGGCTCCATCTACTAGGATCATGGTTGCGGTTTGCAACCCATTGTAAAACGTGGATACTTGCTGATGTTGTGCTAATCCATAGTGTGGACATTTTCTTAACAGCTCCTTAAAACGCTCTCATGCGTCATAAAGAGTCTCCCCATGATGTTGCATAAATGTAGTGATATCCCTAATCAACTTAGCCGTCTTAGAAGGTGGGAAATACTTATTTAAAAATTTATCTTCTAATTGGGCCCATGTGGTGATAACATCATCAGGTAAAGAGTCCAACCAATCCTTCGCTCGACCTTCTAAGGAAAAAGGAAATGCTCTTAGTTGAATTGCGTCTGCGGACACACCATTTGCCTTAAACATGTCGCATACTGTTAAGAAGGTTTTTAAATGGGAGTTTGCATCTTGATGACTAAGACCCCCAAATTTATTTAGTTGAACTTGTTGCATAATGAAATGGTCCATCTTGAAATTATTGGCTTCTATAGGTGGTCGGGCTATACTCGTGTGCAAACCTCCCCTAAAAGGTGTGTTGTAATCCCTACATGTCATTCGGGGCGGCACGTGTTGATTATTAGGATTAGCCTGCCCGTTATGGTTCACGTGACCCTCAACGTCGTCGATAACTTATTGTTCGGTATTATCCATCTCAGGATGAATAATGTTTTCCGTTCTAAGGTTTCTTCGATTTTGTCTACAGGTGCGCTCTATTTCTAAGTTTAGTGGCAATAATTCCGGGTTTCTAAACCTTGACATACACCACAAAGCTTCAAAATAAGTGCTAAGATAAGAAAATAATTAAAAATAAAATACTTGATCTCCAACTACTAAAGTTTAACTAATATTACGAGAAATAAAACACTAAACCAGTTGCGCTTCCCCGGCAACGGCACCAAAAACTTGATACGGACAAAATGGATCTACGTAATCACGCAAGTGCACGTGTCGAATCAAGTAATAAAATGATGAGTTGAGTTATCGTTCCTCGAGGAAGTGTAACGTTAGTGCTCGTAATTACTAGTCTTGTCTGTTCCTTGAATCCAATTGGGATACTTTTTCACTAGTGGATTAATTTGATAATAAAGAAAACTTAAACTAATAATGGTAAAACTAAACACAATTCTTAGAAAATACTTTTACCAAGGTTGGAGAAACGATCTTGCATGTTGTTTTCCCTTGCCTATTATGACGAGATTTCTAGTGATGTTTTAATGGTTATCTTCATTACTATCTTGCATCGATTTTAGAGTGGATTTCATCATCTCTCGATCTCAGAATTTCGTTTACCCAATTTCCCCTAGTTATCTCTAACTTAGGTGGAAAGTGAATAACATGACGAGCAAAAATCAATGATGCTAACTCCAGAGGAAATCTCTTTCTCTCTTGATGCTATATTGGTGTTTATGCCGCACTTACGTCACTCCTTTCTCGAATCTTGCAGCGCAGTAAAAAGATGGAATTTTGATTTAGAAAACTACGCAACTCCTCTCTCGAATCTCGCCGCGTAGAATAACGGATTCAACCTAAGATTAGCATAACTCCTCTCTCGAATCTCGTCATGCTAATTAGAAGATGAACGCTTGCTCAAAAATTTCCACAAACAAAGAACATAAACCCAATAAAGATAGTGATTCAAACAACCGTAAAATAAATCTAAAGTAAAATCATCACAATAAAGCAAGGTACTCACATCATACAAGATCCATATGATTAGTTCATGCTAGAGGGATGAAACCAAATGAGAAAGATCTTACAAGACATGTTTAAGAATACTAAATGCTGCAGGAATATGTGTGAAGATCTCGCTTTAGACTCTTCTTCCTTCTCGACGGTGCGTCCAAACCCTAGCCGGTCCTCTCCTTCTCCTTCTCCAAGATGATGGCTCTAAGAACTCTATCTCCTCTCCCTAATTTCGTGCCCTTTAGGTATGAAAAACACCTGTTAAAAACGAGCAGTCCTTTCCCAATAGATGCCTCATTCCATATTTGGTTTTGGCGCAAAATTCGAAATTCAAATTTTAAATCCGTCCAGAACTTGTTATAACAACTGAAAACAGGTTTCTGTAACAACTGCACAGCCAAAATATAATTCCAGCACTTGTTTCTCTGATTCGATTTCCACGTCATTTCTAATGAGAAAAACATAGACAAAATAGGTAAATCAAGCATGAATAAGATAAATATTAATTTATGAATATTTATACTAATTTAAATCATTTCTCCTCATTTATCACAACTATTATTGTAGAAAACAGGGGATTAGATAACTTCATTTGAGAAGTTATCAGGATCGTTATAATTTGGTCAGCATAGCTGACCGTTGCTCTTGTTTGCCACCGGGCGGTGGTTTGTTGCTTGCAGGTGCTGCGGAGTCGAGCGGAAAATAACGGGCTAAAGCCCAAGTTGCTGAGCCGGCCCTCGAAGACCTAATGTTGAGTGTTTCATTGTAATCATGTATGGCCGGCCTGCGAGCCGAAGTATGAAAACACTTTTATTGTCAAGCAAATTGTGTAAGGCCTTAAGGCCATTTTTATTTCTGTGTATTTAAACATTCCTATGGGTTTCTGTAATGGACATTCAAGCTGTAGCTGGGTTCTTCTCTTTTGCAACTTAATTAAATTGCTTCCGCTAGGTGCTTGTGTAGGACGTTGTGATTGGTTGAATGGTTTCAACGCGTAACCAACCGGTCTGTCCGTAGTATATGGTGTCGGGCCCCGGCCGGACCTACTGCTATATGCTATGTGACGGATAGGGGTGTTATAGTATGACTTTTCTCTTTTGTCGGGCTTTGAGGATCCGCATGAACTGGGCGTCGCTATTTATAAGATCAGCGTGTTCATCATCGAGAAAAGGTTGGTTCTTGCGGGCCTTTTGACGAATGCGGAACGAAGCTGCGCCGTACCGATGTAGCGTGAAAAGAAGAGGAAGTTGAATTTTCACAGAAATAGGGAAAGGTGGGCCATCCTCTGTTGCCCCTGAGGCTATTATTGAAGTCACTGATGACTGTCCGAACGACCCGGTTGTTAATCAGCCGCCTACTAAGACCAAAGAATCCCCAAAGCTACCTGCAGACGAGCTAGTTTCTCGAGAGGATCCCGAGTTGCCACTGGTGACGACGTTGTTTTCCCCCTTTGATTCATTTCTATACATTAAAATAATTTATTCCTTGCATTTACAGTTGGATTAGAAGTGATTAGAGTTTGTTTAAAATCTATTTGAGAACAAATACTAACTACATGATTGAGAGAAACATATTGCAATTGCTTAAACTTTCTAGGATTCATCAATTTCTGGAGGGTTAGTACAATGTTGTAGGAATCTAAGTGGACGTCATTAATCCATCCGCTTCCCAAATGGTCATCAAAATGTGATCGATACAAACAGATATTATCCTTTTGAATTACTATATTATTTCTACTTCAAAGGATTAATTAGCTAAATAATCTCTCATTATAAATTATAGGTATCCAATATAAATGGAAGCACCAAAAAAAGTTAAAACCTGTTTGAAAACTCTGAAAAAAATCACTCTCTACCTTGGTTGAAGGAAGAGCAACAACCACTAAAGCAGATAAAATATCTGTCTGAGGGTCAGGTGCATCACCTACATCTGATGGTGCTTTATGTGTAGAAGGATGGGAGCCAGCTGGTTCCTCAAATATAGGTGATAATTAATACAAGTGAAGAGGGGTGATTGCATCTTTCTAAGATTGTGATAGTTAATCCATATATCCTAGTATCAATATGAGTACATAATTTACTCATCTCTTCTAATATGAATTTCTTAGTATTTTTGGACTGTATTACTAGCTCTAAAGCTACTCGGTGATTATGTTTTTCACATTGTCCGCCTCTCTCTTCCCATATTCCTTCACATAACACTTTCCTTTCGCCTTCCTCTCTGTTTTACAATGTTCGTTCTCGTTTGTCTTCCTTATCAATCTCCTTTTTCGTCCTCTTTTTTATGTTTCTTTTTTCCATAAAGGCTTCAAACTTTCTCTTCAAATAATTCTTAAATTTATCTCTGTTTTCCTCCTCCTCCTCCTTTGATCCTTCATCCTCTGTACGCTCTTCCTCAGGATATGATTCTTCAAAATCATTATCCTCTGATACTTCAAACTCCTAATAACCTCTCCTCAGTTGGCAATATGCTTTCGAAAGACGGCTTCACATGTACAGTTATTTCATGGTCATGTAATATGATTGGGAAGTATGTAATGTAATCAATCTATTCATATTTATTAGAGAGTATATCATACTCTCCCACGAGCACATCTTTTAATGCAATTCTAAACAAAATTTGGCAGTAAACTTAGCAAACCACCAACAAAGTCGGGGCCAGCTAAGTCATCAACAAACAGTTGAACGTTTGTCAACTTATAAAATCACGCCTACAATTACGACATATAACTTAAAATGAAAATTTTACTAAAAGAAGTAATGATAAAATTAATTTGTGATTTACCACCAGTACCATTAAGCAACCTTTCACACAACCCAAACTCTCGTTGCCTTTCTTTTTTGAGGCTACACTACTTAGTGTCCGGAATTCTAAGTGCAAAAATTTATGCACCGCTTCGAGCCAATTATACTTCTTGGACGCTTCCAATCCTCCGAAGGTATGTAGATAAGTGAGTATCTTCATAATCTTCAATAGAAAAAATAACTTGCATAAAAAACTTAACAAGGGTGTCAACTCTTTATGCATCTACCTCTTTATACCAATGTGCATGAGAAAGCCGCAACAACTCGGATGTCAAGTTCTTCTGCTCATAATTTGCAAGAGGTGTCCTATTAAAGTTGAAAGGAAACCCTGTATTTGGTAAACGGAGCATTAATGCAACTTGGTTGATTGTTATCTCTTGTACACATTTTCTAGTTGGAAAGCTCTATATTTAGGGGAGTATACCCTAATCAATGTAGTCAAAATAGGTATATTTTGGTTCAGGTTGGGAATGACAAAGAGAGGAAGAATTCAAGTAGCTTGTAAATCAGCCCTTGAACTTTCATTGAGAGCATTGAGTAGCGGCTGTGCTCTCTCCTTGAAAGATGAAATGGCATAACGACAATTCAGTGTTGTTGAACCTGTCATTTGCAAAAAATACATAATAGATATTCTTTAATATTTAAACAACTTTCAAATGTTCCATTTATTTATGCTGTCGTATTATAAAAATAATGTAGTGAAAATACGATTATATGTAAGGAACACACATGCTACTTCTTGCAATCTTCCAAACCATAGTACACCTGTATGGATTACATTGCAATATTGCTAATAAAACAGTTTTCATACATAGAAACAGGTACACAACAATTGTACGGCTGTATTTTGACTGTATCTACAGTGAAAACCACTTCAAAACGGATATTTACAGGAAAGAATCAAGTTTTATAACCTTAAAAAGAATTAGGTGCTATAAACTAAAAGGAATATCATAAATGACATAAATGTTGAGTCGCTCGAAGCATCCGGATCGAGATCTAGGTGGAATCCCCTATCCGTTGCTCCTAGGTGGATATAAATAGGCAAAACCCTTAGGAGTTACTATGGGTATGGGTTAACCGTGTACCCGAACTGACCCGTTATACCTCCGAACCCGTTATTCATCCAAATATACACTAACAATAAATACACAGTGACAATATGTATAATAAGGGGATTTCTCATGATAATTTTAGAAGTTCAATAAAAATAATAATGAAAATCCCAAATACGTTTATATCCTTACTGACTCCAACAGTAACAAGGGAATCCAGTCTGCATTGGTACGTCCGCATTTGAACTGTATCTATAGTAAAAATCACTTCAGTACTAGTAAACTAAAATGAATAGCATAAATGACATAAATCCATAGTGACAATATGTGCAATGAGGGAATTTCTCATGGTAATTTCAGAGATTCGACGAAAAAAAACAACAAAAACTCTAGATACGGTCATATCCTTACTGAGTCCAGCACGAATAGGGGAATTCAGTCTACATTGGTACGATCATATTCGAACTGTATCTATAGTGAAAACCATTTCTATACCAGTATATACGTGAACGAGGTCGACAAGAAAAACTACACAAACCCTAGATACGACAGTACCCCTACTGCATCCAACAAGAAGAAGGTAAACAAATGGTCATCCGGAAGTTCACCTTTACTTGACGCTGAGGATGATTTCCGCCGACAGTTGTTGTGATGAGTTCGCTGAAACGTCGAAGCTCGAGGTCGTCGTCGATTCCGTCGGAATGCAAGGTCGTCGTCGGGAAGCGGAAGGGAATTTGGGGGAACATGCGTTTCAAAATGAAATGAAGTGGGCCCATGCATGCCGTGAATGCTATTTATTTGCACACATATTAATTGGCACGTTAAACTTACAAAAAAAATTCAACACCCATCCTCTTCTCTCGCTTTCTACTTGATCTCTCATGAAAAAGCTCTCTTAATTACACAGATGACGTCAAGTGACGGCGAGAGGCTATAGTCAACTCATGATTATTATTTTGCTAATAATCTAAGATTTGTTAATAGTGGAAAATGATTTTTTTATAAGTTATAACCTTGCCCTTTTATAATCAGAGAATCATAAAAAAAGCTAAGCAAATGTCATCTCGTGTGCTAATAAGTAATAACTAAGATTTTATTCCATTCCTCATTTAAAAATTTTCAGGTTGCTATTTCATTTGTTAGAAAAAATTATAATAAAATAAAAATCAATTAACTAATATAACTCCACCGACAATTCCCACAATTTCCTGCTGGTCTCATCAGCCATCAGTGCTGCCAGCAGATGTGGGTGGGACCTATCACACCCACATGACACATCTGCTTTTAATAATAATAATAATAATAGAGAATAATATTAGTAATAAATTAAAAAAATAGCATTAATAAATTACATTGGGTGTCTTAAACAGTGACGGACATAGAAATTTTTTTGAACGATATATTAAATTATTAAAAAAATAAATTGACAAATAAAAGTGAAAATAAATTTATTATACTATTATCACAAAAAAATTATTTATAATAATTTATTTATTTTATTGATGGGATCCACCTTAATTTATAGGAAAAAGGAGACCCCCATGATCCCCATGAATGGAGATCATGGGCGGGCCCCCCTAACCCCCATGATCCTTCATGGAGATCATGGGAGTGGGCCCCCTCTCTCCCCACCATTAGGGGAGGGAACCGCCCCCCGGCGGTTCCCCTCCGGTTATGGCCGGCCGGCCACGGTTATGGCCGGCCGCGGCCATGGCCGGCCGCGGCCATGGCCGGCCGCGGCCATGGCCGGCCGCGGCCATGCCCGGCCGCGGCCATGGCCGGCCCCGGCCGCGGCCATGGCCGGCCGCGGCCATGCCCGGCCGCGGCCATGGCCGGCCGCGGCCATGGCAGGCCTCGGCCATGACCATGGCCCGGCCAGCCGGCCACGGCCGCCCGCGGCCACGGCCGCCCCGGCCATGGTCGGCGATGGCCATGGCCGCCCGGCCATGGCCGGCGATGGCCATGGCCGCCCCGGCCGTGGCCGGCCGTGGCCACCCCGGCCATGGCCGGCGATGGCCATGGCCGCCCCGGCGATGGCCATGGCCGCCCCGGCCATGGCCGGCCGTGGCCATGGCCGCCCCGGCCATGGCCGCCCCGGCCATGGCCGGCCGTGACCTTGGCCGCCGCCGGCCTCCCTCGCCGGCCGCCCGGCTGCCGCCGCCATCATGACGGCCCGCCATCAGGGGAAGCCCTCCCCGCCGTCCGATCGAGGGAGAGGCCCCACCGGCCGTCCGATCGGGGCAAAACCACCCACTAACCCACTATGTTAGTGGTGGGGCCCGCCATAACTTCCCCCTGGAGCCTATAAAAGGACCCCAGGGGCTCCTCATTTCCTAACTTTCTCCTCCTACGCTTCTTCTTCTTCTTCTTCCTCAGGTGGGAGCTTTCCCGTTCTTCTCCGCCGGCGGCCACCCCTCGTCGCCAACCACCAGCGGCCGCCTCTCGCCGCCAACCACCGGCCGCCGCCCGAGGCCTCCAGCGGCCCCCAGTGGCTATCAGCTCCTGCCAACAGCTACCAGAACCTATCATCGGCTATTTGCACCCCACCCGAGCTCAGTTACCAAGGAAACACTCCAAGGACCGAGAAAGACGCACAAAGGAAGCAGTGACAACCTCTGGACACGCGTCGCCTCTGAGCGCACGCAACTGAAGCATCCCGCGCATTCCACCATCCAAGTCCCGTTGGCGAGGCAGTCTGTTGCCCACCGACGAGCGCATATACTCTCTCTCTCCTCAAGGTTGTAACGGGAGCGGCCTGTCGTCCCGATTTCCCCCGTCAAATTGTAACCTCCAGCAATCTAGTGGATTTTGATCGGCACCGACCCGGTCACGTGGTTTTTCACCCGGTTGAAGGGTTTTCCACGTTAAAACCTCCTGTGTCCGTCCCCCATTTTTCAATTGACTGTGTGCGCGCTCGACCGCTCCGCGAGCTAAGGCGGTCCAAGAATATCCGGTCCGACCGGAGCATCGAGTTAGTCCGCAACATTTATATACATAATTTTTTATTAGGCACAATTCTTAACCAATTATTGTCCACACTTGAAAGAGTACAGCATAAAAGTTTTATAAAATTATAGTTGGGACCACATAAAAATTTTATAAAATTGTTGGACAGAGATCTCTACCTCTTGACCATGAACAAAAACAATGGCCTTCTACCAGCTGAGCTAAGAAATTTTATGAGCTCAATCTAATTTTTAAATTTTATTAAATTATTTAAAAAAGATTGTATTAATAAAAAAATATTTCTAAAATTCAATGCGGGCGGCCGCTCACACTTGCCCCTAGGTAGATCTGTCTCTGTGCATGAGAGAGAGACACGAGCTTCAGTCTGCACGGTTATATGGATTATGATTATGGAGGAGATACAGATGATCAAAAATCGACGTCTGGTTACGTCTTCTTCACGGGATCGACAACCATTTTTTGGTGTAATAAGAAACAGGATTCGGTGTCCGTCTCCACTACAGAAGCAGAATACAAGGTTTCACCCTTGGCAGCTCAGGAAGTCATATGACTTAGGAGATTAGTGGATGACATCTATGAGGAGGTGTGAAGTCCTACTCTGCTTCGCGGTTGTTGAAATCGTAAATTTGGTCTCTATAGAGTTCATCCCTTGGGGAAGGGGTGATCGCACACCTACTTCTCTCATGCAAGCCAAATAACAAAAGAAAAGGGAACTGACCCAAGGGCTCGGCGTGGAGGTCCCACCACACACCCGAAAGATCTTAGAGCGCTTCCCCTCCTTAGCCAAAAGCCGAGCTAAGACAACCTCAGAAAGTGCTAAAAGACTGGAAGATCCATAAGCGTCCCTTCTGAGGTACCCTCTTGGGTCTATTTATAGTTTTCTTAAAACCGTCTGCAAATAGCCAACCTCCGCTGTTCTGAACAGCTATGTGCAGCTCAGGCTGGTCTGCCAACAACGTAACTTCGTTGTTCTGAGAGGCTAGGGGCAGACCAATGAGGGTAAATGGCAAAAACATATCACATATCACTGGGTGAGTGGTCCCTGAAGATCTCCACTTGCCCTGGGCAGCGAGTGTTCGACAGAGCTGGAACTCGCCGCCTCCTCCCTGCCTTTGGCGAGTACGGGCCCGACTGACCCTACTCGCCTGCTACCTACCGAGCTCCCTAGGGCAAGTGCAAGCCGGCCCGCCCCCACTCGCCCCTTGCTTACTCCACCATAAATCCACTTTGTTGTCTGGGAACAAAGGGCGCCGACTGGGCAGTCTTCACTCAACGCCGGGGCAGAACGACATTGAGTGTCTGTCCTGCACTCAATGCCGGGGCAGAACGACATTGAGTGTCTGTCCTGCACTCAATGCCGGGGCAGAACGACGTTGAGTGTCTGGCCTGCACTCAACGCCCAGGCAGAACGACGTTGAGTGTCTGGCCTGCACTCAACGCCCAGGCAAAACGACGTTGAGTGTCTGACCTTCACTCAATGCCAAGGCGGGACGACGTTGAGTGTCTTGCCTTCACTCAACGCCAAGGCGGGATGGCGTTGAGTGTATAGCTTTCACTCAACGTCAAGACAGAACGGCGTTGAGTGTCTGGGCTGGCGAGTGCTCCTTGAAAAACTCCACTCCCCCTGGGAGGCGTGTGCTCGATAGAGCTGGCACCTTCCTGGCCCTTGGTGAGTGCAGACCCGGCTAGCCCTACTCGTGTGCTACCTGCCGAGCTCCCTAGGGCGAGTCCGAGCCGGCCCGCCCCACTCGCTTGTCTCATGTCCCTCCCATGGGACTTGGCCACTTTAGCTCCTGCCGACCCCACTCGACGGATACGGGGTTGTACACTGCCAACAACATAACTCCGTTGTTCTGAGAGGTTAGGGGCAGACCAGTGGGGGTAAAATGGTAAAAACATATCACAGATCACTGGACGAGTGGTCCCTGAAGATCTACACTCGCCCTGGGCGGCGAGTGTTCGACAGAGCTGGAACTCGCCGCCTCTTCCCTGCCTTTGGCGATTACGAGCCCGGCTGGCCCTACTCGCCTGCTACCTGCCGAGCTCCCTAAGGAGAGTGCGAGCCAGCCCACCCCACTCGCCCTTTGCTTACTCCACCATAGATCCACTTTTACTTGCTACTTGGGAACAAAGGGCACCCGACTAGGTGGGCTTCACTCAACGCCGAGGCAGAATGACGTTGAGTGTCTGGCCTTCACTCAATGCCAAGGCAGAACGGCATTGAGTGTCTGGCCTTCACTCAACGTCAAGGCAGAACGACGTTGAGTGTCTGGCCTTCACTCAACGTCAAGGCAGAACGGCTTTGAGTGTCTGGCCTTCACTCAACGCCAAGGCAGAACGGCGTTAAGTGTCTGGCCTTCACTCAACGCCAAGGCAGAACGGCGTTGAGTGTCTGGCCTTCACTCAACGCCAATGCGTGACGGCGTTGATCGTCTGGCTTTCACTCAACGCCAAGGCAAATCAGCGTTGAGTGTTTGGGCTGGCGACTGCTCCTTGAAAAACTCCACTCGCCCGGGGCGGCGAGTGCTCGATAGAGCTGGCACTCGCCGCCTCTTCCTGACCCTTAGCGAGTGCGGTCCTGGCTGGCCCTACTCACCTGCTACCTGCCGAGCTCCCTAGAGCGAGTGCGAGCCGGCCCGCCCCACTCGCCTGTCTCATGTCCCTCCCCCAGGGGCTTGGCCATTTTAACTCCTGCCGACACCACTCGCCGGATACGGGGTTGTACAGCGGTGATAATGAGAGCGTTCTCAAACTGGTCAACAATCCAGTTTGTCACGCGCGGACGAAGCACGTCGAGTTCGAGCATCACTTCGTTCGGGAGAAGGTGCTGGAGGGTTCTCTGATGGTTGAGCATGTGTGGAGCGAGAACAATGTTATAGACATCTTCACGAAGCCACTGTCGAAAGGACAATTTATTTGGTTGTGAGGATTTCTCAGGCTAGTTTCCACTTCCCACTTCAAGGGGGAGTGTTGAAATTGTTGAAGTGGGAGTAAAAGTGGAGCTAGGCGGTTAGACTAGTCAAACCGCACAGACCGTCGCGGCCTAGTGGACATCATTGGTGGATAGCCTTTGGCGGGCTGCCGGTAGTTCTTGCAGTCTGGGTCAGCAAGCATCCTTGGTATTCCGGGCGGTTAGGCTTGGCTAATCGCGGTTGTGGCAGACTCTTCTGGAGCTCGCCGGTGCCCGGCTTGGTTCTGTGCTTACGGCTTGGATGTTAGATCGTGGAGGTTGGCACAGATGCACGTACTGGTTTACTTGGAGGTCACGCGGTCCGATGGAGCAGTTCGCAAGGTGGCAGACTAGTGTTGTTCAATGGGCACGATCTTGGTATCAGGTGGCGCGATTACTTGGAGACCGCAGAGCTTGTGGTAGACTTGGTCTTGTGGGAAAAGTCCAGCTTGTTGCCTAGCTCACCGAGTTTGCCTTTGCGGACTGCTTCTGGTATTCGCCGAGTTTGGCAGATTGATAGGAAGGTTTTTTATTCTGGTCACAGGTTGCGGTTTGCGTGGACTGGAAGTAGTGTCCGCGGGGTTATGCAGTCTGGTAGCGGTGTTCGGTAGTCCGTCTATGCTGTGTTCTACATCAGTGGTTTGAAGTTAGGAATGACAGACTGGTCGTTCTATCCGGACTTGTTGTTTTGTTGCGACCTTGATGAACTGGTGATGGTATCCTCACTGTACGGATATGTGGTGTTAGCCGACAGATTTGACGAGCGATTATCCTATCGCTATGGGTGGTGACGACATTCCTTTTCACACCTATAAATAGAAGTCATCGGCTCGTCATAATTAGCAGTAAACAGTAAGAACTAGCTCGCGCTTAGTTTTTGCAGTTATGGTAGGGCTGAGCTTATTTTTCGAAACTCGAAAATCATTCGAAAATTGAGATGAATTGGAATCGGTTAAAATTGATTCGACTCAATTTGAGTCGATTCAATTTGACTCGAATCTGATTTCAAGTCGATTTCGAGCCAGCCCTGAATCGCTCGAAATATGATTCGAATCAACTCGATTTAATTAAAAAAATTATGTACTTATTAATATATTCTTATTTTAAGATTAAAAATAACAAAATTTAAATCAAAATAAAAAGAATGAATGCTTTAAATGTTTCATTTGCTAAATTTTTAGGTTGTACAATTTTATTTTGAGCAAACTAGGAATACAACGAAAAATTATTAAATTTCGACCCGACTCGATTCGATTTTGAGCCGACTCGATTCGATTTCGAGCCGAATCAGAATCGAGCCATTTCGAGTCGAGCCGACTCGACTCGAAATCAATTTCAATTTCGAGTCGATTTCGAGCCGAGTTCGAGTCGAAAATTTCGATTTCGAGCCGAGCCAAAATCGCTCGAACTCGACTCGATATCAGTCATAGGTTATGGTTTTCTAACCGTTGTGACTATGGAAGTTGAATCTGTGCAGGCTGTGTGGCTAACATTAGGCGGCTAGACAACTAGTGGAAGCTTGTTGTGGAACAATTCGCGGATAACAGTTGGCGTATAGCAGTTAGTCGTGGTCTCAACGACTAGATCTCTTCCTCCGAGTTGCGGTTAAGCAGAGCAGTTCGACCGGTCAATCAGCGGGTTATGTTCGTGTTCTTTCAGTATTTCAATAAGAGCAGTCCGCGCGGTTAGCCACAGATAGGCGGCTTCGGCGGTCTCGACAAACTCGACTGGCGGTTAGGCGACTTGTGCGGTTACATCTTGCTGTCCGCGCGGTTAACTTCTTGTGGCAGATTATGTTTCCCTTGGTTGCATTGTAATCATGTCTTGCAATGTATACCTCACTCTGTATAGAAATTGATTTCAATTGGAAACTCTTGTGCTGTTGTTGCTACTATTTTTTTACTTGTTTTCGATTGTGGTTTAGTGTTCCTACGACCTCATTTTCAGCTTCCCATAAATTTTCACATTGTGCGTGTGTGTGCGTATCTCTCTCTATGTGTCTCTCTCTCTCTCTCTCTCTCTCTCCGTGTGTGCGTGTGTGCGCGTGTGTCTGTGTGTGTGTGTGCATGTCTATTCACTCATTATAAATACAAGTCATCCTGGAATGGAGAGACAAGTTGATCACCTAGAACTAGATGAGCTTGCTCATTCTCACTCTCAGCATGCTTCTCCCCCCAACACAGTAAGAACATATCTCTTTCTTTTTTTATTTACTCTTTCTGGTTCGTGAACAATATTTCGGTGGGCTAGTAACATTGTTCATATTCAAGATCGAACTTTAAAGCAGAGGACTCTACCTCAATATTAAATCATAAAACTAAACTATATATTTTAGATATTTAAAGTTTACTCATTCCATAGAAATCAATAAGTGAGAGTGAGCAGTGCCCCTATAAATAAAATGTGGTGACTTTGATATCCTCGATTGTCGATTAGTGAGCACTCGATGACATTAACTTTGGTCTGGCAATAAAAATGAAAATTCTTAACTCAGTCTCCAAAATTTAGTCACTTTATGAAATAGGTCACAAAATAATTTTTGGGCTAAATTGGTCTCTAGACTTCCTATGCTTTATGAAATCAGTCATATTTCACATTTCCATCCCGGTTTTAACATAATGTTGTGCTTGTGCTAGTGATGCCGAGTAGGCCGAAGAAGTTGACGCCCTCACTTCCATCAAGGCCTCCGTCTGGATGACACACCGATATGACTTCGATTTTGGTTGGCTCTTCCAAAAGATCCGCATAACCTTTGATAATGGGGCCATGCCAAATTCTATGTTGATCTACTCAACCATGATCGGTCCGACTATAACAACCTTGGTCTGGAAATATAATACAGCGTGGGTCCGGCCTGACTCCCACAACATATAATACTCACAAACTAGAATATTAATAATTGATACAAGAAATAAAAAAACACATTAACAATACGAGTTCATTCAACACGAACACGAAAAAAAGCTATCTCAATAATACTGAATGTCCACAACTAGAGGAAATGAAAAATTGAAATGAAATCGGTCTTAAGACATTACATTGCTTTCAAATTAAATATAAAAGAAAGAACTCAAAAGAAAGAAAGCAAAAATCTCTTCCCCTTTGGCACAACTCGGGCTCCGGCCACTAAACTCCACTACAAGCTAATTCACATGAAACCAAGAACACACTAGTGGAAAATGAAAGTCAACATGGGCTGACCAACACAACATAATAACCCCTCCCCACCGGCAATCCTAGTGGTCTCTAGGGCGAGTGCATCGCTCTCCTGCAAGTACACATAAACAAAATATGCAAAACAAAGTACATAGTATCGCTTATCATATGTGACCATGACATGTGTCAGAGACACTCAAAGCTACATGACCTGAGCAAAGATGCATGTAAGGATGCACATAAAAGGGCATGTTAAGCATCACATAAGACACACAATCAACGTACGTGGCGTGAACACCCAAAATCATACGACCTAAACTTCAAAAGTAAGCAAACCATAACACTCGGAATAAGAGGCTTAAGATAGCCTTCCGTCCTCAATCATAGCGACGAGAGGAATGAGATCTACAACTATCTAATTAGAAGTAACAGGGGACCAGTTTACCTTATGTCCTTGAACATAGTGACGAGAGGAGGGTGTTCACTCTTCGTCCTGAGTCGTGTGATAGAAGAACGCGTCACTTGATCTTACATGAAAAGAAGGGGAAGTGTAGCTTCACTTTCGGTCCCGAAGCAAAATGACTGGAGATATAAGTTCATCATTGGTCCTTAAACATTAATTCTCAACATAGTCCTATGTGGCTCTAACATATATGGACAATGTGTCATAATCTAAAAAGATCTAATATATACACAATGCAAGGTGAAGGGAAACTCAACCCCCCTACAAAAGCCCACAAAGATCGTGAAAGTGAAGGCAAGGTGTTGATAATTACTCTAGAAGATGTAGTAAATAGAGTTTTAAAGATTTTTTGTCACAATCAATCACAACAATTAAAAGTTACTAATTATTAGTAATATAATTAATAAACACAGCAATAAAGATTTATAAAATAAAAATTCACAAGATTCATTGGGATTCTCCTTAAAAACATGAGTACATCATGTCTTCTGAGATTCTTAGAACTAGATGAGTCTTTTAATAAAGAGACTTGCTTAACCTGAATTCACTAAGGGTAAGCCCAACCCTATCATGTCAGCAAAATCAAGAATATAACGAGATGATTGACCAAGTTCAGGGGACGAGACCCAATCTTTACTTTTCTAAAGGCGAGTTCACTTTCTACTAGCTCATGGGGCGTGTAAGATCCTCCCCCAACCAAGCTAGACCGGGTTGGGTTGGACAGGCCTTACTGCCCCAGACGGTCACCCTATGCTTTCTAAGTGGCAATGACCCACTCTCCAAGCATAGAAAAAACGAAAGACCGTAGTTATAAGTTTATACATGCGGCCCCACTGAGCTAAATAAAACTACAATACTCAAAATGGTCAATTCATCACATGACCTCAGATCGAGACGAAACGAGTTCCGTTGCACTCGTATTGACTATACGTGTCTAATACAACTGACAGAACTCGACTCAGAGCACGTATGCTCAATATTCTAAAACGGCATCGCCGTGACGCGCCACAATACTCAAAATAGTCAGATTCACCATATGATCTCAGATCAAGACGAAACGAGTTCTGTTGCACTCGTATCAACTATACGAGTCTAACACAATTAACAGAACACGATTTAGGGCACAAATGCTCAATATTCTAAAACGACATCATTGTGACGCGCTATAATACTCAAAATAATCGTACTCACCATATGACCTCAAATCGAGACAAAATAAGTTCCGTTGCACTCGTATCGACTATACGAGTTTAAGACAACTGATATAACTCGATTCGGAGCATATATGCTCAATATTCTAAAATTAGGTCACATTTTAACTCTTAGGACATCTTGTAGGTGGTTGGGTCACTTTTTTTTTGTCAGCTAGGGTTCTTGTTACCCAATAAAAGACGGGATGTTACACGGCGAATCCAATGTTTATCGGCCAACGGAGGAGCTCGTAATTACTTTGCCCATATGCAATTTCTTTTATTTACTAGCAAAGGGCAAAACCCCAATTAAGTCGCTCATAAGTGAGCTTCTAGTTCTAGCGCACTCGGACTTGTCACCAGTTTTTTGGTAACCACTTCTTACCACATGGCTGAGTCAAGTATTTAGCAGAGATACTGGTCCACAACCTAGCACGCCCTAGATTTATATATAAATAAGGCCTCAGGGGCACCATGAATGATACCTTTTCAACCCCACACTTTTTCTCTGTACTATCTAAGTTTGTGCATTCCTAATGCTTTGCCCAACCCTCATCTTTAGAGGGGAAGTTCTTTTCAACCTCCATGTATGTAGTGCGATCTCCTCACTACGTCACTTGGGCCATATTTATAGACAGTTTAGTTCTCTCTTGCTCTCGCCATCAAATCCGTGAGGTTAGACTGCAAGATCAGTAATCTTAAGCTACACTTTGGTCCAAAAAGTTGGAACTAGAAATTTTTTGATTCCAACACTTTTGTACAGTGAGAGTGAACGAAGAAGAAGAAAAGTCTAGTGAGAAGGCGACATGGTTTAAGAAGGTGAGTGGGAGGTGATCGTCGGCAACCCATGGGTGGAAGGCGAGTGCGTGACAAGGGCATACTTCATTGACTTCACCCGAAGGGTCAAGGACATATTGCGAGTAGTGCTTGCTCCTCGCATCGAGGTAATGACAACCTCACCCCGTCGCACCACTCCTTTTGGTTTTTTTTTTAAAAATTGATGAAGATTTGTTGGTAACACCGTAACAAATTAATTTTGAAATAGCAATTTCCAAATTTCATGTTTTGGTAGTTGTGATGATTTACAAGGTAAAATAAATTTGCTAATAAAAACACCCTTAAAAAATATTCTTCGATTACTAAGGCTCTGTTTGGGAGAGAGAATGCAGTTGTGAAATGAATGATTGCAAATGAAAGTTTGTAAATGAAACAGTTGAAAATTGGTCGCTGCAAATAGAATTATGATTGGATTGTCTGTTTTTTCAGTGTTTTTCAGAACAGAGAACTGTTTGATAAAACAATGATGTGCTATTATTATAATGAATTTTTTCATGTTAGTAATACATATGTTTATCAGCTCGAAGAACACACACACACACATACATAAACTAGAAAAACACACATACATCAAAGTATGCATAAACTTGAAAAACATTTAAACATCAAAAAATATATAAAAAACTAGAAACTCTAGATACTTTCAAGCTCTATGTGATTGGTCGGTAATGAAATCACGCATTACGGATATCTCATCAACACCTAGTCGAATGTTTCTAACATAATCTGCAATTGAGCTTACATTAATTTGTCCTGCTCTTGTTTGAAGTCCCGCGCGGTCAATCAAATGCTCGCCTCCATCACAAGCTCGGAAATGAAAGTCCGAGTAGGATAGGTCCCTATGAATAATAATTATGCAATGAAAGAAGAATAAAACTGCGATGGAGCTGAATGAAACACATGGAGAGTAACTGGATCGCATTCACACATAGTGAAAAGTCCAGTGAAGCATGGATCTAATTTACGCCTAATTTTTTACTTGTGTGACATTGTTGAACATCCATACAAGAGAAAACTTGAAGTACGGAGGATAAAGAAGAAGCTCGTCGGGCGTAACAGGGATTTGCAGGATCAAATGGAAAAACTCTGGCATCTGGCAGATCCACAAAGATCAGAACTGGATGTCGAGCTAGATGTGATGTCGCCGAATAAGACGCGGGATGTCGAGCTAGATGCTCGAGCTCTGGATGTCGTGGGAGCTCGGGGAAGACAAGCCGAAGAGAATGACGTGATGTTGAGGACTAGCCTGCAGTAGACGCAATGTCGCCAGAGAAGAAACGAGAGTGAAGAGCGAAAAGCTTCGATTTCCTCCTCCCTGCTAGCGCGTGACCAAAACGCGATTGACTGGAGGTCTTCCTGCAGGTTTGGGGACACGAGAAAGTCACGCACACGACTTTGAGTGACGATTCCGAACGAAGTCAAAAAAACATAGGCTTCGTTTGGGGGGACTTGTTTTCATGCGGTCATAACCGCTTGACAAGTGAAAATAAGTCCCCCCCAAACGGATCCAAACTGGAAACTAATTGCAGCTTTCCGTTCGGCCCAAACGCAACTGAGCTAAATGATTTTTTATTTATTATTTGAAGCAAGGCGAATTAGACCCAAAGTAGAAATTCCGGTCGAATAGCATTTCTAGTTCGATGCATCACTATCGAACCGGAAGACGCGTTTTGAAACAGAGCCGATCTTATTTACAGTTTTAGCCCCGGACAGCTCACACTCGCCGTCATCTTCCTCATCCGTCTCTCTCCTCTTCTCTTTACTAAAGAGGTCCAGCTTAAGTCCAAATCCACTCGGCAGATTCGAGTCGATCTGCTCCGAATCCGCAGTAGGAGGTTTCTGCCGGCCCTTTCCCCATTCTAGGATACTTCTCTTCGTCTCTAAAGCGAGGGGGGAATCACACAGA
Source organism: Platanthera zijinensis (assembly GCA_039513925.1). Classification (NCBI taxonomy): domain Eukaryota; kingdom Viridiplantae; phylum Streptophyta; class Magnoliopsida; order Asparagales; family Orchidaceae; genus Platanthera; species Platanthera zijinensis. Next base: position 31,662,034 of record CM077082.1, read on the forward strand.
AGAGGAGATTGCAATATAATGGGGAGGCCCAGCTTCCGCGCCTCCCTTATCTTCCTCCTCACTTTCCTCTCCTACGCCGCCGCCGATGATCCCTACCGATTCTTCACCTGGAATGTCACCTACGGCGACATCTGGCCCCTCGGCGTCAAGCAACAGGCAAGCCTACACGCATTTCTCCTCTTCCTATCCTCTTTCTCTCTCTCGATCAATGTTGGGTTATTTTCGTGTCTGCAGGGGATTTTGATCAATGGCCAGTTTCCTGGCCCGCAGATCGAAGCGGTGACGAACGACAATCTCATCATCAACATCCAAAATAGTCTCCCCGAGCCCTTCCTCATCTCCTGGTACGTACATTCTCTCTCTCTCTCTCTCTCTCTCTCTCTCTCTCTCCCTCTCCTGTGGTAGTGGGTTGTGCGGTGAGGATAAAGCACGGCGGCGGATCTAGATTGGGAGCGGCGGTTTCGGCTCTGTTTGTTTGGGCGTTTTTGCTTCATCTGAGGAAACGCTAAAACGCCAAGGATAAATAAAAAAATTTCGACTATTTTCGAGATCACAGCCTTCGAAAGAAACAGATCGCCATGGATTTGGAGAGCCTTGTGGGCCGGTTTTGAAATTAATTGTAGCAGCTGCTGTGTTTGTCATTTTCTGACGGACGATTCACGGATCCGCTGCACGGCGGAAATCAAAGAAATGTTATTTTTCGCATACAGGCCCCTTTCTATTACGTTATTTAGATTTTTTTACTTGTAATTGGTAATCAGTAGGACGCGGGGGCTTACGCCACTTGAACGCCACCGTGGTCCTCGTGGTTGTTGAGAAAGCAGCCTGTAGTGTGAGTGCTGGCAGTGTCTCTGCACATTTTTTTTTGATACTTTTTCAATAAGGTCGCTTTTTTCAGTATCAAAATTGTATTTTGATAAAAATAAATTATAATATTTTTACAATTAATTTAAATATTCATTTATTCATATTCTCAACTGTTCTGAAAAATTACAGTCTATTTTTTTTTAGTTTTGACTGAAAAGTATTTTAAAATTTGAGTTAGAATTTTCCATAATATTTCAAGAGAATATTGGGCAAATGAATACTTAAATAGTTAAATTGATATAATTTATATTTGGTAATTTATTTGTGTAAAAATCAAATTTTTGTCTCGAAAAATGTGATTAAAATTGAAATTTAACTTATTTGTATGCGGAGCATGGTGCGTCATGTGACAAAAAAAACTGGATAAAAAAATAAATTTTTAGAACAAATTAATTATTTTTTTAAAAAATAATTATGAAATAATAACAAGATTTTTTTTAAAAATATTTTAGTATATTATATATGCATAAAAAATATTTCGGGCGGATCTCAGTTTTTGGACTGGAGATTGTTTTATTTATTTTATAAATGTCTAAAAGATTGATCATCCATGACTAATCGAACGGCTGACAAATCATCCACACGAGAAATACTTGGAAATCTTCCATAGTAATGTGGCTATACGTTCTCCTCCTAAAAGCTTCGTTTGTGTCCGTAAAATACTTGGATTGCTGGCACCGCTGTGCACAGCTTTCCTGTGCAGAGCGTGGGCCCTGTAACAGCGCACTGCTATGGTTCCTGATGGTCAACTGACATGTACACAAAAATTGCTCCTTAAAATGCCCAGCTCCCTTGAAGTTAAAAGTTGTAAATATTGTGTGGTTATAATTACAAATTTAAGTAGGGTTTGTTACACATTTTTTTATATTTGGAATGCTATAGACAAATTTACTTTCACATTTACAAGAGGAATTTTTGTATGCGGGCATCCGGGGCCAATTGAAATCCAAAGTTAGGAGGAGTTGATGGGTCTCGTGATGCATAGTAATGAACTGTAGCCCTCACACAACCTTATATTTTAATCTTGAACTTTCAACAAAAATTTCTCCATTTACAGACATATTTACCAAATTATAAATGCCAATTTTTTTAAATGTAACTGATGGGTTCCCCCTTTTTTATGGAAAGTCATGGGTGGGCCCCACCCCCCCCATGATCTCTCATGGAGATGATGGAGGCGGACCCCCACTCCCTCCCCTCATGGGGAAACCGCCGCCATAGGAACCGCCGCCGGCAAGAGGCCGAGCCACCACCGGCGGCCGGCCCTCCCACGGCCACCACGACCGTGGCCGGCCTCGGCCATGGCCACCCCAGCCATGGCCGACCGGGGCCATGGCCGCCCCGGCCATGGCCGCCCCGGCCATGGCCGACCGGGGCCATGGCCGCCCGGCCATGGCCGCCCCGGCCATGGCCGGCCGTGGCCATGGCCGCCCCGGCCATGGCCGTCCCGGCCATGGCCGGCCGAGGCCATGGCCGCCCCGGCCATGGCCGGCCGTGGCCATGGCCGGCCGAGGCCATGGCCGCCCCGGCCATGGCCGGCCGTGGCCATGGCCGCCCGTGGCCATGGCCGGCCGTGACCTTGGCCGCCGCCGGCCTCCCTCGCCGGGCCGCTCGACTGCCGCCGCCGTCATGACGGCCCGCCATCATGGGAAGCCCCCCCCGATCGTCCGATCAAGGGGGAGGCCCCGCCGGCCGTCCGATCGGGGCAAAACCACCCACTAACCCACTATGTTAGTGGTGGGGCCCACCATAACTTCCCCCTGGAGCCTATAAAAAGACCTCAGGGGCTCCTCATTTCCTAACTTTCTCCTCCTACGCTTCCCCCTTCTTCTTCTTCCTCAGGTGGGAGCTCCCCCGTTTTCTCCGCCGGCGACCACCCCTCGTCGTCAACCACCAGCGGCCGCCTCTCGCCGCCAACCACCGACAGCCACCCGTGACCTCCAGCGGCCACCAACGGATACTAGCACCCGCCAACAGCTACCAGAACCTGTCATCGGCTATTGGTACCCCACCAGAGCTCAGTTACAAAGGAAACACTCCAAGGACTGAGAAAGACGCACAAAGGAAGCAGTGACAACCCTTGGACACGCGTCGCCTCTGAGCGCACGCGACTGAAGTATCTCGCGCATTCCACCGTCCAAGTCCCGTTGGCGTGACAGTCTGTTGCCCACCAACGAGTGCATACACACTCTCTCTCCTCAAGATTGTAACGGAAGCGGCCTGTCGCCCCGATTCCCCCCATCAAATTGTAACCTCCAACAATCTAGTGGATTTTGATCGGCACCGACCCGGTCACGTGGTTTTTCACCCGGTTGAAGGGTTTTCCACGTTAAAACTTCCCGTATCCATCCCCCATTTTTCAACTGACTGTGTGCGCGCTCGACCGCTCCGCGAGCTAAGGCGGTCCAAGAATATCCGGCCCGACCGGAGCATCGAGTTTGTCCGCAACAGTTTGGCGCCGTCTGTGGGAAACGATTTCCCAACATCCATTGAAGCATAAGATCACCAGCATCGCCCCTCCAAGTACTGCCTTAATGACAAAGAGGAGCACTCGTACCGCTGAAGGTTCCGCCCTTGGCGGACACCCCGAGCCCGCAACTTCACACTCTCTGGTAGACGTACCACTGACCGCTGAAGCCGTATATGCCCCTGTCGCCGCCATGGAGGAACGCGTTCGCCAAATGGAAGAACAACAAACTGAAATGCTCACCCTGCTGCAGAACCTTGGAGCGCCTCCAGCTCCCCCACTGCAACCAGCTCGTGTGGATCCATTACCACAACCAAATCAGGGCGGAGCCCAAGAGGTTCCTCCAAGACATGAAATGTCCGAGGAATATTCCGAGGCTGCAAGTTCTGCTCATCCCATTCCAAGGAGGGCAAGGGCTGATCATCAGCATGAGCCCGCAAATGAAGTACGCCTACCCCCGCCAGAAAGGTTTACTCGAGAAGAAATTCGAGAAGTTATCGCCGAAGAATACCGCCAGGCTGGAGCAAGAGATGTTCGTGCCCTCCGACCGTTATGCCAAGGTTCCCCTCTGATACCGCAGATTCTGGAACATCCGATTCCAAACGGATTTAAACTCCAAGCATCGAAACATTTGATGGAACCAATGATCCGCTGGAGCATGTCAACCATTTCACTACCATCATGAGAATTTACAATGCTCCAGACCAACTCCTCTGCCAGGTGTTCTCAGCTACTCTTAAAGGACAAGCTCGAACATGGTTCCATTCGCTAAGAGCTAGTACCATCGCTAGCTTTGCAGAGCTAGCAAGGCAGTTTGTCGATCAGTTCATAGCAAATCGAAGGATCGTCCGCGACCCTTCCCACTTATCAGGAATCCGCCAGAATGAAGGGGAGTCTTTGAAGGACTTCTTCCGCAGGTTCTCCGCAGAAGCCCGCCAAATCCCAGGGGTCGACCAAGAACTGTTAAGAGGAGTGTTCCTTGGGGGTCTCCGTCCTGGTGGTTTCTATTCAGCATTAATGAGGGAAACCGTCGCTAGCTACCCCGATCTCGTGTACCGCGTAGAGGCGCAGATCACAGCCGACGAAGCTATTGAAGCTCATCGTCAACAGTTTGGCGACAACCAGAAGCGAAAAAGGGAAAAAGAACCGTCCCCTCAACACCAAGAAGGAAGATCCCGACAAGAACATCAGAACGAAAAACACCGACGTGACCATCAGAGAGATCAGCCGCCCCGGGATTACACACCCTTAAACACCTCCATGACAAATATGTTTCATGCGATCCAAGGCAACGAGGCGCTCCGCAGGCCCAAACCTCTCGCTAAAAATACCGGGGACCAGACAAAGTACTGCGAGTTTCACCGTGGACAAGGACACGACACAGAAGATTGCTCAAAGCTCAAGGAGGAGATTGAGTATCTCATCAAACAAGGCCTCCTGGGGAGATTCTTACAAGGATAGGCACACAAGTCCGCTGAAAGGAAATCGGCCAACCATTTGCTAGACCGGACTGGGGGGCAACCCCTTAGACGACCAACCCAAGAGAGGGCTTTGCACCTCGCAAGGGCTCTATCTATTATGGCGTATATTAATTTTACTTTCCTACGAATTATGTATTCCCGCAAGAACAGTCTCACGACTGAAACTCTAGAAAAATTAACATTTTCCCATTTTAGGCATGTTGGTGGCGAGCGTCATCCATGCAGTTTGAAATGCGTACTCACCTCGCCCATGTGCAAAGACGTCCATTTACCCTTACAACAACTGCCTCCGTGCAGCGCGCTCCTCACAACAACTGCCTCCGTGCAGCGCGCTCCTTACAGCAACTGCCTCCGTGCAGTGCGCTCCTCACAGCAACTGCCTCCGTGCAGCGCGCTCCTCACAACAACTGCCTCCGTGCAGCGCGCTCCTTACAGCAACTGCCTCCGTGCAGCGCGCTCCTCACAGCAACTGCCTCCGTGCAGCGCGCTCCTCACAGCAACTGCCTCCGTGCAGCGCGCTCCTCACAGTAACTGCCTCCGTGCAGCGCGCTCCTCACAGCAACTGCCTCCGTGCAGCGCGCTCCTCACAGCAACTGCCTCCGTGCAGCGCGCTCCTCACAGCAACTGCCTCCGTGCAGCGCGCTCCTCACAGCAACTGCCTCCGTGCAGCGCGCTCCTCACAGCAACTGCCTCCGTGCAGCGCGCTCCTCACAGCAACTGCCTCCGTGCAGCGCGCTCCTCACAGCAACTGCCTCCGTGCAGCGCGCTCCTCACAGCAACTGCCTCCGTGCAGCGCGCTCCTCACAGCAACTGCCTCCGTGCAGCGCGCTCCTTACAGCAACTGCCTCCGTGCAGCGTGCTCCTCACAGCAACTGCCTCCGTGCAGCGCGCTCCTCACAGCAACTGCCTCCGTGCAGCGCGCTCCTCACAGCAACTGCCTCCGTGCAGCGCGCTCCTTACAACAACTGCCTCCGTGCAGCGCGCTCCTTACAGCAACTGCCTCCGTGCAGCGCGCTCCTTACAGCAACTGCCTCCGTGCAGCGCGCTCCTTACAGCAACTGCCTCCGTGCAGCGCGCTCCTTACAATAACTGCCTCCGTGCAGCGCGCTCCTTACAGCAACTGCCTCCGTGCAGCATGCTCCTTACAACAACTGCCTCCGTGCAGCACGCTCCTTACAACAACTGCCTTCATGCAGCACGCTCTTTACAACCCTCACACAATCTAAGCCGCGTACAATTCTCACGCAAACTAATCCGCGGTCTCAAACCGCGCAAATAAAGTCGAAAGCCAGCCCCGTACAAGCAAAGCCGCGAGCCAGCCTCGTGCAAACTAAGACGCGGTCCCAAACCGCGCAAGGCAAATTCACAAGCAAGTCTTGTGCAAGCAAAAATCACGAGCCAAGCACGTGCAAACAATAGTCGCAAATCGGTCTCGCGCAAAGCAAACGCGTCAAACTCACGCGAAACAACATGAACTTTGCTAACTGAGGTTCCATTCTGAAAGCACCGTCTTCACATCCGGGAACCTCGTCGGAGCAAGTTTCTCCGTCCAACCTTGTATAAGAAGTACTCGATGGTATACTCGGGAGGCAAGTGAAACTCCTCCTCATTAATCTCTTCCCTTGAGTGCTTAATTCGCCAGGCATGTTACATCTTGCGCGCATCGCGTATGCAACATGCATCACGCACGCGTCACTCACTATCCATCGTACACATACAAAGCGCATCGTACCTCGTGAACACGCCGCACACCTTGCGCATATCGCGCACAAGCTGCACGCAAAGCTTGCGCGTGCGAGCAGCACGAACGCGCGCGGCCTGCGTGCCCGCGGCCTGCCCACGCGCGCGACCTGCGCGCGCGACCTGCCCGCGCGGCCAGCGCATGCGACCGGCCCGTGCGCGCACGGCCTGCCCGCGCGCACGGCCTGCGCACGCGCGACCTGCCCGCGCGGCCAGAGCGTGCGACCGGCCCGCGCGCGCACGGCCTTCTCGCGCGCGCGGCCTGCGCGCGCGGCCTGCCCGCGCGGCCAGCGCATGCGACCGGCCTGCGCATGCGACCGGCCTGCGCGCGAGGCCTACCTGCGCGCACGGCCTACGCGCGCGCGGCCTGCGCACAAGCGGTTTGCGCGCACGCAAGGCCTGCACGCGCAGCCTGCCTACGCGCACGCAAGTCCTACGCGCGCGACCAGCCCACGCGCTGCCTGCGCGCGCGGCCAACACCTGCCCCTTCGGCCAATCCTCGCGTGCGCTGTTTTGACACTCGTGTACCGCACCGGCCCCTGTCCGCAGGCATCCAGGCGCCTGTTCGCCAAGCCTCCACACGACATAATACCACAATCCATCGCCGCCGCCTCGGATCTCTCGCCGGCACCCACCATGACAACAAGGAATTCCAGAAATCTCTCCTCACGCTCGCTTCGTTCCCGGCCAAGTAGAGATTTGGGGGGCATTTGATGGGTTCCCCCTTTTTTATGGAAAGTCATGGGTGGGCCCCCCCCATGATCTCTCATGGAGATGATGGAGGCGGACCCCCACTCCCTCCCCTCATGGGGAAACCGCCGCCATAGGAACCGCCGCCGGCAAGAGGCTGAGCCACCACCGGCGGCCGGCCCTCCCACGGCCACCACGACCGTGGCCGGCCTCGGCCATGGCCACCCCAGCCATGGCCGACCGGGGCCATGGCCGCCCCGGCCATGGTCGCCCCGGCCATGGCCGCCCCGGCCATGGCCGACCGGGGCCATGGCTGCCCCGGCCATGGCCGGCCGGAGCCATGGCCGCCCGGCCATGGCCGGCCGTGGCCATGGCCGCCCCGGCCATGGCCGGCCGTGGCCATGGCCGCCCCGGCCATGGACGGCCGTGGCCATGGCCGCCCCGGCCATGGCCGCCCCGGCCATGGCCGACCGAGGCCATGGCCGCCCCGGCCATGGCCGGCCGTGGCCATGGCCGGCCGAGGCCATGGCCGCCCCGGCCATGGCCGGCCGTGGCCATGGCCGGCCGTGACCTTGGCCGCCGCCGGCCTCCCTCGCCGGGCCGCCCGACTGCCGCCGCCGTCATGACGGCCCGCCATCATGGGAAGCCCCCCCGGTCGTCCGATCAAGGGGGAGGCCCCGCCGGCCGTCCGATCGGGGCAAAACCACCCACTAACCCACTATGTTAGTGGTGGGGCCCGCCATAACTTCCCCCTGGAGCCTATAAAAAGACCCCAGGGGCTCCTCATTTCCTAACTTTCTCCTCCTACGCTTCCCCCTTCTTCTTCTTCCTCAGGTGGGAGCTCCCCCGTTTTCTCCGCCGACGACCACCCCTCGTCGTCAACCACCAGCGGCCGCCTCTCGCCGCCAACCACCGACAGCCACCCGCGACCTCCAGCGGCCACCAACGGATACTAGCACCCGCCAACAGCTACCAGAACCTGTCATCGGCTATTGGCACCCCACCAGAGCTCAGTTACAAAGGAAACACTCCAAGGACTGAGAAAGACGCACAAAGGAAGCAGTGACAACCCTTGGACACGCGTCGCCTCTGAGCGCACGCGACTGAAGTATCTCGCGCATTCCACCGTCCAAGTCCCGTTGGCGTGGCAGTCTGTTGCCCACCAACGAGTGCATACACTCTCTCTCTCCTCAAGATTGTAACGGGAGCGGCCTGTCGCCCCGATTCCCCCCATTAAATTGTAACCTCCAACAATCTAGTGGATTTTGATCGGCACCGACCCGGTCACGTGGTTTTTCACCCGGTTGAAGGGTTTTCCACGTTAAAACTTCCCGTGTCCATCCCCCATTTTTCAACTGACTGTGTGCGCGCTCGACCGCTCCGCGAGCTAAGGCGGTCCAAGAATATCCGGCCCGACCGGAGCATCGAGTTAGTCCGCAACAGTAACTAATTCTTAAGAAGAGGTCGAATGCAGGAAAACAGTAGATTTATAGATGTCATGGACATAAAAATTTTGTCGAATTAATTTGGACTAATTAAACTTTTTAGGTTGATTTTGTTAATGCAGATTTGTGACAGATTGGCAGTGTAAATGTGCCCTTTTTGTCAATTAAATTAGGATGCTATTACTAACATAAAAATTATTTATTTTTTAGTCATTATTTGAAATTTTATAATTCCATATTAGCAAACCCTCTTGGAACCAAGTAACTAACCCCTCCCCGCGCACTTGAAATTCCACGCCTCCCTCCATCCCACCACCACTCCTCAGCGGGTATTTGATCATTGGAACCGTTGCCGCTTACTCCCTTCCCAACACTCTTCGTTCTCCACTGCCGATCGTGACACGCACCCCCCTAATACCTCCCCTCCCCCCATCTTCCGATTTGCACCGGTTTCCCTCCAATCCGCCCGCCTTCCGACAAGTCTGTGATATAAGCTCCATCTGGAGACTCGCCAGTCTTTCACACAGAGCCACATGCTTTTTCTGCTCCCCTCCATTCTTGAAGACCCCGCCTGCATTTCATCCCTCTTATCTAACATCTCTCGAGCTCACTGTTATCATACCCTCACATCATGTCATTCTCCCACTTCGACCATACTTCTCATCGGGTTTCCTTCCAAATCATCACTACATACTCCTCATCGGTCTAATGTCCAACCCCACGACCCTCTTTTAGGATCTGAATGGGTTTCCTCCATCCATCTTCAGAGCATCATGCCTCCAACCGAGGCCCTAGCTCAACTAGCGTGCACCTTGCTCGATCTTGAGGATGAGATATTTTGCAGGCATGACATTGCTCACCTCTTAGGCAGTCAGTTCCATATCGAGTTCTAAGCCCATTTCGGTCACCTGTATTGTAGATTAACATCAACCATCTCGCCACGACGCCTTTATGCTCTTGATGTTTCACCTGATCTGCTCACCAGAGGAGCCGCCCAAGTCTCGCCAATGTGCCCATAGGACCCTTCCAGGCTCAACCTTGAGGACAAAGTCGTTTTTCAAGACGGTTGTATTGATACACACAAGTTTTTAATGTTATTCGTCATGTAGTGTTTTGTCCTATAATGGGGCCTCCATCTCTATATATGGAGTCCTTTAGATAATGAGATCTTATCTTTTGAGTGATAGTTTTTGGTTTCTCTTTGGAGAGGGGAGTGCTTTGGAGGACCCAGCCTCCGAGTGTTTGACGAGAACTTATTTCTTAATTGAATCAATGTTTTCTTTTATGCATTGCAAATTTGTGTTCCTTGTTTTTAGATCTTGATACGGCTAGCCTGTATCATACAATCTTACTAAACCATTTTTTTAATTGTGCATGTTCAGTTGGTCTGGAGTTCTCGATTCTCATCTCTTCTTTGATTGCCTTAGCTGATTGGTGGGGTGAGAGAGGCAAAGGAAATGGCCTAGCAAAGGTGGAGGGGAGTAGAAGGGTTGCACATCTGCAGAGGTGTCGTGAGTGGTTGTACAACAAGAGAGCAAGTGAATGGTGCTCTCTTTAGGGAGATTGTTACCTGCACGCACTCGCTAGAGGAGCCACGCATCGTCAACACTTTTGAAGCGCGCATATGGAAACTCCCTTAATTAATTCGTGTAATTAATTGGTATTAATTAATATTAATTAAATATTATTTTATGTTTAATGTCATGAGAGCCCCCTCCCTTTATAAGGAGGTATGGGGAGTGTATTTTCATCTTTTGATTATTAGGGTTTGACTCTCATTTGAGAGAGGGGTCTTAGGAGGAACCAACCTCCTAGATCTTGGCCGGAGTTCACTCCGGATTGTATCCGTTTTCCGGTTTAATGCAATCATGTCTCGTCTTTCGATCGTAGGCGTAACAATGGTCTGACCTGCCGCCCCCATTCGCTTGTTCGCAGCCGCTGGGGATCATGCCACGATGGACAACCGCCTCAATTCCATCGAACGCGGTCTCGTCGCCGCCGAATGTTGCCTTGCCGAATGATCCGCCGTCCTCACCTCCCTATCGGCCTTCCTGCAAGGGCAACTCCAGCGTCGTGCCGACTGGCCACCCACAGCGGCAGCGCACACCACCTCTGATCCAGCCCGCACTGCTCTAACAACAGGCTGCACTTCTTCCGCGCCAGCAGCCGCCGCCGCACCTCACAAGGTTCTTCCGGCAGCAGCAGCGTACACCGCTGCCCATCCAACCCGCACCGCGTCAACCGCAATCGCTGATGCCCGACCCTTCTTCGTCGTCGACTGCCCAACAACACACGTAGTGAGACCTGCAGCAGCAACAGCCGCTCCTCCTGTGTCGTCTCTACTACCTCCGGCATACTTCGACACCCGTAGGATCCAACCGCGTCCTCCCCTTCACGTGATCGAGTCTCCTTCCCACGCTGCCGCTAACCTTGAGCCGCACGCCTCTATTATTTATGGCCTATCCCATTGCGTCCCTGCCATGTGTTGCTGCCCCCACAAAAAACCCATGAATTTTTTACCTTTCACACTTGAAACCACCCTCACCCGTGCCCATCACCCCCTATCGATTTTAATTTTTTTCACCAATTACCTCCCCTTTCCACCGGCCACATCACACCCATAATTTCACCTTCCTTTTTACCTCTCCTCTCGGGTTACGCCGCTTCCGTCCTTAAAGATCCCGATGAATATTTCGAACTCGGCCTTGAGGACAAGGTCGATTTTCAAGACCAGCGTTTTGTTACCCGCACGCACTCGCCAGAGGAGCCACACATCGTCAACACTAGCGAAGCACGCATATGGAAACCCCCTTAATTAATTCGTGTAATTAATTGGTAATTAATTAATTATTATTAATTAATTAATATTCTATTAAATATTATTTTATGTTTAATGTCATGTGAGTCCCCCTCCATATATAAGGAGTGTATTTTCATCTTTTGATTATTAGGGTTTGACTCTCATTTGAGAGAGGGGTCTTAGGAGGAACCAACCTCCTAGATCTTGGCTGGATTTCACTCCAGATTGTATCCGTTTTCCCGTTTAATGCAATCATGTCTCGTCCTTCGATCATAGGCGTAACACTTTAGGGAGATTGATTGAAGGAGTCTTTTTAGGGTTCGTTTAGATTGCTGGTTTTTGAATTGAGGAATTGAAATTCAGTCAATGGGCTGAATTCCAATTATGCTATTTCGTTGTAGGATGGTTTTCAGTTACAAGAATTGAAATTGGGCAACTATATTGTTTGGTTGTAGGATGAAATCTCAATCAACTTAGTGGGAATCTACTACCTTCCATTGAAGCTTCCGACTTCAGTTTCTTTTAAATCTTCTTTTTCTGGATGATATTCTATGTAATACCTGTTATGTCGCTCGAAGCATCCGGATGAGGATCAAAGTGGAATCCTCTATCCGTTGCCCCTAGGTAGGTATATAAAGCAAACCCTAGGAGTATCTAAGGGTATTGGATATCCGTGTATCCGACACTACCCGTTAAGCCTCCGAACCCATTAATTGTCCAAATATACATTAACAATACCGAATCTGGATCTTTTCGGAATGGGGAGCACCCAATAGTTCTCTTTATTAGCTTCTTTATGGGGAAAAGTGGGGTAATTTTATAGAGTTTTTTTGGAGGAAGATGACTCTCAGAATTAGGGTTTTTTTCTTGATAATTGTTGTTATCCTTCGTGCTTCTTCTGTCAGTCTAAAAGCTGGGAGAAGGGCTCGACTTTGGGAGAAATACTGGGGATCTGTTAAACACTAGAGAGGTTCGGCTTTTTGCTCTCATGGCTTTTTCATGCATGGAGGAAGAAGATGATGAAGAAGAAAAAGACGAGGAGGAAGAATCCGATGGATTACCATGATCAACATGAGAAGTGCTGGTGAGGGTGTGGGCTTCCTTCTGTTCCGATATTTTCTGAAAACGGTCTAAAGAGACAGAGTTGAGTGCAGTCTAAAAGAAAATCACAGGTTTTCACTCAATTTCAATTTCGCCTCAATTCTGCCCCTCCAAACACCTGCAATTGAATCATTAACTCTCATATCCATTTCATTTGGCCAAATCTGTCCAATCGAACTCAAACAACATTTTTGTTAGTGAGTTTGTGCAATGTGTTCATTGTTGGGTAACCTTAATCATTACCTTTTTATTGAAGTAGTTTTCCATCACTATTGGAGTTGAGATTCAAGTTGCCACATTGAGTGTGAAAGGTTGTTCAAAGATTGATGTAATCTTTTTTATATCTTAGTGTAGTTTTCTGGGTTTGGAGGCTGAACATCCCGTGGTTTTCCCCTTTGTGTTTCAACATAAAAATTTGTGTTTGTTCTTGTGGTTTTTTTATTATGTGCTTCTTCCCATCATCATTGCCCTCATAATTTATCGTCAGTTGAGGCTTAAGTATTTCATGCTTTTCTTTGTCCTATCCCTGTTGAGTGGTGTTAGAGAGAGATAGAGTTGAAAGCAGTCATGATGATTAACCGAGTAACTATCATACAGAGGAGTTTAAGGATTTGCTGTTCACGAAGAAATTGCATTTAAAATCTCTAAGGACGTGAATTCATAGACGATGTGGGTAAATCTCAAGTCTGTATGCAAAGAAGACATGCATGAACAAGCCCTTTCTAATTAGGAAGATGATGAATTTCTTTTTATGGACGAGACTTCCATATTAGATCATATCGGGGATCAATTAATATCGATTGGAGTCAAATTTCATGACTGGATCCAAGAAATTTGGTTACTAAGAACTCTACTGGACTCATGGGAAGCATTTCTACTATCTTCAAAAGCAACAGCACCTGATGAGATAAAGCGTGGAGTTTAACCAAGAGATGCAAAAAAAAAGTCAAGGGACAACTTCTCGTCATCAATACAGGATTTTTGGGAATGGATAAAGTATTTCTCTTATAGTCGGTATCTAAAGGATTTTAATGAAATATCAAAGAATGAGGTAACATGAAAATTTTAGTTATTACAGTCATGAAAATTACATATAAATTTTACTCAATTTTGAATGTTAATCATGAATTTATGTCAAAATACATATACTGGTCACCAAGGAAATTGATGGGATTTGAGTCTTGATCTGGGTTTGATTTTAGTGAGGTTGTGGTCAATGGAAGGATATCTTGGATATTGTTTGGGCTCTAGCATGCTTTGGACTCGATTGCATGCTCAATTGTTACCATAATGAACTCACAACAAACCCAAGTCATTATATTGACAATACGATATTTGGCAATTACAGCTCAAATATGACAAACTCAAATAATTAAAGTATACAACTATTATTTGCTAAATATATAAATCTAAATGACACAAGATGCATTTTAACACATTTTTGGTTGATGTATTCTACATCAGTGCATGCATGTGTAGAAGGATGGGTGGATGTATGTATTGATTCTTTACATCATAATTTTTAATAGATTTTGTGCGTCCAGCTCCTCTACTTTTGTTGTTGCTAATCAAGATCTTTTTTTTATTCACTATTGGGAGATTTTCATATGTAGGCTATATGATTTTAAGAAGTACTTTTTTTATTTGTTCAGAATTAATTCCAGTAATTATTTCCTTTTATGTCAACAGGAATGGCTTGCTGCAGAGAAGGAACTCATGGCAGGATGGAGTTTATGGCACCAACTGTCCAATTCCACCTGGGCAGAACTATACATATATTCTACAAGCCAAGGATCAGATTGGAAGCTACTTCTATTTCCCCTCCCTCGCCTTCCATAAGGCTGCTGGTGGCTTCGGCGGCATTAGGATTCTTAGCCGCCCCCTTATTCCCGTTCCATTTGATCCTCCTGCCGGCGATTTCACACTTTTGGTTGGTGACTGGTACAAGGCTAATCACACGGTAAGAAAAGTTTGCCACATTAGTTATTTTTCTGAATCTCTGATGTCACATTTCTACTCTTTCCAACTTATATATTTCACGATATTTGTGTTAAAGGCGCGCTTTAGGTTCCCCGGGATCAAAGGTTTTCCCCTTAACATAGCAAAGATAGACGACTTCACCAGGCATCTGCCTTGTAGCCTTGACGTGCACTCTTTTGCCCCTTGGGCGCATAAAAGGATGCCTAGGTGAAGCTTTGCTGTAAACCTATTTTTTTCAATAGGAAGAAAGATAGTGAGTTCAACTGCCCAACAATTTTTGAATGATTTAGTGCTTATGAAATTGAGGTTTCGATATGGTGTGATTGCATTGATCATATTTCTGAAGGTGGGTAAATGATAGTAATGAATAGTTAATGAGTCGAATGAATGAAGAATTTACTCGAGAAGATGAATTGATGTTTGATGATTATTGTTGATTGGGTTACCCCTGGATTTTCTAAGACGAACCGGAAAAGTTTTCGGCAAAGGACACAGGAACAAGCAAACCCGACCAGACGAGCCGCGCACAAAAACCCGTGCTTACCCAAAAGGCTCAAACACACCCAAGAAGGGGGGCAAAACCACACACACGCACCCCCGCCAGGGAAACGCGACAGCGCGCGCGACACTCATGTTGCCGCGCCAGCACGCCGCCGTGCGCGTTAGCGCAAGCGTGCCAGCGTAGCGCCGTCGCGCGCGTGCTCCCTGCGCGCGCATCACGCTCACACACTTTCACACGTGCGCGCGCAACGCGCTCCCGTACATGCATGCGCCCGCCGGAGGCCGCCGCCACCGCCGGCGACCCTCGCCGTCTCCGGGCGCCTCCGATGTCGTTGGCTACCTTCGGCCGCCTCCACCTCTAGACACCTTGCCCGGGTCACCCGAACTGCCCGAGGGGCACTCCTGTCTTTTCGGCGAAATTGGTGATTCAGGTGATCGAAATGCAGCGACGCTATTCGCCAACACAAATCACTCCCCGATGCATTTACCACCATAACCCTCTAAAAAACTATAAATAGGCCCCCAAGATTTCATTTGAAGACAAACAACTCAAGAGGCAAGAGAGAGCTCTGAGGTTTTCCGGCGAGATCGTGAACTTACGCCAATCCTCCGCTCAGGAATTCTCTCCGCTCCCCTCCTTGCGCTCAGGCTCCAACACTCCCCAAGTCACGTCAACCGCCTCCGCGAGTGCGCTCCTATCAAAGCTCCACATCAACGAGAGCGCTCCCTCCAGAAGCTTCGTGGACTTAGAGAATTTCTCGACTGGAACGCTCCCACCCAAGTTCCGTGAGCTCAGTAACACTCCAAGGACGGAGCGCTTCCATCGAGGCTCCATGGACTTAGCCGCTTTCCTCATTTCATGCACCTGTAACGGAGTACCGGCCTGTCGCTCTCCGAGATCAAACCAAACTCTGTAAAACTCCAAGAAGATATTGTATTTTGACTCGACACAGTTCCAGTCACGTGGTTTTTCACCCTTTCCGGGTTTTCTACGTAAAAAAACCCTCTTGTCATTTGCTGCGGTTTATTTTGGCTGTTTGCGTTCCCTGTTCGATTCCGAGCTAAGGCGGTCCGATTTTTTCAGACCGGGGAAAGACCGGGCGGCCCACAACATTTTTGCGCCGTCTGTGGGAATGTGTTCCCAAAAGCTCTGACAAGTTTCAGCATCCCCCAACTAGCAGTAATGACGAAGGGAAGCACACAAATTGCCAGTAACGTGGCACTAGAGGAGTACACCAATCTAGCCCCCGCCGACTTGCCCGTAGGCAACACCCCACTTTAGGGAGAATCCACCGTCACGACATCCCAAGCATCAAGGGAGGAATGCAGGCGTATGATAAGGGAGCGCCATGCAAGAACGCTCGTCTTGCTAGGAAACTTAAGGGCTCGCCGCGCTCCCAACACGATATCGCTCCTGAAGGCCAACCACTGTAGATCCCATGTCAGATGATACCTGAAGGCACTGCCCGCATGAAGGATCCCATCATAGATGAGTGATCTGACGTTGATGGCTCCACACACCTCGCATTGCTCAACGGGCTTCCTCAGCACGCGCGGGAGAATTTGCGTAAAGAGGCCGCCGCTCAGGGCGATAAAGAGCTCACTTGCGAGTAAGTGAGGCACATGATCGAAAAGGAATATGGATGCGTGGGGCATCAAGACACAGACGTGCGATGCCCCATCCACCTCATCTCTTAGCTAACTCTATCGGTCCTAACATATCCCGTTCCGCGACTTTAAGACGTTTGATGGGACAAGCGATCTTCTGGAGCACATCAGACATTTTGTAACCGTCATGCGCATGCATAATGCCCCAGACCCACTCTTGTGCCTAGTTTTCCCAACTACTCTGAAAGGAGAGGCTCACACCTGATTCGACTCCCTAAAGGAGAGGGAAATCAAGAACTTCGCAGAGCTAACTTAACTTTTCACGGAGCAATATCGCCAACCAGCGAATCGTTCGAGACCTCTGACACCTTACGGGCATCCGTCAGACCGAGGGAGAATCGCTCAAGGATTTCTTTCGCCGCTTCACCGCGGAGGCACGATAGATTCCGGGGGTCAACCCCGAGATCTTGCGCGGAACTTTCCTTGGAGGACTCAGACCAGGAAAATTCCGCTCCATGATGATGAGCAAAATACCGCCCAACTATCATGACCTCATCCACCGAGTCAAGACTCAAATCACAGCGGACGAAGCAATTGAAACGCATCGGCTACAATTCAAAGGAAGATGAATCATGAGTCGCTACCAAGTCCCAGGGGAAGCAGCGAGCGTCGTGGCGACTCTCGCCGAATCGGGGGGCATCGCCGCAATCAAACCTTAGCTCCCCTCAACACTTCGCACGCGGAAGTATTGCTCGCCATCCGTGATCATCCTTCTCTTCAAAGGCCAAGAGCTCTCGCACCAAGTACTGGTGACCAATCCAAGTGCTGCGACTACCACCAAGGGTGCGGGCATAGTACCGAGAGTTGCGTACGACTGAAGACGAAAATTGAATGGTTTATTCGCCTGGGACTTCTTGGAAAATTCTTACAAGACAAAAGTCTCGAATTGACCAATCTAGAGTAAGCCCGCGTAGGGGCAATCCCCAGGGCGACCGTCCCAAGGGAGAACCTATTCTCAGCCTGTAAAACGTCCAAGGCACCTGACACCTGCATTTGTATCTCATTTTGTTCAGCATCAATGCAATAAAACTCGAGTTTCCCATCGTGTGTCTCCCCAAGCAGAGTGTTCGGATATCCCAAATGGAGATTCCGGCCTCTCCCAAACAGTGTGTTCGGACATCCCAAGCGGAGATTCTGCCCACTCCTAAGCAGAGTGTTCAGATATCCCAAATGAAGATTTTGTCCTCTTCCAAATAAAGTGTTCAGACATCCTAAGCGGAGATTCTGGCTTCTCCCAAACAGAGTGTTCGGTTATCCCAAATGGATATTCCGGCCTCTCCCAAACAGAGTGTTCGGACATCCCAAGCGGAGATTCCGGCCTTTCCCAAACAGAGTGTTCGGATATCCTAAATGGAGATTCCGGTCTCTTACAAACAGAGTGTTCGGATATTCCAAGCGGAGATGTCGGCCTCTCCCAAACAGAGTGCTCAGATATCCCAAATGGAGATTCCGGCCTTTTCCAAACAGAGTGTTCGGATTTCCCAATCGGAGATTCCGGCCTCTCCCAAACAGAGTGTTCAGATATCCCAAATGAAGATTCCGGTCTCTCCCAAATAGAGTGTTCAGACATCCCAAGGGGAGATTCCGGTCTCTCTAAAATAGAGTGTTTAGATATCCCAAATGAAGATTTTGGCCTCTCTGAACCGAATGCTCAGATATCTCAGAACGAGACTCTGATCAAGCAGACGGTTCGCTCTCAGGAGAGATCGGCGAAAGCCCTTCTGTACCTCAGGCGAGACGGACGAATGTCTGTCTGCACCTCCTAGGTGAGATGAACAAATGTTCATCTGTACCTTCACTCGGACGAACCCCGATTCTTTTAAGGAGCGAACAAACAAAGGTTTTTTACCTCCACCTGGATGAATCCCGGTTCTCCTAAGGCGTAAACGAGCAAAGGTTAATCTACAACTTCACTCGGACGAACCCTGGTTCTCCTAAGGCGCAAACGAGCAAGGTTAATCTATACCTTCACTCGGACGAACCTCGGTTTTCCTAAGGTGTAAACGAACAAAGGTTTTTCGCCACCTCCACTCGAATGAACCCTAGTTCTCCTAAGGCTCTAACGAACAAATGTTCTTCGTCACCTCCACTCGGACAAACCCCGGTTCTCCTAAAGTATGAACAAATGTTTTCCACTATCTCCGCTCAAGGCACGAGCAAACAAGGGCTCATCGCCCCCAAATCCAAGACAGCTTGCGGCTCTCCCAAAAATACGAGTAAACAAACATCCACCATCACTCGGACGAACCCCTGTCCTCCTGAGTTGTGAACGAACAAAGGTTCATCGCCAATCCACTTGGACGAACTCTGGTCCTCCCAAAATGCAAGCGGACGAATATCTCCCGCTAGTGACCTGTTCAAAATGTCAGCGTTCAAGCTAAGCGTAACTCTGCCAAAGGTGTACGCACACCAACGCACAACCAGTATACGGGATATCCGAAAAAGAGGTTCTCCGTTCAAACAAAAGCTGCCCCACGGGCTACACCATTATGTGACGGTGCAAAGGCACACCCGTAAGATAAAGCAGAGGCGAAGCAAATAAACAAAAAAAAGGCACAATAGGATCGTCCCTCAATGTCGACGTTAGCATCGTCATTCGGGGCATCCTCCACGCCTATATCACCGCGCTCCGGTAATCTCCGAACAGCCCGAAACCCCTTGCCAAAGCCCAAGCGGTACGCGACATCGCACTCAAGCAGATCAATCCCAATCACCATTATCCCAGAACGGACCTCTTCTGCGATATGAGATCGCTCCACCTCAAAGTCGTGAGACCTGCTGTACTCAACTACTACGTACGCTCGCATAATCTCGACATCCTCCGGCTCCACGGTCAATTGAGTCCTCTTTTTCTTTAGCTGCTCCACCTCCATCCGGATGGACTCAGGACCTCCTAAAAGAGCGATCAACAAAGGTTCTTCACCATTACCGCACGGACGGATTCTGGTCCTCCCCCAGCAAAAGCGAGCAAAGCCTCTTCGCCTAATCCCGAGCACTCTCAAAGCACGCACGAACCAAGGTCCGCCGGCGCTTCCCGAAACAAACAAATCTCCGAGTCTATCCGCACTACCAAGGCAAGAGGGGCAAGTGTTCTCCCCATTGCGCTTAGGAAACAAGCTCTCGTCACTAACGCTCGACAATTGCCAGCGATAACGCCTGACGAACAAGGAACATCAAACACCGAATGCTCCCAGGCCGTCGTAACACATGTTTTAGTGCCAAGTCTCCACGCAAGGCCGATGCCCTAGGGAAGTCACAAGCTCAAGAGCAAAGGAGGTGACAAGGACGATACGTGGGCCAGCAACGCCAAGTGTGCATACGCCATAGATGCAATAAGGTGCTCCTCCGTCATCAACACCGTCTGTCAGGAAAATGCCTGCTCAGGGGACGGAACGCCCCCACATCCTTCGTACAATGTAAAGCCCCTTCGCCAAGTACATGACAGAGCTTAACAACGCGTGCGTTCAGTCACGACGAACCTACCCTCGTAGCCGTCATCGCAGGGCCCGCTCAGCTATCCGATACCGCTCCGCTCCGCTCCAAGGACCCAAGACTCCGTGCATTCCTCAAATACGAAAGCTCGCGTCGTTGTAACATCCCGAGGCACAGACGTCATCGATGGCCTCCGCCTCCAGAAGCCTCGTCCCAACTCCTGGTAGGAACGGGCGCTGAGTAATTCCAAGTTGCAGCATGGAAACAGACGCCATGCCCTTCCACGTCTTCAGGTGACAGCGAGCCCACTGGTCCTTCCGCAACACCGAAGTAAGAGGGCAGAACATCGCTCCACGTCACAAGAATTCGCCGTCAGCGCGAACTTTCCGCGATAACTGCACAAGCTAGCACGCATCACCGTGCTCGAGAAAAAAAGTATGCAAAGCAGCACGCTCCCACACCAACGCAACACGCAAAGCGCAAAGTGGGAGAACGTTTCCACAACGCGTTACAGGCGCCACAAGGCTAGCAAGGGCAAAGCATAAGTAGTCAATCGTGGGCATCGCCGCCCAGGCATCCCCACTAAATCTACAGCCATTGAAGCAGACACGGGCGGTTCCAAGGAGTCAACGCCCGCATCAAGGCCCGACCAAGGGGACATTTCACTCCGCAAACAAAAATAACTTGTGGCCCGCGCATACTGAGACAATGCTAAATCTGTGATTCCCAAGGCAAGTGTCGAGGCTAAAAATTTCCGGTCTCGACGTTTCGCGAATTACGACCCACGAAAATTTGGGAGCATTTGATGATATTCCCCCTAGATTTTCTAAGATAAACCGGAAAGGATTTCGTCCAAGCACACGGGAGCAAGCAAACCCGACCAGACAAGCCACGCTCACCCAAAATGCCCAAAACACCCGAGAAGGGGGCCAAACCGCACCACCCTCGCCAGGGAACTGGGATAGCCCGCGCGACACGCGCGTTGCAGCGCCAGCACGCCGCTCGCGTTAGCGCAAGCGTGGCCGCACATGCGCGGCCGCACACGCGCGGCCGCACACGCGCGGCCGCACACGCGCAACACGGCAACACACGCTCCCAGTGTGGCTGCGCGCTCGCTCCCAGTGTGCTCGCTTGCGTGCAGCGCGCTCCCGTGCACACGCTTGCCCTCCGGTGGCGGCGACGACCCTCACCGTCTCCGTCCGCCTCCGCCGCCGTCGGCCACCTCCGGCCTCTGTCGACCACTGCCGCCTTCGGGCACCTTGCTCGGGCCGCCCGAACTTCCCGGGGGGCACTCCCGTCATTTCGGCGAAATTGGTGATCCAGGTGATCGAAACGGAGCGACGCCATTCGCTAACACAAATCCCTCCCCGACGCAATTACCACAATAACCCTCTACAAAACTATAAATAAGCTCACAGACCTTCATTTGAAGACAAACAACTTCAGAGACAAAAAAGAGCTCTGAGGCTTTCCGGCGAGATCGTGGACTTAGGCCGATCCTCCGCTCATGAATTCTCTTCGCTCCCCTCCTTGCACTCAGGCTCCAGCACTCCCCAAGTCACGTCAACCGCCTCCGCGAGAGCGCTCTCTTCAAGGCTCCGCATCAACGAGAGCGCTTCCTCCAGAAGCTCCATGGAGTTAGTGAATTTCTCGGTCGGAATGCTCCCACCTAGGTTCCGCGAGTTCAGCAACACTCCAAGGCCGGAGTGCTTCCATCGAGGCTCAGAGGGCTTAGCCGTTTTTCCTCATTTCCTGCACTTGTAACGGAGTTGCGGTCTGTCGCCCTCCAAGATCAAATCAAACTCTGTAAAACTCCAAGAAGATAGTGGATTTTTGCTCGGCACAGTTCCAGCCACGTGGTTTTTCACCTTTTCCTGGTTTTCGACGTAAAAAAGTCTCTTGTCATTTGTTGCGGTTCATTTTAACTGTTTACGCGTCCGGTCCGATTTCGAGCTAAGGTGGTCTGATTTCTCCGGATCGGGAAAAAACCGGGCGACCCGCAACAATTGTTATTTAAAATGTGGATGCAGTTGTGCTTTACCTTCATCGTGCGCGCACCTGTTCTTTACACTTAGGCTCTTGAACCCCCCCTGAGCCTTGAGTCTCTGACAACTATAATTTATATGAATGTTTCTGTTTATACATTTACCTGCTTAAATACTTGTTTTCATGATCTCATTTTTAATTCAACTTCTTATATTCAATTTATATGAAATGGTGTTCTCTTTCAGGACCTTAAAACCACACTAGATAACGGACAAGTGCTTGGATTTCCAGATGGTCTTTTAATTAATGGACGTGGGTTTAACGGCAACACATTCACAGTCGAAAAAGGTATTATTCTCTCACTGTAATAATTCGAAGATATGTTCTGTTTCTTTCTTAACATTGATTTGTTTCTCTCGTGGTTCAGACAAAACATACAGGTTCAGAATATCAAATGTTGGATTGATAAACTGTGTCAACGTTAGATTTCAATGGCACACAATGTTGTTAGTTGAAGTCGAAGGATCTCATACCCTTCAGAACACGTACTCTTCACTAGATGTCTGCCTCGGCCAGTCATACTCGGTCCTTGTGACCGCTAATCAGAACCCAAGTGACTATTACATTGTCACTTCGACCCGGTTCACTAATCCAGTGCTCACCACCACGGCCATTCTTCATTATAGCAACTCTGCGGGGAAACTTGTAGACCCTCCGCCAGGTGGTCCCACCATTCAGATTGACTGGTCACTTAACCAGGCTAGATCCATCAGGTATGGATAGTCAAAACATATAGCTTTAGATAAGAAAGTACTGGAAATTGCTCTTACGTTCAAAAAAAAACAATTGTTCAAATGACCAGAACTCATACAAGCTAATTTTACCTAGAAAAATACTAAGGATCCATTTTGGAAAACTGTGATGTTTAAGCTGCGGTGGTATGGAATTACGGTAATAAACACAGTGGCGGTGACTTATATTTGAAACTTTCATTACAATTATTTTGATCCAAGTTTCACTTGGGGGGTCTAGGCATTACACGACCGCTAAAGCTTGACCACACACTTGCATGACTTTGGTGACATTTTAACATAAAGTATTGTTTTGGGAAAATAGTAGTGTGATTGTAATACCCAATTGTTGCCTATGTTTTTCATAATTGCATTCACAATTGCCACCGCTCTCCCCTCACTCTCCAAAAGGAGTGTCTAAGGCTCTATTTGTGTAAAATTTATTGAGATCGAAGGAACACTCAACCACAAAGAGAGTAAACCACTAGTAATGAGGAAGCAAACAAGACTTGTATTAACTTTTTATAACTCAGTTACAACAGCGAGACATGATTTCACGTTACATTGGACAGAGGGCAAAAATAGACAATATAAGACAAGCAAACGGTGACCGCTTAGCCGCCTGGTCACACTTCTAATCGCCTGATCGCAGAGGTCGTGCGAACAGGTTACTTATTTATTGCTGATGAACTGCCAAGGAGAAGCACACTGCTCTGGTCGCTTAACCGCGATACCGCCAACGGTAATGATACCGCCAACGGTAATGTTACCGCCAACGGTAATGATACCGCCAACGGTAATGATACCGCCTCGTGTTGGCCACTTAACTGCCAAACTGCTACCTGCTACTCCACACTGAGGCTATCACTGACTTAACCGCCAGTACTAGTCTCCTTGTCGCCTAGTGCTAGCCGCACATTCTGCAATCAAGCTAACCAAAGATCTCTTCTTCCTTGTCGTGTGGTTAAAAGATATTTAACCGCAATCTCTGCTATGAGCTACACTTCTCACTCTTCTGATGTAAGTGACGGTTGTCAGAACCCCTATTTTTAGGTGAAGGAAGAATATTTTGGAATCTTCACTACTGCCCGGGAGTAGCACTACCGCCAGCGGTTAGGTGGTTAACCTTATGTTACCTGCGCAACTAGCTCCATTTCAAAAAATTTACACTCCCTCTTGAAGTGAGAGCAGGAAACCACGCCAAGCGAACCCTGCAACCGCTCAAACGACCCCTTCGAGAGAGGCTTTGTGAAAATGTCTAATACATTGTCCTTACTCTGCACATGCTCAACAATCAGAGATCCCTCCAACACCTTCTCCCAAATAAAGTGATCATCAATCCCGATGTATTTCGTCCGCGCTTGATACACTAGATTTGTAACCATCTTCAGAGCATTCTCATTGTCACCGCGAGGCAGAGTAAGACCTCGCACCTCTTCATGGATGTCCTCCACCAATCTGCGCAACCAAATACCATCCCGGGACGCTAAAGACGACGTCTTATATTCTGCCTTAGTGGTGGAAATAGACACTAAATTCTGCTTCTTAATGCACCACGAAATAGCCGTTGATCCGCACCAGAGATACCCAGATGTTGACTTCCAGTCATCTGTATCTCCACCATAATCAACATCCGTGTATCCGTGCAAAACGAAACATGTGTCATTCTCGTACACCAATCCCATGTTTGAGGTGGACTTCTTGTACTTCAATATTCCCTTCGCAACCTTCAGAAGAGGCTTTATGGGCTCTTGCATATACCGACTTACTCGGCCAACGACATAAGAGATATCCGGTCTCGTAATCGTCAGGTAGATCAAGCTTCCCACTAGAGCCCAAAAAACTTTTGGATCCTGAAGAATCCTTCATCCCTCCGAAGTTTCAACCCGACTTGAGTGGTATAGATCTACTTTTCTCATCCTTCATGCTGAATCGCTGCACGATCTGCTTCACATAACCTCTTTGAGACACGTGCACACTGCCTTTTTTCTCTCCACTTCCAGACCAAGGAAATGATGAGTTCACTAAGATCCTTAATCTCAAACCGAATAGATAGCTCCGCCCTAAGCTTCGCCACCTCTCTATCATAGTTTCTCATCACAATCATGTCGTCGACATACAACAGTAGCAAGACTCGAAGATCTCCCTTTTTCTTGATGAATAGACTGGAGTATGAGTTAGAAGCAAAGTACCTGCAAAACTGTAGGTATTCCGCTATCTTCTCATACCAAGATCGAGAAGTCTGCTTCAAATCATAGAGGGCCTTCTTCAGCTTACAGATATGGGTGCAACTCGGGTCAGTTCGGATCGGTTCCACCACAAAACAAAAATCGATCCATATTCCTTTGGTTACACCATTTTAGAACCAGAACCGACCTATACATTAAAAATCTAGAATCATAACCGTACCAAAAAAATCGGTTTGGTTCAGATTCGGTTCTCGGTTCTACCTGACGACATAATTACACATAAAAATTCTTATAAAATTTATTAAAATTATATATTATTTTTCTACAGTTTTTTTTTACAGAAAACTTATTTTCTTATATATTGTGCTTGTTAAACAATAAATTTATAGAATATTACTATAAACATAATTTTTTGTTGCATTATATACCGGTAATCAAATAAGATTATCTTATTTTTTACTTAATATGTATGAAACAAGTATTAGACATTTAGTTCTCAATTCGATTCTCGGGTACCCAACCGCAAGAACCAAGAATCGACCCAAAAAGTCAGTTCTTGCCTTTTATAGAACCATACCCAGACCGAGGACCATTAGAACTATCTTGAATTGATCAGTTCGGTTTTGTTTCAGATCGGTTCTCGGTTCTTCAGTTCATTTTGCATACCCCTACTTACAAACATGTCCTGAATGCATCTCAGATACATACTCTGATGGTTGCACTATGAAGATATTCTTGTCAATCTCCCGTAAAGAAAAACAGTCTTTATGTCATGTTGCCAAATTTTTCATCCTTGGCAAGTCGTCAAGGCAATCACGATCCACACCGATGTCATCTTGGCCACATGACTGAATGTCTCTTCATACTCTTCACCAATCCTAGAGCAATAAGGTGAGCCTTGTGCCGGTAAATGCCGCCATCTGCTTTCTTCTTAAACTTGTACACTCATTTGCAAGTAATGGGAGTAATGTCATGCATAGGTCCTAAGTCTCATTCTTTTTGGGGGCAGCCATCTTCTCATCCATAACATCTTCACACTATTTTACTCCAATAGCGTCTTCAAAGCAAGTTGACTCCCGCTCGTCCAGAGGTCTGAAAAGTAACATGAGACCATGCTCACCATGTTTCCTTTGTATTGAGCTGGTGGTATGATGGTCATTTTCGACCTTCGCAAGGTTGGACCACTCTCCACCACTTATGTTGCTATATCTTCTATATCAGCTCCTCCGTCAGAGATACCAAAAACATCGCTCCACTTGCTTTCAGAACACGAAACACCTGACCCTGAGCTTGATGAAATATGAGCTCTTGGAGACACAGACAACTCCACTAGAAGATCTTCAGTAACCTCTTTTCTTTTCCCATCTTGTTTGCTCACTTGCAACTCTACATCAGAGCTTCCCTAGTATTATGTCAGCTCGTCAAATATAACATTTCTCGAGACAATGAACTTCTTCTTCTCAGGATCCATGTATTTACATCCTTTCCGTCGCTCATCATACCCGATGAAGACACACTTCCATGCCCTTAACATCCAGCTTGGTCCTGAGAGCTTTTGGGATATGCACGAAGCAGGTAAAGCTAAATACCCGAAGATGTTTCATACTAGGCTTCTCCTTGAACATCAATTCATGCAGAGACTTCATGTTGACAGGACTCAGTGACATCCTGTTGATGACATATGTCACACAGACCATCCCCTCAGCTCATAAGAACTTGGATATGCCTTTGGCATGAAACCAGCTCTTGCAAGTCTCCCTCCAGGTGACGAATATTCATCTCTGCCACTACATTTTGTTGTGGAGTATGTGCATAAGTCAGCACTCTCTTGATTTTGTGCTTCCTGCAGAAGGTAGGGAATTCAGTGGAGGTAAACTCCCCTCCATTCTCCTTGCTCAGCTTCTTTATCCACAGGTTCAACACTCCTTTAACGAGCTCCTTGAACTACACAAACTTTTGGAAGATTTCTAACGTCTCCTTCACAAAGTATACCCAAGTGTATCTAGTGAAGTCATTAACCAATACCAATATATATCTGTTACCTGAGTAGGTAGGGGTGACACACGGTCCAATCAAATCATTGTGGATGCACTGCAATATTTTCTTGCACCTGGACAAATACTTGTCAAATGGGAGACGATGTGCCTTCCCAAATTGGCACCCTTTGCACATGTGATTTCCGCCCAGAGATCAAAGACTAGGCAAGCCATTCACCAGGCTCTTTTCCGTCATAATCTTCAGCTTATCCATCCCAATATGTCATAACCTCTCATGTCAGATAACAGCGCAATCATTCAACCTCATCTTCTTCACATAGGAGCTAGTCAATAACACAAACAATTCTTTCACACGTCTCCCCGTGTGAGCAACATCAGCCTTCACCACTAACAAGTTCCGAAGAAACTTCACTTCTGTTGATCCGAATAGAACATGGTAACTTGCATCCACTGCGTTAGTTATAGAGAACAAGTTCTTCTTCATACCTGACACATGATATACACTCTTCAAGGTGAGTTGCTTCTCATCACTGCCCGAGAACACTATACTCTCCTTCTCTACAATATGTACTAAATCATCGGCTATAATGATTGTATCATTACCCTTATATGCTTAAAGGGAGGAGAACTTTGACTCATCTCCGGTGAGGTGATGACCGCACACTACAATCCAATCTTTCTGAAAGTTGATGGAGGCTAAGACATCAATAGACATTGTCGTCATGTCTGCAAAGAAGCAATTACCTTACTCATCTCTTCTTTTGAACCATTTTCCTCCCTTCGCCACATGTCCTGACTAAAGATTCACCCTATTGTCCTTCTTCATATGACCAACTGTATGACACCTGAAGCACCTAGGTCCCTTCTGACCTCCACCATGCTTAGGAGGAGCTTTGCCTCCCTCCTGATGTGATGAGGTAGAAGTACTCTCACCATCATAGGCCTTCTTCTTGTCACATCTCTTATTCTCAGAATATAGAACCTCACTATCTCCTCCTGAGATAGAGCATCAGACATCTATCTTTCTAAGCTCTCTTGTGAAGGCAACAAGTTCTCTAACTCTAGCAAGGATAGTTGGGTAGTCCCTGCATTGATTTGATGAAAGCAACATACTCCTTGCGCAAGCCACGAATGATGTGTCTCTTTAACTTTGCCTCAGAGATAGACTCATCTGAATCAAGTGTTGAGATCTCAGCGAATAGGTTCTTCATTTTCTGGAAGAACACGAAGATGGAGTCTCCCTATGTGGCCCTAGCCAACACATTCTCCAAGAACTGTAGTTTACCTACATTCTTCTTATTGAACGACCCATCCGAGGCTGTCCAAATCTTAGAAGCTGTCTTGCACCCCATGATGTGATCGAATAAGTCTGGAGAGATTGCTCGCTTGAGTGTAAACTCGGCCTTAGCATTAGTCCTGTTCCAGACTCTCACATCTTCGGCATTGTCTCTGACAGGGACAACTGCTTCCTTTGTCTCTCCGCCCACAACCTCTTGAGGTCCTCTCCAAGCAAGTAGCTTTTCATGCAAGACTTCCACTTATTGTTGTTGGTTCTAGTCAGCAGTACTAGTCACCTGGTCGCCCAGTGCTAGCCGCACATTTTGCAAACAAGCTAACCAGAGACCTCTTCTTCCTTGTTGCGCGGTTAAGATATATTTAATCACAACCTTTGCTCTGAGCTATAGTTCTCACTGTTCTAGTGTAAATGGCGGGCTCAGAACCCCTATTTGCTTTGAGCTATAGCACTACCGCCGGCGGTTAACCCTATGTTAACCGTGCGGCTAGCACCACTTCAAAAATTTAACAATTTGAGACCATTGTGATAGTTTGAAGTTGTGGTAATAAACACAGTGACGATGGTTTACCTGTGTTGGAACTTTGATGACCAAATTTTGAGCCTATATTTCACCATTTTGGATTTGGGCCTTGGCCGCTAAAACTTGCTTACACATGCATGATTGTTGTGATGTTTTGACCTTAAATGCCATTTGGGAAATAGGGTTAGTCCCAACCTACTGAAATGCTATCTGCATTTTTTACAACTAGGAACACAACCGCCACCACTTTTCCACTACTCTTTCAAACAGTACCTAAGTCTTTATTTAGGATAATTGAGTGGGTGTCAAACTATGGTAGTAGTTTGATCAGATCTGGTAATGCTTGATCAGATCTGCATTATTGTGGTGAAGCTCATCATGACAAATTATAATTCATAACCTGGCATACTCACATGCTACCTATGTTTTTCATACCTGCATTCAATTGCCACAATTTTATGCCTCTTCCAAATAGTGCCTAAATCAGCTTGCATTAGCTCAGTTTTCAACATAGTTTTCTTTGTACAAATCAGGTGGAATCTGACAGCAAGCGGACCGAGGCCAAACCCACAAGGCTCATACCACTATGGGCTGATCAACACTACGAGAACCATTAGGCTAGCAAATTCTGCGGGATTCATTAATGGCAAGCAGAGATATGGTGTAAATAGTGTATCCTTCAACCCTTCAGACACGCCATTGAAGATTGCCGACTACTACAAAATTGGAGGTGTTTTCTCTTTGGGAAGCATTCCGGACAATCCAACCTTTGGGGGCATGTATCTCCAAACATCTGTAATGGAAGCAAATTTTCGTGACTACGTCGAGATTGTCTTCGAGAACTACGAAGATTTGGTACAGTCTTGGCATATTGATGGCTATGCCTTCTGGGTTGTAGGGTAAAACACACAAAACACCCCAAAAATGATTAATTTATGTCTGATATACCCCTATTATTGTACTCACTATTCGGGTTTGGGAATTTGCAGATTGGACGGAGGACAATGGTCTTCCGCGAGCAGGAAGAGTTACAATCTACGCGATGCTGTTTCTCGCTGCACTGTTCAGGTATTGACGTGCTTCTTCTCATTTTGTTCTTCTATGCAATATGCGCGGTGACTAATTCCATATTTTGAAATAGCTGAATATTCATGCAGTTGTCGTTAACTAAATCTGACCATACCAGTTTTTTTTAACTTATTTTGGATTTTTTAAGTTAAGAATGGGAATATTGATCAAGATACAAATTTTAGAGTTAAAAGGCTACATGGTTAAATGAACGATAGGCATAAGGATACTACTTTTTCATACGAGAATATCGTAGATATTTTATTGATAAATTTTCTATAAATAAAAGTGTATAGCTATTCCGCATGGATTTGAATGTTATGTACACGACTCATGGATAAACACAGGGAGCATGATAAAAAATATAAATATTGTTAGAAAAGCCCATGTAAATGGCCCATTATTAGGCCCATATTCTTTTTATTTCCTTCTTCTCCTACTAGTCCCACACCATTGTATAGGATTTCTTTTCTCCTTTTCTCTCCTATATATTTGTATTCTCTCCTTGTATTTTGATACACAAGCAATACATACAAGTTTTGAGCTCACTCAACATGGTATCAGAGGACACAGTTCGGTCCTCTCCTGGCCGCCCGACCCGTCTTCCTCTCCTGTCCGCAATTCCTCTGCGGCCTGTTCTTCTACTCGCACCGGGTAGCGGACTCTTTTTTACCGCCCTTTCTCTCCGCGGCTTATCCCTTGCTAACCGTTGCCTGCTCTCCTTTCTCTCCCGCCCTCCCGCCCGTGGATCCACCCCTCAGTGCCTTTTATAGCCTCTCTTCTCAACCCGTGGGCCCCACTTCCCGCTGCCAGCTCTGTCTTCCTCTTACCGCGCAGGCTCCTTCTCGCCCGGTCCCTCCCCTTCTTGCCGCTCGAGTAGTCCTACTCGCGGCCTCTTCTCTCGGCGTGCCGTGTCGTGCGGTCTCTTTCTCGCTCGTCCCTCTTCTCCTTGCCGCTCGAGTACTCCTACTCGCGGCCTCCTCTTGCGGCCTATCTTGCCGCTTGCAGTTTCTCTCTCTTGCCGCTCGAGTTCCCTACTCGCGGCCTCTGCCCTCTGCTTCCTCTCGCTGCTTCCCTATTCTAGTCGCGCGATCTCTATATCTAGCCGTTGAGACTTCTCCTTGTCTCTTTAGAGCCGTCTTCTCTTCTCGCTCTTGTTTGGCCGCTGGTGTTCTCACAGTGACCGTGCGGATTGTCCTTGCTCTCTCTCCGCACCTGGACGCGGCCTCCTGTCGCTCTCTTCCCTGGGCTTGTCGTCGTGACTACCCGCTGCGGCCTCTTATCTAACCGCGTGGGCTTGTCGTGCATCTCTTCTCCTGCGACCTCCTCCTCTTCCTGCAGCCGACCTTTTATCTAACCGCGCGCTCTTCAATTCGCTGCAGCCTCCTCAGGCTCCATGGGCTCCTCCATCGACTCTACCGGACAGGCGGCTAATCTTCCTGCTGACCGCCCGGCTTCTCTTCTAGACCTCCGAGATGAGCTGCGGATCACAACTATCTCATTATCTGGGAAGAAGAATTTTGTTCCATGGGTCCACTCGGTTCGGCGTGTTCTTCAGGCCAAGGGCCTTGTGCTTCACCTTACTAACGAACCTCCTTCCCCTACTACTGATGACTGGCTACGAAATGACGGCCGCGTCCAAACATGGCTCCTTAATTCGCTGGAGGGTAAGTCATACCAAATGGTAATGTACCATGAGACCGCTAAAGCTATGTGGGAGGAGCTTCGCTCCTTATATTCTGGAAAGGATAGTCTTCAGCACCTCTATGTTATTATTACCGACCTTCAGACTCTTGATGCTGGCGGGGCTGCTGACATGACCTCATTTGTCGCTCGTGCCAAGACTCTTGCAGAGGCCTGGATCCAGCATCAGCCTTCTACCACTGACCTTGCTGCTCAGCGCGCGCAAAAAGAGGCTGTCTGCATTGCCATGATGATGGCTCGTGTCCCACCACACCTTCAGAGCATCCGGGCTCAGGTGTTGGCCTCGGCCTCTACTCCCTCCCTCTCTGATGTCTGTTCTATGCTCCTTCGAGTATCACCACCCCTGGATTCTCCAGCACCCCCTTCTCCGGCCCTTCTTCAGCAGACCCTTCCCCCCTTACTTCCCCCACCGACCTTTGCTCGCGGTGGACGTTCCGGCTCTCGCGGCAGGGGGTGTGGGGGTCGGGGCCGCCCCAAGTGTTCCTATTACGGCCGGGATGGCCACACTGATGTCGTCTGCTACAAGAAACATGGCTATCCTCCTCGCCCAACTGCGGCTGCTACCACTGATGGCTCCTCCTCCACTGGTACCGACCTTGAGGTCGTTCGCCTCCAGCTACAACAACTCCAGGGGCTTCTTAGCCCTCCCTCTGCTTCTGTTGCCTCCATCTCTACCGCAGGTATTACTTGTCTTTCCTCCAGTCCGCGTTGGATCTTGGACTCAGGTGCTACTCATCACATCACCTCGATGCGGCCACTCAAGTACTCAGATGTTCCTCATCCGAAATCTATCACTGTCGCTAATGGGGCGACTGTTCCGGTCTCCAGTTGCGCTGACATCTCTCTTGCCCCCTCCCTCTCTCTTCGCTCGGCTCTTTATGTTTCAGGCTCTCCATTTAATTTGCTTTCTGTTGGTCGCCTCACTCATGATATGGATTGCTCTGTCACATTTACTCCATCTACTTTTTTGATACAGGATCGGCGAACGCGGATTACCATTGGTAGGGGTCGACTGCAGAACGAGCTCTATCTTCTTGATGCCTCTCCTCCTATCCTCTCCTCCGTCTCCGCTATTGATTGACATCGCCGTCTTGGGCATGCCCATCTATCCGTTCTCCAAAAGGCGCTGCCTGATGTATCTTTTCCTGCTTTCAAATATGATTCTTGTATTTACGGCAAACAGCCGCACACTTCTTTTCCTACTCATTGTACTAGGAGCTCCGCTCCGTTTGATTTACTGCACTCCGATGTTTGGGGTCCTTTCAAAGTTAAAAGTATCTCTGGCTATCGTTATTTTATAACTTTCATTGATGATTATTCTCGCACAACATGGCTTTACCTACTTCGTGATCGCTCCGAGCTCCCTCGCATATTTCACGATTTTATGCAAGAAACTCGAACGCAATTCTCCGCAACAATCAAAACAGTGCGCACCGATAACGCTCGTGAATACACCGGCTATGAATTTGCCAATATATGTGCAGAATTTGGTATTATTCATCAAACCTCCTGTGTCTACACCCCCCCAACAAAATGACGTTGCCGAACGAAAGAACCGCCACCTCCTCGACGTTGCCCTCTCCCTCATGCTTCAAATGCATGTTCCAAAAATTACTGGAACTTTGCGGTCTCCACTGCGTGTTTCCTCATCAACCGTCTCCCCTCCTCGATTCTCAACTCTGCCACTCCATTCAGCCTCCTATTCCCCTCTACTCCGGCCTTCCCTATCACACCAAGGGTCTTTGACTGCACTTGCTTCGTTCATCTCCTGGGTCCCTCCTCGGATAATTTGGATTCCCGTGCAGCTAAAACTATTTTCGTCGGCTATTCTCGCACTCAGAAGGGCTACCTATGTTACTCTCCGATAAGCCGTAAGGTCATCGTCTCCGCAGATGTTACTTTTTGGGAAGATCAACCTTTCTTTTCCCCACCTCTCGCTCCTTCCTCCCCGACGACATCTCCACCAATGCTTATACCTCGACCCGTCATCCCTACTGTTGGTACCCTAGTTTGGATTTGAGTTTAGTCTGCTCTTTTAGTTTCTTGACCCAAGATTTATCTATGGTCAAAGGTTAGCTAATAGGTTAGATTCCCTTAGTTGTAGAATTGCTTATCCAGATGAGAAAATTGGTTAAGTTGTTTTTGGTTCGACTATAGTCGAACGCCGCTCGACCATCGTCTATCGACTGGTCGACGATCGTCTATCAGTTGTTCGACGTTCGTCTGTCAGCAGATCGTCTATCTCTGAGTTAGTTCAACTCTTGTTAGCTCGACGTTCTGTGGTATCTGCCTCGTCGATCGTCGAACCCCGCTCGACTTCTTTTGACCAGACAGATCTCTTGATAGTTCAACTATCTGCTTGGATAGTTCAACTATCTGATAACTCGACTATCTGTTTGATAGGTCGACTATCTGCTGTGTTTAATAGTTCGACTATTTGCTTCTCTTGATAGTTCAACTATCTGCTCGGATAGCTCAACTATCTGATAGCTTGACTATCTGTTTGATAGGTCGACTATCTGTTGTGTTTGATAGCTCGACTATCTGTTTGATATGTCGACTATCTGCTCTTCTTGATAGTTCAACTATCTGCTTGGATAGTTCAACTATCTGATAGCTCGACTATCTATTTGATAGGTCGACTATCTGTTTGTCTTTGATAGTTCGACTATCTGATTGATAGGTCGACTATCTGTTTTGCTTGATAGCTCGACTATCTGTCTTGATAGGTCGACTATCTGATAGCTCGACTATCTGTTCTGATAGATCGACTATCTGCTGTGGTAGTTCGACTATCTTCTTTGATAGTTCGACTATCTGTGTCGTTCGACTATCTGTTCTGATAGGTCGACGATCTCTGTGCTTCGGTCGACGATCTCTGTGCTTTGGTCGACGATCTCCGAGGGTCGTTCGACGTCTTTTTGACTGCCTTTAGTAAAGTTATATTTTGTATTTCTTATTTGCTTGACATATTTTATTAAAGTATATTTCATTGATGTTATGCTATTATTTTCAGGCAATCTTTGCTCCATTCTTTATGCATAAGGCAATCTTTATCTAACAAAGTGGTTTGTCTTATTAGTTGAAATATCTGTTTGCTTTATCTGTCAGGCTGTCCTTTATAGCCGTTAGACTCAGAAAGTCTTCTCTGACCGTAAAGAGTTCTTTCTGATGTGACTTTTTCTAGCACTCTTTTATCAGATTGGATTTGCAGCTTCTTAGAAAGCTTTATCTTTTTATAGGATATCTGTCTACAAGATATATTTTGCTTTGTGCTATTTGCAGCGCAGTTTGCAGATTCCAGAAGAAGACAAAGTTCAAACTCAGATTAGAGCCATTGCAAAGGCTCATATATAAAGAGCTTCTTTTTTGAAAGAATATACACACAGACATATAGATACAAATATACAATTTACAAGAAGTTTTACTCTCAGCAGCATAGAGATCTACAGCTCTCAGAAATTCATATTCAACTGAGAAGATCAAATCTCCTCAGCATTCTTCTTCCTCCTGAGTTCATCCTGCTCACAGGAAGACATTCACTCAGAGGCTTTTAGAAGAAGGAGAAGAAGAAAGGAAGCTGATTGAAGAAGAACACCTTTTCCAAATCAAGAGTCTTCTTCAAGCTTCTCCTTCAGAACTCCAAGACAGTTCTTTGTCTTAGTTCAGAAGAGCTCCTGCACCCTGAAGCAAGACTCCTTCCTGGATATTCTCTAAGCCAGGGGGAGCCTTGATTCTTTAGAGCTTTCCAGCTCTGTGCAATCCACTAGCTTCTCTAATTTGTTTTAACAATAGAGAAGAAACTTTAACTCTCTCAACCTCCTGTATAAAGGGTTATTACTCCCTTCAAAAGTGAACCTTGGTGGCAGGGCACCTGATCAAAAACCTGTGTTGGATTTTGAGCTCCTGATCAAAAGCTCAAAGGGTCTACTTGATCTACCTGAAGCAGATCAGTTGGTGGCAGGGCACCTGAACAAAAACCTGTAGTGGATTCCTACCAGGGTGGTAGAAGAGTGGACGTACCTATTTAGAGGGAACCACTATAAAATTTCTTGTGTCGTCTGTGTTGATTATTTAATTTATTGCACTGTGGCTGTGAGTAGAAATAACTAGGATTGCTAGTTGCTGTGTTAGGACCAAAGCTTAACTGTAATTACAGTTAGCTTTCTCCAGTGCACTTCACTTTGTGTTAGGCTCTAGGGTTATTAATATCTATAAACTCATTCCGCAAATTAACTTTAAGGGAGTTGAGTAGGGTGTCATAATTTTTGAATACTCTATTCACCCCCCTTCTAGAGTTGTATCTATCCTCACCTTCACCTACTACTGCACCTGTTTCCCTACGCCCTTCTACTCCTGCTTCTGCTCCTGCTCCCTTCAAGCCACCGGTTATCCAGGTTTACACTCGCCGCCTTCCTCCTCGTTCCGCCACCCCTCTGTAGTCGGCCTCATCCTCGACTACCCCATGCCCTGCTGATCAGGTATCTCCCTCCACCGCTCATCCTCTGGCAAATATGTCTCCCTGCATCGCCTCTCTCCCCTACTGCACACCTTTGCCACTTCTATTTCCTTCATTTCGGTTCCTAACACTGTGCAGGAGGCGCTACAACATCCTGGCTGGAAGGCTGTCATGGAGGAGGAAATGATTGCTCTCTTGGCCAACCAGACCTGGACTCTCGCACCACTTCCCCCGGGTCAGAAACCGGTTGGGTGTAAGTGGGTCTTCGTCATCAAACATGTCGCTGATGGGATGATTGATCGATTGAAAGCTCGACTGGTCGCCCGGGGCTTCACCCAACAACAAGGGATGGACTATGAGGAAACTTTCTCTCCAGTGGCCAAACTCAATACCGTTCGGGTTCTAATCTCGGTGGCTGTCCATCGTCGGTTGCCCTTACTGCAACTGGATATTAAGAATGCATTTTTGAATGACGACTTGTAGGAAACTGTTTATATGCAGCAACCTCCCGGGTTTGAGATCACGGGGGTGTCTCAGGTTTGTCGCCTTAATAAAGCTCTGTATGGCCTTAAACAATCACCACGGGCATGATTCGACAGGTTCAGTAAGGCTCTTCGGGATGTTGGTTTTTCTCGTAGTACGGCAGACTTCTCAATGTTCACTCGTCACCGAACAACAGAGACGGTTCTTCTGTTAGTGTATGTTAATGACATCATCATTACGGGAGATGACGCAAGGGGAATACAGGAGGTCAAACAACATCTTGGTACAGTTTTTCAAACAAAGGATCTGGGACCCATCCGGTATTTTTTGGGCCTTGAGGTTGCTAGACGGCCAGATGGTCTCGTCCTTTCTCAGCGGAAGGATTGTCTCGACCTTCTTCATGATGCGGGTTACTCTGGTTGTAAGCCGATCAATACCCCAATGGATGTGAATCACAAGTTATGTGCTCAGGCTTCCGACTCAGATCTATTACTCGAGAATCCTGAATACTATCGCCGTCTAATTGGAAAATTGATCTACCTCACGGTAACTAGACCGGATATCTCTTTCGCAGTTGGTATTGTCAGCCGGTATATGCATTCCCCGCGAAGATCTCATCTTCACGCCGTTGAACGCATTCTCAGATACCTCAAAACGGCCCCTGGTCAAGGATTGGTCTACAAGACCTCATCTTCAGCTCCTACATTGATAGCTTACTCAGATGCTGATTACGCTGGTTCTCTTGATGATCGACGGTCAACCAGTGGGTTTTGCACATATTTTGGAGGACATTTGATTACGTGGCGGAGCAAGAAACAAGTTGTTGTGGCTCGATCATCTGCTGAGGCTGAATACCGGGCAATGACGTTTGTAGTTTCTGAACTAACGTGGCTGGAAAGTCTTCTTACCGATCTAGGTATAAGACTTCCTTCCCCAGCCCTTCTCCTTTGTGATAGCCAAGCGGCTATACATATTGCCAAGAACCCGGTATTCCATGAGAGAACTAAATATATTGAAGTTGATTATCACTTCATCAGAGAAAAGGTTCAAATGAAGAAGATCGACCTGAAGCATGTTCCCGGGACAGAACAAGTTGCGGATGTGCTCACTAAGGCTATTTCTAGTACACTCTTCTATCAGTGTTTGTCCAAGCTTGGCGCATACGATTTGTACGCTCCAGCTTGCGGGAGAGTGTTAGAAAAGCTCATGTAAATGACCCATTATTGGGCCCATATTCTTTTTATTTCCTTCTTCTCCTATTAGTCTCACACCATTGGATTTCTACTCTCCTTTTCTCTCCTATATATTTGTATTCTCTCCTTGTATTTTGATACACAAAGCAATACATACAAGTTTTGAGCTCACTCAACAAATATTAAGATGAATGCATGACAAAACTAAGAAGAATATTGTTATGGATAATTAGAGAAAGAAGGGAAATATGGTTCACTCCAAAAAAGAGCTACGTCCATGGGGGATGGCAGATATTTATTATAAGATTAGAGGTTCAGAGAAAGGCAAGAAAAGTCAATTATGTATTTTTCAGCCTCGAATCCTAGAACTACCAGAGTTTATATATTACTCTGCAATGCAAATTAATTTCACCACGTTCCCCAAAATGGAAAATTTAGAAGAAACTCGCTGCTTCAATTGGCTCCGCTCGCACTGTGAGAGGTACGATGAGATGTATGTAGAGGGGGCAAACTTTTTCTTCTTAAATTTCTCTTTTTAAAATGATTCACAAATAAATGGTGGTCAGTGTTAAGACACTAGATAGAGAGAGAGAGAGAGAGATAACTAGAGAGGAAGAGGGGGCTAAGAGGAATTAGGGTTTAGAAGGAGGAAGAAGATTATACCTCAATACTTGCATGCTGAACCAAGAGGGGTTCCGGGATATAAATACCCGGAACCAAAGAGGGGCCGGCCAAAGGGGCCGGCCGGCCCCAATAGGGCTGAACCGAACCGGTTCAGCCCTATTTCGGCATCTTCAGAGAGAGGGGGCTGAACCGGATGGTTCAGCCCCGTTGTGTACGGCATCCTTGCGTCTGCGAACATATTGACGACCGGCAAAACGTTGCGGGGGCGTAACATTCCCCTCCCCATCAAGAACCAGCTTGTCCTCAAGGTGGTAGTCGGGGTAGAGTTCCTTGAAATCGAAGAAATCCACCCAAGAGTTTTGTGCCGGAGACAGGTTCTTCCACTTGACCAAGAGTTCGGGCCGGAATTCGGTGCCCCGGTGCTTCCATCTGCTTCGTAAAACATCCTCTGGAAGTGGCCTCAGCTCACCCGCTGCCGTAACGTCAGGCAAGAGAGCAGAAGGTTGGATATGCTGGCCCACCTTTCTCTTGAGCAATGAAACGTGAAAAGTGGGATGGATGCGGGAGCCCGGCGGCAAAGCCAAGGTGTAAGCTACCGGCCCCACCCTGCTGATGATCTGAAAGGGGCCGTAGTAGCGCGGGGATAACTTCTGATTGCCACGGGCTGCAACAGATAATTGCCGATATGGTTGTAACTTGAGAAAAACCTCATCACCGATGGCGAATTCCCGCTCAGTGCGGTGCTTGTCCGCTTGCACCTTCATACGATCCTGGGCCAAACGGAGGTTGGCCCGAAGAGTGACCATCATGCGATCGCGGTCCAGAAGAGCCCGATCAACCGCCGGTAGAGCGGTGCTACCCGGCTCATAAGTGCCCAAGGTCGGAGGTGGCCGACCGTAAACAACCTCAAATGGCGTCATCCTGCTGGCGGAGTGATAAGACGTGTTATAACAGTATTCGGCCCAATGTAACCACTCTGGCCAAGTGCGGGGCTCATCCATCACAAAGCACCGAAGATATGTCTCCACCCCTCGGTTAAGAACTTCTGTTTGGCCATCCGATTGCGGATGGTTGGCCGTGCTGAAATGTAAGCGAGTTCCTTGTAAGCGGAATAACTCCCTCCAAAAGCTACTAACGAAGGTCGGGTCACGATCAGAAATAATCGCGCGAGGAACGCCATGCAGACGCACAATCTCTCTAGCGAAGAGGGCGGCCACCGAGTCGCCAGTGTAAGGGTGGCTGAGGGCAATAAAGTGGCCATACTTGGAGAGTTTATCCACTACTACCAAAATGACCGACTTCCCCTTTGATTTAGGCAACCCGTCGATGAAGTCCATGGACACCGTGTCCCAAATAAGCTGCGGGATGTCCAACGGAACAAGC
Organism: Platanthera zijinensis; assembly: GCA_039513925.1. Lineage (NCBI taxonomy): Eukaryota > Viridiplantae > Streptophyta > Magnoliopsida > Asparagales > Orchidaceae > Platanthera > Platanthera zijinensis. The sequence goes on from CM077082.1 coordinate 31,701,900, forward strand.
AGCCCCGCGGGTGAAGAAGTCTCATATTTCTGCCGCTGGCAGATCTCACACTGGCGAACAAACTGCTGAATGTCCCGTCGCATGCCCGCCCAAAAGACATTGGCCCGCGCCCGCTGAAGGGTTCGAAGTACTCCGGCATGTCCCCCCGTAGGCGACGAGTGAAACTCATGCATCAAAACTGTTCGCCAAGCTGATGCGGCCGGCACCACCACTCGGCCCCTAAAGTGAAGACGACCATTACATAAATGATAACCAGGCGTAACAGTCTCGCCCCGCTGCAAAGCCTCCACTAACGGCCGCAAGGTGTCCGAGCCCATGACTTCCTCGTGAATGTCGGCCAAAGAATCGAGCAAGGGTCCCGTAATGTGAGTGAGAGCTGCCTCCGGCAAGCGAGAGAGAGCATCAGCGACGACATTATCCTTGCCGCGCCGATAAACGATCTCATAATCATATCCCAAGAGCTTTGTAACCCACTTCTGTTGGAGAGGCGAGGAGACCCGTTGGTCCAGAAAATGTTTTAAGCTTTGATGATCCGTGCGCACCTTAAAGTGCCGCCCCAACAAGTACGGCCGCCAAACGCCCACCGCATGAATGATTGCTAACAGTTCTTTTTCGTAAGCCGACAGGCCCAGAGTACGAGGGGCTAACGCCCTACTATAGAAAGCTATAGGCCGTCCCTCCTGCATCAAGACGGCGCCGATGCCCACCCCCGACGCATCCGTCTCGAGGACGAATTCCTTCGCAAAATCTGGTAAAGCAAGAACAGGCGTGGTCGTCATGGCCTGTTTGAGGGCCTGGAAGGCGCCCTCCGCCTCTTCTCCCCAAGAAAAAGAATCCTTCTGCAAAAGCTGAGTCAAAGGTCGTGCTATCTTGCCATAATCCCGGACGAACCGCCTGTAGTATCCCGTGAGACCCAAAAATCCGCGCAAGGCACGTACTGTAACTGGCCGCGGCCACGATTCCATACTCTGAATTTTTCGTGGGTCGGCCCGCACGCCCTGACCTGAGACCATGTGGCCCAAGTATTCCACCTCCTCCTGACCAAATGAGCACTTAGAACGGTTGGCGTAAAGACGGTGTTGCCGAAGTCGGCAGAGGACCTGTTCCACATGTCCCACATGATCCTCCCAACTAGCACTGTAAATGAGAATGTCGTCGAAGAATATCAGCACAAAAGTCCGCAAGAAATCCCGAAAAATCTCATTCATGTTGGCCTGGAATGTCGCAGGTCCGCCCGTCAAGCCATTGGCCATGACCAAGAACTCATAATGGCCGTCATGTGTTCGGAAAGCCGTCTTGTGGATATCTTCTTCGGCCATGAGAATCTGATAATATCCAGAGCGAAGATCTAACTTGGTAAAAAGTTGTGCTTCATGCAGTTCATCCAGCAGCTCCTCAATGTGAGGAATCGGAAAGTTATCCTTGATCGTGGCGCCATTCAAGGCGCGGTAGTCCACACAAAACCTCCAGGAACCGTCTTTTTTCTTGACCAGAATGATGGGAGCGGAGAAGGAACTAGTACTCAGCCGAATGATACCGGCCTCCAACATCTCCCGGACACTCCGCTCGATTTCCGCCTTCTGAATGTGTGGGTAGCGATATGGTCGCACATTAGTAGGCTCGGCGCCCGCCTTGAGCGGAATACGATGATCCCGGAACCGAGGCGGTGGCAGAGTACGGGGCTCCTGAAAAACGTCAGCGTAATCTGTCAAAATGGACTGTAAGTGAACTGGTACCTCAGAAATGTCGGAGTCGCCGGTCTGAACCTCCCGTAGAATGGCCATCACTTGCCCGTCTCCGCTCAACTGTTGCATGCTGCGAAGAGATACCTCCTTAATAGGAGAAGACATAAGACCCCGCAGGCAAAACTGTTGCTCCCCGAGCACAAACTCCATGGTCATGTGCGCCCAATCAAAAGTTACCCGTTGTAATTGGCGTAACCACTGAACTCCCAAGACCATATCCGAGCCACGAATAGGTAGCAAGTAGACGTCCGTTCGTCCCGCATAGTCTCCTATCCGCAGTTCCACTCCCTTCAGCACCCCTTCACATTGCAACTTACTGCCATCCGCTACCATAACATGGAAGGCAGCCCCCTTGTCGACCCTGTGTCCAACTCTCCCTGCCACATCGGGATGCACAAAGTTGTGGGTGCTCCCACTGTCCACCAAAATAGTAACCTTCTCCTGGGCGATCCGACCCGCCAGCCGCATTGTAAGCGGAGGAACGCACCCTTCCAAAGCATGCATAGAGACTCCAAACTCAGTGTCTTCCAAGTCCACCTCCAATTCATCCTCGTCGACCGTCGGTGCTTCCTCAGCCTCCTGATATAACATGAAGGCTTGTGTCCTCTGGCATTTATGGCCCGGAGCAAACTTCTCATCACAATTGAAGCATAGACCCTTCTCTTTGCGAGCTTGCAACTCACTCCAAGACAAGCGAGTCACCGTCGGCTTGTTAGCCGTAGGTTGTTCCCGCCGTGCAACCGTAGTAGTAGTAGTGCTGGCCGAGGGCGGCCTATTCTGCATGCGGCCTCTCTGTCTGCTGAACCGCTCCTCCTGAATACGGGCCAAGGTAATGGCGTGGTTCAACGACTGAGGCATGAGTGCCTGCACCTCATCACGAATATAATCCTTGAGACCGGAGATGAAGCAACTGTATAACGTCCTTTCTGGCCATTGCACCCGATTCGCCAACTTCTCGAACTCCGTACGGTACTCCATCACCGAACTCTTCTGGCGGAGTTTCTGAAGCTGGCCTCATAGTTCTCATACTCTAGCGGACCAAATCGAGCCGTAAAGCCCTCCACAAACTCCCCCCAGGGCACGTACTCCCGTCCCCGCAGGAACCACTGTGTCCATTGGAAAGCGTCATCCTTTAGGTGAAAAGACGCCAACTGCACCCATTGGCCTTCAGGAACATCTTGATATTGGAAGAAGAGTTCGGCCTTCTGAATCCATTCCAAGGTGTCACCACCCTCGAACTCCGGAAAATACATGCGAGACAAGCCTGGAGACAAGCGATGCGGACCATGACCTCCTTCTCGCCTTCCGATATCGCCTTGCTCAAATACACCATAACCCGGTGGTTGGCCACCCCATGGTGGTCCATAAACCGGCGCACCCTGCTGTCCAAACCCCCGAGGAGGAGGAAGAAGACCTCCCCTCTGCTGTCCTGCCTGTTCCGGTGGCCGCCGCTGACCTGCGGCCTCATCCCAGCCCCGCCGCTGACCTGCGGCCTCATCCCAGCCCGCCGATGGCCTGCGGCCTCATCCCAGCCCCGCCGAACTCCTGCGGGGTCATCCCAGCCACGCCGGAAGCCTGCGGGCTCATCCCAGCCCCGACGCGCCTGGATCCGGTTTGCGACGGGCTCGCCGAAGCCGCTATTCAGCGATGCGGGCGGCATCGGCCCCGCGTAATGCCCCGATCCTGACCCGCCAGTCCCGCCATATGGCCCCGTTGACGGAGGGGGAAAAGGACGCGCGTCGTCGCCGAGCCCAACACGCCCGACTCCGCCATCCGTGGCCCCGCGCGCAACCGCAGCCGGATCTTGTCCCGATCCGGCCGAATCATCCGTAGCCGGCGCTTTTCCTTTCAATAAGGCTTTCAACTCCTCCATACCGGCCGTCATGGCCGCCACCGACTCCGTGAGAGTGACCACCGTCCCCTCTAGGGTTTCGAGCCGTGCGGATTCCTCTTGCGTGCGCGTGTTCACCATGTCGGAGAACGAACTCCTCTGATACCAAATGTTAAGACACTAGATAGAGAGAGAGAGAGATAACTAGAGAGGAAGAGGGGGCTAAGAGGAATTAGGGTTTAGAAGGAGGAAGAAGATTATACCTCAATACTTGCATGCTGAACCAATAGGGGTTCCGGGATATAAATACCCGGAACCAAAGAGGGGCCGGCCAAAGGGGCCGGCCGGCCCCAATAGGGCTGAACCGAACCGGTTCAGCCCTATTTCGGCATCTTTAGAGAGAGGGGGCTGAACCGGATGGTTCAGCCCCGTTGTGTACGGCATCCTTGCGTCTGCGAACATATTGACGACCGGCAAAACGTTGCGGGGGCGTAACAGTCAGTTGGATAGAATACTGTGTTCAAACCGATTATGATTCAACCTAGTTCATAGTTAAAACATATTAGGGTTTGTTGGTTTGTATATAAAGGCCCACTTATAAAGCCCGTTGTTCATCCATGTATTTAGACCCACATCTCCTATTTAGTTTGTGGTTCTTCTCGTTGTGATTATATAAAGGAGCAATGTAATAGTAATAGACAAGTTGATATAATATCGTATTCTTGTTTCTTTATGGTATTAGATCCAGGTTAGGCAGCACGCTCTAGCCGAACGCGATCTATTCCTCGTCATCGTTCGTCCCGTCAAAACAAGCTCCGGTCCTCGTGCTGAAGGCGGGGGGTGTAGACGCCTGTGATCGGGTCGATCGATATCGCTGGATCGGAACGAAGAAAGAGTAAAGATGTGTGATCTGCGACTCGGCAAGCCATCACCATCTACTTCGCCTTGATGCGAATTCGGCAGTGGTTTTCACGAAATGATCGTAGCAGGTGTTTGCTTGGTTCCTGTCACGGGAGGAGAGACTATCAAGTAGGTGCTCACATAACATTTTGGAAGTAGCGGAGAGCAGAGCTTGGGCAGACTCAATGAGTAGGGAGCAGAAGGAGTTGGTGAGCAGAACAAGTTTGGACGGCAAGTTGCAAGCTGTTACGGACTCCTTGAACCTCAGGCAGACAGGAAGCTCACGAGGACAGGAAGCTCACGAGGACATTAAGCTTGTGAGGACAACAAGCTTGCAAACTCAATTTGAAGGAGGTGGTGTGGACACCATTTGTTGGGCAAACAAAAAGGAGGAGCAAACTCTAGGCAAACGCTAGAAGCCGAAGCTGTTGCGAACTCTCTATGCGAGCTTAAGAGCCTTGCTGGAAAAGTAAACTAGCGGCAACTAGTTGTGGTATTGTGAACAGTTGGAGTATGCGTGAATACAACATGGAAGAAGTGAAACTTGGGAAAACTCCAAGCTGTGTGAATCTAGGAGATGTCTACAAGCTGTGTTGGCGAGCTCCAACATGTATTGATCAGTGAGCCCTTCATGTGTGAGCCTATCTTCACGCAAGATCTTCTGGTTAACGAGTAGTGTTGGCGAGCCCTTCATGGAGAAACTTGTTGCCAAGTTGGAGGAGGCGGATCTAAATGTGTTCTTTGAGTTCTTGCGGATGTCCAAAGGCGAGGGATCAAATCTGTCACAACCGCCTTCGGTAAAGCTGGATCTTCCTCCAGTGGAGCTGAAAATCGATGGATCAACTACGTATTTGAGCTGGTCGCAGCGGTTGAAGAGGGTACTCTCTGGGAGGAACCCGGAGGGCTACCTGACTTGTGAGAAGTGGGAGCCAGAAAGGGACGTGGTTGGGTACAATGAGTGGAAGAGTATACATAACCAGCTACACACTTGTCTTCTAAACTCGATGGTCGCTTCTATCGCTGTCACAGTAGATGACATAGAGATTCTGAGTGATGTTTGGGGGAAGTTGCAGAGGATCTATGCGGGAGTCGACAACAACATAAAGGTGTTTCAGATAAGAGGGAAATAGAAACAGTAACACATGGAGATCAATTGATCCAGTAAAATGTCGCAGATTTAAAGTGACTGTGAGCAGACTATGATCATTTATCATCAGATACATGTTGCAAAGATCTCGCCTGCACGAAAGGGGAGAGAGATGCTCAGAGACATATTAAACACTTTATGAGGGGTTGAACTCGATATTTAAGCCAAGATGTGCAATGCTGCTCGCTCAACCAAAAATTCCTTCTCTGAATGGAATGATCTCAAGCATGATGCAGGAGGAGAGCAGGATAAGACTCCAGTCTGGTTTAGTTGCACTTTTAGGAGTGAAATCGACACTAGTGGTCACCAATTCAGGGTATACGAGACACAAGAGAGACACAATATGTTTCAATTGTGGTGAGATAGGTCATCCATGACAGGCTGTACCCAAGAAACCAAAGGAGAGAGATGCAAATGGACGGGGACAGTTTGGGAGTCATGGTCGCGTCCGTGGGGGTCATAAGATGGTGGAAGAGGAGGCTACCGAGTAAATATGGTGAGAGTAGAGAAATAGGCAGAAATGAATATGGCTTATATGAGTTACCCAAAGGAGCAGAGGATTTTAGATGCTTACACTGATGTGGAAAAATTAGAAGGATATGATTGACGACACAATCTTTGCAATTTCATGTAGGGGTAATGTTGGCTCTTTTGCTCACTCAGCAACTTGTAATTGTGATACACTTCCTATGTATCTATGCCCACCACTTGATCACCAGATTGGGAAGTCGATTTGGGTGTTTCCCGACATATCATGAAGGATGCTAGGAAATTTCTTTCGTACACTCCCTGACAGTCCTAGAGTGCATACAGTCTGTCGATGAAACAACTCAGCCAGTGGTTGGTAAGGTTACTGTGCAATGTACCAGCACCTTGACTTTATCAAATGTCCTGTATGCTCCTTCCTTTCCTGTGAATCTCTTATTCATTAGTGTCATTATATCTCAACTAAAATTTATTGTTTTGTTTGATATCCCGAAGGTAATCTTCCAGAAGAAAGAGACTGGCAGGAGACTTGGGACTGATACACGACATAGAGACTTGTGGTACTTGGATAAGGAGAGTATAAACTCGACGCTTTCAACCATTCTAGAGAGTGTTGCAGGGCTGAGAGGAGCGTGGAGGAATTTCTACTACTTCATCATTGATGTTTGAGTTATTCTTCTTTTGTTGTTTTGAGTCAGATATGTCACTTTTTGTTTAAGAAAGCTAGTCATGACAAACTTGTATGTGATGCATCTTTAGACATTGTTTTTATTCAAAGTGTTGACAAGTTGTTAAGGAGAATCTACAGTTGAAAGCTTGAATGCTAGAAGATATTGGGGCATTGGAAAAGAGTAAAACCTAGGATCTTGTGTCTATACCACCAGGAAATAGGGCAGTGGAGTGCAAGTGAGTTTTCACTATGAAACAAAACCTAGAGGGTCGGGTTGAGCGCTAAAAAATCTGATTGGTAGCAAAGGGGTATAATCAGACTTATGACATCGACTACAATGAGACCTTTGCACCGCTGCAAAGATGAGCATGGTGTGGACACTGATATTCTTTATGAAGAATGTGGATGGACACTACACCAACTCGGTGTGAAGAATGTCTTTCTTTATGGAGATTTGCTGGAAGAGGTGCATATGAAAGTACCGCCGGGTTTCTGCTCGCAAAAAATGGTAGGAAAGGTGTATAGACTCGAGATGTCTCTTTATGGGCTGAAACTGTCTCCTTAAGCCTGTTTTGATAGGTTTAGGATAGTCATGATAAACATGAGATATCAACAGACCAATGCTTACCACACAATGTTCTTTCGGCGATGCAGAGTTCACACTACAATGCTTGCTTTGTATATGGACGATATGATTATTACTGGCAATGATGAGGGTGAAATTGCTCAGCTAAAGACAAGATTGAGCAAAGAGTTTGAGATAAGACTTGGGGCAGCTAAGATATTTTCTTGGGATTGTGTATAGTTCCTGGTGCGAGAGGGATCATTGTATCTCAACGAAAATATATGTTGGATCTGTTCAAAAAGATATATATGTTGGGGTGCAGGCCTGTTCTTGCTCCCATTGATCAGAAGACCGAGCTTAACGCTGAGGCGAGAGAGCCAATTGATAAAGAAAGGTACCAGAGATCGTTAGACCGCTTGCTCTATTTGAGTCACACCCGTCCCGACATATCCTTTCTTGTGAGTGTGGTGGCCCTCAATATGCATGATCCTAGGGGGGTCACATGGATGCTATATATCAGATTCTAAGGTATTTGAAGAGTGCACCATGAAAGTGGTTGATCTTCCGGTAGAATGTGCATTTAGTCATCGAGGGCTATTGCAATTCTGACTGGGTTAGTTGTGCCGATGACAGGAGGTCCATGTCTAAATAATGCATGTTTGTAGTGAGGAATCTAGTTTCCTGGAGGAGCAAGAAGCAGTCTATAGTTACGAGATCTACAATCGAGACATAGTACATGACCATGACCTTAGGTGTGGGGGAGATGTTATGGTTAAAAGGCTTGCTGCTAGAACTCGAAATGGATCAAGGAGGACAAATGACATTGAGGTGTGACAACAAGTTGGCTATTAGCATTATAAATAACCCAGTCCAATATGACAGAACCAGACATGTAGAAATCGATAGATTTTTTATCAAGGAAAAACTGGACAGTGGAGTACTGAAGTTGGAATATGTTATTAAAAAGCAAGTGGATGGTTGTCTTACTAAAGGACTTAACTCACTTGATTTATCTAGATCTTGTGGGAAGATGAGTTTAATGGATATCTTTCGCCCTTTTTGAGGGGGTGTTGGTCTGTATATAAAGACACTTATAAGGCTCCTTGTTAATCCTGTATTTAGTCCCACATATCCTATATAGTTTGTGGTTCTCCTTGTGATTATGTAAAGGAGCAATGTAGTAGTAATAGACAAGTTGAAATAATGTCATATTCTTGTTTACTTAGGGCTCATTACATGTGAATGGATACACCGAGCGATGATATTACAACGACGATAGGAGTAGCATATATTTGTTTCCGGGATTAATGTGTTACTTTTATTCTTAGTGCATGTATTTCAATAATGCGGGATGAAGCTATTACACTCTTATTCACTTTACACTAAATTCCTAATTATTAAAGTTCGTGCAAATAGTTTACACCCACAATGCACGCAACCAAACATGCCCTTTTGCTTTTGTCATGCATTAAGTTGTTGAAAGAAAGCCTGCCGCCTCTCAATTTCTAGGAAAGTTTACAAGGTTTGTGTTTTCTCTCTATCTCAATATACTTCATTGTAATATTTTATTTATCAACATATTTGAGGGCTTTTACAATATTGAGAACTGGACCGGAAATTGAACTGGAGGAAGGAGATTCAAGTCCGACCGGGTTTAAATGTAATAACCTAATATTATAAAACATATTTTAATATTATTATATTTTTTATTATCACATAAAATAAACACATTCAGCTGTAATATACAAAATGTCTTCCTATTCAAATTTACCTAAATATAACGTAACAATTCAAATTTACCTAAATATAACGTAACAATTCAAATTTACCTAAATATAACGTAACAATTCAAATTTACCTAAATATAACGTAACAATTCAAATTTACCTAAATATAACATAACAAATTAACAATGCATGTTATAATATTTTTAGATTTATGAGTAGACTTACTCTGAAAATCTACAACTTTAAAATGTATAAATCCATTAAAATGTAATTATTTCTTCAATCAGTAATATGATATTTATATTTATATAATATAAGTTCGAATAATTCAACAACGATTGGCACCTTAAGGGGTTGACTCCTTAAAATTTGTAGAGAAGGTTACGTGTTCGAATTGTTAGATATAGTGTACATCATGTGTGGTAGAGTTAGCTTAGGCTCACTTTGGGTGTTGTGGCCTGTGGGCTCCTTCTCCTGTGCATGTATATATTATCATTATTCTGTAAATGGAGGAATCGTATTCCATATTTTCCTATCATGGTATCAGAATCAATCTAGGGTTTCCATCGTTCCCCTCGACGTACTCACGTCTCCTGTCTTCCGCATGCTCCTTCCGCCTCTGCCGCTCTGTTCCACTGTCTTCGACGTCTTCCGCGTGCTCGTTTCCCCTCCGCCGCCCTGTTTCGCGACTCTTCCGCACCTGGCTGATCCGCAACTATTCTGCAACTGTTCCGCAACTCTTCTGCGCCGAGAATTCTGCGTTGTACGCGACTCCCGTCGACACCCATCGCCCAACGTTGTCTCAGTCTCCACATCTCGCATCTTCCTGCTCCAGGCCTGTAGCCCAATGAACAGTTTTTGCTGCTCCTCCACTACCTCTCGCATCTTCCTACGGTCGCAGGACCTCCTCCGTTGCCTCCTGCAGCCTCCAGTCTTCATCCCCGATCGACACAACCCCTATTTTGCTCTTGCTGCTCCTCTCCACATCGAATCGATGTGCTATCGTTTATCCCTTCCACCAGCTGATCTCTTGTCGCGTTATTCTCTTCCGCCCGTCTTCTCTATCTTCTTTTGACTGATCCTACAGCCTCGATGACCTCATCTTACTCCTCCGCCTTTCTCCAGAAGGCGTATGTCATCCTTAATGGACGAAACTACAAGATATGGTCCGCCGCCGTCAGTGTCATTCTCTGTGGCCTAGATCCATGGGGCCACATTGACGGCTCTGAGTCTGCTTCACCTCCACCAGCTGTCAGTTCTATGGACGACTCTTCCACTGTCAGCACTACCGCTTCCGTCCAGCGCTCCAACATGGCGAAGTGGCGCTCAGACGACTCTCACACAATAGTCGTCATCTGTTAGTCCTGCAAGCTCCCCATTCGCATGACCGTCTGCGAGCTACCTACAACTAAGACGATATGGGATCACTTGCGTTGTCTCCACCTTCCATCTAGTCAGGCTCTGCGCTACTCTCTGTTTCAGACCCTTGGCGTCTGCTGCCAGCGTGATTGCTCTGTACAGACATTCTTTGCTGAGCTCCTGGACTTCTGACATCAGTGCAATGAGATGACTCATTCCCCCTGCAGTACTTGCCCTCGGTGTGTTGCTACATCTCGGGATCGCGATTTTTAGTGCATGTTTGAGTTTCTAATGGGCTTATGCCTCGAGTTCGAGCATATTTGTGCCCAGCTTCTGCACCGGGACCCTTCACCTTCTCTCAACGATATGTTGTCCTTGTTAATCGTTGAAGAGACTCGTCTCCACTCCTTGGACACTGCTAATTCTTCTAGTGTGTTGCCTCATGCTGTTCTTGCTGCTCCCGAGCTTCCACCGCAGTCCTCTCTTGTGATTACTCCCTAGCTGCCTTCGTCGGGTTATAGTGCGTCGGTACGACCTGTTCCTCATCCTCCTGCGTCCTCTACTGCTCAATTCGGTGGTCCTCGTCGTTATCCTGTCCGCTGTCATTACTACAAGTGTTGCCTTATTACTACCATTGTCTTGGACGTCAAATCTGAGTGTCGCAAGTTTTAGAGGGCTCAGCAGTTTGGTTAACAACGTGCTCCTGGTGCTTCTTCAGCTCACTTCTCTGCTATGGTGCAATCACTCTCTGTTTCTGATCTTGCCCGGCGGATTGCCCAGCAACTATCTCATGCTTCTCTGGATCGCTCATTTTCCTCTGTGCTCTCATCGAGCGCTGCTTCTGATGTCTCTGCCTCTCAGCCGGTTGCCTCCACCCCTGCAGGTTTCTCTTCCTCCGACTGGTTGCTTTGCTCTAAAGCTTCTTTTCACATGACCTATAATGTCATTCACTTCTTATCCTGTCAGCCCGTCTCGTCTGACCTTAGTGTCATGGTAGCAGATGACACTATTTTACCCATCACCAGTCGTGACCTCCTTCTTACCACCCATTTCCATACTCCAGATATGACCTACATTCCCAAGTTATCCATGGATCTCATATCTGTCAGCCAACTCACATCTCACGGTTGTCTTGTTATTTTTGATGAGTTTGCTTGCCGTATGCAGAATCGTCTGACATGAATAATCTTTGGATCTGGTCGTCGCCATAGCAGGGTATACGTCCTTGATTGTCTTCATCTTTCATCCACACCATCGTCACCAACAGCCTCATCCTTTTGTCCTCCTTCAGTGGGCTTCTCTCAGTGACATCACCGTCTTGGTCATCTTAGTAGTTCACGTCTGTTGTCTCTCCTTAGTACTGATCTTCTTAACCGTGTTTCTGTTGATCGGTCTCACTCTTGTACGGGTTGTAAGCTTGGTAAATAACTATAGCTCCCCTATTAGTCTAGTGCGTTTAGGTCTCATCGTCCTTTTCATTTAGTTCATTCAAATGTATGAAGTCTCACACATTCTGTATCAAAATACGGATATCAGTACTATGTTATTTTTGTTGATGATTACTCTCGTTATTATTGGAATTATTTTATGCATTTTCGTTCCGAATTTTTCCAGATTTATGTTATCTTTTCAGCTATGGTGCGCACACAGTTTTTTGATTTCATACGTATTTTTCATTCCGACACGAGGGGGGTACTTCTCTCATGCTTTTCGCGATCTGCTAGCTACCCAAGACGCTCTCCCCCATCTTACCTGTCATGGTTCCCACGCTCAAAATAACACTGCTGAAAGGAAGCATCGCCACATCATTAAGACAACCCACACTCTTCTTATCTCCTTTTGCGTTCCTCCTCACTTTTGATCTGAGAATGTCTTCCCTTCTGTCTACCTTAATAACCTGCAACCCTTCTTCTTGTTTTGGTTGGCAGGAATGGTTCTTTGGGCAGGACCGAACCGCCTGGTTCGCAGTCGGCAGTTCGACTGGTTGAACCGATTGGTTTGATCCGGTTTTCAAAACCTTGATTCTTCATGTAAAAAACTTCATAATATAACCCCTTCTACCTTCCCTGACCTCTGTTTTGAAGCTATAAATAGAGGCCCATGCCTCATCATTCATGTATCAAGGCAAGAAACCAAATTCAAAGAGGTAGGGGGAGTGCATGTATTCTTATTTGTGAATATGAGTCAGAGTCCGTTCAATTGGACAAATTTGAACTTCAGAGTTGAAATTGAAGGTTCAATTCTAATCCAAATACGAAGAAAGAAGCATGGGACACACCGAGTAACTTTGCTCAAAACGTGAAGGATATGCGGAGATCCAAAATATTTCGAACGAGCTATTGTCCTTCTCGCAACACGACATGAAACAACAATGATCTTCCACATCATTTTGCGGATGCAAACTTCAAATTTCGCCTGACCTCAGAGCGATATAGAGATTTCATGCTCTTCCTTTCCATTTTTTTCAGGTGTATCCAAAGTCATGGAGTGCAATCTACATTCCCCTGGACAATGTGGGGATGTGGAACATCAGGTCCGAGAACTGGGCGAGGCAGTACCTGGGGCAGCAGTTCTATCTCCGGGTGTACTCTCCGGCGAACTCCTGGAGAGACGAATATCCGATCCCCAAGAACGCTCTTCTTTGTGGAAGGGCGGCCGGCCGGAAGACACGGCCACTTTAGTGATGGTCGTTCTGGTATTTTTGCCGGCCAATGCTTGACACCAGCTGGCTGCTGTTTTGCTTGAGCATTCAGATTCTGAGTTCTTTTCTTTTTGGGGTCTATTTCTCTATTTCTAGATGCATAATTTAATACCATTTTCATATAATATGTTTTTCAAAATATTTCTTGTTCTAATATTTTTTCATTAGCCCTTTACTTTATATGTATATATCAGTCCTCTGTTCGTTCATAAATTTGTGAGTGTTATATTACGTTCGTCGCTCATTTTTTGCGGTGTACATGAGTGTTTGTGAGCGACGGGAAGAACACATTTTCTATTATAGTTAGTGGGTTTTCGCTATATGACAGCACATTTTTTAAAGCAAAAGAAAAACATAAATTTTAAAAATAGGTTTTTTTTTTTGATAAAGAAGGGCAAAATCGGAAAGCCAACGTTTTATCAAAGAGTGTTTTCCGATTTTGCCTTCTTTATAAAAGAGAAAACACTTGCAAACATCTGTGCACACGATAAAATAGGTATGTGAGAGATTGTTTTATAAACATGGTATTCCTCAGAGACTATTGCAACAACAAAAAAGATAACATTCAGGTGTATATGAAACTGCAGGATAACGCTTAAATTGTGGTTCTTAGTGTCTGTAGCAAACAGAAGTGTCGGTCTTAAAAGCAAATGCACAAAACTAACAGCTACTAAATCGTGTCCACTTAATTAAGGATTTTCTTTAGTTTTAAAATTAAAGATGACTATAATTATTAGGTTACCACTAACACCAACACACTCTTAAAGTCATTGATCTCAGATTCATTACAGTTTAATATTTTCTATTGATCTGCTAGATCAATTATTGTCGATGAATTTGTAATACTTCCAAGTACATGTTGTACTATACATTTTAGACAAACTAAATTACATGTTTTTTCATATTTCCAAATCAAATAACCAAATTAATACAAAAAAATTACAAATTATATTCACCTTAGGTTCCCATAAGTGTACATTGGATTGGCAAAGGGAAGTGTAGACTATTTTCAAATGGAGATTAGTATTTACATGAGAAACTTTTTCTTCTTTCTCCTCTTCCCATCTATAATTTTTAAAATATGATCATTGATATTTTCATACTCATTGTCTATGTTATAAACCACATATTGTAACAGTTTTTTAATAAAAGCAAGCAAGATAATTAAATTCTCTTCGTCAAAGGAGAATCAAGTAGAGATGCGCGGTTGTGGGATTTACGTGACAACTAATATGTCACAGATTGTCTACAAATTACAAAGAACAATATAAGAACCAGGGATGGGTCAATCTATGCAATTAAGTCGCTAGACAATACCCCGAAGAACCGTTGTAATACTTGAAATTAGATAAGTATTGCACTGCAGTGCAGTTTGCTGCAGTGCAAACTGCATTGCAGTTTACTTCACTTTGCACTGCAGTGTAGTTTGCTGCAGTGCAAACTGCAGTGCAAACTGTTAGAAATGTTGGGTTTTATGTCTGCGCGTGTCGGGTCTGACTCGGAACGGGTATTGGGTTCGTGACTGCACTATGTAGAATATTTTGAGCGGAGCCAACCCAACATTCTCAAAGTATCTTCTTGCGCTCCGCTAGGGTTTTCGTTCCTGTCTGCTCTTGCGAATCCGCCGGCCGCCGCGATTCTTCTTTGTAGATCGTCTCCTCGTTCTCGATTCTGCCAGCCAAAACAGTAGTGACTGGAACTCCTGATCGCTATACTTAGCATGAATAACGATAGCATTAACCAAGTGAGTTCTAATCTTATTGATCTTAAGTTGTTACATAACAGACTAGGACATGTGAATTACAGAAAAATGCTAGACCTAGCTAAGAGCCAAATCATCCCTTTAGATCTGTCTATTCGATTTGACAAGTGTGAAGTGTGTGCGCAAACAAAAATCACTAGAACACCTTTCAAGTCGATATCTAGAAGCACACAACTTTTGGAATTGATACATTCAGACTTTTGTGATTTCCGAAGTCATATCACTAGAGGGGGAAAGAAGTATCTAATTACCTTTATAGACGATTTTTCGAGATATTGTCATGTGTATTTGTTGAGATCGAAAGATAATGCCTTTGAGACTTTTAAAATTTTTAAGTCTCGTTTGGAAAATCAGTTGAACATTAAAATCAAGAGACTTAGAAGTGATCAAGGAGGAGAATACACTGCAACTGAGTTTAGGGAATTTTGTGTCAATGAGAGCATAATTCTTGAAACTATAGTTCCTTACTCACTCCAGTCAAATGACGTTGTTGAGCGTAAGAATAGAACTTTAACAGAAATGTTGAACTCTATGCTCCTAATAGCTGACATGTCTAATTCGTTTTGGGGAGAAGCAGTCCTTATTGGGAATCAAATTCTGAATAGAGTGTCTCACTCAAAGCTCATATCTATCCCATATGAGCTGTGACATGGTCATCCTTGTAGATATGATACTCTAAAGACTTGGGGTTGTATCACGTATATGCGATTACAAGACCTAAGGTGGGACTTAAAACAACAACATGTATTTACCTAGGTAGTGCAGAATATAGTACAGCTGACAGGTTTCTGGATTTATCCACTAATACAGTGATAGAGTTTAGAGATGTTATCTTCTTTGAACATAAATTTATCAAAGATCATGGTTTAACCGTCTCCGGGTCTACTGACGTGATTGCAGAATCTACTGTAGAACCTGAAGCTGACCCCTCTGGCACTGCTCCCCAACCTCTAGAGGTGGAACCTGTTCCTGTTAGAGCGTCTACAAGAGATAGAATCCCTAAGAATTTTGGTGAGAATTTCGTCACCTATCACTTAGAGGACAATCCATTCTCCTATCAGGAAGCAATGAGATCTAAAGATTCACTAATGTGGGCAGAAGCCATCGATGATGAAATGGACTCACTGCTACAAAATAACACTTGACATCTAGTTTATTTGCCTAAAGGAGCTAAAATCCTAGGATGCAAGTGGGTGCTGAAGAAAAAATTATATAGTGATGGGTCTATAGCTGATACGCGGAAAATGATTTATGCGTATTGCCGCAAGTGCACGTGTCGTAACAAGTAATAAAGTGTGAGTGAGATCGTTCCCTCGGAGAAGTGGTTAACCTAAAGCTTGCAATTACTAGCTACATCGTTCTTCAAATCCAAACAAGTCGAAATAGATAGATCTTATGTTAACTAATCAAGATGGTTAAGTAAGAATTAAATTAAGTAGACTAATAGAAAGCTTGAAAAATATTTTTATCAATTGGAGAAAATAGTCTTGTATTTAGATTTCCTATGGGCGTCTAAATGGTGCGTAGACATAATATTAGTTAAGAATGTTGAATGGATTATCATGCGATGATTTTTATAGAAGAAATCCTCATCTCTCGAATCTCGAAAATCCCAACGGCCTAAATTCTCCTAGTTATCTCTAACTTAAGAGGAATGAAGAATGTTGCTTAACATAAACATCAAATCGCTAGCAAAAGGATGGAGTCTCCTCCTCTCCTCTAAACTACAGTGAACTAATGAGCGATTGCACTCCTCCTCTCTCGAATCTCGAAATACAACGCGAAAGTAGAAATCTTTGGTTAAACGTTTTACACCGCTCCTCTCTCGAATCTTGCGGTGCAATGAAATCGCCGTCAAACCAATATTACACCGCTCATCTCTCGATTCTCGCAGCGAAACATAAGTTGAAGACAAAAACCAAAAATCTCATAAATTAATTCAAAAGTTCACAATATGAAAAATCATTCAACAAATCTCAACAACCAAGAGTTTTACACCATTGAAACACGCATAGTACTCTCCTTATACAAGACTTGGAGAGATTAGTTCATAGCGAGAAAAGGAATACACAAAACTATAAAGATCTTACAGTTCATGACTTCAAGAGTTCAGATCTACCCTTTTTCGTGGCCGGAATCCGCTTCTCCACCGCCAAGAACCCTAAACTTGGCCTCCTTCTCTCCAAAATGACAAAGATCATGAAAAGATCTAAAAATCCTCTTTATATGTTAATGGAGGCTCAAAGGATTTTCAGAAATTATGAAAGGAAGCCTCCTTTCATATTTAAAACTTCCAAATTTGAATTATTTTCGGAATTTAAAAATTCAAATTCGCAGGTTTGTTGCAACAAATTTTTATTTGTTGCAACAAATTCTGTTTTCTGCTTCCTGCACTCAAAAACTGCTCCCAATGAACTGCAGATTGATTTTAATAGGTTCCTGGATGTTGCTTATTCTTTCTTTTGGCCATGCAAGTGATTTAATCATCGCTCCCTATCATAAAATAAGTTAAAATATTAATAATACGTAAATTCTCGCACAAAAGATAATCTACTCATTTCCACATGCTTTTGATTTAAATTTTGGAAATAAATTGGTCAAAATGAGATAAATTAACGCACAAGATAACTTCATTTTGTGAAGTTATCACACCCTCACACCTGAACCTTTGCTAGTCCCTAGCAAAGATAAAGCATTACACACCATTGAGTGAGTGAACACCTGCCACAAATATGTTCCAAATGACTATACTCTTGAAAATTTGTTATAGATTAGTGAAAGTGTCAATCACCTAAAATATCAAACTTGCGAAGATTCATTAGTTCGATAACGAATAAAGCTCCATAACAATTTCCTAGTGTTGTGTGTGATATTTCTTAAAATTATCTACTTCCAAACAACTTGATTCATTAAATTTTCACATAGATGGGGGATGATGACAATAAATCAAGACATTGAGTTGGCTTAAACAAGAGTTTAGCAGTGTAGAATAAATTGTAAGGGTAGGCAATGTGATGAGTTTTGGCTTGGTTATAAATTTGATTTTTGATGGTAGCAAGACACCTTCCTAGTTAAAATTCTTAACTCTGCTCCTTACCCTGGGGTCTAACTCTCTAGTACAAATATAATTTTTATGTCCATAGTTGGGATCATTCCGAGTGGGTGTACACACACTTAGGCCGCATATCACTATGACCTCTACATAATTTTTTTCTCATTTGTTTTTTTGTGCGCATAGTTGGGATCATTCCAGATATGTGTATACATACCTAGGCCGCATATCACTAAGGCATCATAACCAATAATTTTTTTTTTTACATAAGGTCATAATTGGGATCATTCTAAGTGGGTGTACACATACTCGGGCCACATATCACTATGACATTTTTTTCTTAATGATTTTTTTATATAAGTTAAACACCCAGAGTAGGAACATTTATTAAGAAATGACTAGTAACGGTGTAAGAGATTATTTTTATGAGTAAGTTGAATCTCAAAGGCTAGACTCAAACACAAAGATATATCAGTGATATTTTCAAATAACTACTTAGACTCCATGTTTAAGCCTATATCATCGACTCAGGTCTTGTTCATCTCTCCCCCTCTATATTCAGATATAATGAAATTCTTTTGTCGGACACAAATTTTCTTAAGGAATGACGTGCATAGGGGAAATACAAAATGGAGCTATAACATATCTTACTAATTTCAATAGTAGAAAGTAAGAAATTTTAAGGTATGACAGGTCTACCAATCATATAGAAATACATATTGTTAACCAAGAGTAAAAGTCCTTTAATGAAATCCAATAAGCTATTCGTCACTCAAACGGTGAAGGTTACTTCACACGTCACCCTCACACCTAGGCCTTTGCTAGTCCCTTAGCAAATAGGAGTCATTAATTATGTCCTAATTCGAGTGAAGTCTACAATATGACGAATGAGATAAGATATATGTAAATAAGAGTTATAGAAATAAAGCACTCCCCTGAAGTATGCCAACTATTTGAAGTATCCCACATTGATCTTGCCCAACAGATTATCTGATGGTATGGAGTGGTAGAAAAGCCCATTGCGGTGGTTAATCCACGAGTGATCTACATAACACAATACAACACTCCAAAACCAACTAGTTGCATAGTTTAGATCGCATCATTAAATTTAATCAAATCATTAAAAAAAATCATCAGATCATCCAATTCCTGAACTAATTAATCTTAAAAACAAACAACCATTTCTTCCACCACCACACAGTGCAGGAAACATATATAGTGATCATGAAGCAAAATAGAAAATGCCTAACATCAAAACATCCAATCATAGCACAATAATTATCATGTTCAAGCAATTATAGCTAATCATAAACCCAACTATAAAGGGTTACCCAGAAGCATCCTCAAGAGCATAACACTAAATATCCAAACGAAGTAAAATGTCCAACCGAATTAAACAGTGTAATATAAAGTTCGGAGAAAAATATTAGTCAAAGTATACCCAAAATGTTCGAAACCGCTCACCTCTCGTCTGGGAATCAGTCGTTCGGAACTCGTCGTTCTTCGCTCGCTTCCAGCTTCAAGTTGCCCCGAGGTTAATGGCGTTGTCGCTTGCTTTCTCCTCTTCTGGTCACTACTCGCAAAATCGCCCAGGTGTGGAGTCTCGGCCCACCACAAAAATGCTGGGATGCGGAGCCGCCGCCGCCGCCGCAATGAAATCTGGAGCCAGAGGATGTGGGGTCGCCGCACGCTGTTGTCGCGCCGCAGAGTTGCCGCTGCCGCTTCGCTAGGTCGCCACTCGCGTGATGCCGCCGGGGTGCAAAGCCGCCCCTTCCTTCGATTTCCGGCGGGGGTCGAGGTTTAGGAGAATGGGGAACGGGAGGTGGCGTTGATCGCCGGCGCGGATTTCTCTCGGCGTCGCTCCTCGTCGCTGCTCCTGCTCGCGATTTTGCCCTAGCGTGAGATCGGGATAGGAGGAGATCGGGAATAAGGGAGGAGAAACTGAACCGGTTTTTTTTTTTTTTTTTAAGACAGAATTGGGTCAAGGGTGTAAGATTTTTCTGTTAGACCGGACCGCACACCTTGCCCATCCGGTTTAGCTGCTAAGATATAAGGGACAAGGCAGTAAAAATTTTATTATAACAAAATTTTAAACCAGTAAAATTTTGTCACAACAAAATTCTTGCTGCCCGCCTAATGAATTACACCGAACTCCCTGCTCTCCTCTGCGTCAAAACAAATAAAAAAAGTATAGATATAAATATATATACTTATTTCTTTATTTATTTATTTAGAAATTAAGTACTCAGCTACGAAAATACTCAAAACTTATGATACCGAGGTTCGAAGAAAAAAAATGTGAATTATTAATGCGAATAGATAAAGGAAATATTTGGGTTGCCTCCCAAGCAGCGCCTGATTTCAAGTCCCGGCAGGACTTTGTCGTCTACACGATTTTTGTCATTTCAGCAGAATGAACGACACCAGTCGCTCATTCTCATCGCATCGAAAGATTTTCAAGCGTTCTCCACTAACCTTGAATTCAGAATTGTCTTGTTCATTCACGATGGTGACCGCGCTGTACGGATGAACTTCCTTAACTCGGAATGGTCCCGACCAACGACTTTTAAGTTTTCCGGGAAAAATTTTTAGACGGGAGTTAAATAGTAATACCAATTGCCCGGGTTCGAATTGTATTCCGCTCAAACGTTGGTCGTGCCATCTCTTGGTTCGTTCCTTATAAATATTCGCACTCTCATACGCATTCATCCTTAATTCTTCTAACTCATTGAGTTGTAGAAGTCTCTTCTCACCTGCAGTTTGGAAATCATAATTTAACTTTTTAATGGCCCAAAACGCTCGATGTTCTAGTTCAAGGGGTAGATGACAAGCTTTCCCATATACTAGCCTATAAGGGGTTAAACCAATAGGAGTCTTATATGCAGTCTGATAAGCCCATAAGGCATCGTTAAGCTTTTGAGACCAATCCTTACAAGTAAAGCTAACCGTCTTTGCAAGAATTGCTTTTATCTCCCGGTTAGACACTTCCGCTAGACCATTTGTTTTAGGATGATACGCTAACGCTACTTTGTGAGTGACGCCATATTTCCTCAATAACGTAGCGAATGAGTTGTTGCAGAAGTGACTACCTCCATCACTAATGATAGCTCTAGGTGTGCCAAAACGATTGAATATATAATTCTTTAGGAAGTGTAAAACCACTTTGGCATCATTCTTAGCAGTGGCTATGACTTCGACCCACTTAGAAACGTAGTCTACGGCAAGAAGGATAAACATATTACCGTTCGAGTTCACGAAAGGTCCCATGAAGTCTAATCCCCAAACATCAAAAAGTTCAACTTCTAAGATTGTGTTCATTGGCATGGAGTCGTTCTTCTTAATATTTTCATTTTTTTGGCACCGGTCACATTGACTTACAAATCTTTTAGCATCTCGGAATAGAGTCGGCCAATAGAACCCCGCTCCTAAGACCTTCATTGTCGTTCTATCCCCCTTAAAATGACCCCCATAAGGAGAGTTGTGACATTTGTTCAATATGTCTTTCATTTCCTCCTCTGGAATGCAACGTCTAACGATCCCATCTGCTCCAATTCTAAACAAAAATGGTTCATCCCATAAATACGAGCGTACTTGATGTAAAAACCTTTTCTTTTGTTGATATGATAAATCGGGTGGAAAGACTCTACTAACAATATAATTCACGTAGTCTGCATACCAAGGTATGCATTGCTCGGACACTGCCAAAACCCACTCATCGGGAAATCTTTCATTAATTTCTGATCGCAGCAATGGATTAGAACATTCAATCCTAGAAAGATGATCCGCCACCGGATTATCTACTCCCTTCCGATCTTTAATTTCTAGATCAAACTCCTGCAACAGCAATACCCATCGAATCAATCGAGGCTTAGCATCCTTCTTTTCCATAAGATAGCGGATAGCTGCGTGGTCGGTGAATGCTATCACTTTGGTGCAAAGAAGATAAGACCTAAACTTTTCAAATGCGAACACTATAGCTAGTAGCTCTTTTTCGGTCGTGGTATAATTTATTTGCGCCTCTATTAAAGTCTTACTAGCGTAGGCTATAGTATGAAAGATCTTTTCCCTCATTTGCCCCAAAACAGCCCCCACGGCGTAGTCGTTTGCATCACACATCAATACAAAGGGTTTTTCCCAATCGGGTGCCACAATAATCGGTGCCGTAATCAGTCGTGTCTTTAATTGATTGAACGCATTCAAACACTCATCATTAAAATCAAATTTCACATCATGTCCTAATAACTCACTTAAAGGCTTGGCGATCTTGGCGAAGTCTTTAACGAACCTTCGGTAGAATCCCGCATGGCCCAAAAAACTTCTTAACGTTTTTACATTTTTGGGAGGAGGTAATTTTTCGATCACCTCAACCTTTGCCCTATCCACTTCCAATCTGTCACTAGATACACGGTGTCCAAGAACAATGCCTTCCTGCACCATAAACTGACATTTTTCCCAGTTCAACACTAGGTTGGTCTCCACACAACGGGCAAGCACTCTCTCCAAACACATCAAGCAAGCATTGAATGTTCTTCCAAAGATGGAAAATCATCCATAAAGACCTCTATGCCATAGTCCATAGGATCCAGGCCTTGTTCAATAAGATCCATCATTATTGCAATTATGCAACGTTGGAACGTGGCCGGCGCATTGCATAGCCCAAATGGCATCCTCCTAAATGCGAATATACCGAAGGGACACGTGAACGCTGTCTTTTCCTGATCGTCCGGATCAACCGTTATTTAATTGTAGCCGGAATATCCATCTAAAAAACAATAAAATTCATTTCCGGCTAGTCTATCTAGAATCTGATCTATGAATGGTAACGGTAGTGATCCTTCCTAGTCGCCTTATTTAATCTACGATAGTCGATACAGATACGCCATCCTGTGATTGTTCTAGTGGGGACTAATTCGTTCTTGTCATTCCTAACTACGGCCGTCCCTCCTTTCTTAGGTACACAATGGATGGGTGAAACCCATGAACTATCGGATATAGGGTAAATGATTCCTGCATCCAACCACTTAATGATCTCCTTTCTGACCACCTCCTTCATAGGAGGGCTAAGGCGGCGCTGAGGCTCGATGGATCCCTTACAAGATTCCTCTAAAAGGATCTTGTGCATACACAAGGAAGGACTAATCCCTCGGATATCGGCTATTGTCCACCCTATGGCTAACTTATATTTCTTCAAAATGACCAACAGTCTGTCATGCTGCTCCGGTAGCAGTCTAGAGTTCACTATTACCGGCAGTGTATCATTATCTCCTAGATATGCGTAGGACAAATGCTCAGGAAGCGGTTTTAACTCTAAGATGGGCGGGCAAACCGTAGAGGGTTTGTCCGCTAAAGACCGCTCAGTCATATCTAGGGGTTCCGACCTATGAAACGACCCCAATCGATTCTCATACACTTCAAAACACTCTTCACTTTCTTTTTCAGTAGATTCTACTTCTTCTTCATTCCTAACCTCATCAGATTCCACTTCCTCAACTTCTTCCTCATCCATCAAAATTCCAATCTCCTCGTCTATATTCGAATCATGTCACCCACTATTTTGCTCACAGTCATAGAGTGAAATACTGTTAACCACCTCCATCACGTCTTCCTTCTCACTAGGGAATTTCATGGCCTTAAGAACGTAAAAGTAATTTGTTCATCGTTGACTCTCATGGTCAACTCACCTTTGTGGACATCTATTAAAGTTTTTCCGGTTGCTAAAAATGGTCTCCCTACAATTAGTGGGATCTCCTTGTCTTCTTCCATATCCAAAACTACAAAGTCCGCCGGAAAGATAAACTTGTCCACCTTGACAAGCACATCTTCTACTATACCCTTAGGAAAAGTAAGTGACTTGTCAGCTAGTTGTAATGTTAATGAAGTTTTAGATATGTCCCCCAAACCCAACTTCCTGTAAATTGAAAGTGGCATCAAATTTATACTCGCTTCAAGATCACACAAAGCTTTGCCTTCAAATTGGTATCCAATGGAGCATGGAATCGTGAAACTTCCTGGATCTTTCAGTTTGGGTGGAAGTTTCTTTTGAAGGATTGCGCTACACTCATGAGTCAATGCCACAGTTTCATTCGTGCCAAATTTTCTCTTTTTATTTAAAATATCTTTCATAAATTTGACGTAACTGGGCATTTGCTCCAAGGCTTCGGCAAATGGGATATTAATTTGAAGTTTCTTAAAAAATTCTATGAATTTCTGGAATTGGTGATCTAGCTTGCTCTTCCTAAGTCTTTGAGGAAATGGTGGTGGTGGGTAGGTAATTATTTTTTTATCCTTTGCAGGCACCTCTACGTTCTTCTCTTTCTTATTCTCTTCTACTTCTTCTAACTCTTCCTCCACACTCTTAGTAGGTTCAAAATTCAACTCTCTAGCGGGTTCATGAATTTTATCACTCTCTACTTCAATTTGTGCAGTACCAGTTTCCATTGGATTATTGTTATACCCACTCGCCAACTCCTTACCACTCCGCAATGTAATAGCCTTACAATGTTGGTTATCACCCATAGGATTAGGCGTTGTATCGGTTGGTAATGTCCCTAGCGCTCTAGTATTAAGTGCGGATGCAATTTGCCCCAATTGTGTTTCAATTAAGCGCATGGATCCTTCTAAACTAGAAAAATGTGCTTCGTTATTCTTCATGGACTCTAAGATGACTTCATCGGATAATTTCCGCGAAGGTCCCGCTTGATTAGGATTGTGATGTTGGTGAGGGTGGTTGGAATTGTGGTTGAATAAATGCGAAGGAGTAGACCCAGAATTATTCTTCCATGACAGATTGGGATGGTTTCTCCACTCCAGATTATAATTATTCGAGTAGGTGTTATGACCCTGTTTGTACTGTCCTCCTATATAGTTAGCGTCTTCGTTATGTCCTATAAGTTGTTCAATGGTTAAAGTAGGACTAGCGGTGGACGGGGGAGTAAACAATACTATTAACCTGTGGAAGATATTGACTTTGGTTTAACGTTAAGGCGTCTAACCTTTTATTTATTGAATTAAATTGCGAAGTCATTTCAGCCGCAAACGAGGTTAATTGGTCCACTTGGTATAACCCAGCAGTAGAAGAAGAAGGCCCTTGCCGATCACCAAGTTGATAATTATTAGAGGATAAATCCTCTAATATTGCATAGGCATCTTCTCGGTATTTATTCATGAGTGATCCTCCCGCGGCTCCATCAACTTGAATCATAGTGGATGTTTGGAGACCATTGTAGAAGGTCCAAACTTGTTGGTGGATGGCTAAGCCATGGTGGGGGCACTTACGTAGTAGCTCTTTGAAACGTTCCCAAGCATCGTATAAGGTCTCTCCATTTCCTTGCATAAACGTTGATATATCTCGCTTCAACTTAGCCGTTTTAGATGGGGGGAAGTATTTGGCTAAAAAATTTTCCATCAAGAATGCCCAAGTGGTAATAGAACCGTTGGGTAAAGAGTTTAGCCAATCATTTGCCCTCCCCTCTAGCGAGAAAGGAAACAGACGCAATTTAATGGCTTCTTCTGAAACTCCATTAATCTTGAACGTATCACAGATTTCTATGAACGTTCTCAAATGAGAATTGGGGTCTTCATGATTAAGGCCACCAAATTTACTATTTTGAACGAGTTGCATGACAACAGAATTAATTTTAAAATTATTAGCCTCGATTGCAGGCCTAGCGATACTAAATTGCAACCCTCCCTATAGAGGCATGTTGTAATCATGACATGTTCTCCTTTGCTCAACAGGGTGTCCATTATGTTCTACCTGACCTCCTAAATCCTGACCTTCCTGATGATTATCGTTTGGATTCATAGTTGAAGATTGGATTTGTTCTAAACGGAAAGTCTTACGATTTCTCCTACACGTCCTTTCAATCTCTAAGTTTAATGACAATAACTCAATGGATCGAAATCTGGACATGCACTAACAGAACAATAATAGCAATTATAAAAAAAACTACAAATAACTTAAAGTACAACAAAATTAAAGTTTGACCTCCAAATACTAGGGTTTACTAATATTGCAAGAAAATAAACAATAGATTAATAACACCTCCCCGGCAACGGCGCCAAAAACTTGATACGCGGAAAATGATCTATGCGTATTGTCGCAAGTGCACGTGCCGTAACAAGTAATAAAGTGTGAGTGAGATCGTTCCCTCGGAGAAGTGGTTAACCTAAAGCTTGCAATTACTAGCTACATCGTTCTTCAAATCCAAACAAGTCGAAATAGATAGATCTTATGTTAACTAATCAAGATGGTCAAGTAAGAATTAAATTAAGTAGACTAATAGAAAGCTTGAAAAATATTTTTATCAATTGGAGAAAATAGTCTTGTATTTAGATTTCCTATGGGCGTCTAAATGTGCGTAGAAATAATATTAGTTAAGAATGTTGAATGGATTATCATGCGATGATTTTTATAGAAGAAATCCTCATCTCTCGAATCTCGGAAATCCCAACGGCCTAAATTCTCCTAGTTATCTCTAACTTAAGAGGAATGAAGAATGTTGCTTAACATAAACATCAAATCGCTAGCAAAAGGATGGAGTCTCCTCCTCTCCTCTAAACTACAGTGAACTAATGAGCGATTGCACTCCTCCTCTCTCGAATCTCGAAATACAACGCGAAAGTAGAAATCTTTGGTTAAACGTTTTACACCGCTTCTCTCTCGAATCTTGCGGTGCAATGAAATCGCCGTCAAACCAATATTACACCGCTCATCTCTCGATTCTCGCAGCGAAACATAAGTTGAAGACAAAAACCAAAAATCTCATAAATTAATTCAAAAGTTCACAATATGAAAAATCATTCAACAAATCTCAACAACCAAGAGTTTTACACCATTGAAACACGCATAGTACTCTCCTTATACAAGACTTCGAGAGATTAGTTCATAGCGAGAAAAGGAACACACAAAACTATAAAGATCTTACAGTTCATGACTTCAAGAGTTCAGATCTACCCTTTTTTGTGGTCGGAATCCGCTTCTCCACCGCCAAGAACCCTAAACTTGGCCTCATTCTCTCCAAAATGACAAAGATCATGAAAAGATCTAAAAATCCTCTTTATATGTTAATGGAGGCTCAAAGGATTTCCAGAAATTATGAAAGGAAGCCTCCTTTCATATTTAAAACTTCCAAATTTGAATTATTTTCGGAATTTAAAAATTCAAATTCGCAGGTTTGTTGCAACAAATTTTTATTTGTTGCAACAAATTCTGTTTTCTGCTTCCTGCACTCAAAAACTGCTCCCAATGAACTGCAGACTGATTTTAATAGGTTCCTGGATGTTGCTTATTCTTCCTTTTGGCCATGCAAGTGATTTCATCATCGCTCCCTATCATAAAATAAGTTAAAATATTAATAATACGTAAATTCTCGCACAAAAGATAATCTACTCATTTCCACATGCTTTTGATTTAAATTTTGGAAATAAATTGGTCAAAATGAGATAAATTAACGCACAAGATAACTTCATTTTGTGAAATTATCAATAGCCAGGTATAAATCGTGTCTAGTAACTAAAGCCTATAAGCAACAAGGGGGAATAGACTATTTTGATGTTTATTCACATATGTGTCATCTATTGACTATTAGGATTCTTCTAGCCTTAACATATATCGAAAACTTCATAGTTCATCAAATGGACGTAAAGACAGTCTTGTTAAATGGAGAGCTTGATGAAGAGATCTACATGACACAACCTAAAGATTATGTTCATAAAGATCTAAAAGACAAAGTGTGCAAATTAAATAAATCAATCTATGAGCTTAAGCAAGCGCCTAAGATGTGGCACTTGAAGTTTGATCAAGTGGTAAAGAGCGTTGGATTTCAGTCCTGTCTTTCAGACAAGTGTCTCTATCACCGCTTGTTGTCCAATCAAACCGTCATCATATGTCTATATGTGGATGACATGTTGATTTTGGGTTCAGATCTTGCTGCAGTGAGGGATGTCAAATCTACTCTCGCAGAAGCTTTTTGACATGAAGGACCTTGGTCCCGTGGATATCCTGTTAGGTATGAAAGTTAGAGTTGACAAGGGTAGTGTCACCCTTAGCCAGGCTCATTATATAGAGCAACTATTTTCTACTTAGGGATACAAAGACTGTAGGCATGTTGAGACACTGTTTGATCATAATGTTAAGTTGAGTCCTAATGAAGAGACCAGCATTGATCAATTAAAATATTCTAAAATAATTGGTAGTCTCATGTACGCCACAAGTTATACTAGACCAGACATTATCTTCACGGTTGGCATGCTGAGTCGCTTTACCAGTAGTCCAGGCAAAGAGCATTGAGATGCCCTAGATAGGCTGATGAGATTCCTGAGAGGTACTAAAGATCATGTCTTGTGCTACACTGGTTATCCTCCTACTGTGGATGGATTCTCCGACGCCTCATGGTGTTTAGAAGTTGGGAACAACAAGTCTACCAGTGGATATATATTCACTTTCGGTGGAGCTGTTATTACTTGGAAATCCAAAAGACAGACTTGTATAGCTTTGTCGTCTATGGAAGCCTAGTTGTTTGCCTTAGCTTCGGTTGGTGAAGAGGCAGATTGGATCAGAAATCTGATTTTAGACATACATATGTCTAGGTTACAAGTCAACTTGTTGAGCTTGTATTGTGATAATCAAGCAGCAGCTCAAGTTGTAAAGAATGCCCTCTATAATACTAAGAGGAGACATGTACGACTGAGACATGCTTTGTTGAATTATCTAAAAGAACAAGAAATTATCACTTTGATCGATGTGCATTCGAAGGATAATCTGGCTGATACATTGACGAAAGGAATGTCCAAAGACAGATTAATCAAAATAGTGGGGGAAATGAGACTAAAAGCGATTTAGTTCGGCCTTAGGTCAAGACTATGCGACTTAGCTCAGCCTTTGTTCGAATGTTTTGATTAGTCAGATTTCATTTGTCAAACAAGCATGTTGTGCTCCGTTGATGCTCTTGGTTGCTGAATACGGATCTGGTAAGTTGTTTTATTCCAAATCTGATGCTAACAACTTCACATGGATTCGGCTATCTTGCCTTGGAGGAGAGTGTTATTCCAAACTTGACAACACGATCTGAGTTGGTTTGACTTTTCTCTTATTGATTGATTCCATTCCAAACTTGATGAGTTCCAGTCAACTCTAGAAGAGCAGTAACTGTGACATTGCATATAGGAACATAGATATAGTTGTTGCGACCAGAAGTCAGTAAATCGTTTCATTTGGAAACAGATAACTGATTCTGAGGCTAATCTTTAATACTTTGTAGAAGCGTCCTCCCAGCCAACCCTAATAATCATGGAAATGATAGTACTAAGTTTTTTTTAGTAGAACTAGATATCTATACATTTTCTAAGCTTTGAATTCATTCTAAAATGAAATTCTCTGTTGAAAATTATAGGGGTTGCTGATCTAGGAGGAGCACTGGTAGACTGGGATCCTTATCGTGATGATCTTCTGGATATTGACAGTTAGAGTATTGTTAGACTTCCTTTTGGTATCTCTGTTTCAGAGCACTGCTTAGCTCTTTATTTTCTTTCATATGTTTGTTTGAACTTTTGTTGCTCTCTGTTTGATTTGGGACGCTAGGCGTTTAGGGCATGTGCCTTGATTGTATCTGAGACATTTTGTGATGTGGATGAACTTTTGTTCTGTTTATGCGTGCATACTATTTTTTTGTTAAGTCTAATAATTTTTAACAGGTGTCGGACACGGTTGTGAATGATTCACGTTTGGCTGAACATTTCACAAACCACCCCCTTTTTCGACGTCGATTTCACAGCGGACATATGAGGAGATTGTTAGAAATATTGGATTTTATGTCCACTCGTGTCAGGTCCGACTCGGAATGGGTATTGGGTTCGTGTCGCTCTGTAAGACCCCCCTCCCGGAACACAACACACGGCACGAGGGGAGTCTTATGCCCGAAATAGCCGCCTTGCGGTAGCGCTAACACACGGGTTAGCCTTTACCACAAGACGCCTATTCCGCCGGCTACAATCCATATCACAACAAATATGCCAACCCAACCATAACAGAAAAGTAAAAGCAAAAGCAGTTCAGTTCACAGCTAAGTTAAAGTCCAAAAGTAGCGGAAGATAACAAACACAACAGGCATGTACAAAAGAACAAGAGTCTAGAAATGTTTTGCCAAACGGCTACATGAAAACACTCACGACTGTCACTGACGGTGCCGATGGCACCACCACCTCAGGTCCTATCATCCGGGCCTGGCTGTCCTGCTGCATAGTCCGTCGCTGCTCTACCTGCGGGGTTTCCTCCTAAAAAGGAAGACGTAGCAACCGTTAGTCATAAGACTAAGTGGCTTCACATCCGCTCCCCCGGCGACTCCTCGGCACCGGGCGGAGAAAGGAACAAGGTACAATATGTATATATATAAGCAAGTAAACAAGCAGGTGACTGTAAATATAGTGGAGTATAAACTACGCTACACGACTAGCAGTTCTACAAATATCAATAATATATGACAGCAGGTAAAAGTAATCAGAATAGTAACTTAACTTATAAGAGTGCCCATACAAACTTATAAGTTAAGGATCGGGTTAACAGTAAAGTAACTCATCGTATAGGAGTGCACATACAAACTTATACGATGAGGATCTTGTGTATGCAATGAATGACATGATATGAATGTTATGCTATGACCGAATCATGCGCACGCACATGCAAGTTGCTATGTCGACACAGACTTGAAGTTCCCACTTTTCGAGCAGGTAGCTAACCTCTCAGGCGTCGTCCGTCGTGGCCAGACGGCGATAGTGGAGCGGGCGTCTCCACTACTAGGTGGTATCACACTACCTATCCTAGGCCCCCGTACGCCTCAACGCTAAGAACACAACAGCGGAGCTCACATGCGTACTACGGCTCAGAAGGGGTCTTGGGTAAATGTGCACCAAGAACACAGCCTAACCTGGCCTTTGATTTCGAACCGGATGGAACCTCGGAAACGCACGAGGTGCAAGCCCAACCGTTCTCATGGCACGGAGGAGATCTCGGGTTATGGACACCAAGTATCTAGCCCTACCGCCCAAGGTCTATCCATTGGCTCCCATCGGTGTGACGACTGGCGAACCCGTAGACCTGCCACAGTCATTATCTCAATATCGCGACACGATGAATCGTCGCACATTACATGCCCCAAAACAACTCACTCGATGCTACCCGTAGGGAGACTTCAACTCTAAGCATCGGTTATTAATAACCCCTTGGGCTCGGATTACGGTTACAAAATACTCCTCACATAGTGTTCATCATTTTCACGCCCACCTATTCAATAAATTCACCTCAACACTACGCACAATAGATATGTTCAACACCAAATTGTATAAGTATATCCTATACCGATCTCAACTCCTAATATCCAGCCTTCCCATCCAATCCATTTCTCTACCAATACATGGTTATACCTTATTACACAACCAAATGAGTAACCATGCTAAATTATAGTAACAACAACATTATAGATATATGGGAGCAAGACAACAAATGAGCAAATCACAACCATTGCAAGAGTGCTAGCATTATAAAATAACAAGTGCATTAACATAGGATAGCCTGATACTAAAACTGGGATTCCCGGAGCTACAGGAATCCGATCACAATGCACAACCCCTCGTTGGAAAGGTATTCGCGAGGGCTACGACTTTCGTGTTGAGTCGATCGCCCAGATCTGGTCGCAACATACCAGAAATTCAACTCGAATACGTACAGGAAACAATTTCCTGTACAGGAATTTTCTCGAACGCAGCGGATTCGAACCAGCTTTCCCGTGGCTACAGGTATCGCATGGAAACGAGCAACCACTCGTTGGAAAGGTAATTTCAAGGGCTACGACTTTCGTGTTGAGTCGTTCACCCAGATCTGGCCAGAACACCTCCGAAATTGGCCACGAAGGTCGCCGCGTGCAGAAATCAGATTTCTGCACGCATCTTAAGGCGAGATGAACGGCATCCGTTCATCTTCTTCCTTGCAATGACCTCGCATAAACTTCTCCAGAAATCACACCCAACCTTATTTCTCCTTTCAAAGCCAAACCCTCAACGAAAACCCCTCTCATCTCCACCTTGAATGATGAGAAGGTTGAGGGAGACTAAGCCTAGAAAACCTAGGCATGGCTTATCCTAAGAACTCTCCTCCTCACCATCAAGACTCTATGGAGTCGATGTCTCTCCTAAAATAGCTATAGATCTAGCACCAAGGGAGAGGGGAGGAAGCTCACCTCAAGTCCAGCGGTACCACCATGGCCGGCCATGAGCCTCGCACTCCTTCGCGGCGGCATTGTTTTTCCCTTGACGGCGGCGGCGTTTTGATCCCTCCAAGGATGGCTCCGGCAAGCTCTTCCTCCTCCTCCAGCCAAGAACCCTCTCAGAAATTTCGGGGCAGAAGAAAGGAGAATGAATGCTAGGGTTTCACAACTTTTTCCTTTTTATACATCGCAGACACGGGTAGGCACACGGCCGTGTTCCTACCCGTGTGCAGGTGACACGGCCGTGTTGCCTGCCGTGTTCAAGGCCGTGTTCAACCCAGAACAACTTTCTGCCGGGTCGGGGTTGCGGCACACGGGTAGAGACACGGCCGTGTCTCGACCCGTGTCCTTGGCACACGGCTAGGGACACGCCCGTGTCCCAATACCCGTGTACCTCTCTGACTGGAAGCCTAATTTTATGAGGCACACGGGTATGGACACGGCCGTGTCCATACCCGTGTCAGCCAGAAATGCCATTTTGCCTTGTTTTCCTCATTTCCCGTACGTTCGCACCTGCTCCCCCACACCCCCATTGGGCTCACCACAGCCCCCTTGACTCAAATACGCAATCAAGGGGCCTAGCGCGAATTGGGACGTTACACGCTCTAGGGCTATGCTCTACGCTGGAGGTACTATATATACATATTCCAAACTTGATAGAGCTATGTAGAATACTTTACGCGGAGCCAACCCAACACAAACTGCATTGCACTGCACTGCAAACTGCATTGCAGTTTGCTGCAGTTTGCACTGCAGTGCAGTTTGCGCTGCAGTGCAAACTGCATTGCACTGCACTGCAAACTGCATTGTAGTTTGCACTGCAGTGCAGTTTGCTGCAGTGCAAATTGCAGTTTGCACTGCAGTTCAATTTGCTGCAGTTTGCTGCTAATATACAGATCAAATATGCAGTTTGCTCCAACGCTTTTGTATGTCAACTTGGAATGATGAATAAGAGAGATGATCATATAGGATCTCATTTGCCATATTTTATTAGTAGATCTCATTTAAAATTATACTGGTTGCTATTCTTAAAATAGGACTGTCATTTTCGTATGTAAACTTGGAATGATGAATAAGAGAGATGAGCATATAGGATCTCATTTGGCATATTTTATCGCTAGATCTCATTTTAGGTTAAAGATCATGTGTCTTGGTATTTCACATAGGGAATAAGGTGGAAATGAGTAGGTGCTTCTCCTATGTATTTGAAGATGCTCATCACTCATCCCACACTTACTGTGCGAAAAGCAGCCGAGATCTCGATTCCTAACCGAAAACCTTCAGGGAAGATGAGGAAGCCGGCACCTGCATCCACGGAGATGGGAATTTGATATTTCTTCCTGATTTTTATTTCCAAATTTCCATATTGTTGATTTAGGATATGTATTGTTATTAGTTGCTAATTTCACTTATCTAATATTTAGTAATTGTGTATTGCTGTTTGGGAATTATGTATTGTTCTTTAGAAGAACAACAAAATAAAAGATATGTTCAATGCCCAGTATGATTGATTGGGTAGATTTATGACAGGCTGCTGTCCAAATAACACATTTAAAATTTTCACATAAAATTACCAACTTAATTACATGCCGTGGAAGCAAAAACTGGAAGCTCGCCGTGGAGGTGGAAACTTGCTGTCGAGGAGGAAGTTCACAGTCGAAGTGGCCTCCATAGTAATAGAGAAGTTCGCAGTCGAAGTGGAACGAACAGGAAGAAAGTATGAGAAAACCGTGGATGAAGCCATTTACCCGTGTCGGAGGTAGCCGTGCAAAGCATTGCACCACCAGCGATTAGGATGGAAGAGCAAATCGTGGGAAGCTTTGCACCGGATGGGATGAAGAATGGGGAGATGAGTCAGCGAGCAAAAAATGAGAGGCGCGGGATTGAGGGGGTAAAGGCTAGTTGTAAAGGCGATGGATAAGTCGATTTCAAAATAATGATTATTATAACATCTTTAAGCAAGCTACGCTCCCATAAACATTTGGGGTTTTTTTTGAGATTGAGGGGTAAAGGCCGAGGCCAAATTACATCATACGTTCCACATTTCCCAGGGTGGTACTGGCCTCGACGGGAAGCTCCAATTTGTAAGCCACTAGGCCAATCCGCTCCGGCACTTGAAATGACCCAAAAAACTTTGGTGATAGGTTATGAATGTGGAGTCCGCGAAGACTGACTTGCTTATATGATTGCAGTCGTAGCCATGCCCGGGAGAAAAAAAAAACGCGAACGAACGGACCCTTGTGAATGAACTTTTAGATCAACACTTATGCACAAACTATCCAAACAGTCTGTTGCTTATTGATAATTGTTTTTATAAATTTTCAATTCAATAATCACTTTTCAATGAACAGCTTATTCATTAACAATAGATGTGTCAATCAATACAGTACCCCAGTAGTGACGGTACCTCCGCCCAACTAGCCCGCTCTATGATGTTGGATACGAGCATTTTCGCATGGGCTACGGTTGTGCTCGATGCTCTTCGCATCGACAGTACCCCAGCAGCGACGATACCTCTGTCCAAACTCACCCCTCTACGACACTCGATCAATTGACAGGGCACTGGGAGCCCCCGTGCCCGGCGCGACAGTACCCCCGCCTCGACAGTGTCCTGGCGCGGCGGCACTTCTGCAGCTCGCAAACCCCCGTGCACACGACCCCTGTGCCTGGTGCTCTCCCGTACCTATTTCTTAGGTAAATTAAATTGTGTGAGAGTTAAATTGCAAATGATATCTAGAGATTGTTTTGGCCTTATTAATATATAATGAAGATTAAGGCTCCGTTTGGCACGGTGGTGGCGGTCGCAAGCGCATGGGTTAAAGCTTCATACATTATCACCTAACAAACATCATTCGATTTTAGCCCTGTTTTCATACCCCTTCCCAGTCTAGCCCACTTTTTCTTAATTAAGGATTTTCATTACTTTAATCCGGCTTAACAAATTTCTAGTGTAGCCTCATAATAAACATAAAGTATAAATATAGCCCTTTTTTGAAAACTTTTCCCACTCTAGCCTCCTTTCACTTAATTTGGTGGCAAGATTAGAAGTTGTAGAGTGTTCAAGGCTTTTAAAAAATTTAATAAGTTCATATCCAAACATTCCGCAACAATTAAAATCGAATGAACAACTTCTATAACATCATAGGTCTCAGGATCTAATCGGTTCATTGATCATTGATTCAAATTTTTATCGGAGAATGGTGCAACTTCTTTAATGCAAGAATCATACGCCTTACATAGACTTGAATTTAAATTGTATATATTATTATATTTTTTGTGTTGTTATGATATATTAGTTTTTCAAAAAAACTAAATAATATATATTTATTTAGAAATATAAGAAAATACACCAATATATTGTTGAACCATGTCGAGGACTGTCTGATGGCTGAGAACAATGAAAGTGACCGATGATCTTACATTCAAGAGTTTGTAGAAAGGGCTTCCCCTCCAGAATTTGCCTAGGTCGTAAGATGGTCTTAAATAAAATTTCTAAATATATGATATAACTATATAAGTTTATTTATATGGTGTTGTTATGGGTAAGCCTATTTTGAATAGGGGCAAATCAAATTTTAAAATAAAAAAAAATTAAATAACTATTAACTAATTTTTCTGAAAAAAATTGGGGCAAACCAATTCCTATATAACGCCTCTCTAGAGCCAACGGCTGCCGTTGCCGGAGTTGGAGAAGAAGAATGCGAGAAGGAAAATGATGAAGGGAATGGTGGTGTTCCTAGGAATCACACGGTCATGATGCCGCCGGCAGTCTCCAAGCCGAGGGAGAGGAGTGACGTCGAGGACGAGAAGATCCTGCACCTTTTCGTTTCCCTCGCCGCTCAGGATGGCGGCCTGAACAGCGGCGCCATAGGCAACGGCCTCGTCGGGGTTGATGCTCTTGCACAGCTCCGTCCCATTGAATAAGTCCTGCAGCAGCTGCTTCACCATTCTGTTGCAACCGTGCTAGCCTTGACTTCAAAGATGCCCTCTTCGATAGTGAGGAGAGAGACATCAAAGGTGCTGCCGACGAGATCAAAAATGAGAACTTTCTTCTCGCCGACGGCCCGACACTGGTGACTTTCTTGTGAAGCCCGTTGGAACTGCGACTACCGAGTGTTCGGCGCAGGCATCGCCTCCTTCGCATGGCCACCACAACCACAACAACCTGTCTGGTTGTATCAGCAGCAGGGGCCGTTGTGTTAGAGTGCTCGAAGCATCCGCGTGACCGTCAAGTTTGGAACGGTCTCCTCGTTGCTCCTAGCTAGGGTATTTATAGGCGAAACCCTAAATCCCCGACTACGGGTTTGGATTCCTATCGGATCCTAACCGATCCGTTAAGGAGCCCATTAACACATATATAAATATACCTCAACAATCTCCTCCTATATTGTATATAAGTGTTAGCAAGGAAAAATGGGCTACTTAATCAATAGTTAATAATGATCAAAACAAAAGAGTTTTTCCAGAATTATAAATATGAGTTTTAGATAACAAAATGCTAAACTCAAACCAAACGTTCCAAACTTGACGGTCACGCGGATGCTTCGAGCACTCTAACACGTTGCAACCGTGCTTCTCCTTGCCAGCCATGCGTTGCTGGCGGTAGCAGCCGTAGGGCCAGCAGCAATTTGGTTTGCCCGCAAAATTGGTTTGCACATATATTTTTTTGGTTTGCCCGTAAAATTGGTTTGCCCTTCTCCATAATCGGTTTGCCCATAACAATCACCTTATTTATTCACATGAAAATGTTAATCACCGCTTGACCTGTGAAAATAAGTCCGGCCAAACTGAGTCTGGGGTTAAATTGTCGCTTAGGCTTCCCCTCAGCTTGGATCGGGCCGATCGAGGCCGGGTTTTTGCCAACTAGTCTCGGCTCTGGCCCAGCTTGAGTCGGGCCGAGTCGGGTTCAGACTCCCTCTCAAAGAGGGGGCCTGATAAGGCCCTCTAGGCCGTCTTGATTTCCCAACAGGCGGGATTTTAATCCCTCCTATCTAGGCGGGATTTTAATCCCGCCTATCTAGGGTGGATTAAAATTCATTTCTGTTCAAAATGCTATTTACTTTTGAAATTATCAAAAATTTACAAATTATAATGGCAGATGGAAAAAGACAATATTGCTCTAAATTAAAAACAATGAAAATTTTCATTGCCAGTAGATTGATATACCCATAATTTTGGAGTATTGCTATTGATGGGATTAACCCATTTTTTATGCATTAGGGGTGCGCATAGCCGTTCCAAATGAGGGGATCATGGGGTTGACTGGTCAACCCACTCCCCATGATCCCCATCATGATAGAAGGAGTGGGAGGGCCCACTTCCCCTTTTATCTCTCCACTAATCCCTCTCCCATGACAAAAGGAGGTAACCACCGCCGCCCGCCGCCCGCCGCCCGCCGCCCGCCGCCCGCCAACCACCGCCCGCCGCCGGTCGGCCGCCTTCCGCCGCCGACCACCGCCGTTCGTTGCCGGCCGCCTCCCGCCGACCACCACCGGCCGGTGGCACGCCGCTCATGCCTCCACCGTCCGATTGTGATGGGGCCCCCGTAGCCGTCCGATCCGTGGGTAACCACCCACTAACCCACCACTTTAGTGGTGGGGCCCGCCATGATCCTCCCCCGGAGGCTATAAAAGGACCCCCATGGGCTCCTCTTTTCTCACCTTTTCTCTTCTCCGCTTCTTTCTCCTCTTCTTCAGGTGAGAGCTTTCCTGCCTCCTCCACCGAGTCGGCAACCGCTCGCCGTGAACCTCCAACAGCCACCATCGGCCACCAACGGCCACCTGTGACAACTAGCTGCTGCCAGCGGCTATAAGAAACCCACTAGCGCACTGTCAGCCAAAGGACGTCCAGGACCGCGAGGACTCAAAGGAAGAAGCAATCTGAAGCTAGCAAGCGCGCGCCGCCCCGAGCGCGCACGCCAGAAGCATCACGCACGTTTCCCCGTCTAAGTCACTTCCGCGGAGCAGCCTGTTGCCCGCTGTAAGCTTCAGTCTTTATCTCTCCCCTCAAGTTGTAACGGGAGCGGCCTGTCGCCCCGATTCACCAAGCAAGTTGTAACCCCCGGAAGCTAGTGGAATTTGACCGGCACAGACCCGGTCACGTGGTTTTTTACCCATTTAAGGGGTTTTCCACGTCATCAAGACTTGTGTTCATTGTTTCATTTTCATCGACTGTGTGCGCGCTCGACCGCTCCGTGAGCTGAGACGGTCCAAGATTATCCGGTCCGACCGGGGCATCGAGTTAGTCCGCAACAGTTTGGCGCCGTCTGTGGGAAACGATTTCCCAACATCCTTTGAAGCGTAAGATCACCAGCATCGCCCCCTCCAAGTACTGTCTTAATGATAAAGAGAAGCACCCGTACCGCTGAAGGCTCCGCCCTTGACAAGCAGGCCGAGCCTGCACGTTCCCACTCTTTGGTGGACGCACCACTGACCGCTGAAGCTGTATTTGCTCCTATAGAGGGAAGCGTTCGCCAAATGGAAGAACATCAAACTGAAATGCTCACCCTGCTGCGAAACCTGGGAGCGCCTCCGGCTCCCCCACTGCAACCAGCTCGTGTGGATCCACCGCCACAACAAAATCAGGGCAGAGCCCAAGAGGTTCTTCCTAAGCAGGAAATATCTGAAGAATATTCTGAAGCTGCAAGTTTCGCTCACTCGGCCCAGAGGAGAGCGAGAGCAGACCATAATCATCATGAGCCCGCTAACGAAGTCCTTCTACATCCGTTAGAAAGATTTACTCGGGAGGAAATTCGAGAGGTCATCGCCGAAGAATATCATCAAGCAGGTGCAAGAGATATTTGTACCCGCCGACCACTCTGCCAGGGTTCCCCGCTGACACCCCAGATTCTGGACCATCCAATTCCTCATGGTTTCAAACTGCCCGATATCGAAACTTTCGATGGAACTGACGATCCGTTGGAACATGTCAACCACTTCACTACCATTATGAGGATCTACAGCGCACCTAATCAGTTACTCTGCCAAGTGTTTCCGACCACTCTCAAGGGGCAAGCCCGCACATGGTTTCACTCCTTGAGAGCGGGCACTATCGCCAACTTCACAGAACTAACGAGACAGTTCACAGATCAGTTTATAGCAAATCGGAGGATCGTCCACGACCCTTCCCACTTATCAGGTATCCGCCAAAACGAAGGGGAGTCTTTGAAGGATTTCTTCCGCAGGTTCTTCGTAGAAGCTCACCAAATCCCAGGGGTCGACCCTGAACTGTTAAGAGGAATGTTCCTCGGAGGTCTTCGCCCGAGCAGCTTCTATTCAACATTAATGAGGGAAACCATCGCTAGCTACCCCGACCTCGTGCACCGCGTAGAGGCTCAGATCGCTGCCGACGAGGCTATTGAAGCTCATCGTCAACAGTTTAACGACAACCAGAAGCGAAAAAGGGAAAATGAGCCGGCCCCTCAACACCAAGAAGGAAGATTGCGACGTAATCATCAGAGAGATCAGCCGCCCCGGGAGTACACACCCCTCAACACCTCCAGGACAAATGTATTTTATGCAATCCAAGGCAAAAAGGCGCTCCGCAAGCCCAGACCTCTCGCTAAAAATACTGGGGATCAGACAAAGTACTGTGAATTTCACCAAGGACAAGGACATGACACGGAAGAATATTGCTCTAAGCACAAGGAGGAGATCGAGTATCACATCAAACAAGGCCTCCTGGGGAGATTCTTACGGGGATAGGAACCAAGTCCACAGAAAGGAACTCGACCCACCGTTTGCTAGACCGGACTGGGGGGAAACCCCTAAGACGACCAACCCAAGAGAGGCCTTTGCACCTCAGAAGGGCTCTATCTATTATAGCGTTTATCAATTTTACTTTCTTATAAATTATGTGTTCCCACAAGAACAGTTTAACGACTGTAACTCTAAAAAGTTAACATTTTCTCATTTTAAGCCTGTTGACATCAAGCGTCACCCGTGCAGTCTGAAATGCATACTCACTTTGCCCAAGTACGAAGACGTCCCTCTACCCCCACAGCACCTTCCTCCGTGCAGCGCACTCTTCACAGCAACTGCATCCGTGCAGCGCGCTCCTTACAGCAACTGCCTCTGTGCAGCGCGCTCTTCACAGCAACTGCCTCCGTACAGCGCGCTCCTTACAGTAACTACCTCCATGCAGCAACTGCCTCCGTGCAGTGCGCTCCATACAGCAACTGCCTCCGTGCAGCGCGCTCCATACAGCAACTGCCTCCGTGCAGCGCGCTCCTCACAGCAACTGCCTTAGTGTAGCGCGCTCTTCACAGCAACTGCCTCAGTGCAGCGCGCTCCTCACAGCAACTGCCTCCGTGCAGCGCGGTCCTTACAGCAACTGCCTCCATGCAGCGCGCTCCTTACAGCAACTGCCTCCGTGCAGCGCGTTCCATACAGCAACTGCCTCCATATAGCGCGTTGCATACAGCAACTGCCTCCGTGCAGCGCGCTCCTTACAGCAACTGCCTCCGTACAGCGCGCTCCTTACAGCAACTGCCTCCGTGCAGCGCGCTCCTTACAGCAACTGCTTCCGTGCAGCGCGCTCCATATAACAACTGCCTCCGTGCAGCACGCTCCTCACAGCAACTGCCTCCGTGCAAAGCGCTCCATACAGCAACTGCCTCCGTGCAGCGTGCTCCTTACAGCAACTGCCTTCGTGCAGCGCGCTCCTAACAGCAATTGCCTCCGTGCAGCGCGCTCCATATAGCAACTGCCTCCGTGCAGCACGCTTCTCACAGCAACTGCCTCCGTGCAGCGTGCTCCTCACAGTAACTGCCTCCATACAACACGCAACTCAAGCCGCGAGTAACCCTCGCATAACACCGTGGGAGCCTGCCCCCCTCACGAAGAAGCCGAGAGCATCCCTCGCGCAACCCAAGCTGCGAGTAACCCTCGCGCAATCTAAACCGCGAGCAGCCCTCGCGCAATCTAAACCGCGAGCAGCCCTCGCACAATCAAAGCCGCGTGCAATTCTCACGCAAACTAAGCCGTGGTCGCAAACCGCGCAAATAAAGTCGGAAGCCAGCCTCGTGCAAGCGAAGCCGCGAGCCAGCCTCGTGCAAACTAAGATGCGGTCACAAACCGCGCAAGGCAAAGTCACAAGCAAGTCTTGTGCAAGCAAAAGTCACGAGCCAAGCTCGTGCAAGCAATAATTGCGAATAAGTCTCGCGCAAAACAACATTACGCATCAAACTCACGCGAAACAACATGAACTTTGCTAACTGAGGTACCATTCTGAAAGCACCGTCTTCACATCCAGGAACCTTGCCAGAGGAGGTTTCCCCGTCCGACCTTGTATAAGAAGTACTCGGTGATATACTCGGGAGGAAAATGAAACTCCACCTCATTAATCTCTTCCCTTGGGCGCTTAGTTCGCCCTGCATATTACACCTTGCGCACATCGCGTATGCAGCATGCATCGCGCACATCGCGTATGCAGCATGCATCACGCACGCGTCACTCACTATCCATCGTACACATTACATACAGTGCGCATCGTACCTCATGCACACGTCGCACACCTTGCGCATATCGCGTACGCAGCACGCATCGCGCACGCATTGCGTACGCGAAACCCGTTATGCATCGTACACATCACATCTCGTGTACACGACCCATGCCACGCACTTTGCGCGCGCACAAAGAGCGACTAGGCATATCGCGCCATGCGCGCGCAAAGTCCAAATGTACAGCTCACGGACCCGCGCGCCGGGTCCTGCGCAGGTTCGCGCACACACACCCTCAACAGCAGGGTCGCGCGCGCGCGCCCGTGCGCAGGGTCGCGCCCGCGCGCCCGCGCGCAGGGTCGCGCGCGCACGCCCGCGCGCAGGGTCGCGCGCGTCCACGCCCTCGCGCGCGCAGGGTCTCGCGCGCGCACCCTCTTGGGGTCGCGCGCGCGAGTACCCATGCGTGGGGTCGCGCGCGCGCACCGTGCGCGCACCCGCGCGGGGTTGCGCGCGCAGGCACCCGTGTGCAGGGTCGTGCGCGCGCACTCGCGCGCTGGGTCCCTCGCGGGCATACGCGCGCGCCCCCGCGCACGCGCCCCCGCGCACGCGCCCCCGCGCACGCGCCCCCGCGCACGCGCCCCCCCCGCGCATGGTCGTGCGCGCGCGCACCCGCGCGCATGGTCGCATGCGCACCCGCGCACCCTCGTGCGCGGGCAGTCGCGCTCCCCCATGCGCGGGCAGTCGCGTGTCGGCCACCGCGCGGCTAGGTGCGCCCGCACCTGCACCCGTGGCCGGCCTTGCACGCTGCCCGCCGCATTCCCTTTAAGCGCATGCACGGTCGCGGGAGGCTAGGGGTGTATCCCCGGCCACGCGCCTTGATTCTGCGGAGGCGAACACCGCTCTTGACGCCGCTCAACATCGCTCGACGTCGTCACCAGGCGTCTCTCCCTTCATGAAACTCACGTGCATCCCTTCGAAGTGCCCCTCTCCGTCATTTCTGCCTTCTCTCCGGAAGAAGTCATGGGGGTAAGGAGGGAGATGAGGAAAAAAATCCTAAGTTGTTTCTTCACTTAATTTGTTCCCCAACAACAAGGATTTGGGGGGCAATTGATGGGATTAACCCATTTTTTATGCATTAGGGGTGCGCATAGCCATTCCAAATTAGGGGATCATGGGGTTGACTAGTCAACCCACTCCCCATGATCCCCATCATGATAGGAGGAGTGGAAGGGCCCACTTCCCCTTTTATCTCTCCACTAATCCCTCTCCGATGACAAAAGGAGGTAACCACAGCTGCCCGCCGGCCGCCGCCGGCCGGCCGCCGCCCGCCGCCCGCCGCCGGCCGCCCGCCGCCCGCCGCCCGCCGCCGCCCGCCGCCCGCCCGCCGCCCGCCCGCCGCGGGCCGCCCGCCGCGGGCCGCCGCCCGCCGCCCGCCGCCCGCCCGCCGCCGGCGGCCGGCCGCGGGCCGCCGCCCGCCGCCCGCCTCCCGCCCGCCGCCCGCCTCCCGCCCGCCGCCGGCGGCCGGCCGCCCGCCGCCGGCCAACCGCCGCCCGCCTCCCGCCGCCGACCGTCGCCGTTCGCCGTCGGCCGCCTCCCGCCGACCACCACCGGCCGGTGGCACACCGCTCATGCCTCCACCGTCCGATTGTGATGGGGCCCCTGTAACCGTCCGATCTGTGGGTAACCACCCACTAACCCACCACTTTAGTGGTGGGGCCCGCCATGATCCTCCCCCGGAGACTATAAAAGGACCCCCATAGGCTCCTCTTTTCTCACATTTTCTCTTCTCCGCTTCTTCCTCTTCTTCTTCAGGTGAAGCTCTCCTGCCTCCTCCACCGAGTCGGCCACCGCTCGTCGTGAACCTCCAACAGCCACCATCGGCCACCAACGGCCACCTGTGACAACTAGCTGTTGTCAGCGGCTATAAGCACCCCCACCAACGCACCGTCAGCCAAAGGACGTCCAGGACCGCAAGGACCCAAAGGAAGAAGCAATCCGAAGTTAGCAAGCGCGCGCCGCCTCAAGCGCGCACGCCAGAAGCATCACGCACGTTTTCCCGTCTAAGTCACTTCCGCGGAGCAGCCTGTTGCCCGCTGGAAGCTTCAGTCTTTATCTCTCCCCTCAAGTTGTACGGGCGCGGCCTGTCGCCCCAATTCACCAAGCAAGTTGTAACCCCCGGAAGCTAGTGAAATTTGACCGGCACAGACCCGGTCACGTGGTTTTTTACCCATTTAAGGGGTTTTTCCACGTCATCAAGACTTGTGTTCACTGTTTCATTTTCATCGACTGTGTGCGCGCTCGACCGCCTCCTGAGCTGAGACGGTCCAAGATTATCCGGTCCGACCGGGACATCGAATTAGTCCGCAACAGCTATAAATACATCGTTTTTGATTCACAAATTCATTCTCGTAACGAGCCACTGCCCTTGAGGCTTGAAGCGATAGCATGCGCCTTGATTTCATAACCAGATCTTTTGTTCATACAATAACTTAACTGATTTGTTTCAGAGTGTGCGAATAACATCGTACTGTATTAATGTAAATTTTTTT
Source organism: Platanthera zijinensis (assembly GCA_039513925.1). Taxonomy (NCBI): domain Eukaryota; kingdom Viridiplantae; phylum Streptophyta; class Magnoliopsida; order Asparagales; family Orchidaceae; genus Platanthera; species Platanthera zijinensis. The sequence goes on from CM077082.1 coordinate 31,746,091, forward strand.
GAACTGCAAATATCAATTGGATGCGAATAGTGGCAAACAATGTTGTGGAACTCTCGCATATAAAACTTTTCTACATTTTTGTCATTAGTTTGAGTCTAGTATCAATTGGCTTGAGTCGGGGTATGTGCAGTCTATGGTGGTGGCGGTGTGCCGAAAAACAACTCTTTTTATTACCAACTCTATGGGGGAGAAGGGCCCATCATTATAAAATTTAGGCAATAACTATATACAATTCCACTTTGGTTATGTGCAGACCACAAAATATCATAATTATTATATGCAATCCAAATCTATATGAGTTCACCACTTCTTATTCTTTTTTAGCTTGACCTACATTTATTCTTAGGCTTGAAAATTACTTGCATATAACATGACCCTAAATTTAACAACAAATGTGCAGTCGGTGGTCGATGTAGTTGTAGCTGACAAACATTAGGACTACTCGCTGAGTAGATGATTGCAGAAAGGAATGATCACTGTTGACTGACCAAAGGCGCAATGCGTAGAGCGGGAAGAAGAGATAGAGCATGCTTCAAGTTGGATAATTGTATCATCTGAACTCTACAACATGACCATAACTTCATTCCCAAAATAGGCGCCGCAATGGCTGACCAATATAAGCATCCAAACTCAACATGATAGAAGGAATTATGTCGTATTCCCCTAAAATCATGTCCATGCCGCGCCTACCCCCGCGCATGCCGGTGAAATGAGATGGTATGTAAATTAGATAAACTAACCGGAGCAAGCTCATGCTTCACATGTCCAATGTCCGAGAAAGAGTGTTTAGAACCGCTACACATAGGGCTTGATAGGGATTAGATCCATTTTTAGCTTTAGGGGTGCAAATAGCAATCCCCAAAATGAAATCATGAGGTTGACTAGTCAACCCCATGATTCCCTTCATGATGGGAGAAGTGGAGGGCCCACTTTCTCTCATCTTTCATCTCCTCCATCCAATTCCCCCCTCTTTCTCTCCCACCAAAAATGAGATCCATAAAAAGGGAAAGAGGGGAGAGAGGGAACCGCCGCCGCAACCAACCGTCGCCGCCCGCCACCGCTCGGCCGCTCGGCCGCCGCCGCCCGGCCGCCGCCCAGCCGCCCGGCCGCCGCCGCCGCTCGGCCGCCCAGGCGCCGCTCGGCCGCCGGCCGCCGCCGCCCGGCCGCCGCCGCCCGGCCGCCGCCGCCCGGCCGCCGCCGCCCGGCCGCCGCCGCCCGGCCGCCGCCGCCCGGCCGCCGCCGTCTGTCCACCGCCAGTCGGTGGCTCGCCGCCCGAACCTCCACCATCCGATCATGGCGCGATACCACGGCCGTCCGATCAAGGGGAAACCGCCCACTAACCCACTACGTTAGTGGTGGGGCCCACCATGATCTCCCCTTGGAGCCTATAAAAGGACCCAAGGGGCTCTTCATTTCTCATCTAATTCTCTCCTCCTATTCTTCTCCTTCTTCTTCCTCAGGTGAGAGAACTCCCGCCTCCTCCACCGAGTCGGCCGCCGCTCGCCACCAACCACCAGCGGCCATCGACTGCCACCGGCGGCCACCGGCGGCCACCAACAACCTCCAGCGGCCACCACCGGCCATCAACACCTGCCATCGGTTATTGGCACCCCACCCAGGCGCAGTTAGGAAGGAGGCGCCCAAAGTGAGAGGAAGCCGAGCAAAGGAGACAGTCGAAGCCCACAAGCGCGCCGCCCACAGGCGCACGCGTCAGAAGCATCCTGCGCGTTCCACCATTTAAGTCACTTTGGCGGAGCAGTCTGTTGCCCGCCTGCAGTTATAGCCATCCTCTCTCCCCACAAGCTGTAACGGGAGCGTCCTGTCGCCCCGATTCACTCAACATACTGTAATCAGCCTGATCTAGTGGATTTTGACTGGCAGTGAACCGGTCACGTGGTTTTTCACCCGGTTGAAGGGTTTTCCACGTTAAAACTCCTTGTGTACATTTCCCCTCTTCAACTGACTGTGTGCGCGCTCGACCGCTCCGCGAGCTAAGGCGGTCCAAGTTAGTCTGGATCAACCGGAGCGCCGAGTTTGGCCGCAACAGTTTGGCGCCGTCTGTGGGAAACGATTTCCCAACATCCTTTGAAGCGTAAGATCACCAGCATCGCCCCCTCCAAGTATTGTCTTAATGACAAAGAGAAGCACCCGTACCGCTGAAGGCTCTGCCCTTGGCAGGCAGGCCGAGCCTGCACGTTCCCACTCTTTGGTGGACGCACCACTGACTGCTGAAGCTGTATTTGCTCCTATAGAGGGAAGCGTTCGCCAAATGGAAGAACATCAAACTGAAATGCTCACCCTGCTGCGAAACCTGGGAGCGCCTCCGGCTCCCCCGCTGCAACCAGCTCGTGTGGATCCACCGCCGCAACAAAATCAGGGCAGAGCCCAAGATGTTCCTCCAAGGCAGGAAATATCTGAAGAATATTCTGAAGCTGCAAGTTTCGCTCACTCGGCCCAGAGGAGAGCGAGAGCAGACCATCATCATCATGAGCCCGCTAACGAAGTCCGCCTACATCCGTTAGAAAGATTTACTCGGGAGGAGATTCGAGAGGTCATCGCCGAAGAATATCATCAAGCAGGGGCAAGAGATATTTGTACCCGCCGACCACTCTGCCAGGGTTCCCCGCTAACACCCCAGATTCTGAACCATCCAATTCCTCACGGTTTCAAACTACCCGATATCGAAACTTTCGATGGAACTGACGATCCGTTGGAACATGTCAACCACTTCACTATCATTATGAGGATCTACAACGCATCTGATCAATTACTCTGCCAAGTGTTTCCTACCACTCTCAAGGGGCAAGCCCGCACATGGTTTCACTCCTTGAGAGCGGGCACTATCGCCAACTTCACAGAACTAACGAGACAGTTCACAGATCAGTTTATAGCAAATCGGAGGATCGTCCGCGACCCTTCCCACTTATCAGGTATCCGCCAGAACGAAAGGGAGTCTTTGAAAGATTTCTTCCGCAGGTTCTCCGTAAAAGCCCGCCAAATCCCAGGGGTCGACCCTGAACTGTTAAGAGGAATGTTCCTCGGAGGTCTTCGCCCGAGCAGCTTCTATTCAGCATTAATGAGGAAAACCGTCGCTAGCTACCCCGACCTCGTGCACCGCGTAGAGGCTCAGATCGCTTCCGACGAGGCTATTGAAGTTCATCGTCAACAGTTTAATGACAACCAAAAGCGAAAAAGGGAAAATGAGTCGGCCCCTCAACACCAAGAAGGAAGATTGCGACGTAACCATCAGAGAGATCAGCCGCCCCGGGAGTACACATCCCTCAACACCTCCAGGACAAATGTATTTTATGCAATCCAAGACAAAGAGGCGCTCCGCAAGCCCAGACCTCTCGCTAAAAATACTGGGGACCAGACAAAGTACTGTGAATTTCACCATGGACAAGGACATGACACGGAAGAATGCTCAAAGCTCAAGGAGGAGATCGAGTATCTCATCAAACAAGGCCTCCTGGGGAGATTCTTACGGAGATAGGAACCAAGTCGACAGAAAGGAACTCGGCTTGCTAGACCAGACTGGGGGGCAAACCCTAAGACGACCAACCCAAGAGAGGGCTTCGCACCTCAGAAGGGCTCTATCTATTATAGCGTTTATTAATTTTAATTTCCTATAAATTATGTGTTCCCACAAGAACAGTTTCACGACTGTAACTCTAAAAAGTTAACATTTTCTCATTTTAAGCCTGTTGACGTCAAGCGTCACCCGTGCAGTCCGAAATGCATACTCACTTGGCCCAAGTACGAAGGCGTCCCTCTACCCCCACAGCAACTGCCTCCGTGCAGCGCGCTCCTTACAGCAACTGCCTCAGTGCAGCGCGCTCCTTACAGCAACTGCCTCCGTGCAGCGCGCTCCCTACAGCAACTGCCTCCGTGCAGCGCGCTCCCTACAGCAACTGCCTCCGTACAGCGCGCTCCCTACAGCAACTGCCTCCGTGCAGCGCGCTCCCTACAGCAACTGCCTCCGTGCAGCGCGCTCCCTACAGCAACTGCCTCCGTGCAGCGCGCTCCTTACAACAACTGCCTCTGTGCAGCGCGCTACTTACAGCAACTGCATCCGTCTAGCGCGCTTCGTACAGCAACTGCCTCCGTGCAGCGCGCTCCCTACAGCAACTGCCTCCGTGCAGCGCGCTCCCTACAGCAAGTGCCTCCGTGCAGCGCGCTCCTGACAGCAACTGCCTCCGTGCAGCGCGCTCCTCACAGCAACTGCCTCCGTGCAGCGCGCTCCTTACAGCAACTATCTCCGTGCAGCGCGCTCCTTACAGCAACTGCCTCCGTGCAGCGCGCTCCTTACAGCAACTGCTCCTTACAGCAACTGCCTCCGTGCAGCGCGCTCCTTACAGCAACTGCCTCCGTGCAGCGCGCTCCTCACAGCAACTGCCTCCGTGCAGCGCGCTCCTCACAGCAACTGCCTCCGTGCAGCGCGCTCCTTACAGCAACTGCCTCCGTGCAGCGCGCTCCTCACAGCAACTGCCTCCGTGCAGCGCACTCCTGACAGCAACTGCCTCCGTGCAACGCGCTCCTTACAACAACTGCTCCTTACAGCAACTGCCTCCGTGCAGCGCGCTCCTCACAGCAACTGCCTCCGTGCAGCGCGCTCCTCACAGCAACTGCCTCCGTGCAGCGCGCTCCTCACAGCAACTGCCTCCGTGCAGCGCGCTCCTTACAGCAACTGCCTCCGTGCAGCGCGCTCCTTACAGCAACTGCCTCCGTGCAGCGCGCTCCTTACAGCAACTGCCTCCGTGCAGCCCGCTCCTTACAGCAACTGCCTCCGTGCAGCGCGCTCCTTACAGCAACTGCCTCCGTGCAGCCCGCTCCTTACAGCAACTGCCTCCGTGCAGCGCGCTCCTTACAGCAACTGCCTCCGTGCAGCGCGCTCCGTACAGCAACTGCCTCCGTGCAGCGCGCTCCGTACAGCAACTGCCTCCGTGCAGCGCGCTCCTTACAGCAACTGCCTCCGTGCAGCGCGCTCCTTACAGCAACTGCCTCCGTGCAGCGCGCTCCTTACAGCAACTGCCTCCGTGCAGCGCGCTCCTTACAACAACTGCCTCCATACTCGCGCGCAACCTAAACCGTGGGCAGCCCTCGCGCAATCTAGGCTGCGAGAAACCTTCGCGCAATCTAAGCCGCGAGCAGCCCTCGCACAATCTAAGTCGGGAGCAACCCTCGCGTAACCTAAGCCGCGAGCAACCCTCGCGCACGCAAAACCGAGCGCAACTCACGCGCAACCTAAGCCACGAGCCACCCTCGTGCCAGCAGAGCCCGCGCGCACAACACGCGCACACAGGTTGCACACACGCACCCCGCGCGGACGGTCACACGTGCGCAGACCCGCGCATAGGGTTGCGCCCTCGCACACACGCACGCACCCGCACTCGCCAGGACCCACGCGGAGGGTCGCGTACGCGCGTAGGGACGCGCGCGCGCACACCCGCGCGCGCACACACACCCGCGCGCAGGGACCCGCTCCCGCGCGCGCTCCCGCGCGCGCGCCCGCGCGCTGGGTCGCGCGCGCGCACACCCGCGCGCGAGCACACCCGCGCGCGGGGTTGGGCGCGAGCACCCGCGCGCGAGCACCCGCGCGCGCGCTCCCGCGCGCGCGCTCCCCGCGCGCGCGCTCCCGCGCGCGCGCTCCCGCGCGCGCGCTCCCGCGCGCGCGCTCCCGCGCGCGCGCACCCGCGCGCTCGCACCCGCGCGCTGGGTCGCGCACGCGCACCCGCAAGCGCGGACGCGCTGGGTCGGGCGTGCGCACCCGCGCGCATGGCTGCGCAAACGCGCCCTCGCGCGCGCTTGCGTGCTTCCAGGCGTGCCTTTACACTCGCCCGCCGTTTCGCTGGCGCGCCTCCGTACCATCCAGCGCACGGACCCCTTCGCGATTGGATTCGCCAGCACCTCGCCTGAAGCCCCGTTGACGCTCCTTCAATTTGATGTAGCACCACCGTCGCCAATCGTATAAGTACGAGCATACCTTTGAGGCACCGTTCTTCGCCTTCTCGGCCTTCTCTCCGTAGAAAGACATGGAAGCGGGGAAGAAGAAGATTAAAAATCCTAAGTTGTCTCTCACACGGCTCACCAACAACAAAGGATTTGGGGGGGCATTTGATATGGATTAGATCCATTTTTAGCTTTAGGGGTGCAAATAGCAATCCCCAAAATGAAATCATGAGGTTGACTAGTCAACCCCATGATTCCCTTCATGATGGGAGAAGTGGAGGGCCCACTTTCTCTCATCTTTCATCTCCTCCATCCAATTCCCCCCTCTTTCTCTCCCACCAAAAATGAGATCCATAAAAAAAGGAAAGAGGGGAGAGAGGGAACCGCCGCCGCAACCAACCGTCGCCGCCCGCCACCGCTCGGCCGCCGCCGCCCGGCCGCCGCCCAGCCGCCCGGCCGCCGCCGCCGCTCGGCCGCCCGGTCGCCGCCGCCCGGTCGCCCGGCCGCCGCCCGGTCGCCCGGCCGCCGCCCGGCCGCCCGGCCGCCGCCGCCCGGCCGCCGCCGTCTGTCCACCGCCAGCCGGTGGCTCGCCGCCCGAACCTCCACCATCCGATCATGGCGCGCTACCACGGCCATCCGATCAAGGGGAAACCACCCACTAACCCACTACGTTAGTGGTGGGGCCCACCATGATCTCCCCTTGGAGCCTATAAAAGGACCCAAGGGGCTCTTCATTTCTCATCTAATTCTCTCCTCCTATTCTTCTCCTTCTTCTTCCTCGGGTGAGAGAACTCCCGCCTCCTCCACCGAGTCGGCCGCCGCTCGCCACCAACCACCAGCGGCCATCGACTGCCACCGGCGGCCACCAACAACCTCCAGCGGCCAACACCGGTCATCAACACCTGCCATCGGTTATTGGCACCCCACCCAGGCGCAGTTAGGAAGGAGGCGCCCAAAGTGAGAGGAAGCCGAGCAAAGGAGACAGTCGAAGCCCACAAGCGCGCCGCCCCCAGGCGCACGCGTCAGAAGCATCCCGCGCGTTCCACCATTTAAGTCACTTTGGCGGAGCAGTCTGTTGCCCGCCTGCAGTTATAGCCATCATCTCTCCCCACAAGCTGTAACGGGAGCGGCATGTCGCCCCGATTCACTCAACATACTGTAATCAGCCTGATCTAGTGGATTTTGACTGGCAGCGAACCGGTCACGTGGTTTTTCACCCGGTTGAAGGGTTTTCCACGTTAAAACTCCCTGTGTACATTTCCCCTCTTCAACTGACTGTGTGCGCGCTCGACCGCTCCGCGAGCTAAGGCGGTCCAAGTTAGTCTGGATCAACCGGAGCGCCGAGTTTGGCCGCAACAGGGCTGTAAGTACGAACCAACCAAGCCGAACCGAACCAAACCGCACAGTTTGGTTCGGTTTTAGTTGCTTGCGGTTCGGTCTGGTTCCGTTTTTTTGAAAAATCATGTGGTTCGGTTCGGTTCACGGTTTGGAATGTCAAACCGAATCGAGTCGAACCGAATCGTATTAATTTTAATAAAATTTTAATATATTATCAATATAGTTAGGTCTTCACTCTTGTTAGTTGTTACAACTTACTAGAACTAGAAGACACTGTTTTTGGTTTCATAATTACTTATATTAGAACATGATTTATTAAATAACATGACTTATTATATAACACGATTTATCATAGTCAGGTACATAATTAAAGAAATCTTTCATAAGAATAAATTTACCTAAATTTGTTTATCTGTATTTATGTTAATGCGTTATTTCTCTCCATATCCCAATTATTTTTTCATATTTTTAAACCACTCAAATCGAATTGAACCGAACCAAATCATACGGTTTGGTTCAGTTCGGTTCCAATGATGTGCACGGTTTGGTTTGATTCCAGATTTTTGGAACCACATGCGGGTGATTTGGTTAGTGATTTTAATCAAAAACCGAACCAAACCAAACCGTTACAGCCCTAACTACGCACTATTGTCATATATACAAACTTTTTTTATATCTTTTTTTTAGTATACACTACTAATTTTAAAATTTAATTAGAAAATGTGGTGTTAGTAAGTCCAGTGCGAGTGTTTTTTGTGGAGTAATTTTAAGATTAAATTAGAAAAAACTGAGGTAAACATCCTAAAATAGCAAGGACTAATTAATTCCGGACTCTAATCCTAGATTAATCAATAGAGGAGTATCACTAGCTATCCAGTATCCATGTCCACACAAAAAAAACCAAGCCATTTTCCGCTTCTTGAACTACTTGCTTACTAAGGCTCTGTTTGGCATGGTGGTGGCGGTCGTAAGCACATGGATTAAATAAACAGTCATTCGGTATTAATCACCTTACAAACATCATCCGTTAGAACATAAAAGTGGATGAAATTCCTTAGGTGGGCGTTAAAGAATGAAAATTTAACCCTCATGTTCATAAAGACCACCACCATCCCAAACAGAGCCTAAATAAGGAGATAAATGAAACTACCTAATTATAGCGCTGCATAATTCGTTCCAAAATACTAAAACCAATTTTCTTTGACCAGGTCATAAGGGAAAAAAGCCCTGTAATCCGGATCTTCACAAGATAAATATAGGCGCTACCTATATAAATAATATTAATTTTATTATAAACATTACATAATACAATATATTTAAATTATACACTTACTCAAATAACGGCAAAAAGTTCAGGCCACAGTTCCATCAGCAAAACGAACTCCTGCAATATTTCGGCATTTCCATTTTTGTCGAGAAAACCCCTATAAAATCCTGGAAAGGGGGTTTAGCCGGAAAACCAACATTTCTCCTTCCAGATTGCCGCCGGCGACCGAGAAAAAGGCGCTTCATGGAGATCGGAGATGAGATTCAGGCGAGATCTAAATTCCACTGCCTTGAATTTTCCTCTTTCCACAGCATTTTCACTCTTCAGTGGTTTTACGGTCTTCTTTGTAGGGTTTTCGTTTTCGAATTGAAGATCTGCACAATTGTTTTTGTTCCTTCTCCCTGTTTAGTTTTTTTTTTCCCTCACAAACGCAGAACTAAATTGCCATGGGAATTTATTTAATGAACATTTAGGGCTTGGCGGATGAGAGAGATCAGCTGCCGCAAAATGCTCTCGAAGCGCCATTCCGTCATCGCCCATTACTTTCCACGCCAGTACTCCGATACAATCCGATGATCGCCGGCGTCCCACCCCTGCTATTCAATGGTTTCTTGCGGCAATTAGATGATCGGCTAACACGGCAGTATCCCTACCGCTTTGTTCCCCATCATCCCTCCCTTCATCCACCATCGCGCCGGCCGGCGGGCACGGCGAAGAGCCTGATGCAGAAAATCCGGGCCACCGCCGATTTCAGGTACAACTGCCTCCCCCTGGCCCGAATCAAGCGGATCATGAAGTCCGACCGGGAAGTCAAAATGATCGCGGCGGAGACGCCGTCCCTCTTCTCGAGGGCGTGCGAGATGTTCATCCTGGATCTCACGCATCTCTCGTGGCTCCAAACCCAGTGCGGCAAACGGCAGACGATGCAGAGGAGCGACGTCGCCGTCGCCATCTCGAAGTCCGAAATGCACGATTTCTTGGCCGGCATCATCACGGTGGACGGGACTGAAGAGGCGCCGGCGCCGGCGCCGTTGCCGGCTCCCGCGCCCGTCTTCGAAGAACTGATCGAGTCGATCCCGCCGCATTTATGTGAGGACCATCCTAATTTTGGATCGTTGATGATGGATATGGGACATGTTGAGCAGCACCACGGCGGCGCTGGAAGGGATATGGAATGGCGGTGATCGCCGGCCACATTTCCTCGAACGCTCTACCAAGATCAGCTGAGTTGCGTTTGTATAAGAGTTAATTAATTATTTAAAAAGGCTACACTACAAATTTATATAAGTAATTAATTATAGCAACACCTCTCTAATTTATATTTGTATAAGTAATTAATTATAATTTTACAAAATTGAAATGAGTTATTTATATGTAATTTTGTATCTCTTAACTATTATCTATAATATATTATTGCTTGTAATTCTTGTAGAGCTGATTGTTAATGTGAAGTTGTGAACTCTTGCATGGAAAAGCCTCTGGGCCTGATTATCCCCTTTATTATGATAAAAAAAAGAGCCATGATTTCTTCCAGTTTTCAGTTAGAAGCCTATTTTGAGCTGGTTGTTCTCATAGTGCACGTGGTTTTCTCTCAGCACAGCATCAGCAATACCGTCCTTCCTCCATGCTCCCTATTTTTGAGTCAATTTAGGCTCCGTTTGAGTGGATTTATTTTCACCGATTAAGCGGTTACGACTGCATGTACCAGACCTTAATTAAGGTCCGCATGTACCGGACCTTAATTAAGGTCTGATTATGCGGAAGGTCCGGTACATGCGGTCGTAACCGCTTGACCGGTGAAAATAAGGTAGCGTTTGGTTCGGCTGTTAGGCTGCGGTGCGGTTGGACCGCACCATGATTTTAGCAATAAGTATTGTTTGGATAGACTTTTTTCCAAAAATCCGTTTCCTAAAAAACTCTGTTTTCTCCTATTCTTCATCCGCAATAAAAAACAGCTTTTCCCCTGCTTTTGCAGAAGGCGGAAAGCGGAAGCATGCCTGCTGTCCTTCGACGCCGCCTTCTCCATCCTCTCCGGCTCCGGCTTCTCCTTCGACGTTCCTCCCGCCCCTTCGCCAGCCTATCAACCGTCCGCAAGGCCACCATCACCGCCCGCGTTCTCTCCCTCATCCACGCCGTCCTCCGCCGCAACATCCATGTCACCAAGCGTGATCTGTTCTACACCGACGTCAAGCTTTTCCAAGACCAGACCCACTCCGATGCCGTCCACGTCGTTGCTTCGGAAAAGGGCGTCGTCGTCGGCCGCCTCGTCTTCTACGACGACGGAGACCGCATCGACTGCACCGAGATGGGCATCGGCGGCAAGGCCATCCCTCCCAACATTGACCGCGTCGGCAACATCGAGAGCGACGCTCTCTTCATCCTCCTCGTCGAAAAGGACGTCGCCTTCATGCGCCTCGCCGAGGACCGCTTTGGAAACTCCGTTTTGTAAACTCTGTTTCACCCAAACAGTTTTTTAACAAAACTCTGTTTTCCAGAATCAGCACTTATTCCATCAGCAACAGTTCATCAGCAGCTTTCCATCAGCAACAGCCCAACCAAACAGAGCCTAAGTTTCCCCAATCTGAGCCTTAATCTCTCAAATAGTCCGTGAAATGAAGAGCAAGAGAATTGACACGAATAGGTTCGACACAACCCGAACCAGGCCGATCATCCCCTTCCTCATGGGAGGGCACGTCAGCCCTTGCAAATAAAGCCCGGGCCGAACATTGTTAGGGGCGGGCTAGACCTATGGGGCCTTACAACACCACTATTTTAGCTACAGGCTCGGGCACAGAAAAAAGTTGTAGGCCTGGTTTTTGGCTTAGGCAAGGCCTAATTTGGGCAGCGCAGCAGCTATCAAGTGGCAATTGAAGTGCTGCCATCCCTTAAAAATTTTATTTGAAGATTAACAATGTTACCCTTTGTAAAATCCTCTCTCCAGAAAATTGAACATGACAGAAGAGAAATTTTATGTCCGGAATCATCGCCTTACGGTGACATCAACATACGGGTTAGTCGTCATCACAAGACGCCGATTCTGCCATCAAGTACGACCACATCACAAGGCCAAAAAAAAAAGTTGATTATGTAAACCAAGTCTACAAAGCACAACACGCGCGCGCGCACACACACACATATGTCGAAATGAACATAGTCCATGATGAGAAATTGAATAAGAGTGAAAGGACTTATGGCCGGTACGTGTCCAAATGAAAGTAAAGAACACACTCTCCACTTTACAACATCTAATCGGAAGCTAATCAAAGAACACTCATCAACTTATTGTCGGGTAGTAGTGGTAGTAGTGTGTGGCATCTGCTCCTCAAGTTTTGTCACCTCGTGTTGTTGGTCCTCCGGGTCGTATTACTGATGCGGCTCCAAGTGCTCCTAAAATGATGTGATCCACCGACCGTTAATAAACAAATACTAAGTCGTTTCATCCTCGCCTAATCCCCGTGACTCCTAGGCAACGTGCATGGAGGAAGAAACATGAAAGCAGTTCCTGAACCAACACAACGCCTTTGCGAGGATCGCCAAAATGGTGCTCTGATCACCTTCCGAAGAACCGGGAGAATGTTGAATATTCACTCACTCGGGAGGAACATGAGATCATGAAAATGGGGCAGTGCCGTCGGAAGAATGCAAAGTTAAGGGGTTAGGTTACTATTAAAATAAATGGGATTGATTTGATGATTTTCCCTTAAATGTTTTATTTAGAATGTCTCACGCAAAATCCTTATGATTCCCGCGTTTTAGTTCCACATCGCAAGTAGTATGAACTATAGCCGTATAAGCGCAAGCGCGATTGGTTGCATCTCACAAAAGTGCGTGACGTGCGCACACACGACAAGGGTGTAATGGTAAAACAACTCTTAAACTACAATATATAGTATATCAATTATCCAATTTCCCAAAAGAATTTGCATGCATGATTACATAAAAACCTATGTTGAAAATTGGGAAGTGAAAGTGGGGGATTGATCAGGCAGACCGCGCGGCCTGGGCGGACTGATGGTGCGGTCTGGACGGCTTGTTTGTTGCGGCCTGATGATGGTGTCCGTCAGTTCGGCTAGTGGTCTTGGAGTTGGCTATTCCCTTGTGTAACCTTGCGGATAGGTGGAGTATCTGCGGAAGGGCGGACTCACTCTGAGTCCGCAGAGTTTGCTCTATACGGACTTCTCTTGGAGCTCGCGATTTCAGCTGTTGGCCTCGCTCTGGTGGAGCGGTTTAGTGTACCACGGTGTTTGCGTGTTGGCGGACTGCCTTGGGAGCTAGCGGACAACGTCCTTGTCCGCCGAGCTCGCGCCAGACTTTGGTTGGTTGATGGGCTTGGTCACAATCTGTGACAAGTCCAGGGTGATCGCAGAGTCCGCAATGTCCGCTGGTTTACCGGGCAGTTTGTGCATGTTGGTCGTGGACTTGTGTTGTGGGCTGGTGCGATGTCCGCGGGATCTGCGGGTTGTCGTTGTGTCCGCATGTAGTGTGCGGATTGGTGCAGTGTATGGGTTGTTGCTGTGTCCGCGTGCTGTGCAGCGTGCAGACTGATATAGTGTCTGCCGGGTTGCGGACTGACTTCTTGCCTTGGTGCCTGGCGGATTGGCTTGTCTATCCTTGTCCTTGCGGACTTGACGGACTGCCTTGTGCTAGCTGCGGGCTGGGGTGGTTATTCTATCCACTAGGGAGGTGACCACACTTCTCTTTCGCGCATATAAATAGGACCCCCCCCATCACATCAACAGCAACTGAGGAACAGTATGTTGAGCGTTGGTTAATTGTTGCGGCCTCGATTTGCTTGTCTACGCGGATCGAGAAAGATTAACTGGTTGTTGTTTGTAGGTTGTGCGGCTAGCACTGAGAAGTCAGGAGTCTGGTTCTGACTGCGGTCAGGAATCAGTGGAGCTTGCGGTTATCAATCAGCGGTTTGTAGTAGGTCGCATTTGCGGCCAGCCATTCTTCTCTCCTTCAGCAATTTCCAGTTCAATAACCTGTCTGCCGGTCTCGGCGGGCCAGGTAGTCTGTTCTTTCAGTTCGGCGGCGGCCTGCAGAGCATTCGTTCAGTAGAATAACGGGTAGTCCGCGAATTTTGCGGACTCCGTAGTTCAATTGGTGCAACAGCGGCTTGGCGGTCTCAGCGGACTCGGCGGACTCGGTGGTCTCTGAGGCAGTTCGCCTGGCTTGAAGTTCTTGCTTGCTTTTTGCTTCTCCTTATACTTAGTGAAATCATGTATCGCCATGTATGTCTTGCTTTATAATGAAGATAGTTGATATTATAAAATTTGTGATTGCCTTCTATTGTCTCTGATTTACTTAGCTCAATTTATGATTGGAGTGTTCATGCGTCTGGTTCTCGTTTCCGCTTGATCAAGTTGTCAGCTTGATAGCTCTGAAAGTTTTTACTTGGTATCCGAGCTATCTCCTGATCATCTTGTGAAATTTCAACATGGTATCAGAGGGAACAGTGACTTAAGCAGTATTCAACCTCAGTTGTGCTTGGCGCTTCTAGAAGCTATTAGATCAGCGGTTGCAAGGGGTCTTGGTATTGAACTTCTTATGTCGACTAACTTTAAGAAGTGGAAGTCATGTATGAAGAACTATCTTCTGGGTGAGGAGTTATGAGAAGTCATCGGTGGTGACGACAAACAAGAAGTGACTGCTGCGACTGGTACTAATAAACAGGTGAGAGCTTAGAGGAAGACCAATGCAGAGGCAGAGTTTGCTCTCAAGCGAGCTATCTCACCTGAGCCCTTTGATCACATCTTAGAATGTGAGTCTGCTATTGAGATTTGGACAATCATTGATGGTCTGTTCAATAGGAAGAATGTAGCACGACTACAGTTCTTAGAGAATGAGTTGTCTAAGACAACTCAAAGAGATCTGTCCATCTCAAAGTTCTTCATTAAGATGATGAACCTGTGCGCTGAAATATCAGCTTTGGATCCTGATGAGCCCATTTCTGAAGCTAAGTTGAAGAGGCACATAATCCGTGGGTTGCCGAAGGAATATGTGGCCTTTGTGACTTCTGTTCAAGGATAGGCGACTCAGCCATCCTTGTTGGAGCTGGAGAATTTGCTGGCATCACAGGAGAGCCTGGCTAGGTAGATGGCCGGTGTTACTATCTCTGAAGGAGGTAATGAGGCTCCCTTAACTGATAAGAAGAATAGATGGGAGAAGAAGAAGAAGCCTGCTACTGCGGATGGGCCTTCAACCTCTTATCAGCAAGAGAGGAGCGCTGCTCCTAAGAAGAACTGGAAGGAGTTGAAGTGCTACAGGTGTAATCAGTCAGGGCACTTCAAGCGTGACTGCAAGGTCTAGCTGCAGCCTGAGCAAATTACAGATAAGGAGGGAGCTGGTTCCAGTACTGAGGAAGACGGATGGGGAGAAGCCTTCTTGACGAGCACGTATGTTCGTGCTTTTTCTACCATCGACTACCAAGATAACTGGATAGTTAACTTGGGGTGTGGTCATCACCTCACTGGAGATAAGTCGAAGTTCTCATCGCTGCAAACATTCTCAAGTAATGAAGCTATTATTACAGCTGATGATTCTGTTTATACTGAAGAGAAGGAGAGTGTTGTTTCTTGGATAGTGCTCAGGATCCTCTCATATTAAAGAGTGTGTATCACGTACCTGACATAAAGAAGAACATCTTCTCAGTGACCAATGCGGTTGACGCGGGTTATCACGTTTTGTTTGGCCCAATAGAAGTGAAATTTCTTCGCAAAGTATCAGCGATTAAGGCTGATGTTGCTCATATAGGGAGAAGAGTTAGAGACTTGTTTGTTTTATCAACAATCTCTTATGTTGATCGGATGATGACCAACGATAGCGCTGCTATTTGGCATGAAAGGCTAGGGAATGTAGGGATGGACAAGCTAAAAGCTATGGCGATGAGGAGTCTTGTGAAAGGCTTGTCAAAGTTGTCATCCTACGGAAATGGTCATGTTTGCACGGGGTGTCAGTTCGGAAAGGCTCATCGCCTTCCGTTTGACAAGTCACAAACAAGGAGCAATGCACCATTAAAGTGTATCCATGGTGATCTAATGGGGCCAACTGTTATCGCTAGTCTTGAAGGCAGCAGATATATGCTGGTGTTGATTGATAATTACTCAAGATACACTTGAGTGTATTTCATGAAGGAGAAGTCAGATGCCTTCCGGTTATTTGTGGAGTTCAAAGAGCTGGTGGAGGGCTGACTTGGCTTGTGGATCAAGAAGTTTAGAACGGACAACGGAGGTGAGTTTGTTTCATCCAAGTTATCTAACTTTTGTAGGAAGCACAGGATCTAGAGAGAGCTTACTTGTGCTCATACTCCTCAACAAAATGGAGTAGCGTAGAGGAAGATCCGTCATTTGACGGAAACCTGTAAGTGTTGGCTTCATGCAGAGGGCATTCCCAGGTCCTTTTGGGCGGAAAGAATGACCTGCGCAACTTATGTCATCAATCGGATGCCTCTGAGTCCGATCAACATGAAGTCTCCCGTTGAGATGATGTTCAAGGAGAAATCTAGCGTGGAACACCTTCGAGTGTTTGGATCTACCTGCTTTGTACATGTCCCGGATGCTCAGAGGACCAAGCTTGATGCAAAAGCGAGGAAGCTTGTCTTTGTTTCATCCAAGTTCTCTAACTTTTGCAGGAAGCACAAGATCCAGAGAGAGCTTACTTGTGCTCATACTCCTCAACAAAATGAAGTAGCATAGAGGAAGATCCGTCATTTGACGGAAACCTGCGAGTGTTGGCTTCATGCAGAGGGCATTCCCAGGTCCTTTTGGGCGGAAGGAATGACCTGCGCAACTTATATCATCAATCAGATGTCTCTGAGTCCAATCAACATGAAGTCTACCGTTGAGATGATGTTCAAGGAGAAATCTAGCGTGGAACACCTTCGAGTGTTTGGATCAACCTGCTATGTACATGTCCTGGATGCTCAGAGGACCAAGCTTGATGCAAAAGCGAGGAAGCTTGTCTTTGTGCGCTACGATGAGCGGAAGAATGGATTGAAGTGCATGAATCCTGCGACAAGGAAGTTTGTTGTATCAAGAGACGTTGTCTTTGATTAACTGACGTCGTATGGAGGTGGCCCTATTGAGTTGCAGGAGAGCAGGGTTGATGAAGGGCAAAAGGAGACTGCTGAAGATCTTCAAGTGGAGTTGCCTGTATCACTAGGAGCTCCAGGTGATTAAAGCTCTGGGGCAGAGCCTTTTGGTTTAGGAAGCAGGGGGAGCAACGCTCCAAGTGTGCCCGAGAATGGAGCTGATTCTGAAGAAGCTGCGGAGGTACTGAGAAAGGAGCAGATTCTTCGGAGATCGAATAGGACCATCAAGCCACCAGCTCGTTATTACAAAAGGAACACGATGAGCTTTGTCTCTTGTTTCTTCACAAGCCCCCTGGATGAGCGAGAGCCTTTTAGCTTTAATGAAGTCATTGGAGTCAATGAGTGGGAAGATTCCATAGATGAGGAGATGGCTGCTCTCAAGAAGAATGCAACCCGGGACCTTGTGCCCAAGGTCGATGACATTACTCTTGTGACTTGCAAGTGGGTGTATAAGCTGAAGAAGAAGGCGGATGAGATCATCGAGCGGTACAAGGCTCGCCTTGTAGCTCGAGGGTTCTCTCAACAGTATGGCGAAGACTATGAAGAGACGTTCAGTCCCGTGGCGAAGATGACTTCAGTTTGGATAATGATGGCCTTGGCGGCTTGCCAAGGGTGGAAGATGTGGCAGCTGGGCGTAAAGAACGCTTTTCTTTACGGGGAGATCGACAAAGACATCTTCATGGATCAACCACTGAGGTACATTTTTGAAGATCATTTGGACTACGTCTACAAGCTCCGGAAAGCCATATATGGTTTGAAGCAGGCTCCTCGAGCCTGGTATGAGAAGATTGCAGAATACCTCCAGTTCTGCGGTTATCTTGCTTCAAATTCAGACTCGAGCTTATTCGTCAAGAAGAAAGGGGAGCTTCTAGTCTTGGTGTTATTGTACGTGGATGACATGATCATTACGGGAAACTCCAAGGAGGAGGTAGCTAGCTCATGACAGAGCTAGCTATAAGGTTCGAGATGAAGGACTTGGGTGAGCTCCACAACTTCCTTGGACTCGAGATGGAGAGGAAAGAGATCGGCATACTTGTTTCCCAGAAGGTCTATGCAGATCGAATTGTTCAGCAATTCGGCATGCGAGAGGGAAAGAGTAGCTCTACTCCTTTTGATTCAGGCATCAAACTTCGGCGGGATGAGGGGAGGATTCTTCCAGATCCTTTGGTGTTTCGGGCTCTAGTTGAGAGTCTTATCTACTTGACGATTACGAGGTCAAACATTGCTTATGCGGTTGGCTGAGTAAGTCGGTATATGACAGAACCCAGGAAGCCCCATCTGATGGCGGTAAGGAACATTCTAAAGTACGTGGAGTTCACTTCTGATATGGGTCTCCTTTATAGGAGAGGCACGAGTTTTATTCTTCAAGGATACTCGGATGTTGATTATGGGGGAGATTCAAATGACCAAAAGTCAACATCTGGTTATGTATTCACATATGGATCAACCAGTATCTCTTAGTGTAGCAAGAAGCAAGATTCGGTGTCCGTCTCTACTATAGAAGCAGAGTACAAGGCTTCGTCCTTGGCAGCTCGGGAAGCCATCTAGCTCAGAAGACTAGTAGAGGACGTTTATGAAGAAGTGCGCGGTCTAACTCTGTTGTGTGGTAATAATGATAGTGCCCTGAAACTTGTGAATAATCCAAATTGTCACGCACGGACCAAGCATATAGAGATTGAGCACCACTTTATTCGAGAGAAGAAGTTGGATGGATATCTTATGGTGGAGCATGCGCGGAGTGAGGACAACATCGCAGACATCTTCACGAAGCCGCTGCCGAAGGTGTCATTTACTCGGGTACGGGGACTGCTGGGCTTGGTCACCACTTCTCACTTTAAGGGGAGTGTTGAAAATTATGAAGTGAAAGTGGGGAGTTGATTAGGCAGACCACGTGACCTAGGCAGGCTGATGGTGCGGTCTGGGCGGCCTATTTGTTACGGCCTGATGATGGTGTCCGTCAGTTCGGCTAGTGGTCTTGGAGTTGGCTGTTCCCTGGTGTAACCTTGCGGATAGGTGGAGTATCCGCGGAAGGGCGGACTCACTCTGAGTCCGCAGAGTTCGCTCTATGCGGACTTCTCTTGGAGCTTGCGATTTCGGCTGTTGGCCTCGATCTGGTGGAGCGGTTTAGTTTACCACAGTGTTCGCGTGTTGGCGGAGGCCTTGGGAGCTAGCGAACTGGGTCCTTTTCCGCCGAGCTCGCGCTAGAGTTTGATTGGTTGCTGGACTTGGTCACAATCTATGACAAGTCTAGGGTGATCGCAGAGTCTGCAATGTCCGCTGGTTGACCGGGCGGTTTGTGCCTGTTGGTCATGGACTTGTGTTGCAGGCTGGTGCGATGTCCGCGGGGTGTACGGGTTGGTTCTGTGTCTGCGTGTAGTGTGCGGACTGGTGCAGTAAATGGGATGTTGTTGTGTCCGCGTGTTGTGTAGTGTGCGGGCTGATATGGTGTCCGCCGGGTTACGGACTGGTTTCATTCCTTGGTTCCTGGCAGATAAGCTTGTCTGGCCTTGTCATTGCGGACTTGGTGGACTGCCGTGTGCTAGCTGCGGGCTTGGGTGGTGATTCTATCCACTAGGGCGGGGACCACACTTCTCTCCGTGCCTATAAATTGGACCCCCGTCACATCAACAACAACTGAGGAACAGTAAGTTGAGCGTTGGTTAATTGCTGCGGCCTTGATTTTCTTGTCCACGCGGATTGAGAAGGATTAACTGATTGCTGTTTGCAGGTTATGCGGCTAGCACTGAGAAGCCAGGAGTCTGGTTCTGACTGCGGTCAGGAATTAGTGGAGCTTGCGGTTATCAATCATCGGTTTGCAGCAGGTCGCATTTGCGGCCATCCAGTCTTATCTCCTTCAGCAATTTTTAGTTCAATAACCTGTCTGTCGGTCTCGGCGGACTAGGCGGTCTGTTCTTTCAGTTCGGCGGCGGCCTGCATAGTAGTCGTTTAGCAGAATAACAGGTTGTCCGCAGATTTCACGGACTCCGTAGTTCAGTTGGTGCAGCAGCGGCTTGGCGGTCTCAGCGGACTCGGCGGTCTCTGAGGTAGTCCGCCTGGCTTGAAGTTCTTGCTTTCTTTTTGCTTCTCCTTGTACTTGGAGAAATCATGTCTCGTCATGTATGTCTTGTCTTGTAATGAAGATAGTTGATATTATAAGATTTATGATTGCCTTCTGTTGTCTCTGATTTACTTAGCTCGGTTTATGATTGGAGTATTCCTGAGCCTGGTTTCTGTTTCTGCTTGATCAAGTTGTCAGCTTGATAGCTCTGAAAGTTTATACTTGGTATCAGAGTTATCTCCTGGTCATCTTGTGAAATTTCAACAACCTCCCCTCAGAGTTTTAACATAATTTACCTTCTGCCAATTTTATTTTCAATTATATATCATGAACTAACATAACAGCGGCTAGGTCAAAGTCAGTATGGAACAAGTATAATTTATTCCATCCTTTCAGACTTGGGCTCCCTCTGGTGCGTGGCGGTGGCAATCACGAACGTGATGCTTTTTAATGTCATTTGTGAATACACCACCTCAAATAACTAGTTTTTTTTATGATGATCATAACCGTTGTCATGACAAACTTAGGCTTCGTTTGACACGGTGGTGGCGACCATGAACATGGGTGTTAAATTGTCATTCGTTAACGCCCACCCTAAGGAACTTCTTTCACATTTATGTTTAAATAGATGATGTTTGTTAGGTGATCCTTAACAAATGACGGTTTAACCCATGCGTTGATAACGGACACCACCGTGTCAAAGGGAGCCTTAGGTTCTGTTTGGGAGGACTTATTTTCACCGGTCAAGTGGTTACGACCGCATGAATCGTGTTATGAAAAATCGGTCCAGATAGATAATTTTCAGATCTACAAAAATAATCTAACGACAAAAAATCGGTTACGAAAAACGATAAATAAGAAACAATAAGAAAACACCACAGACAAAAAACACAAAATTTAAAGTGGTTCTCCGAAATTGAAAATGGGTACGTCCATTGTGCAGACAGAGAATTTTTATTTTTTTTCCTCAAACATATAATATTGCTATAATGGAAGAAAAAATACACCGAGAGAATCCTCCAAGATCCGGTCGTACACGATGCGGCGAGAAAGAAAACAAGCGACAAGAGAAGAAGAGTCGACAACCGAGAGCCGAGCATGCTATAGTAAGGAAGAAGCCCGCCGGCAAAGCTGCAGCAAGGAAGAAGCTCGACGACAAGGATGGCGGCAGCCGACCAAAAATAATGCACACGCGGTTGCAATGGGCCCCCCAGGTTCGGTCAAAGCCGGTCGAGCTCCTCCGCGTTCTCCTGCTTGCCTGAAATCCTACATATTTGGGGAAAACTGACCCCCTCTTTATATAGGCTTGAAGAATCCTAAATCAGGTAAAAGGAAGGTGGAACTGGTTGGATCCAATCAAGGAGGGAGAAAAAATCTCCTTCCAAAAAATCTCTCACATTATTTTGAAAAAAATATATTCTATCACCAATGTTCCTTCATAATTGTTGGAATTTGAGAAATTTCAAAAAAGGATGAGCCACGAATTGAGCGGTCTCCAAAAAAAGCGCCGACCAAGAAAGGAAAAATGTGTCATTACCACAATAATCTTCACCTTAACGCTTCTTGCATGACATGCTCCACTTGACTGAGATAACTCCAAAATGACTCAACGGTCACCAAGATCCAAAGCCAAATAAACCAACAGAACGAACTTCGGCCAAGAACGGATCATAAGAAAACTCCTTCAATCCTGAGTAGCACACAAACTGGACTAACGTGGTTGTCTCAGAAATGCTCCACCTTGAAACTAAATTTCAACTGCTCCACCTCCAGTAGTGGTCTCTCATAGCAAAATAAATGAACCTGTCAAGACTTCTGGTCTTTGATGTGCGTGACGGAGAGAAATTGACAAATGCAGACAGATCAACAATGAATGCAAACAAAACTAACATCGACATGAGAAAAATGAGCTCCTATGAGAACTAATCAAAAAAAGTTGATTAGACACGCTCTAAGCTCATGAAGAACGAAGGAATAACAATGAAAGAGCTTAGGTAATAGAGGATGACTAAACAACATTCACAAAACAAAGTTTTTGATCAGGAAAAATAACTCCAAAATAAGAGTTATAATATAATAACACAACTTCAAATAAACTTCGCATTGAGTGTAGAAATGCCATAGAAATCAAACTGAAAATCTGCACTGAGACCGAGACGATAAGAAAAAATTCACGGATCAAGATTGAGATGATAGGGAGCGGACTGAAGTCGTCACATAACATTGACCCAACTCGAAAAGGAACGTCCAATTAGTCACCGATCAAACCTCCCTTTGATACCACTTGTCATGAAAAATTGGTTCAGACAAATAATTTTCATATCTATAAAAATAATCTCACGGCAAAAAATCGGTTACGAAGAATGATAAACACGAAACAATAAGAAAACACCACAGACAAATAACACCAAATTTAAAGTGATTCCCCAAAATTGAAAATTGGTACGTCCACTGTGCATGCAGAGAATTTTTATTTTTTTCTCAAACATATAATATTGCTATAATGAAAGAAAAAAATACATCGAGAGATAATCCTCCAAGATCTAAAGAAAACCAGCGACAAGAGAAGAAGAGTCGGCGACCGAGAGCTGAGCATGCTGTAGTAAGGAAGAAGCCCGCCGACAAAGCTGCAGCAAGGAAGAAGCTCGATGACAAGGATGGCGGTCGCCGACCAAAAAAATGCACACGCAGTTGCAACGGGGAAGAACCCTCAGGTTCGGCCAAAGCCGGCGGACCTCCTCTGCATTCCCCTGCTTGCCTGAAATCCTGCATATTTGGGGAAAACCGGCCCCCTCTTTATATATGTTTGAAGAACCCTAAATCAGGTAAAAGGAAAGTGGGGTCGGCTGGATCCAATCAAAGAAAGAGAAAAAATCTCCTTCCAAAAAATCTCCCCCATTGTTTGGAAGAAAATATATTCTGTCATCAATGCTCCTTCATAATTGTTGGAATTTGAGAAATTCCAAAAAAGAAGAAGCAACGAATTGAGCGGTCTCCAAAAAAGACGTCAACCAAGAAAGGGAAAATGCGTCATTACCACAACAATCTCCATCTTAACGTCTCTTCCATGACATGCTCCACTTGACAGAGATAACTCCAAAATGACTCAACGGTCACCAAGATCCAAAGCCAAATGAACCAACAGAATGAACTTCGGCCAAGAACGGATCATAAGAAAACTTCTTCAGTCCTGAGTAGCACACAAACAGGACTAACATGGCTGTCTCAGAAATGCTCCACCTTGAAGCTAAATTTCAACCGCTCCACCTCTAGTAGTGGTCTCTCATAGCAAAATAAATGAACCTGTCAAGACTTCTGGTCTTTGATGTGCGCGCCGGAGAGAAATTGACAAATGCAGACACATCAACAATGAAAGTAAACAAAACTAACATCGACATGGTAAAAATGAACCCTTATGAGAACTAATCAAAAAAAAGTTGATTAGACACACTCTAAGCTCATGAAGAACGTAAGAGTAACAATGAAAGAGCTTAGGTAATAGAGGATGACTAAACAACATTCATAAAACGAAGTTCTTGAATAGGAAAAATAACTCCAAAATAAGAGTTATAATAACACAACTTCAAACTTCGCATTGGGTGTAGAAATGTCATATAAATCAAACTGAAAATCTGTACTGAGACCGAGACGACAAGAAAAAATTCACCGATCAAGATTGGGATGATATGGAGCAGACCGATGTCGTCACCTACCGTTGACCCAACTCGAAACGGAATGTCCAATTAGTCACTGATCGAACCTCCCTTTGATACCACTTGTTATGAAAAATCGGTCCAGACAGATAATTTTCAGATCTAAAAAAATAATCTAACGGCAAAAAATCGGTTACGAAGAACGATAAACACGAAACAATAAGAAAACACCACAGACAAAGAACACAAAATTTAAAGTGGTTACTCAAAATTGAAAATAGGTACGTCCACTGTGCAGGCAGAGATTTTTTATTTTTTTTCTCAAACACATAATATTGCTATAATGGAAGAAAAAATACATCGAGAGAGAATCTTCCAAAATCTGGCCGTACACGATGCAACGAGAAAGAAAACCAGCGATAATAGAAGAAGAATCGGCGGCCGAGAGCCGAGCATGCTGCAGTAAAGAAAAAGCCCGTCGGCAAAGCTGCAGCAAGGAAGAAGCTCGACGACAAGGATGACGGCCGCCGACCAAAAAATGCACACGCGGTTGCAACGGGGAAGAACCCCCAGGTTCGGCCAAAGCCGGCCGACCTCCTCTGCATTCTCCTGCTTGCCCGAAATCCTGCATATTTGGGGAAAACCGGCCCCCTCTTTATATAGGTTTGAAGAACTCTAAATCAGATAAAATGAAGGTGGGGCCGCCTGAATCCAATCAAAAAGGAGAAAAAATTTATTTCCAAAAAATCTCCTCCATTGCTTGGAAAAATATATATTCTGTCATCAATGCTCCTTCATAATTGTTGGAATTTGAGAAATTTCAAAAAATGAAAAGCCACGAATTGAGCGGTCTCCAAAAAAAACGTCGGCCAAAAAAAGTAAGATGTGTCATTAGCGCAACAGGCCCGGACCTTAACTATGGTCCTAGACGGGCGAAATTTTTTGGTCCGGGCCCCGGACGAAGATCATCGTCCGGGGCCTTCATGATTTTGACGCGTGTCAGTTTTTTTTTCTTATTTGATTTTTTTGAGGGGAAATCGTCATGCATAGATATTACTCATGTAAATAGTCAAGATATTATATTTTTATCTTAAATATTATAATAAATTGTTAAGAGATTATATTATTTTCTCACATATTAGAGAAATAATTGAGATAATTTATTTCTAACTCATATAATATATAATACGGAAATAAATAAATCTATATTACAAACATAAACAAATAAATGTTATTATAAGTTTAATTAAATTATAAGTTTTATTTAAATTGTATATAAATCTAAACAATATTCGTTGTAAATAATAGACAGAAATTAGTCATAGATATTACTAGAATTGTTGCAAGATTACATTTTTATTACATATATTACAAAACTTAGCAAAGAGATTATATTGTATCTCAAATATCACAAAAAATAACTGAGTATTATATTTTTATCTCAAATATTACTTTTTTATTCCAAATATTACAAAAAATACCTGAAAGATTATATTATTATCTTAGATATTAGAGAAAATATATTAGATAATTTATTTTTAACTCAGATAATACAAAAATAACAAAGATATTACAGGAATTGCTTCAAAATTATATTTTTATTACATATATTACAAAACTTAATTGAGAGATTGCATTGTATCTCAAATATCACAAAAAATAGCTGAGTATTATATTTTTATCTCAAATATTACTTTTTTATCTCAGATATTACAAAAAAAAGCTGAGATATTATATTATTATCTCAGATATTACAGGAAATATATGAGATAGTTTATTTTTAACTCAGATAATACCAAAAATAACAAAGATATTAGAATTTTCTCCCAGTCATCACATGAATTCAATATAATTTTATTTTATTTTTTTGAAATAGTATCCTAATTTTATTTATTTTAATAGTTGATACGTAGAGATAATAGTTGGCATGGAGCGATTTCCCAAGAAAAAACATCAAAACAAAGCAAATGACTGACACGTGTCAGAATCATGAAGGCCCGAGACGATGATCTTCGTCCGGGGCCCGGACCAAAAAATTTCGCCCCAGACGGAGCCTTAACCTACATTCTATCATCAGCATTTATATAAAGCAGTCAGAAAGGAATTAGAATAAAATGAATAGAAGAGAGACA
Source organism: Platanthera zijinensis (assembly GCA_039513925.1). Taxonomy (NCBI): domain Eukaryota; kingdom Viridiplantae; phylum Streptophyta; class Magnoliopsida; order Asparagales; family Orchidaceae; genus Platanthera; species Platanthera zijinensis. Next base: position 31,771,580 of record CM077082.1, read on the forward strand.
GAGGCATGGAAAAATGTGAACATTTAAAAGCGATATACAGTGTGCCTTTTGATCCCTAAAAATTATTCTCTCCGACGCGCATACTCAAAGTTGTCTGTACGCGGCAGAACAAAAAGAAGCTGGGCTGTTCTTTATGTTCCATGTCATGTTGGAAGCGTGTTCCTAATATTTGTCCGTAAAATTATCTTAAATGTTAAAAAATATTGAATATTTTAATAATCTACTCGAAAATAACATGAAAAATAAATACTTTTAAGGGTATGTTCTGCACGGGGTGAACACGTAGTAACAAAATGTCATTTGTAGAACTTCATCCACATTTATGTTCATTTTTTTTTCTTTTGTTGGGGTCATAGGCACTCTTGTTGTCACCGCCAAAACAGTAATTTATGATAGCTGTTTTTTTTTAATCAAAATTCAGAACAAAAAAAAAACTGTCATACAGAATCTAAGGCTCCGTTTGGGGGAACTTATATTCACCGGTCAAGCGGTTACGACCGCATGTACCGGACCTTTCCGGTACATGCGGTCGTAACCGCTTGACCGGTGAATATAAGTCCCCCGAAACAGAGCCTAAGTCAGCTATTTCAGCTGATCTCTTGTTGTTGGTGTCATGTTAGTGCCGAATTTTTTGATCCGCGGTCCGGACACAGATCTTTGTCGGAGGCTCGCAAAATGCTGTCATGCGAAAAATGTATTATTTTATTTACTCGCAAAAATATATGTTTCTAATTTTTTGTTTTTGTACGTGCTAATTGTTGAGATAAGAGTCAGATATTTTTAGGGTGTTGATATAGGTAAATCGGATTTGGCAATATACAAATTTTTACTATATACAAATCAGTACAAACAAAAAATTGTTATACGTAAACAAAATTGTTATATACAAATCAGTAAAAAAATTAAAAAAAAATTCTTTTGTAAACATCATATCATATTAGAGCTTGAATGCTATCGAACACACACACATGCATCCCAATTTGTATGAATTCCAGCAAGTAATCAACACAAAGTAAAATTTTCAATTTGGAACTCACTCAAGTAATTAATCCCAATAATGATGTATGATTACTAATCAGGTTTTGGACACCGGTCTTGGATGCTATATTTAGGCTCCAGGGTCGGATGAGTTGAAGCTGGGAGGTAACAAACTTCGCTGCTGAGGGAGATCCAGGCCTCTGGATCCGAAAGGCCGGCGTCGGGAGTGGCCTCATGCGGTTCTGCCGGAGGAGTTTCGCCCGCCATTGCTGTCGCAGGAAGGACGGGGAAGAACAGTCGGGGAGGCCGGTTCGAAGAAATAAAAAAAGAAGGTTTAACCTAGATATTTAACCGGTTTGTATATAGTCATTTAAAAGACCCTAAAAAGAGTGAAAAATGGGTTTGTATATAGTCAAATTTGATTTGTCTATAACAACACCCTATTTTTAAATAGTTGAGAGATTACAAAAATTTCTCAATTTTTTTAAAAAATATATGATAGATTGACTCGATATCTCATATATTAGCACAGAAAGGAATGCGCTCTTAAACTACAAACCAAATAGTTATAGAAAGTATAAGGGGCGGCACTTTACCGTAAAGTGCAGGTATCTAACTACAATAACATAAGCGCTCAATGCTGCGTGACACTGTCCGTTTTGTGATATGGGCGGCACTTTACCGCAAAGTGTGAGTATCTAACTATAAGAACATAAGCGCTAGCTGTCCGTTTTGTGATATGTGCGGGCATCCACGCGAAGTAAAGAAGGACCACAACGTAAACCCTAAAGTGCACCAAAGCAGTACTTTGCTCAAAAAATATGAGATATTTTGCAAATAGTACCAATCTTGGTATCCGGATGTTCCTCCGGCGGCTATAAATTGAATAGATTTCTCTCTTCGACTTAAAATTCAAGCAGCACTAGAACTGCCAGCTGGATGGCAATGGTTGTCCTCTTTATTCTCCTCTTTACCGCCGCCGCATTCAACGTTCACGCGAGGGTCCTTCAAGGCCAACGCCCAGCTGTTAATTACAGCAAGCTCTTCTCTTTCAAGTCCGGCGGCGGCGGAGGCGGCCATGGTTTTGGTGTTGGAGTCGACATTCACCACGGATCGGGCGTCCGCGTTGGCTTTGGTGGAGGAGCAGGGGGAGGTGTTGGGACAAAAAAAGGGGGTGGTTTGAGCATCGGAGGAGGGGTTGGCGCCGGAGTTGGCATCGACGCCGGGAGACATGGGGTTGATGTCGGGGTAGGTGTGGGCGGAGGGGTGTTATTTTGATGCTTTGCTGGACCGGTCCAGCTGGACCGGTCCAGTTGTTTTTTGCTTTTTTTTTATTTATATATATAAAGACTTGCACAGGGAAGAGAAGCGAAGCAGTACAGAGCCCGATTTTCAATTTTCCTAAACCTAAATCTCAGCGGCGGCTGCAAGAACGGAAGAGGGAGAGGAGCAGCGATCGAGGACCTTCTTCTCCGGCGGCGGCAACGGAATCCGGCGGTATATCTCGGGCTCTTCTTCTCCGGCGACCGAGGAAGGAGAGGCGGGCTTCATTCCGTGGAAGGAGCGGCGGCCGTGGCTAGGAGGAAAGAGGAGCAGCGATCGTGGCTAGGAGGAAGGTCGGGAGCGGCGGCCGAGGCTCATCCCGAGCTCGGCATCAGTGATCTTGGAGATCCGGCGGCTAGATCGGCTAGGAGTGCCAATCTTGGGTTCTTCTCCGGCGACAGCGGCGATCCAGCGGCGGCTCCGGCGATCCAGCGGCAGCGGCGACTCCGGCGGTGAAAGAAAGCATAGGGCTGCGGTTCCTTCGTCTTGAAGAGTGCAGCGGCTTTCTTGGCCGGACGGCGGCAGCGCGCTAGGGGAGTTCTTCTTTTCCTCTTGTCTCTTGTTTCTTGTTTTTCCTATTTTAGGTTAGTGTCGATCCGTGGAGGATCGTTGAGTGCTCTGTGTTGTAATAGAACCTCTATTTTGTTTAGTGGATCCGGCGCGCTCTCCCCGTGGACGTAGGAGCTTAACTCCGAACCACGTATATCTCTTGTCGTCTGTGTTGATTTTTTGTGTTTTGGAATCTCGTACTTGTATCCTTCCGAGGATTGTTTGGTGCGCGCCATTATTTGCTCAAATTTTAGCTTCCGTTGCTATTGTCCGCGACGAGTTCCGTACTCGCGGGCCGGTGCCAATTGCACAACAATTGGTATCAGAGCCAGGTTCGTCCTTCGGACCAGTGAGCAAATTCAATGGCGGCCAAATTCGAGGTTCCAAAATACGATGGGCGGATCGATTTCGGTCTTTGGCAAAAGCGCATAAAGGCCGTACTCGTTCAGCAGGGTCTTCACAAGGCACTCCTTGGAAAGGAGAAGGCTAAGGTGAATGACGACGACGAGTGGGATGAGCTGGACCTCAAGGCCATCAGCACCATACAGCTGTGTTTGGCAGACGAGGTCATGTACAACGTTATCGAGGCGGAAAATACGGTGGACTTGTGGAGGAAGCTCGAGGAGCTCTATATGTCTAGGTCGCTCACGAACAAGCTGTACGTAAAGAAGCAGTTGTACAGCTTGAGGATGTCCGATGGCGCGCAACTGTTGGATCATTTAAATGTGTTCAACAAGTTGGTATCCCAGTTGCGCAGCATGGATGTGAAGGTCGAGGAGGAAGACCAGGCTCTTCTCCTCTTGTCCTCACTCCCGAGGTCGTTTGATCATTTAGTCACCACCATATTGTATGGGAAGGATACACTTAAGATGGAAGAAGTGGTGACGATGCTTCTCTCTAATGAGAAGAGGAGCAGTTCCGGATCGAGTGCGAGCGAGGGTCTGCTCGTGAAGAGCAGAGACCCATCCCGAGGTAGATCGAGAGGGGGAGGCAAGGAGGATGATCGACCTAGGTCTAGGGGTAGGTGTCATTACTGCAAGGAGGAGGGGCATTGGAAGGCCAACTGCCCAGTGAGGAAACTCAAGGGCAAAGAGCCTGTGCCTCAGCAGGCTGCAGTGGCATCAGAGTGCGTGAGCGATGACGACGTTCTACACGTTTCACAGAGTCACGATGTGGTAGTCGGGACCTCAGATTCCTGGATCATGGATACAGGATGTTCGTTCCACATGTGCCCGAACATTGAATGGTTCTCCAGTATTAGGCACTGTGGAGGTGGTCGTGTTCGGATGGGGAACCAGTCAGAGTGCGAGATATCGGGAGTCGGGAGCATCAGGATTAGGATGTTCGATGGAGTGGTTAGGACTCTCACCGACGTTCGGTATGTGCCTGAGTTGAGGAAGAGCTTGCTTTCGCTAGGCACTCTGGAGGCTGCCGGGTATTCTTATACCAGTAGTAGCGGACTTTTGGAGGTCAGGAGAGGCGCACAGATAGTCTTGAGAGGAGAGCGTTTTGGATCGCTCTATAGACTTATTGGCACCACGATTGCCGGGGGAAATGCGAGGAGAGAGGTCGGACCGTCTCTCGAGGTACAGGATACGGTAGCGTATGCATTTCAGGCGATCTCCTCAGATCGTGGTTCCTTCGATAGAGCTTTAGAGAGCGGAGACCGTTTTCAGCGAAAAGCTAGGAAGGACCAGCGGAGGAGAAGGGCAGGATTCGTGGCAAGGTTGTGTGCGCGTAGAGAGGACCTTGGCAGAGGTAGAGTTTTCGCAGCCGTAGAGGAGACGGGCAGAGAGTCATCTCAGGAGTACCCAGACACCGTGAGAGGAGCCGTCAGGCTCAGAGGTCTCACCGAGGAACTTAGGATCACTCAGGAGAAGGTGGAGTTGCACAGTGAGAGTTCGAGTGCGATTCGTCTTGCAGTAGACCCGGTCTATCGTGCAAGGACGAAGCACGTCGACGTGCGTCACCGGGAGTTGAGGGAGTTCGCTCGAGGTGGAGGCGTTATGTTACGGGAGAGTTCTACGGAGGAATGCGTTGCGAGCATGCGAGAGAGATCAGTGAGGCGAGTCAAGTTTGACTTGACTCAGACTGATGCACGTTGATCGTGGCGGCCCCAGGGAGAGGGGGCTTGTAGTCGCCAGTAGGGGTCTGTGTGTTTTAGGCGGTATTAGTGTTCATGAAGCATCAAGGTGGAGATTGTTATTTTGATGCTTTGCTGGACCGGTCCAGCTGGACCGGTCCAGTTGTTTTTTGCTTTTTTTTTATTTATATATATAAAGACTTGCACAGGGAAGAGAAGCGAAGCAGTACAGAGCCCGATTTTCAATTTTCCTAAACCTAAATCTCAGCGGCGGCTGCAAGAACGGAAGAGGGAGAGGAGCAGCGATCGAGGACCTTCTTCTCCGGCGGCGGCAACGGAATCCGGCGGTATATCTCGGGCTCTTCTTCTCCGGCGACCGAGGAAGGAGAGGCGGGCTTCATTCCGTGGAAGGAGCGGCGGCCGTGGCTAGGAGGAAAGAGGAGCAGCGATCGTGGCTAGGAGGAAGGTCGGGAGCGGCGGCCGAGGCTCATCCCGAGCTCGGCATCAGTGATCTTGGAGATCCGGCGGCTAGATCGGCTAGGAGTGCCAATCTTGGGTTCTTCTCCGGCGACAGCGGCGATCCAGCGGCGGCTCCGGCGATCCAGCGGCAGCGGCGACTCCGGCGGTGAAAGAAAGCATAGGGCTGCGGTTCCTTCGTCTTGAAGAGTGCAGCGGCTTTCTTGGCCGGACGGCGGCAGCGCGCTAGGGGAGTTCTTCTTTTCCTCTTGTCTCTTGTTTCTTGTTTTTCCTATTTTAGGTTAGTGTCGATCCGTGGAGGATCGTTGAGTGCTCTGTGTTGTAATAGAACCTCTATTTTGTTTAGTGGATCCGGCGCGCTCTCCCCGTGGACGTAGGAGCTTAACTCCGAACCACGTATATCTCTTGTCGTCTGTGTTGATTTTTTGTGTTTTGGAATCTCGTACTTGTATCCTTCCGAGGATTGTTTGGTGCGCGCCATTATTTGCTCAAATTTTAGCTTCCGTTGCTATTGTCCGCGACGAGTTCCGTACTCGCGGGCCGGTGCCAATTGCACAACAGAGGGGGCGCAGCAAGTGGAAGGAACGGGGGCGTTAGCGTCGGCGTCGGTGGTGGCGCTGGTGTCGGTGTCAGTATAGGGCGCGATGGCGCTCATGTGAGCACGGGTGGCGGCGGCGGCGGTGAGGGAGAAGGTGGTCGCGGTGGTGGGAGTGGAGTCGGAAGGGCCGGAGGGGCAGAAGGATATGGGCAGGGAAGTGGAGGTGCAAATGGGGGCGGAGGAGGTGGAAGTGGCGGAGGTGGTGGATCTGCCGGAGCTTTAGAGGGTGGCGCCGGCGGCACACAGCACTGAGGACTTATGTTACTTATTATATATTATAAAAAAGAATAATGATATGCCCTTCGAAACTGGGATCCTCTCCATATGGGTGCAAGCGGTTCGGTTTGGGTCGGTTTGGACCCAAACCGAAACTGAACCGATATTTATCGGTTCGATTCGATTTTTTGGTCGGTTTACTCGGTTCGATTTTCGATTTTTCAGTTATACTATTTTAAATAATCATGTACTTAAATATCTTAAGAAAATTTTAAAAAAGGTATGACAATTAAAAAATTAATATCATCAAAATTTATTTACATATGATATATTATAAGTAATAGCTCATATTACATTAAAAAAATGATTGAATATTTTTATTGCGAAATCGAGTAATAAATATAAAAAAAATATAAAAAAATCAGTTAAACAAAAAGTTCAATTCTTCTTGATGCATAAAATATGCATTACAAAAATTTATTTTAGTTCAAATGATATTAAAATTATTAAGTTGATATAATTTATATACATTATTTAGTTAATAATTATAGTTAAAAGATCATTATTGGTAATATTTTTACATGCATTATTAGTCGGTGCGGTTCGGTTTTTCAGAGAGAAAAACCAAAACCGAACCGAGTCGTTCGGTTCGGTGTAAAATCGGTTCGGTTTGGGCGGTTCGGGACGGTTTGGTCGGTTTTCGGTTTCTCATGCACACCCCTACCTCTTCATTTCACGCGAAATGGAGGGGATCCAGTTAGTGGAGGAGATTAACTCTCTGTGAATCGGACGGCGGACTGAACTTGCGAGTGGGCCCCGCGAGCACAGTAAATGGTCTGTCCGCCGTCCGATTTGAAAGAGTTAATCTCCTCCGTAAACTGGACCTCTCCATTTCGCATGAAATGGAGAGGATCCCAGTCCACCCTAAATATATGGATCGGGATCCTCTCCATTTCATTTGAAATGGAGGGATCTATTTTAGAATTTTGTGGACAAGATAAGTCCAAAAGTTATTCTGTGAACAAGAATCTGTTGGATCACTCTAAACTCCATCATGACCGTGAAATGGATCCTAACTTAGGCTCTGTTTGAGACAACTTATGATGATGAATAAACCGCTAATTGAAAACTGATGTTTGCATAGAAATTTTATAAAATCAATGATGAATAAGCAGTCGACTGTTTGGATAGTTTGGTCATAAGTGCTTATCTAAATTTCTCATTTATTCATAAGGGTCTGTTTGTTTGGACGTGTTTTTTTTCGTCCGTGCACGATTTTTTTGCCTGTGGGCGGTTTTTCGCTCGGGCGTGGTTTTTCTCCCGTCACGATTTTTTTCGTACGGTCAAGATTGTTTTCGCCCAATCTCGATTTTTTTCACCCAGACGTGATTTTTTTCGCCCGGGCGCTATTTGTTCGCTCGGGCGTGATTTTTTCGCTACATCGCGTTTTTTCGCTCGATCACGTTTTTTTGCCCGCCCGATTTTTTTTCAACCGGGCACATTTTTTTTCACGCAGGCGCGATTTTTTCGCACAACCGCGATTTTTTCGTCCGGGCGTGTTTTTTTCGCTCCAACGCGTTTTTTTTCGCTCGAGCGCGTTTTTTCCCGCCTGATCGCAGCTTTTTCGCTCGGTCACGGTTTTCTTCGTCTGGGCGCGGTTTTTTCGATCGACCGAGTTTTTGTCCTGAGCGCAATTTTTTCTCACAGGCGCGATTTTTTCCCCTAACACAATTTTTTCACCCTGATGCAATTTTTTCGCCTGGATAAAAAAGAAAAAAACTCCGGGATGAAAAAATCATGCCCGGGCGAAAAAAAACACGCCCGGCTAAAAAAATAAGCATCCAAGCGAAAAAATCACTTCTCGCCGCGCCTGGGGGAAAAAATAGCTTTCGGGCAAAAAATCGCTTTCAGGCAAAAAAATCGCTTCCGCGCGAAAAAATCGCTTCCGAGCGAAAAAATTACTTCCGGACGAAAAAATCACTTCCGGGCGAAAAAAGCGCATCCGGGCGAAAAAAACGCTTCCGAGGGAAAAAATCGCGCCCGGGCAAAAAAATTACCCTTGGGCGAAATAAAACGCGCCCGGGCGAAAAAAAAACGAGCCAGGGCGAAAAAATCACGCCCGGGCGAAAAAATCGCGGTCGGGCGAAAAAATCGCTTCCGGGCTAAAAAATCGCTTCTGGGCAAAAAAATCGCGCCCGAGCGAAAAAATCGCGTCCGGTCGAAAAAAACGCGCCCGGGCGAAAAAAACGCTTCCTGGCGAAAAAATTGAGCTTTGGCGAAAAAATCGCGTCCGGGCGAAAAAATCGCGTCCGAGCGAAAAAACCGCGTCCGAGCGAAAAAATCTCGCACGGGTGAATATCGCGCCCGGGCGAAAAGTATTGTGCATGGGCGAAAAAAACTTTTCTGGGTGAAAAAAAAACGTGTCATAGCGAAAAAATCGCATTAGGAAGAAAAGATCGCGTCCGGACGAAAAGATCGCGCCCGGGCGAAAAGATCGCGTCCGGGCGAAAAGATCTTGCCCGGGCGAAAAGTTCTTGCCCGAGCGAAAAAATCACGGCATGGTGAAAAAATCGCGTCGGAACGAAAAAATCATATCTGGACAAAAAATCACTCATATGACTTTTTTAAGAGATAAGCGCTTATGAGAAGTCATAAGCTGGACCCGGATAGCTTATTAAAAATCAACTTATCATCAATTTTAAAATAAGTGATTTTATATAAGCTGCACAAACAAACAACTATAAAACTGCTTTTGCGTTTTAAATAGAGATTATTGATCAGCATAAGTTGGTCTTGTTCGTTTCGCAGGTTTTGTTTGGCAGGAATTGATTTTGTTTGAAAACCTACGGCGCAGAGGAATTGGTTTTGACAGAAAATCAATTACTGTGTTCGTTTGCAGGAAGGTTTTCAGTCACAAGAATTGAATTTTTCATTATTTCTGTTCGTTTGCAGGATGGAATTCGGAGAAAAAAATTGGCCAGAATGTTGCAGTTCCGTCAAACGTCGAATACGGGGGAAATAATGCAGTTCTAACAAGAAAAGGATGCGAATCACGCATACCACCAGCCATCCAACAAAATCTAGGCAAACTGCTACCTCACAAGAAGCTATTGAATCAATCCACGAAATCATAACAAATAAATTTAAATGTCCGCAAGATGCCTGAAATCGAGATCCGAGACAAAGCAATTAAATCTAAGCTTTGCAAAGCGCTAAAAAAAACTAAAACTTGTGAATCTAAGCTCTGCCGTGTTCTTCAATCCCCCTCCTCCACTCTCTCTCTTTCTCTCTCTCTCTCTCTCTCTCTACCTCCGGCTATCTCATCCACTGCAGAGTTACTCTCTCTCCACCTCCGGCTATCTCATCCACTGCAGAGTTACTCTCTCTGTTTCCATGTCCACTAATGTACTGCACTTGGCGAACAACTACGTGAGAGAGAAGAGGAGGTGACCGGCGCTGCTCTAGAGGAGAGGAAGAAAAACACCGGAGATTGACGGAGTCGGCAGACTCTGGCTTACCGGAAAAAGGAGGAGAGCATCTTTAATGCCGCAGGTATGTGCTCGATGGGGAGGGAAGAAGATCGAGCCGGGGAAAACCGACCAAATGGGGTGAGTTTTAGGCCTAAGAAATTTTTCTTCCGACAAAAACCGGTAGGTTTTCAAATAAAACCAAAAACTTGCTCAAAATGGCTAAACAAACTTAATTTTTGGTTTTCATTTAAGTAAAACCAAAACCCATATGTCAAAACCTACGAAACGAACAGGACAGGTTTGTAGGGTAGCCCGTGGGCTGATCCCGCCCTTTGCTCGGCCCAATTATACTAACACAGTAGTCTGAATAATCTTTATGGGCTGGACAAGGCCTAGGCCTTCATCTTGCAGACTGGACCTTTTTTTATTATTAATGTTTCAATGGATGATTTAAGAAGGCTATTTTCTTAAAGAAATTCATTTTATAAAAAAAGATTGTAAATAAAAATTACTCTACAATTTAACTTTATTTAATTTAATTTCAGTAAATTTTTTTGGAAAAAAGTGCAAATAAAAATTATTATTAACCCAAATGACAAAAAAATAATCATTTTTGGGCTGTGCCTTTAATTTATGATAATGTATAACAACATCATTCTAATACTTTAGTATAAACATTTCTTAAATTCTTCAAATATAACTATGTTTGCCGCGGCTTATCGCGACTTATTTATTCTGGTGAGATTGGACAAAAATGTTATTGCATGTCAAGATCTTATGCCTCAAATTGATTTTTTTTTCTAACATTTATGAGACCTAACATAAATTTTATGTCAATGACATTTTTGTCCAACCTCATCGGAGCAAATAAGATACGATAAGCCGCGCCAAACACAGCCTATTTCAAACTATTTTCTTAATCCAATGAGCGAGATTTGATGCACATAGAGGTGAGCCCCACAACAGCTGACAAGCAGGCAAAAAATTTTGAACTAAAATGTGTGCATGTCAAACTAGACTCTCTTTGGAGCGGAGCATGGATTTAAATTTGTTAGTTGATCAATTCGCGGGCAATAATTGTTATTAAATATATTATAGTAAGTAAAAAAATCCAATTAAATGTGTCCAATTAAAAAAAACAAAAAAAAATAAATTCCAAGCTTGCGACGTGCTCGATGAGAGACCTGAGCTCGAGCTCCAGCCAATTGCAATGAGATTGTCGAGCTCACGCTCACAAAAATCAGCCCAAACTCGAGCTTGAGCCTGCATTTTGTAGCGAGCTCGGCTCTTTCGCTTCCATAACAAGAACCATCACAACTAGCAGACTCATGAAGATATGATTAAGCTTGTCTACAATTTCGTGATCTATATTAGAGAACCTTTGCCGTTACATCAAGAAGAGTATCATCGCCTGCAGACATCTCTAAGATCTGTTCGCGCAAAATATCCAGGCATAATAAAACATGCAACTCATCAGATTTGGCCACAACATTCTGCCTTATTAAGATCACAAATGGTGGAAGGTGCACAAGTTGGAGGTGAATAAGATGCTCAAGTTGCATAATGTGCTCAAGCTACACTAGCTTCAGCTTCACAAGGTGTTCCGCAGTATAAAAGGACTCTCGATTAGAAATAGAAGGATAATTGTGTTGGCCCGTGAATTAATGTGTGGAGCGGACAGTCTGTTTAACCGCTCGGTTTGAGCGGTCTGAAATTTTTTAACCATCTATGCGCATGTTGTATTTTATTTCTACATCGTCTGATGTATATTCTTTCTTTCTCTTCTCCCTATAAATAGAGGGTCATACTCTTGTAACTTAACTTTGTGTGGAATGCAAAGCTTGTTATTTAGATTTTCTCACATGGTGTCAGAGCTCACCCGATCCTGACGATTTCCGGTTTTCTAACCGCCCGCTTTGCTCTGTTGTGATCCTTGTGGATTCCAGTTTTCTAACCGCCCGCCTCCAGGGGTTTCTTCTGTCAACGCTTTTCTTGCGGATTCCTTTTCTAACCGCCCGCCTCTAGCGGTTTCTTCAGTTCGCTTTGCACTCGTTTTTGCGGTCTCGGCGGTCTCCGCCGGTTTTTCTAACCGCACGCTAATATTTTCTTCTTACCGCACAGATTCCTTTTCTAACGCCTTCTTCATAGTGAATAACAAGTGCACTTCTTCCAATTTATACGCATCTTCTTCTCAAACCGCACCAATTATTTCTACTCCATCTGGCAACCTTGGAACTGCTTTCAAGTTAACTGGTTTGAATTATCCAGACTTGAGTGTTTCGCTTGTGTTCTTGCCGAGGTCTCAACGCAAACTTCATCATCTCACTAATGACCCTCCAGCTCGTGGATCTGCTGCCTTTGATGATTGTGATGCAAATGATGCTTTGGTCGGGAAATGGCTTGCTAATAGTCTCTTTGATGAGTGCTTGCCGGTTATTCGACATGAAGAGACCATTATAGTTGCTTGGACTCATCTTTCTGCTCTGTAATCGAAAGGCTCTCAGACCTTCCGCATATACACGTAATATATTGATTTGTTTGCCCACCCCACTTTGACTTTTACTGCGGCTTATCAGGAAGTGCAAGCTCTTGGCAACATCGTCCGTTCTCCGCTGATCTTGCTGAGCAGCACAAACACTTTCAGGAACTTCTGGTTGTGTGTTATCTTCTTCACCTTCCAGAATCTTATGACATGATAAGACAATAAATTCTTGGCGAAGCTAATTCTCCCACTTTTGATGTCACTGCTCCCCGTATTGCTGTTGTTACCACTCTCCTTCAGCGCCCACTACTTGCCTCCTCACCCCATACCGATGTTTTTGCTCATCAGGTTCGCTCTAGTAATTCTAGTGGTTGTGGAGGTCATAATAGTGGACGGGGTGTGTCTCGTTATGTCTGCTCTCATTATGGCAAGACGGGTCATCTAGTTCAACTACTGATTTTTGGCATGCTATATTGGGACATGTTAACTCTAATGATATAAAAATGATGATGTTTCTAAATCTTATTTCTAAAATTAATATTTCTCAAAAATACAAGAGTTGAGATTTAAGTACAATCAAAATTCTCAAAAAAATAATTTAAACCAGTTGAAAGAACTTCAAAATTTTATAATTGATTCACTTAAGTGTGTGTGATTCAAACCATCAGCCTACTAGAGATAAAAATAAATATTTTGTAACATTCATTGATATCTATACCAAATAATGTTTCGTATATCTAGTAATGACAAACAATGAAGTATTTTCATATTTTAAGATTCTCAAAGCAGAGTAGAAAACAAATAGGATCTTCTATTAAGATCCTTTGGTCAAAGCGAGGTGGAGAATATAATTCGAATGAACTAACTCAGTTTTGTCAAGAATAATGGGCCATTCTTCAAGTAACAACTCATATTCACCTCAATTGAATGGTGTTGTTGAACGTAAAAATCAAACTTTGATGAACATATGTCAGCTGAATTTGGTGCCCTAGAAAATCTTTGGGGAGAAGCGTTGCTTACCTTTTAATGTATCCTTAATAGGCTTCCATCAAAATATTGTGAGAGAAAACTCGATTTAAATTAATCAAATTAAGGAAACTGAATCTCCATATTCTTCGTGTGTGGGGGTGTTTAGCTAAGGCAGACATTTTTGTGCCTAAGGTAAAGAAGATAAGACCTAAATCATACTCTATTTTTATAGATACACTTCTGATAATAGTACTAAGGCCCTGTTCGTTTCGCAGGTTTTGATACGCGGGTTTTGATTTTACTTAAATGAAAACTAAAAATCATGTTCGTTTAGACATTTTAAACCCAGTTTTTGGTTTTATAAGAAAACCAATCGGTTTTGAAAGTGATAAAAACTCACTATCCTAAAACTTACCTCCATAGGTCGGTTTTCAGCCCGTCGCTGTTTTCTTCCTCTCTCCCGATCGATCTGCTTCCTCCTCTCCTAGCCTCCTCGCCAGCGCCACCAGCGCTTCCTCTCCCAGCCTCCTAGCGACGCCAACGCCTCCTCTCCCACGCCGCCGCTCTAGATGCCGGAGCAGATGCCGCTGTTCTCAATGACAACAAAAATCACGCCTCCAAAGAACGCCTCCTCTACTTCATCCTCCGTTGAGCATATCGCCTTCTCACACCCTTTTTTCACTGAAGCTGGGCTGAAAAATGTGGGTTTTAAGAGTCAACACAAAAGCCACTCCAATCACTCTCATCAATTCCATCTACAGGTCGCTTGAAGCACCCACCTCTGCGTTTATTTGCTATGGCTCCTATTAATAATTACATTATAAAGATTTCTTTTTCTATAGATATTTTCATAAATACGTATTAAATGCATACGCACACCTACTTGGGAACTCCTCAGTTTTTGCCGTCGCAGTTTACTAAATTACATTTTAATTTATAATCCATTCTATAAAAAGCGATTATGACATAATTATTCCAGAATTTGTTCTAGGTTTGTTTGGTATAGCGGTGGTTGTCGTAAAAGCATGGGTTAAACCGTCATTCGTTAACGACCCCCTACAAACTTCATCTGTTTAAACATAAAGTGGATGAAATTTCGTAGGTGTGCGTTAATAAATGACAATTTAACCCTCATATATCGATCGTTATCGCCGTGGGGTATTCTTTCATTCCAAACTCAAGTTTAATGTTTTTTATTAATTTAAAAATTAATTCATGTGTCCGAAAATCTTGCTACAGACGAACAAAAAATTTGGCATTTATCAATTTCTAGGACTGAAAACCTTCCTGCAAACGAACATCAGAATTGGTTTTGACAGAAAACTAAAACCTTCCAGTTTTTAGTTTTCAAACAAAACCAATTCCTGCGAAACAAACGGGACCTAAGAGATTTTTCATTGTTAACTCCAATATTAGTGTTGCGGACTAACTCGATGTCCCGGTCGGACCGGTTGTTTCTTGGACCGCCTTAGCTCTCGGAGCGATCGAGCGCGCACACAGTAAATGAAAATGAGAAGATGACACAAGGTGTGATGACGTGAAAAAACCCCTCAAATGGGTGAAAAAACCCCTCAAATGGGTAAAAAACCACGTGACAGGATCTGTGTCAGTCAAATACCACTAGCTCCTGCTGATTATAAGGTGCTGGAGAATCGGGGCGACAGGCCGCTCCCGTTACAACTTGGGGAAAGAGTATGACTATGACTCCCGGCGGGCAACAGACTGCGTCGCGGGAGTAACTCGGGTGTTTAACTGCTCGAGATGGTCCTGGTATTCTGGCGTTCGGGGCGACGCACGCTTGCTTGCAGGGGGCGTCTTCCTCCTTTGGTTTGCTCAGGGACTTGGGTGATTTCCTGCAGGTGCCATGTTGGTGGCGCGCTGGTGGCCGTTGTGGCCGCTGGTGGTTCACGGAGGCTGGAGGCTGACTCGGGGGGGAGGAGGCCGGGGATCTATCACCTGAGGAAGAAGATGCTCTAGAGCAGAGAAAAGTGAAGAATGAGGAGGCCCTGGGGCTCCTTTTATAGCCTCTTTGGGAGGATCATGGCGGGCCCCACCACTAACGTAGTGAGTTAGTGGGTGGTTACCCTCCCGATCGGACGGTGAGGAGAGCCTCCCCCCGATCGAACGATGGGGAGGTCGTCCACGATGATGGAGGTGGCCAGCTGAGTGGCCGGCAGTGGGGGCGGCCAGCCTGGCGGCGGTGGTAGGACTGGCGGCAAGAGGCGACGGCCTGTCGTGGCCTAGCCGCAATAAGGTCGACCAAGCCGGTCGCGCCTTGCCGCGACGAGGCCGACCAGGCCTGCCACGGCCTGTCACGGCGAGTCCGGCCAGGCCGGCCGTGGCCTGCCGCGGCGAGGCCGGCCAGGCCGGCCGCGGCGTGTCGCGGCGAGGCCGGGCACGACGTGCTGCGGCAAGGTCGGGCGCGGCGTGCCACAGCGAGGCCGGTCGCGGCTTACCGCGGCGAGACCGGCCGTGGCGTGTTGCGGCTTAGCCGTCAGCGGCCGGTCGGCCTAGCGTGGACGAGTCGCGGCCGTCCATGGCAGGGCGGCCGGTCCCACCGCGGCGGGGTTGGCGGGAGGCAGGACACCGGCGACGGTTAGGCTGGACGGCGGTGTTTTTCTCCATGGGGAGAGGGAGTGGGCCCCACCCCCATGATTTCCTCATCATGAGAGTTCATGGGGGGAGTGGCCAACCCATGATCCCACTTTGGGAGGAGATCATGGGGGGGGGGGGCTTTCTTCTATAAATGATGGTGGAACCCATCAATTGCCCCCCAAATTTTTGTTATCCAAGAGAAAAGTGAGCGAGAGAGGAAGGATTTTCCATGCTATCCTGTTGTCATGACGGTTCTCGGTGGAAAGGCTGAGGCGGCGGCGGCCGGTGCTTCCAAGGTATTCAGAAGGAGATTCGGAGGACGAGGATGCCAAGGCTGATTGCGCGCGCTTAGGCATCGGGTGGACGAGGACGCCAGCCGAGTGCACGCAGGTCGCTCGCGCGCGCAGGCTGCACGCCTAGGCTGCGCGTGCAGGCCGCGTGTGCCGGCCGCGCGTGCAGGCCTGTTGGTACCCTAGTTTGGATTTGAGTTAAGTCTTTCCTTTTAGTCTCTTGACCCAAGATTTATCTATGGTCAAAGTCTAGCTGTAGAATATTCTCTTTTCCAGTGAAATTCTGGCTAAGGAATTTCTGGTTTGACTATAGTCGAACGCCGATCGACTATCGTCGATCAGCCGATCGACTATCGTCGATCAGCCGTTCGACTATCGTCGATCAGCCGTTCGACTATCGTCTGTCTCCTGTCAGCTCGACGTTCTGCTAGATCGTCGAGCTCAGGTCGACTATCTGTCTAGATAGTTCGACCATCTGCTGTGTGATAGGTCGACTATCTATTGATAGTTCGACTATCCGCTCTTGCTTTGTGCTCCGATCGACGCTTTAGCTTGAGCTAAAGCTCGACGTTTTCTGTCAGCTAAGCTCGACGTTCTCTGTCAGCTTCGCTCGACGCTTTCTGAGTCGGTCGACTATCTGCCTGGATAGTTCGACTTTCTGAGTCGGTCGACTATCTGCCTGGATAGTTCGACTTTCTGAGTCGGTCGACTATCTGCTTGGATAGTTCGACTTTCTGAGTCGGTCGACTATCTGCCTGGATAGTTCGACTTTCTGAGTCGGTCGACTATCTATCTGATAGGTCGACGATCTCAGTGGGTCGGTCGACGATCTCCGAGGATCGTTCGACTATCTCTTTCCTGCTTTTATTTATAATATTATATGCGTTTTATTCTGTGTTTTATTTCTATATATTATCTGATAGATTTACTTCATATACTTCAAGCAATCTTTGCTATTCTTATGCTTAAGTCTTTCCTATCAGATAAAGTGTGTTTGTCTTATTAGTTGACTTTCTGACTGCTTTATCTGCAGCTGTCCTTTATAGCCGTTGGCTGTAAAGAGTTTTCTGATATGACTTTATCTAATATCTTTGTCAGATTGCAGCTGCTGTAGCTTTTCTTTATATAGAAATATATATCTGCAAGATTTGTTTTGTCTTTATGTTAATTGCAGCCCAGATTCAAGATCTGAGATGAAGACAAAACTCAATTCAAATATTAGAGCTGTTGCTGCTGCCATTATATTAAGGAGTTCTTTTGAAGAAGAAGAACAAGGCTGGCTAGCAGCAGGAAGAAATACAATACAGCAAGGCCTGCTACCAGCAATATACAGCAGTAGAAGGAAGAAAGCAAACAGCTGCTCTCAGGATTCAACTGAGAAGATACAGCTGCTCTCAGCAATCATCATTCATCTGAGAAGATATCTCTTCTGCCCTTCTTCAACCTGAGTGCTCCTGTTTCAGGAAGATACACTCAGAGATATTGAAGAAGAAGAAGGAAGGAAGCTGAAGAAGAACATTCTCTAGTCTTCTTCAAGCTTTTCCTTCAGAACTTCAAGACAGTATTCTGTCTTGAATTCTGAAGAGGCCTTGTGCTTCTCTAATCTGTATCTACAATAGAGAAGACATTCTAACCCTCTTCCCCCCTCCTGTAAAGGATTGTTTACTCCCTTCAAAAGTAAAGCTTGGTTTTTAGACACCTGATCAAAAGTCTAAAGGGTCTCTAGATCTACCTGCAGCAGATCTTGTTGGTGGCAGGGCACCTGATCAAAAACCTGTAGTGGATTCCTACTGTGTGGGTAGAAGAGTGGATGTACCCAGTGTTTGGGGAACCACTATAATATCTTGTGTCGTCTGGTTACTTGATTTATTATTTGCATTGTGGCTGTGATTAGTTTTAACTAGGATTGCTAATTGCTGATTAGGATCCAAGCCTTAACTGTAAATACAGTTAGCTTGAGTTTGTGCACAACACTTGTGTTAGGCTTTTAGGGTTATTCAATATCTATAATCTTTAATTCCGCAATCGTATCTATCCCTTCTCTTTCAATTGGTATCAGAGGGAAGTTGGCTGACTGAACAGGCTAACACCTGAGTCACAAGATCCTGATAGATACCAAAGTTTATAGATATTCTCTATCACTATCATGGCCCAGTCCAATGATTATTTTAGCACCAGACCTCCAGCTTGCAACTTAGCTGAGTTCAGCATCTGGAAGACAAGAGTCAAATTATATATGAACTCTTTTGATGAAGAAATATTTTCTTCTATTTTGACAGGTCTTCCAACATCGGCAACAACAACAAAAAGTGCCAGGCTAGCTGATGCCCGAGCAATGAACATCCTAGCTCAGTCATTATCTGATGACTTATTTCAGGATGTTGCTGAATGCTCAATAGCTAAGGAGATGTGGGAATCCCTTCACCAAATGGCTTCTGAACCCTTGGATGTAATATCAGAAGGAAGCCACATCATCTCATCTGAAGGAGAATCAACATTCCTAGATGTTATCTGGGATGTCTCAGATGATGACTCATCATTTGAAGATGAAGAGGAGGAAGCAAGGGCCAAAGCATTTTGCTTAATGGCCATCAATGCCTCCTGCAGCAATTCAGAAGCTGAACTAACAGAAGGAAAATTAAAACCTGAAAAGGTTCAGGTAATATCAAAATCTGTTTTTAGTTCAGTTAATTTAGATATTCAAAATTGCTGCCAAGTTTTAATTATACCTGAGAAGGAACCAACACTTCTCAGAGAAATGTTTTCTTTATATTTTAATGAGTTCAGATTTGAGAACTCAATTTGTTTCTTCATAAATTTGTTTTATTATCAAAAGGATAAATTACTTAAAATATTTTCAAATCCTTTTATTATTTAGAACAGATTTATTAGGAAGCATTTTCTTTTCTTATAGCTGATTATATCTGATTGATATTATGTTCAAATAGTTTGTTTGGATTTCTGTATGAGAATTCCCTGTCAGATAACTCTATTTCTTATAGATCCTTTTCTAATTTCATTTAGATTGAGTCCTCTACTCTAGTTGCATTTGTCAGCTGAGTTTGAATCTCGTCTAAATGAAAAGAAATTCTATAGGAAGGAAGATATCTGATTTTGTTTTTCAGATACAGAATCCAAATTAAATTGGCTGGACAAAATATCATTTTTTTGCTGCTAACATACTCTTTTTCAAGGAGAGAGCAATCTCTACCATAGCTTTCTGCAGGTACTATCTACAAGAGTTTGCTGGATGACTCAATCAAAACTCAAAGTCATCTCAGCCTTCTTCAATCACAAGTACTGCATCAACATAGGGGGAGATTGCAAATGCCAGCAAGCAGCCAGCTAAGCAAAGTTTTTCTTTATATATTTTATGCTTTGCTTTATTTATTTCACTAATAGGATCCTCACCCAAATAGGGGGAGATTGTTGGAACCCTTGTTCTGATTTGGGCTAGGATCTCTATTAGGTTGTTTAGTTTGTTTTTTGTAGTTTTAGTTTTTGAAAGACTTAACCCAAATAGGGGGAGATTGTTGGTACCCTAGTTTGGATTTGAGTTAAGTCTTTCCTTTTAATCTCTTGACCCAAGATTTATCTATGGTCAAAGTCTAGCTGTAGAATATTCTCTTTTCCAGTGAAATTCTGGCTAAGGAATTTCTGGTTCGACTATCGTCTGTCTCCTGTCAGCTCGACGTTCTGCTAGATCATCGAGCTCTAGTCGAGTATCTGTCTAGATAGTTCGACCATCTGTTGTGTGATAGGTCGACTATCTATTGATAGTTCGACTATCCGCTCTTGCTTTGTGCTCCGGTCGACGCTTTAGCTTTGAGCTAAAGCTCGACGTTTTCTGTCAGCTAAGCTCGACGTTCTCTGTCAGCTTCGCTCGACACTTTCTGAGTCGGTCGACTATCTGCCTGGATAGTTCGACTTTCTGAGTCGGTCGACTATCTGCCTGGATAGTTCGACTTTCTGAGTCGGTCGACTATCTGCCTGGATAGTTCGACTTTCTGAGTCGGTCGACTATCTATCTGATAGGTCGACGATCTCAGTGGGTCGGTCGACGATCTCCGAGGATCGTTCGACTATCTCTTTCCTGCTTTTATTTATAATATTATATGCGTTTTATTCTGTGTTTTATTTCTATATATTATCTGATAGATTTACTTCATATACTTCAAGCAATCCTTGCTATTCTTATGCTTAAGTCTTTCCTATCAGATAAAGTGTGTTTGTCTTATTAGTTGACTTTCTGACTGCTTTATCTGCAGCTGTCCTTTATAGCCGTTGGCTGTAAAGAGTTTTCTGATATGACTTTATCTAATATCCTTGTCAGATTGCAGCTGTTGTAGCTTTTCTTTATATAGAAATATATATCTGCAAGATTTGTTTTGTCTTTATGTTAATTGCAGCCCAGATTCAAGATTTGAGATGAAGACAAAGCTCAATTCAAATATTAGAGCTGTTGCTGCTGCCATTATATTAAGGAGTTCTTTTGAAGAAGAAGAACAAGGCTGGCTAGCAGCAGGAAGAAATACAATACAGCAAGGCCTGCTACCAGCAATATACAACAGTAGAAGGAAGAAAGCAAACAGTTGCTCTCAGGATTCAACTGAGAAGATACAGCTGCTCTCAGCAATCATCATTCATCTGAGAAGATATCTCTTCTGCTCTTCTTCAACCTGAGTGCTCCTGTTCCAGGAAGATACACTCAGAGATATTGAAGAAGAAGAAGAAGAAGGAAGCTGAAGAAGAACATTCTCTAGTCTTCTTCAAGTTTTTCCTTCAGAACTTCAAGACAGTATTCTGTCTTGAATTCTGAAGAGGCCTTGTGCTTCTCTAATCTGTATCTACAATAGAGAAGACATTCTAACCCTCTTCCCCCCTCCTGTAAAGGGTTGTTTACTCCCTTCAAAAGTAAAGCTTGGTTTTTAGACACCTGATCAAAAGTCTAAAGGGTCTCTAGATCTACCTGCAGCAGATCTTGTTGGTGGCAGGGCACCTGATCAAAAACCTGTAGTGGATTCCTACCGTGTGGGTAGAAGAGTGGATGTACCCAGTGTTTGGGGAACCACTATAATATCTTGTGTCGTCTGGTTGCTTGATTTATTATTTGCATTGTGGCTGTGATTAGTTTTAACTAGGATTGCTAGTTGATGATTAGGATCCAAGCCTTAACTGTAAATACAGTTAGCTTGAGTTTGTGCACAACACTTGTGTTAGGCTTTTAGGGTTATTCAATATCTATAATCTTTAATTTCGCAATCGTATCTATCCCTTCTCTTTCAATTGGTATCAGAGGGAAGTTGGCTGACTGAACAGGCTAACACCTGAGTCACAAGATCCTGATAGATACCAAAGTTTATAGATATTCTCTATCACTATCATGGCCCAGTCCAATGATTATTTTAGCACCAGACCTCCAGCTTGCAACTTATCTGAGTTCAGCATCTGGAAGACAAGAGTCAAATTATATATGAACTCTTTTGATGAAGAAATATTTTCTTCTATTTTGACAGGTCTTCCAACATCGGCAACAACAACAAAAAGTGCCAGGCTAGCTGATGCCCGAGCAATGAACATCCTAGCTCAGTCATTATCTGATGACTTATTTCAGGATGTTGCTGAATGCTCAACAGCTAAGGAGATGTGGGAATCCCTTCACCAAATGGCTTCTGAACCCTTGGATGTAATATCAGAAGGAAGCCACATCATCTCATCTGAAGGAGAATCAACATTCCTAGATGTTATCTGGGATGTCTCAGATGATGACTCATCATTTGAAGATGAAGAGGAGGAAGCAAGGGCCAAAGCATTTTGCTTAATGGCCATCAATGCCTCCTGCAGCAATTCAGAAGCTGAACTAACAGAAGGAAAATTAAAACCTGAAAAGGTTCAGGTAATATCAAAATCTGTTTTTAGTTCAGTTAATTTAGATATTCAAAATTGCTGCCAAGTTTTAACTATACCTGAGAAGGAACCAACACTTCTCAGAGAAATGTTTTCTTTATATTTTAATGAGTTCAGATTTGAGAACTCAATTTGTTTCTTCATAAATTTGTTTTATTATCAAAAGGATAAATTACTTAAAATATTTTCAAATCCTTTTATTATTTAGAACAGATTTATTAGGAAGCATTTTCTTTTCTTATAGTTGATTATATCTGATTGATATTATGTTCAAATAGTTTGTTTGGATTTCTGTATGAGAATTTCCTGTCAGATAACTCTATTTCTTATAGATCCTTTTCTAATTTCATTTAGATTGAGTCCTCTACTCTAGTTGCATTTGTCAGCTGAATTTGAATCTCGTCTAAATGAAAAGAAATTCTATAGGAAGGAAGATATCTGATTTTGTTTTTCAGATACAGAATCAAAATTAAATTGGCTGGACAAAATATCATTTTTTTGCTGCTAACATACTCTTTTTCAAGGAGAGAGCAATCTCTACCATAGCTTTCTGCAGGTACTATCTACAAGAGTTTGCTGGATGACTCAATCAAAACTCAAAGTCATCTCAGCCTTCTTCAATCACAAGTACTGCATCAACATAGGGGGAGATTGCAAATGCCAGCAAGCAGCCAGCTAAGCAAAGTTTTTCTTTATATATTTTATGCTTTGCTTTATTTATTTCACTAATAGGATCCTCACCCAAATAGGGGGAGATTGTTGGAACCCTTGTTCTGATTTGGGCTAGGATCTCTATTAGGCTGTTTAGTTTGTTTTTAGTAGTTTTAGTTTTTGAAAGACTTAACCCAAATAGGGGGAGATTGTTGGTACCCTAGTTTGGATTTGAGTTAAGTCTTTCCTTTTAGTCTTTTGACCCAAGATTTATCTATGGTCAAAGTCTAGCTGTAGAATATTCTCTTTTCCAGTGAAATTCTGGCTAAGGAATTTGTGGTTCGACTATAGTCGAACGCCGATCGACTATCATCGATCAGCCGATCGACTATCGTCGATCAGCCGTTCGACTATCGTCTGTCTCCTGTCAGCTCGACGTTCTGCTAGATCGTCGAGTTCTGGTCGACTATCTGTCTAGATAGTTCGACCATCTGCTGTGTGATAGGTCGACTATCTATTGATAGTTCGACTATCCGCTCTTGCTTTGTGCTCCGGTCGACGCTTTAGCTTTGAGCTAAAGCTCGACGTTTTCTGTCAGCTAAGCTCGACGTTCTCTGTCAGCTTCGCTCGACGCTTTCTGAGTCGGTCGACTATCTGCCTGGATAGTTCGACTTTCTGAGTCGGTCGACTATCTGCCTGGATAGTTCGACTTTCTGAGTTGGTCGACTATCTGCCTGGATAGTTCGACTTTCTGAGTCGGTCGACTATCTATCTGATAGGTCGAAGATCTCAGTGGGTCGGTCGACGATCTCCGAGGATCGTTCGACTATCTCTTTCCTGCTTTTATTTATAATATTATATGCGTTTTATTCTGTGTTTTATTTCTATATATTATCTGATAGATTTACTTCATATACTTCAAGCAATCCTTGCTATTCTTATGCTTAAGTCTTTCCTATCAGATAAAGTGTGTTTGTCTTATTAGTTGACTTTCTGACTGCTTTATCTGCAGCTGTCCTTTATAGCCGTTGGCTGTAAAGAGTTTTCTGATATGACTTTATCTAATATCCTTGTCAGATTGCAGCTGCTGTAGCTTTTCTTTATGTAGAAATATATATCTGCAAGATTTGTTTTGTCTTTATGTTAATTGCAGTCCAGATTCAAGATCTGAGATGAAGACAAAGCTCAATTCAAATATTAGAGCTGTTGTTGCTGCCATTATATTAAGGAGTTCTTTTGAAGAAGAAGAACAAGGCTGGCTAGCAGTAGGAAGAAATACAATACAGCAAGGCCTGCTACCAGCAATATACAGCAGTAGAAGGAAGAAAGCAAACAGCTGCTCTCAGGATTCAACTGAGAAGATACAGCTGCTCTCAGCAATCATCATTCATCTGAGAAGATATCTCTTCTGCTCTTCTTCAACCTGAGTGCTCTTGTTCCAGGAAGATACACTCAGAGATATTGAAGAAGAAGAAGGAAGCTGAAGAAGAACATTCTCTAGTCTTCTTCAAGCTTTTCCTTCAGAACTTCAAGACAGTATTCTGTCTTGAATTCTGAAGAGGCCTTGTGCTTCTCTAATTTGTATCTACAATAGAGAAGACATTCTAACCCTCTTCCCCCCTCCTGTAAAGGGTTGTTTACTCACTTCAAAAGTAAAGCTTGGTTTTTAGACACCTGATCAAAAGTCTAAAGGGTCTCTAGATCTACCTGCAGCAGATCTTGTTGGTGGCAGGGCACCTGATCAAAAACCTATAGTGGATTCCTACCGTATGGGTAGAAGAGTGGATGTACCCAGTGTTTGGGGAACCACTATAATATCTTGTGTCGTCTGGTTGCTTGATTTATTATTTGCATTGTGGCTGTGATTAGTTTTAACTAGGATTGCTAGTTGCTGATTAGGATCCAAGCCTTAACTGTAAATACAGTTAGCTTGAGTTTGTGCACAACACTTGTGTTAGGCTTTTAGGGTTATTCAATATCTATAATCTTTAATTCCGCAATCGTATCTATCCCTTCTCTTTCAAGGCCGCACGTGCAAGCTGCGCGTGCGCTTGCCGCCCGCATAGGCCGTGCGCGCAGGCCGCACGCGCGCAGGCCCTGGGCGCGAGCAGGCCGCGCGCGCGCAGGCCGCTCACGTGTGCAGGCCGGTTGTGCGTGCGTGGTTGTGTTGGCTTGCGTGTCCTTGTCGTGTGTACTCTTGTGCGAGCGTCCTATTTCACGTGTTTTCCTCTTTTGCGTGCCCTTGGGTTGCGTGCGCTTGGACGTGTGGTTCCAAGTTTTTTATTTTTTGGGTAATCCTGACCTTTTACATTTCACTTTGTGCAGGTTTCAAAGAGTTCTCCTGGCCCGATGATGGTGTTGTTATCTGGAGGACGAAGTACGGGCTTCCTGCGGACTTTGAAGTGAGGATCCCGCGTCCCAAGGAGCAGGTTCAGAATCCTCCTCGTGGTTGGTTGACGATTTGTGAAGTTTCTCTGAGGTCCGGCTTCTGTTTTCCGTCCTGCGAGAAGGTGATTGAGATCTTAAAATTTTGCGGAGTGCCTATCTCCCAGTTTGTTCCGGCTAGAATTGCTCGAATCATGGGCTTAGTTGCCTTCTTTCACGAGCATGGGGGTCGGCTTTCTTTAGACCAGTTCTGAGATTGGTGCGATGTTCGTTCTGACGGTAGCGAGCGGATGGAGATACGCTGCAACAAAGTTTGGTTGGAGTTTTAAGCCCGCAAAGATCGACGTCATGGAAATACTGTTGGGTACATTGAAAAATGTGTACCTGATTTGGAGAAGCCTCACTTAGCTCAATGATATACATCAAGGTGTATTTGATGTTATTTTGAGTTTATATGTGCAGGTTATAAATTTGCAAAAATACAGAAAAAGTTTCTAAGTCCATGTGTTGACACTTGGAAAAGCAGTGTCGACACCAGAAGAAACTGTGTCGACACACGGAAGTTCTAGTCGACATCAATTGTGTCTACACCTGGAGGCAGTGTTGACACACAAACTCTGAGACTATATCAACTGTGTCGACACACAGGACTTGTGTTGACACTCAGCAGAGTTTCAATAATGTTGATTGCTGTGATGTGAAGAAGTGTCTGTGTCGACACAAAGAAGCTGTGTTGAGACATTCTACAGATGCAGTGTCAAGAAGCTGTGTCGAAACCAAAGGAGCTATGTCGACACCACCAAAGCTTGTGTCGACACTTAATCTACTTGTGTCGACACATAATGACAATCAGTCTCGACACTTTGCTGACAAAGACAAAGGTTCAAGAACTGACTGAAGACTTGACAGATCTGAATTCCAACAGGTTTACTGAAGCTATAAGTACTATCAGAAGTTAGTTAAAAACCGGATCAGGCAGTTACCATGGATGAAGTCTATATAAAGACAGATTCTGTCAAATCATAAGAACAACAACACAAACAACTATTTAAGTATTGATCATTGATCAAGAAAGAGTACATCACACAAAAGAAGATTTTCATGAGAAGATCTAAGAAGACAATCTGAAGAGGCAATCTACTCAGAATTTGTCTAAGGAGAATTCAAGCAAGAATTCTGAAGAAACTTCAGAAGTTCTGAAGAGTGAGAGAGATCTCCAACTGTTGAAGTAAAGAAGGAGACATTTACAAGTCTCTTAAAAAGCGGATCTTGAACTAATCTACTAAGAAGGATTCAAAACTATTTCTGAAATCAAAGAAGGAAGCTGCTAGCCAGTCTACTTCAAAGGAGATCAACCCTACTGAGTTCAGATTCAAGAAGCTTTGAAGAAAGCTAAGAATAGGTTGATTTCAGGCATCAGCTTTATAAAGAGCTGACCAAGAAACCCTTTATCCCTTCTCTCTCAACAAGAGTAAGAGTCCATCTAAAATACTTATCAAATTTTGTAGGATCTTTTCAAAGATTTGAGTTGTAAGCCTATATTATAAAGGTTGAATGTAGGAGATATAGATCTCTGAGTGGTAGGACTTTTGAGTCTGAGTGTAGGAGAAATTATTCTTTGAGTTGTAGGCCTTATGGCAAGGCTTAGGTAGGGTTGTTAGCCTGAGCTGTAGGAGTGTGGATACACTCTGAGTTGTAGGAACCTTATAGGGTTCTGAGTTGTAGGAACCTTTCAGGGTTCTGAGCTGTAAGATCTGTGGATCTGAGAAGAAGGAAGAAGTTAGGCCGAATCTAGCACATTGCTTGATAGGTGAAGGGGGAAAGTGGATGTACCCAGACCTTGGGGAACAACTATAAACCTATGTGCAATCTATGATGTGTGTGTGATTGTGATTTTTGTGTTGTGATTGCTGTAGAATAGTTAGATTCTATTTAAAAAACTGAAATATTATTCTGCCTTAAGTAAAAAAGAAAATAACCTATTCACCCCCCCCCCCTCTCTCTAGGTGTTTGGGTTATCTTGAAATCAATTCTATCAAGTGGTATCAGAGGGAGGTTACTCAAAGAAGGATTTAACAGTCTGAGTAAGATTCATAAGGCAGATTCAAGATCAAGAAAATGAGTTCAGGAGAAAATCATAAGGAACTAGGTTCTATGAAATTACCCATATGCAGGAAAGAGATATTTGGAATATGGAATGAAAGGGTCAGGATTTTCATGGAGGCTTCTGATCCAAGGATCTACATTACAATAATGGAAGGTCCTTATATTCCAATGAAGTTGTCAGTTCTAGATGCAAATCAAAGAACTCCCAAAGATTTTTCAGAGATGACTAAGGAAGAGATCATCCTGGCAACTATGGATAAAAGAGCCCAGAATATCATAGTAAGTGTCATAGATGATTCAACCTTTCAAAATTTGATTCACTGCAAGACCTCCAAGAAAATATGAGGCACTTTGATAGTCTACATGGAGGGTTCTGAAGAAGTCAGACAAGATAGAAAATCTATGCTAAACCAGGAATATGAGAGTTTTAGACAAGGAAAGTCAGATGTATAACTGAGTATTATAAAAAGTTCTATAGAATAGTAAATGAGCTGATTTCTTATGGAAGGATCTTCAGTACATAGGAACTGAATGATAAATTTCTAAGATTCTTGACAAAGGATTGAGACACTAAGATTTGTGACATTAAGGAAGTGACTAAACTTGCAGATATCTCTCCTCCAACTTTGTTTGGAAAATTGCTGTCATATGAGATGCAGCTGATGGCTAGGAAAGAGGAAGAGAAAAGTGCAAAAGGGGAGCATAGATAAAAGTTTGTGGCCTTTAAGGTGGAAGCCACTAGGAAGAATAGGAGGATGTCTCCATCACCTCCTGAGATTGTTATTGAAATTACTTCAGATAATTCAGACAACCAAAGTTCAGACAATAGTGACTCAGATAAAGACTTTGTTGGCTTCACAAGGCAGTTTAAGAGATTCCTGAAAAAGAAGCAGTGGAAGTCTAGGCCCTCCACATCTCAGCCTATGGATGACTATTATCAAAAGAGGAAGTCATCTAGGAAGGATAGGAGCAGGTCTAAGCCTAGCAAATCTACAACATCAAAGATAGTTTGCTACTGCTGTAATAGGCCTGGACATGTTATGGCTGAGTGTCCAGACAAAAGAAAGGAGTTTGCTGATAAAAGGAAGACTCAACAAAGGAGCAAGAAGGAGAAATCCTTTGTTACTAATAAGGAGAAGAGCTTGACAGACCAATCAACTTTAGAGTCTGAATCTGAAGCTGAGGCATACATTGGTCTATATATAGTAGATGAAGAAGATGAGTTTATGCAATTGCTGAACTCTATCTATGAACAAGAAGACCATCAGTGCATGAGACTGATGGTTGTGTCAGAAGAAGACAAGTGCTAGGATCAGCCTGGTCCTAGTAAGATACAATATTTTTCTAATAATTCAGATTGTAGTACTGGTACAGAGTCAGCTACATCTGCATCAAGTGATGTGGATGGGTTTGAGTCTGAAGGTGATATTCATTAGCTGATAGATGAATATGAGGACATGTTGCAGGCACTAAAGAAAAGCAAGAACCTGGCCAAAACTCAGGCTAAGGAAATTGCAGATCTTAAGATGGCTGCATCTGATTTAGAGAAAGAGTTGGATCAAAAATTGAATGAGATTGCCAAACTGAAAACTATAACAGTTATTCAGATGGGCACAATCCCATACAAAAATGATCTAATTAAAAGTCTGGAAACCTGACTTCAAAAGGAAAAAGATTTGGTGGCTAGTTATTCCAAGCCAAAATCAGCTTTACCCTTAATAGATGAGTTTGTGGCTCAAATGGGTAAGGCTGGAATAGGCTTTAAAGGTAACACCAGGGCTGTCCAATTTAAGAGAAAGGGCAAAGCCTCAGTCCAGCCACTGAACTTTAAAGTCCCTATAGCTTTTAGAAAGGTTCAAGAGCCTTCTAACAAGTATGACCTTGAGAATCCTCATAGTCATAATAAGACTAAAGTTCTGAATGACAAGGGTGTTTATATCAATGAGGCAGCCCAGGTCCATAAACCCCATGTTTTTGAGAAACCAGTGGGTGTAGCTACAATAGTACCAGCACAATACAAAAGATTTGCTGTCAACCAGACTGCCAAAAATTTATCTAAAAATAGATACAACAAGTATTAATACTGGTGCTGTGGCAAGACAGGCCATTATGCCTTAGACTGCTGGCACAATATTAGTGTCATGAAGAACAACAGTCTACCTGTTAGAAGAGCAGCAGGTAGATTTGGTAAGTATGAAGCTAACTTGAACCAAGGACCCAAGACTTACTTGGGTTCTAAGGGGAGGTAATTCTTTATTGCAGGTGAGTCCAAGGTACCATACCTCTATATGGTACTTGGACAGTGGATGTTCCAGGCATATGACTGGAACAAAGGGATTGCTGAATGAGTATTTACCTATCATAAATGGGCCTAAAATAATCTTTGGTGGTTCTGAAAAAGGAATCATCAAGGGATTTGGTAACTTTTCTAGTAACCAGATTACTATCACTCAAGTTGCCTATGTGAAGGGTTTGAAACACAACCTTATAAGCATAAGTCAGCTGAGTGATTTAGGATATGACATTTCATTTATTAAGAATGGATGTCATGTGATCAAAAGGTCATTTTGACAGGATATAGAAAAAGAAATGTGTACTGTCTTAATTTTGAGTGTGAGAACAAAGGTTCTCATATTTGTCTTGTAGCTGATGAGAGAGCCTCTCATTGTGTCAAATGGCACAAGAGGCTGACCCATCTTAACTACAAAACAATTGGCCAACTCTTTAGCAAAGAGTTAGTGATGAATGGTCCTAAAGTTAAGTGTATAAAGGATGGGATATGCTCAGCTTGTCAAAAAGGCAAGCAGACAAAATCCTCCTTTCATAGCCTTGAAATCAAGGATTCAGTGAGGTATCTATACCTCTTGCATATGGATCTATTTGGTCGTATGCCAGTTCATAGTCTAGGTAGGAAGGTCTACACTTTTGTGGTGGTAGATGACTATTCTAGATATTCCTAGGTGTTCTTTTTGAGACAAAAATCAGAAACCCCAAATATTTTATATAGTTTTGTCAAGCAAATTCAGAACGAACTTGACAGTACAGTGGTCAAAATCAGAAGTGACCATGGCACTGAATTTTAATCCGAGAGTATGACAAAACTGTATGAAGAATTTAGGATTTTTCAAGAATTCTCCTTACCTAGAACACCTCAGCAAAATGATATTGCAGAAAGGAAGAATAGAACATTGATTGAGGCTGGTAGAACTCTATTGAGTGACACTTCTCTCCCAGAATATTTCTGAGCTGAGGTATTAAATACTGCATATCATGTGATCAATAGAGCTTCTATCACCAAAAGTCACAAAAAGACTCCCTATGAGATCATGAAGAGTAGAAAACCAAACTTATCCTATTTTAGGATCTTTGGTTGCAAGTGTTATGTCCTTAACAATGGAAAGTCTTATCTAACTAAGTTTGCTGACAAATCCCAAGATGGGATATTTGTTGGGTACAACAACAATAGTAAGGCTTATAGAGTCTGCAACTTGATTACTCAAGTTGTAGAAGAGTCAGTACATATTATCTTTGATGAAACAAAACTGATTAACAGTGAGTTGCCTTGTAGCTCATGCAGTTCTATAGGTATAAATGAGAAAATGGACAAGCTTACCATTACAGAAGAATCAACTGAAGAGCAGGAAGTGGAAAATGGTGACTACTGTCCAGGGGGAGTACAAGACTCCCTAGATGCTGTTGAAAACCAAGAGGTGCAGCATA
The DNA here is from genome assembly GCA_039513925.1 of Platanthera zijinensis. Taxonomy (NCBI): domain Eukaryota; kingdom Viridiplantae; phylum Streptophyta; class Magnoliopsida; order Asparagales; family Orchidaceae; genus Platanthera; species Platanthera zijinensis. The sequence continues at coordinate 31,802,379 of CM077082.1, forward strand.
TTAAAGAGACATGAGAGGTTCAACCTGAAGATAGTCTACCTCCAGCTATTAGATACTTAAAGGATCATCCAGCAAATCAGATAATTGGTGATCTAAGATATGGAGTGCAAACCAGAAGCAGGAACTTGAATATAGTGCTTTGCTCAAGCTTCCTATCTCAACTGGATCCAAAGAGATTTGAAGAAGCTATTCTGGACCCACATTGGATTGATGCCATGCAAGAGAAGCTGAATCAGTTCAGAAGGTGCAAGGTCTGGGAGTTAGTTCCTAAACCAAAAGACTACAACATCATTGGAACAAAGTGGATCTTTAGGAACAAACTGAATGAGAGTGGGATTATTGTGAAGAACAAAGCAAGACTTGTTGCAAAAGGATATATGCAGGAAAAGGGTATTGACTTTGATCAAACCTTTACCCCAGTAGCAAGACTGGAAGTAATTAGGATGTTCCTTGACTATGCAGCATATCAAGGCTTCAAGATATTCCAAATGGATGTAAAATCAGCATTCCTAAATGGAAATCTAAAAGAAGAAGTCTATATAGAGCAGCCCTCAGGTTTTGTTGATTCTCTCAAACCTGATTATGTTTATAGACTTAGGAAAGCTTTATATGGGTTAAAGCAAGCCTCAAGGGCTTGGTATGAAACCATATCTACTTTCCTTATTAAGAACAAATTTTTAAGGGGGAAAATAAACAAAACTCTATTCCTAAGGGAGTCCAAAGGTAAGATAATCTTAGTCCAGATTTATGTAGATGACATAATATTTGGGTCTACAGAAAGTAACCTTTGCAAGAAGTTTGCTAAACTTATGCAAGGGAAGTTGCAGCATGGGAGAACTTAAGTTCTTCTTGGACCTTCAAGTAAGACAGACTGATGATGGCTTGTCCATATCCCAGTCTAAGTTCACCAAGGAGTTAATTAAGAAGTATGGTGTGGAATCATCCTCCACCATGAGAACTCCTATGGGAACAAGTATGTTTATATGCAAAGATGATGCAGGTAAACCTGTAGATGAGTCTTTGTATAGATGAATAATTGGCTCTCTTCTATATCTAACTGCTAGTAGACCAGACATTATGTATGCAACATATGTATGTGCTATGTACCAATCATGCCCTAAAGAATCTCATTACACTGCAGTAAAAAGGATTTTGAGATATCTAAAGGGCACACCTAATCTAGGCCTTTGGTACCCTAGGAATGGAGATTTTTTTCTGACAGGCTATTCAGATGCAGACTTTGCAGGTTGTAAAGAAGATAGAAAAAGCACAACAGGCACCTGTCAATTTCTAGGAGGAAGATTGGTGTCTTGGAGCAGTAAGAAGCAGACTAGTGTGGCAATTTCCACAGCTGAGTCTGAATATGTGGCAGCAGGAAGTTGATGTGCACAGTTGTTGTGGATTCAACACCAGCTAGAAGACTATGGTATTCAGGTAAGTAGAACACCTTTGTTTTATGATTCTACTAGTGTTATTTCTATGGTTAATAATCCTGTTTCACATAGTAGGACAAAACATATAGAAATAAGATACCATTTTCTTAGAGAACATGTAGAGAAAGAGGACATCTCACTAAAATTTGTCAAAATAGATTTTCAAATTGCAGATATGTTTACTAAGCCTCTAGATGATACTAAATTCAATAAATTTAAAATTGAATTAGGAATGTTGAACATAGATTAGATGAACAAAAGTGGCTAAGTGGAATTATGTCGACATATTCAGCAATATGGTGTCGACACAAGAAAATTGTGTGGACACTTCAGGAAAATTGTGTCGACACAGCGTAGAAGTGTCGACACATCAGGGATGAAGTGTCGACACATCCAGAAAAGGAATGTCAACACTTCAGAAAGTGGTGTCGACACATTCAGAGTAGTGGTGTCAACACATCCAGAAATTGTGTCGACACTTGCAATAAGAGTCGACACTGAATTTCTGTTGGACTACTAAGTATGTCTAGTGTCAACATATCATCAATTGGTGTCGACACAAAGTAGTCAATGCCGTTGTCGAGACATTCAAAGTATGTGTCGACACATTTCAACAGTGTCAACACATTTATACAGTTTTTGCCCGCCTTTTGACCTTCTTTATTTAGAAGGGTATAAATAGGTCAAGAACATATTCTGTCGACACACTCTACAGGTTTTTGAGACTAAAACCTTGTGTCGACAAACTCACTTCTCTCAATCCAAGCTTTCTCACCATCCCAATGGCGCCAAAGGTTGAAGATAACATTAACGAAGGATATGAGTTGGTTCGTCATGCCTTTGATGATGTCGAGTCAGAGATTAAAGGGGTCATTACCCTGTTTGCTGATAATGGTTTGGAATTTCTGGTATCCGAACCAACCAAGATTTGGAAGAAGGAGGTTTTTTGAGTTTTTTGCTGCAGCAATAGTAGACTCAACTGGACTTAAGATTAAATCCACAGTTCATGGAGCAAGAGTCAAACTGACCTTGAAAAGTTTGAGAAAAATTCTTCATCTTCCAAGAACTCAGGATGAAGAAGAAGTATCAGTATCAAAAATAAGGGCGGCACTACAATAGTGTGGATTGGATCCCACCTTGAAGATTGGAGCAGCAATTAACAGGAAAGGGATGAATCAGTAAGACAAATTCCTTTCAGAAGTGGCAGGAAAGGTAATTCTGTGTAAGCCAGGGGGACATGATAGGATTTCTGTATATATGTTCAATCTCATGACAAGGATAATTTTTAAGCTCAACACAGATTGGTCTGTCGTACTGTTTGAGAAGATTAAGGAAGGAATAAAGATGCCTAATTTGGCTAGACTGATGAGTTTATACTTGGCTGGAGCCATTCCAGAAGTAATGCACCAGATCCCTGGATCTAAAATTAATCATATGAGAAGAATGGACATCAGGATTATTTCCAGATGGGATAGGGTCCTATCAAAGGACATACCTAATATAGAGAGACAAGAGGCTGCAGTGAAATCACCTGTACAGGACCTTACTGAGAATGCACAAGTGCAAGAGGAAACATTTAGTGCATAAGTGCAGGGGAAGCTAGATAGTCTACAAGTACAGGACCTGACTGAGAATGCACAAGTGCAGAGGGAGACAGTTACTGCACAGGTGCAGGGGGAAGAGAGAATCCACTTGGCAGATGAAATAGATTCACAAACAGTCCTTGAGACATCTCTTGCCAATATTCCAGCCTAAGATGCTATCATGGAGGATACATCTGGAGCAGCTGATGCTCCTGAGAAAGTAGTATCACCAGTTCACACTCAATAGGAGTTCACTCTGGAAGAATTGTTTCTTGATATTGAGGGAGCAGCAGATAAGGAGGTGCAAATAAGGAATGAGGGGGAGCAGGCTAACCTTGAGGGGGGAGCAGATTGGAACTGAAAAGAAGATTTCTTTTAGTCCTAAAGAAAGAGTTAATATAGCTAGTACCTCTGCTTCAAAAGATTAGTAAATTAAAAATGCCAAGAAAAGAAAACTTATGGTCTTTAAGAGAAGGAGCCAGAGCTATAAGAAGGCATTGCAAACTACTACTCCAGAACCTGCCCCAGAGGCTGATTACAGCTCATTATTGGTGGCTTTGCAAGTTAAATTAGATGAGCAGAGAATGGCTCTAGAGAAGTATGTGGATGAAAGCAATAAGTCACTTCAATTTGATTTGGCTTAGGATATCAAATCAATTAGATTTGAAGTAAACCTGCATAAGAAAGAAATGACAGATTGTTTCCACAAAGAGGGCAATGCTGTAGTGTTTCTGGCTGAGCAGCAAGCAGCAGTAAAGGCTCAAGTGAATGACATTGCTATTAAACAAGGCTATGTCCTTGAAAATTAGATTAGAATGAATGACAATCTAACTGAATCTCATAATGAGATAGTAACTACCATAACGAATACAGTCACTGCACTAACTGAAGCAAGGACTAAAGCGAAAGAGGAGTTTGATAAGAAGCTACAGGCTGCCTTAGACTCATTTAAGATAGCCATTACTACTTCTTAGAAAACAATCTCTGATCAGCTTCTCAAGTTAAAATCATTTTATAAAGATGGTGTAAATTTTCTTGATGGACAAGTAAGATTTCAAAAAGATGACTTAAGAGACCACATTGAAAGAGAAGTCATAAAGGGGGAGAGGATGTTAGTCAAAGCAGGCTCAGATCATGCCAAATGGATATCCCATAGCATCAAAGCCACTCTGGGATATCCACCCCTTTGTGATGATGATAATATTGCTGAGTCTGGTGTGCAACCTGCTTATGTTAAAGGTGATCAACCTGAAGTTGCTCAGATCATCTACCCTCTAGCAGATTTTGATATGATTCAACAACAGGTTAAGTCAATGTACAGTCCTCCACAGGAAATTGATAATGTTGTTATTGAAAAAGTAGAAATGCCAGAAGCTGCCTTGAAAGCTCAGTAGGAAGCACAACTATCAAAGAAAAGGTTCAGAGAACAGGCTGAGTTAAAGCCTGATTTTGAGCAGTGGAGCCCCACTTCCAGAAATATAATTTTGACTGCCTGGAAATCTGTGAAAGAACAGGTTCATGAAAGGGGGAAATGGTATAATGAACAAGAATGACAAAAGTATGAAACAAGGCAAGAAGCCATTCTGTAATATAGAAGGAAGGCTAAAATTGGGAAGCTACCTCCTAATGCTCAGGAGCCTAGCAAATACTTCCCTAAGCCTTTTCATTATTTTGAAAAACAGAGGATTAAGGCTGAAGTACAGAAGAAGGCAGAGTTGAAAGACAAGAAGCCCATTGATAATGCAGAACCTACTGTGCAGGCTCAGATTAAGCTAGGAAAAGGCATAATCATTAGGGAACCTGATCAGCCTTAGTTTAAATTTACTAGATTTTTTTCAAGAACTATGTAATTTTTAGTTTTAAAAAAAATCTATGTAAATAGTTGTTAAGAAACTTTTGGATAATTTAAACAAAACAATGTTTCATGTTCATTTAAATTGCATTCTTATTCTGTGATGTGATTTTGTTATATATTTTGTTTATAAGTTACCCTGTCATTTATTATTTATATACATCATCATGTTTGTTTATTATAAGTGGTGTATATCATTGACTAAAGGGTTAAGACTTTTCCAAATAGGGGGAGATTGTTGGGTACATTGGAAAATGTGTACTTGATTTAGAGAAGCCTCACTTAGCTCAATGATATACATCAAGGTGTATTTGATGTTATTTTGAGTTTATATGTGCAGGTTATAAATTTGCTAAAATGCAGAAAAAGTTTCTAAGTCCATGTGTCGACACTTGGAAAAGCAGTGTCGACACCAGAAGAAACTGTGTCGACACACAGAAGTTCTAGTCGACATCAACTGTGTCGAAACCTGGAGGCAGTGTCGACACACAAATTCTGAGACTATATCAACTGTGTCGACACACAGGACTTGTATCGACACTCAGCAGAGTTTTAACAATATTGATTGTTGTGATGTGAAGAAGTGTCTGTGTCGACACAAAGAAGCTGTGTCGACACATTCTACAGATGCAGTATCAAGAAGCTTTGTCAACACCAAAGGAGTTATGTCGACATCACCAAAGCTTGTGTCGACACTTAATCTACTTGTGTCGACACATAATGACAATCAGTCTCGACACTTTGCTGACAAAGACAAAGGTTCAAGAACTGACTGAAGACTTGACAGCTGTGAATTCCAACAGGTTTACTGAAGCTATAAGTACTGTCAGAAGTTGGTTAGAAATCGGATCAGTCGGTTACCATGGATGAAGTCTATATAAAGACGGATTCTGTCAAATCATAAGAATAACAACACAAACAATTATTGAAGTATTGATCATTGATTAAGAAAGAGCACGTCACACAGAAGAAAATTTTCGTGATAAGATCTAAGAAGACAATCTGAAGAGGCAATATACTCAGAATTTGTCTAAGGAGAATTCAAGCAAGAATTTTGAAGAAACTTCAGAAGTTCTAGAGAGTGAGAGAGATCTCCAACTGTTGAAGTAAAGAAGAAGACATTTACAAGTCTCTTAAGAAGTAGATCTTGAACTAATCTGCTAAGAAGGATTCAGATCTATTTCTGAAATCAAAGAAGGAAGTTGTCAGCCTGTCTACTTCAAAGGAGATCAACCCTACTGAGTTCAGATTCAAGAAGCTTTGAAGAAAGCTAAGAACAGGTTGATTTCAGCCATCAGCTTTATCAAGAGCTGATCAAGAAACCTTTTATCTCTTCTCTCTCAACAAGGGTAAGAGTCCATCTAAAATACTTATCAAATTTTGTAGGATCTTTTCAAAGATCTGAGTTGTAAGCCTATATTATTAAGGCTGAGTGTAGGAGATATAGATCTCTGAGTGATAGGGCTTTTGAGCCTGAGTGTAGGAGAAATTATTCTCTGAGTTGTAGGCCTTGTGGCAAGGCTGAGGTAGGGCTGTTAGCCTGAGCTGTAGAAGTGTGGATACACTCTGAGTTGTAGGAACCTTATAGGGTTCTGAGTTGTAGGAACCTTTCAGGGTTCTGAGCTGTAAGATCTGTTGATCTGAGAAGAAGGAAGAAGTTAGGCCGAATCTAGCACATTGCTTGATAGGTGAAGGGGGAAAGTGGATGTATCCAGACCTTGGAGAACCACTATAAACCTGTGTGCAATCTGTGATGTGTGTGTGATTGTGATTTCTGTGTTGTGATTGCTGTAGAATAGTTAGATTCTATTTAAAGAACTGAAATATTATTCTGCCTTAAGTAAAAAAAGAAAAGAACCTATTCACCCCCCCCCCTCTAGGTGTTTGGGTTATCTTGAAATCTATTCTATCAAATACTTTGTTCGAATATGTCAAGAATTCATGGTGTCTTCCTGAGATGTGGGATGCGCTTCTCGATCACTGCCGCCGTGTGAGGGGGAAGGAGCGGGATTTTTCCCCGGTGCTAGGATTTACTGAGCCTCGCAAGCTGGCCAACCATCTTTTCAATATTTATGTTTATGTGGAGGAGAAGCGGTTGATGCGATGTGGTATCTCGGCGGACATAGTTCGACCAGCGGAGACTTCTCGAGGAGGGGGTCGCAAGAGGAAAGCGGTGACGGTCCCTACTGGCAACCTTGATGCGGTGGTGGCAGTGGTAACTTATGATACTTGTCCTGGATCGACTCCTGAAGTTCAGATACTTGCTTCCCCAGTTCTCCAGGTGTCTGCTGGCACAGTAGCTCCGCGGATGTCTTCTTCCTTGAGGGCGATGAGCGACGCGATAAGGATTTAATTTGTTTCCTAGGCTTTTTTCCTTATGTTCTCTTGCTAATACAAACTAATCTTGATCTTTTCTTGTGCAGATAGAGACCCAGACGCAGATTGCAGTAGCCTGGAATGATCTTTGCGTGAGTCTGAAGGATGGGTATCTTTCTTTTTAAGAGAAGCTCCGGTCGACGACGAGTTTGCTTGCCTCCCTGAAGGAGAAACACGACCGGGACATTGCGCGGTTCCATCGGATTGGTTCGGAGCTAAAGTCCGAGCTAGAGGATGCTCACGCGGCTTTGGAAGTGGAGAAGACTTTGGTGGATAAGACCACCCAAATGTTGAAGCATTTGAAGGAGGAGACTTCAGGCTTGGGAACCCAGCTACAGACGGTGCGGGAGGAGGTCTCTTGAGACTCAGCTTCGAGCAACGAAGGCGTAAGTGGAGATGATGTCCTCTGATGACCATGCGTTAGAGCTGAAGGCCGCAAGTCTTGCGGAGTACCTGGAGTCACTAGACTACATGCGATACCGTAGCCTGATCGCGGAGGAGGTTCGTGACGATATTTGGTCCAAGGAGGTGGAACCTCAAATGTATGATATACGCGAGTTGGCACTACGTCGTGGTGTTTTGACGGCTTTTCACTTTGTTAGCAAGAGCCTGGAATGTGACACATCCTGTTTCGGCTTTGCAGATGTTTCTAAGGATGAGCATTCCGACTCAGACGCCGAAGACGAGTAGTGGTACTCATATCTTTGTCATTGTATGTTTACATTTTGTTGTTTAGTCTAGGCATATTTTATTTTGCCTCTTGTTTGGCATTGGTTGTTGTTGCCTTTACGCGCTGATTGTACATGTAACATTTTATTATGACGTTGTTACTTTTTATGTCATCTTGGCTGCTTGTTTACACTGGTTTGCTGCTTGATTTGCATGGCTTAGGTTTGCGACTTAGTTTGCGCGAGGGGTACTTGTGGCTTATTTTGCGCGAGGGATGCTCGAGGCTTCGTTTGCGCGAGGGATACTCACGGCTTAGTTTGCGCGAGGGATGCTCGCGGCTTCTTCATGAGGAGGGCAGGCCCCCACAGTGTTGCACGAGGGTTGCTCGCAGCTTAGTTTGTGTGATGGATGCTCGCGACTTCTTCATGAGGGGGCAGGCCCCCATGGTGTTGCACGAGGGTTTCTCGCGGCTTAGTTTGTGCGAGGGATGCTCGCGGCTTCTTCATGAGGGGGGAAGACCCCCACGGTGTTGCACGATGGTTGCTCGCGGCTTAGTTTGCACGAGGGATGCTCACGGCTTCTTCGTGACGGGGGAGGACCCCCCCACGGTGTTGCACGAGGGATGCTTGAAGCTTAGTCTGTGCGAGGGATGCTCGTGGCTTCTTTGTGAAGGGGGCAGGCCCCCACGGTGTTGCACTAGGGTTGCTCGCGGCTTAGTTTGCGCGAGGGATGCTCACGGCTTCTTCGTGAGGGGGGCAGGCCCCTACGGTGTTGCACGAGGGTTGCTCGCAGCTCAGTCTGTGCGAGGGATGCTCGCGGCTTCTTCGTGAGGGGGGCAGGCTCCCACGGTGTTGCACGGGGGTTTCTCGCGGCTTAGTTTGCGCGAGGGATGCTCGCGGCTTCTTCGTGAGGGGGGAAGGCCTCCACGGTGTTGCACAGGGGTTGCTCGCAGCTTAGTTTGCGCGAGGGATGCTCGCGGCTTCTTCGTAAGGGGGGCAGGACGCCACGGTGTTGCATGAGGGTTGCTCGCGACTTAGTTTGCCCGAGGGATGCTCGTGGCTTCTTCATGAGGGGGACAGGCCCCCACGTTGTTGCACGAGGGTTGCTCGCGGCTTAGTTTGCGCGAGGGATGCTCACGGCTTCTTCGTGAGGGTGGCAGACCCCCACGGTGTTGCACGATGGTTGATCGCGGCTTAGTTTGCTTGATGGATGCTCGCGGCTTCATCGTGAGGGGGGCAGGCCCCCACGGTGTTGCACGAGGGTTGCTCGCGGCTTATTTTGCGCGAGAGAAGCTCGCGGCTTAGTTTGCGCGGGGTTGCTCGCGGCTTAGTTTGCGCGAGGGATGCTCGCAGCTTCTTCGTGAGGGGGGCAGGCCCCCATGGTGTTGCGCGAGGGTTGCTCGCGGCATAGTTTGCGCGATGGATGCTCGCGGCTTCTTCGTGAGGGGGTCAGACTCCCGCGGTGTTGCACGAGGGTTTCTCGTGGCTTAGTTTGCGCGAGGGATGCTCACGACTTCTTCGTGAGGGGGGTAGGCCCCCACGGTGTTGCACGAGGGTTGCTCGCGGCTTATTTTGCGTGAGAGATGCTCGCGGCTTCTTCGTGAGGGGGCAGGCCCCCACGGTATTTCACGAGGGTTGCTCGCGGCTTAGTTTGTGCGAGGGATGCACGTGGCTTAGTTTGCGCGAGGGATGCTCGCGGCTTCTTCGTGAGGGGGCAGGCCCCCACGGTGTTGCACGAGGGTTGCTCGCTGCTTAGTTTGCACGAGGGATGCTCACGGCTTCTTTGTGAGGGGGGCAGGCCCCCACGGTGTTTTCGCGATGGCTCGGCGATGGTTTGGAGTGACGGTGGAGAACGTATGTGTTCGATCTGGTTGCACGACCTAGTCCGGTAAAATCATTTCTTGATTAGGCACTACTAAAGCAAATAATGAAAATATAATCTTCGCAAGCTCGGGCTTGCGATTTTTACAATAGTAAATAAACAAATGAACAAAAAGGGAAGTTGTTTAAGGATGGAAGTGGCGAGAGAGGGATTAGAAGACATCCAGGAGCGATTGTTGGAGTATTGCTGTGTAGTCAAAATCAGCTCGGATGACGACGAACTGTACGTCGTTGGATGCTTGCTGATGTGTTTCTTAAAGAGTGACTGGGAGAGTGATGATGTCGATGACTGGTACTTGGTTGTTCCCCCAAACATGCGCGCTGGCAGACGTTAACTTGAGGTTGCCAGTGGTCAGCTGAGTTGAAGTAGTGTTGATAAAAACAGCACATTAACGATGATCTCTGTGTCCACCAAAATGTGGTTCAGCTCGGTAGATGGCTCGTCGATTCTGATTGTTGTTGATATCATATTCTGACTGGGAGGTGGTCTCTTTCTCGATATGAACTGATCAACTTCCCCTAGACTGGTCAATCGCTGGATTTCTTCCTTTAGCCGATTGCATTCATTGGTGATGTGGTCATGACCTTGGTGATACTCACAGTATTTTGATGAATCTCCTTGGCCGGGGGCGAGCGGCCTGGGCCGGCACAAGGCCGGATGGTCACGAATTGCTTTGATGGCCCTGCCCTGAGGGGCGTTGAGTGTTGTAAACTGACGCAACTCTCGTCCTTTTCAGACCTTTGCGTGCTGATTGCAGTTTCTCATTTGCTCGGGGTGCGCATCGCTCTCTAGTTTCCTTTTCTGGACTCTACTTGGACCTGACTATTTTGGTGAGGGCTTCTTAATTGTGTTGAACCTTTCGATGAAGAGAGCTGCGAGTTCAATGTAGTTGTCCGTCTTTTCTTCTTGTAGAGAATTAAACTAAGCTCGAGCCTCTCCGTTTAATGTCGTCTAAAACTCCTGGACCATGATCTGATCTGAAGCGGTGCGAGCATGCATGATAGCTTCGAAATACTCCACGTGTGTCAGTGGGTTGCCTATTCCGCTGAAACTCTGGGTTTCAAGGCCATCTTCTGAACCCGAGGTTGCCCAGGAGTTAGGTGAGCTATTGTTGGGTAGATATTCGTTTAATTTTCGCTTTGCGGCAGGGGTATCGGGACCCATCATGTTTCTAGCGCTTTTTTCGTAATGAGGACAGGTGAGGTGATGATCGTATATTTCTTGAAGTGATGGAGCGGGTGCGTGGGAGCTACTTGAGCTCGAGAATTCCTTCTCTATGTCATATTCCCTGAGCAGGGAATGCCTGACTAAGGCAGAGAGTTCTTCCAATGGCAGCAAATCAGCTTGCTTGAATAGTTGAGGAGCTCTTGCCTGGTGGAATGTTGGATCATTCCGCATTGTGTGTATCAGATCAGTGCAGGTAATATTCAGAGGGGAGTATTCTTGTGGCGGATGTTGCCCCCCGGTCCCTTGAGGGTCATACTGACGGGGCACAGCTTGACGCCACTCCTCCTGTCCCGGGAGAATTTGTCCTTTTCTTTGCGGAAGTCCATGCGTCGGGCCATGATTTGGCAGAGGCGGGGGAATGGTCGGTGTTGTTGGTGCCGAGGGAATAGGTGGTGCTCCCAGGCTTCGGAGCAGGGTGAGAACTTCGGTTTGTAATTCTTCCATCTGGCGAACACGCTCCTCCAGGGTGGTGACGGGGGCGGAAGTGGCTTCGGCTTTTAGTGGCATGTCCATCAAAGAGTGGGAGTGTGCGGGTTCGTTGTGTCTGCCAAGGGCGGAGCCTTCAGCGGTACGGGTGCTTCTCTTCGTCATTAAGGTCGTACTTGGAGGGGGCGATGCCGATGATCTTGCACTTCGAAGGATGTTGGGACTCGCGTTCCCACAGACGACGTCAAACTGTTGCGGACTAACTCGATGCCCCAGTCGGACCAGTTGTTTCTTGGACCGCCTTAGCTATCGGAGCGGTCAAGCGTGCACACAGTCAATGAAAATGATAAGATGACACAAGGTGTGATGACGTGGAAAAACCCCTCAAATGGGTAAAAAACCATGTGACCAGATCTGTGTCGGTCAAATTCCACTAGCTCCTGCAGATTACAAGGTGTTGGAGAATCGGGGCGACAAGCCGCTCCCGTTGCTACTTGGGGAGAGAGTATGACTATGACTCCCGACGGGCAATAGACTGCGCCGCGGGAGTAACTCGGGTGTTGAACTGTGCGGGATGGTCCTGGTGTTCTGGCATTCGGGGCGACGCACGCTTGCTTGCAGGGGGCGTCTTCCTCCTTTGGTTTGCTCAGGGACTTGGGTGATTTCCTGCCGGTGGCGTGTTGGTGGGGCGCTGGTGGCCGCTGGTGGTCGCTAGTGGCCGCTGGTGGCCGCTGGTGGTTCACGGCGGCTGGAGGCTGACTCGGGGGAGGAGGCCAGAGAGCTATCACCTGAGGACGAAGATGATCCGGAGCAGAGAAAAGTGAAGAATGAGGAGGCCATGAGGCTCCTTTTATAGCCTCCGGGGAGGATCAGGGCGGGCCCCACCACTAACGTAGTGGGTTAGTAGGTGGTTACCCTCCCGATCGGACGGCGAGGAGAGCCTCCCAAAGATCGGATGATGGGGAGGTCGTCCACGGCGACGGAGGTGGACGGCGGCGGGGGCGGCCGGCGGCGGCCTGCCGCGGCTTGATGCGGCGAGGCAGGCCGCGGTGAGGCAAGCCGCGGCGAGGCCGGCCGCGGCGAGGCCGGCCGCTGCGAGGCCGGCCGCGGCGAGGCCAGCCGAGGCCGACCGCAGCCGGTCGACCTGGCGTGGCCGGGTCGCGGCCTTCCATGACGGTGCGGCCGGTCCGACCGCGACGGAGCAGGCCGGAGGTCGGACGCCGACGACGGTTTTCCTCCATGGGGAGAGGGAGTGGGCCCCACCCCCCATGATTTCCTCATCATGAGAGTTCATGGGGGGAGTGGCCAACCCATGATCCCACTTCGGGAGGAGATCATGGGGGGGGGGGGGCTTTCTTCTATAAATGATGGTGGAACCCATCAAATAGTGAGATCTTTAATAACATTATTATAAAATTTAGAGTTACAATTTATTTTGAAGATAAATTTTTATTTAAATTAAATAGCTCATCTTAACCTTCTAGTAGCTCTACTTATCCATCTTCTTATATAAACCTAGTGGAAACTAATGAACATAAAGAAAACAAAAGGTTAGATTCGAAAGAACTTTTGGAGAGAATTAGTTCATCTAATTGAAGGAGAACCTAACTCATATGAGGATGTCATAAACTCATTTGACTTTCTTTTTTTGAAAAGAAGCGATAAAAAAAAAAATTAACTCTATATTACAAAAAAAACTTGGATTCTAATAGATCTGCCTTCAAGTACCTAAGTCATATGTTATACAAGGATCTTTAAGAAACTTAAGATGGATGCTCAATAAAGAAGTATATGGCTAGCTTTGTAGCTTAAGGTTATGCTCAGAAATAAGAGATAGATTATTTAGACACTTATGCCCACGTTGCTAGGATCACATCGCTCCATGTTTATTAGCTTTATTCTCAATCCATAAGATAATCATTCGTCTAATAGATGTCAAAAATACTTTCGTGCGCGAAGATTTGGAGAAAAAAGTCTATATGACTCAACCTGAAAGTTTCGTTGTTAAGAGCCAAGAACATAAAATTTGCAAACTTATTAAGTCACTTTATAAACTAAAACAAGTCTCAAAGCAATGATATCAAAAGTTTGATTCTGTTATATTATTTTTTTGATTCACAACTAATGATTTTGATAAATTTATTTATGCAAAACAAGATGACAATGTTACATTTTACTTTGTCTTTACATAGGTGACATTTTAACTTTTGGAACTTCGTTAAAAATTATTAAAGATAATAAAAAAAATTTATCAGTTAAATTTGATATAAAAGATTTAAGAGTAGCTAACTTCAGGCATGAAGCTTGTTAAAATCGATACAGGTATATCATTATCTTTTTATGAGAAAATATAACATAAATTTAGCCTATATGATTTCACACCCGCTTCTACTCCTTATGACACTAGTATAAAACTTTACAAAATTATTCTTGTTATTTTATTATATTGTGATAATAGATCCGTTAGTAATTTAACTGTTTCTAATATTACTAATTTCAAAATTAGCAAGTTCATAAGAATCATGTATAAATCAGTGAAGTAAAGAAGAAAAAAATGATATCACTCAACTATATAATGTCAGAAATGAATCTGGCTACAGTCTTATCTAAGAATTATCCTGAGGAGAGATATTAATATCATTGAGGGGAATAGACCTTAAGCCCACATGATTAGCTATCAACGATGGATACCTAATTCATGTGATTGGAGATCACATGAATTAGGTTCATTGTGGTAAAAATGAAGCCATTAATGTTGCGTAGTTAGGGGCACAAATTTTACAAGCTTGAGAAAACCTTCTCCCATTCTTATGATGTTGCACTCTATGTAACATATTTGAAAGAACTTATAATTTTTAATGATTGCCAAAGACATATTTTTTTCCGAGATATTAGCTACGAAAGATCTCTTAAAGCATCACCTACGTGAGTGTATTCGTGAGGTCGTGACTTTGAAATCCGGGCAGAACCGTAATGACCTCCATGAAATTTAAGGAATGCACATGACCATTAAAACTCTCACTACCATAACTCAATGAACAATCAATCTTTTGTTTGCTTAGATAATACATCAGTCAAAAGTTTATAATTCAAAGTCTCTGACACATTGTATTTTTTGGTAGAGGAAATATGTGTTATATGTATGTTCAAGATAATCATTTCACATGCACCTAGTGCATTGGATACAACTTAATGAAGCAAATTTGAATTTTATTTTATTAATACTCATCTTATAATTTATGAAATTCTCTTTTGATTTTTCACTTTTGTGAGGATTGTTAAGAATTTGTTAATAAAAACATCTATCTTATTAATAATTAATGGAGTCTTCATAGTGTTTGGTTTTTGGGCTCCACTTTAATTAATGGGAAAAAGCTCAAAATCAAATGGAGGGAACTTGGATTATTTGGAGGGAATAATTTTCATGAAAAATGATGAATCTTTAGTCCCACCTTGCCCAACTCCATTTTTGTATGTTAGTATATAAACAATTTTTTCCATCATTATTATGTTGAAAGAAATATAAAGAGATTCTAAGAATCGCACGCGCTTGCGTGCACACACGCGTCCACACAATGCACAAGACTAGCTAGTTCTTGATTTTGAATTTTAGATTTGAGGAATAGTTGAATTATATTTTTTAGAACAAAACAATAATTTCCTTTTGAAAAACCTAAATCATTTTACTGTCAATTCATTTCAACTTACGTCAAACTAGGAGTTTCCTTATGTCGATTTCTCTCTCTATAGAAATTGATTTACGACAATTTCTCTCCCCGCACAAATCTACTTATGTCGATTTCTCTCATTGGACAAATCAACTTAAGTTGATTTTTACTATTTTGTGCGACGATTTCGTCGATTACCATGCCTAGTTTTGAAATTGGCTTACGCCGATTTTCATGCATCGATTTCTCCACGCGTGATTTTTGTACCTATTTTGACACCTTAAATTTTACCGTTGGAAATACACATTTTATATACACAATAAATTTATTTAATATAATCGTTGCAAATTAATTATGTGATTAATTTTTGCATTTTTATGAGACTCTTATATATGAGATTTTTTAAAAAAGTTTTGAGTACCTCTGCATTCTCACAAGAACTTTCTCTTGCGATTCTTGCTTTTGCTTTCTTCGATGTTTTCATGATCTAGTCGGGTGTTGTGTCTTGTAGGAGTAAGCATCAGTTGAAAGTTTTGTTGAAGGGTGTGCAACTTCATTAGAGCAATGATCACATGTCTTACCTGTTGGGGTTGTGGAACACTTCCGGTCCTCTTGTTTCTCACACCGGGTTAGCCCACGTGAGCTTAGAGGAATCGAAGTGTGATCCCCCTTCGACATATCTGGCGCCGACGACAGCGGGGGGTCCGGGGGCAGCCGCCCCCGGCGGAGGTCCCGCTGACCGGACAGCGGGCAGGGGTCCAGGGGACAGCGTCCCCGGTGGGGGTGCGGGGGCAACGCCCCCGGCCCAAATTTTTGGGGGGTGTTTTTCCCCAAGCGTCGAACTGGGTTCGACGTTCGTCGAACTCAGCTCGACGTTCGTCGAACGGGCCAAGTTCAACGAACGTCGAGCGCAGCTCGACGAACGTCGACCGCCGTTCGACGATCGGTCGAACGGGCTGAGCTCGACGACTCGTCGAGCGCCGTTCGACGATCGTCGGCGTTCGACGTTCGACATCGCCGAACGTCGAGCGCAGGTCGACGATGCCGCTTCTGGGTGCATATTTAAGGCTTTTTTTTCGGTTCCTTTTTTTAGGGATACGGACGAAAAAGACGAGTGATTGACAGGCGGCGGCGTATTCTTTTTGGAGGTGATCCAGAAGATATTCTTCTACGGTATTCTTCTTGTCCAGAAGTAGAGAATGTAGGATCAGGCTTTAGATCCTTGTAACCTTTGTGTAATCTGTAATTTTCTGGTGAATACAAGAAGGGAGGAGAAGAAGGGGAGAGAGGACGTAGCCCAGTTTTGGGTGAACCTCTGTATATCTCTGTGTCTGTGATTGCTCTGTTTTTGGTTTTGTGTTTTGTTATTCGTTTTGTCGAATTTCTGCTTCTCGGCGCTCCGGATTCCTTACATTACCCAGACTCAATTTTTTAGGCTCCGTTTGACGTGGTGGTGGTGGTTGTGAACATAAGGGTTAAATTGTCATTCGTTAACGCCCACCTAAAGAACTTCATCCACTTTTATGTTCAAACGGATGAAGTTCCCTAAGCGGGAGTTAACAAATGACCGTTTAATCCCCATGTTCACGACCGCCACCAACGCGCCAAACGGAGTCTAAATCTCTTTATTTACAAGTTTTTATCTTCATATTATATTTTCAAGATTCTAATATGATAGTTTTATAGATTCTTGAGGCCAGGCTTCTTCATATTAGGCTCCGTTTGGGGGGACTTATTTTCACCGCTCAAGCGGTCACGACCGCATGAACCAGACATTGCGGTCGTGACCGCTTGAGCGGTGAAAATAAGTCCCCCCGGCCAAACGGAGACTTAGGCTCCATTTGGGAGGACTTATTTTCACCGGTCAAGCGGTCATGACCACATGAATCGGGACTTAAATAAGTCCCGATTCATGCGGTCATGACCGCTTGAGCGGTGAAAATAAGTCCTCCCAAACGGGGCCTTAATCTTGAGACCTTATCGAATCACCCTGTAGGAAAATCTTGCTAGATCTAGATGTTTATTACAGTCCTGAGGATACTTGGAATTGTTAAGTAGTCAAACATCTTTGTGTTTAGGAGTGTTTCCGGCCAGTCATCATTCATTTTAAAGAGCTAATTAGTGCCTAGCTTCTATACTAACACATATGGTTAACCCAAATCAATATCTGTTAAGATGGCCTAAAGAGCATATTATTTTTACCAAATCTGAAACCATTTCGATTAGCGTCCTCTAGACCACCATCAAAATTCTAAACCCTAGAATTAGGCTGGTGTTCTTTAAGCTTGTTCAAGATAATAAATAGAGAGGTCATAACTTTTTTTTTATAGAGTCAGATAAGGGCATGTTACAATATCCTGTACAATGATTGTCTTGATTTACTTAGAGGGGGCACTAGGTGGTGCCAAATGACTTTCTAATAAAAGCTCTTTGAAAGGTTCAAAAATATTAGGGAGGGTTTGCGTCGGTTCTACAAATAGACTAATAGTGACATATATATTGTTGATCGCTCGGATCATTGAATTAATCCCATGTTTTGCAATGGGCTTGATCTCTCTGGAATCTCAACATAACCTTTCAACTCTTCAATATCCAATGATCTACTTTACGATATGAGAAGTTTATAGTGGGCCGATCTTAATTTTGTCGAGTATGTGCGGCCAAATTGGCCCTTTGAAGTCTACAAATTACTTGACCATTTTAATTACCACCACATAGGTTTAAAGGAGGAGATAGGCAAATGGATCAACATAGTTTGCCTAACCTCAAAATAATGTTTATCAGTGCTGTCAAATATTTACATACACACAATTCACAATTATTTCTATGCCAAAGCTAATTATTAGAAATTTGCTTATCAAATTTTAAAAAACGGTAGTGGTTCCCAGAATTACTTACTATCAGTGGGTAATTATCTAAAGAGATCAATGGGCCTTGTGGGTTCTCCATATATAATTATGCCACATTGCTTCAGCCAATTTAACTCTTAATATAGGATCATTGAAATAAGGTTGAATTTTTGTGGATTCATCCTCCAAAGGAAATAAATCATTGCCAAATAGTCTAAGTCAACCAAAATTTGTAAATATAAAATTTAAAAAATATAAGTCCACTAAAATTCTATCATTCTAGACTCTAGAGTACACTTGCATGAGCAAATAAATTGATGCCAAATAGTACACAAGTTTCATATGGTGCACCATCATAAAGTCATGGCGGGCCACCGTTTGATCAGACTTCTAGAAGGTGAGTAGTTTTTGTGTACTAGCCCCGGATGCAAGCTAGCGTCTAGAACCAATAACAATGCATAATCAGGACCATTACATCGGGGCTGTCCATGTCAGGTTAGAGAGCACGCAAGCTATCACAACACCTGCAAATTAGTTCGATCAAATACCTGCACAACTGTTTAACAGTATGTTGATACAAAATCACAACACAACACAAAATAATAAAAAGTGACATGCAGATTTAACGTGGAAACTCAATAGGGTGAAACCACGGGACAATCGTAGTCCAACCCGGAAATCCACTACAAAATGTTTATAAAACAAATAGGAAATTACAAGACTTTCCCTCATCAATTCTTAAAAAATCTTCATTAACTTCGTATTACATAATATTATACAATAAAAGGTAACAAAAAATTGCAAGTTACTGACAATGGTGGATAAGACAAAATACATAAATCCTCCCAGGATGTCTCTTCGAATCCTTGTTCAAATCTGCTCTAGATCTAATCCGCGTAAGTGAAGTATTCCTCATTTACGTAGAAAAATAATGTTTGAAAGCTCTTCCAAACCTAGATGATTATCACAATGATCTCTCTAGAAAATCTTTTTGCGTTTGAGTGTGGAGAGAAGTTGATGCCTTCCTCATCTTCCATCATGGCTATTTATAGAGTCAAATCCATGGAGGTAGTGGTAGTAGATGACATGGGGTAGAAGTGGATGAAGCTTCCCTGACCTTTTATCTAGAAGCTTTTCTAAAAAGCACATTCTAATTTCATGGTCAAAGGTGGTTACCCCACTTTCCACTTGGCATAAGACACATGCTTGAAAAGCATGGTAAAAAGTGGCTAGTCGCTTTCACATGTAGGAGAAAAATATCTCATTGAATCAACCCCTTTTCACTAATAGAAGAAACTTGTCATTCTGACAATCTTTCTTTAAATCTCAAGTTTGCCTCCCACTCGGTTCTCCATCAGTATGTCTCCACCTTCGGTCATTAGATTTAGTGTCACCAAATTCAAATTAGTAAGACTCGAATCCAACATTTTTCTTCACAAAGGACGGGAATGGTACCCGACAATTTATTCCCCTTTGCACTTAAATAGAAGAGATCTCGATATTGACAATCCTCACACAATATTCATACTTTTCCCTCATCGAGGCTTTCATAAACATATTTGCTTCATTGTCATCTGTGTGCACCTTCTATAAATCCAGCTCTCTCTGCTCCAAAGTATCACATATCCAATGATACCACACTTTAATATGTTTGGACCTCGAGTGGAAAATTAGGTTCTTTCCTAAATGAATTGTGTTGTAACTATTAGATAAAAGTGGTTAGCGCTCCTGAGTGTAACTCAGCTCTTTGATCCAAAAGAGCTTATTCCCTACCTCAGTAACTATAATAAACTCTGCCTTCGTAGTTGACAGTACAACATACTTCTGCAATCTCAACTGTCATGAAATAGATCCCCACACAAACATGACCTGGTACCAGAAGTCGATCTTTTGTAGTCCAAATCTTTAGTTATATCAATATCAGTGTAGCTCAGTAACTTCAACTCACTATCTACAAACATTAATGTCAAATTTGACTTCCCATATAGTTACCTTAGAATTTAATTTATAACGCTCAAATGTTCTCTTTCGGGATTGTAGAGAAATTTACTAATAGTTTCAATGACATGCGCTAAATCCGGGCAGGAGCAAATCATGACATACCTGAGACTTCTAACTGTAGAAGCATATAGAACCTTCTACATCTTTTTTTCCTCAGGCATGCCCGAACACTTATTAATGGTAAGTCTGAAGTGATCATCCACAAGTGATATGCTCATCTTCTTCACTTGTCCATACTAAATCTCTACATCACATTCTTAATATATCTCTCCTGTTGTGCAACCCTTATTTGTCAAGGGTCAACGGTCAACGATCAGGAGTCAACAGTCAACGAGCAGTACCATTATATAAAGATTTGATTGGTATTCAATGGCCAGCAGAGAATGCAAGGGGACCTTTAGACATAAGCGAGGATCATACTCGCTAGGTCGTGAGACCACCAAGCAGTGCGAGCGAGCTTTGGAAACCTTTTAGTACAAGCGTGCTCCAAGCAGTACTAGTGATGAGCAACAACAATACTCGCCTAGCAAGCGACTTCCGACCAACATTACAGATGATCGCTAACCAATACTCGCCAGTAGCCGAGCCAGGCGCCAGAAGGAAGCAACTGATGATCGCAGGATTGGGTCTTCTCGCCTAGAGGCCCCCTCCCCCCCATTGGATTTACTTATAAATAGGGCCACAGGGGTACAAGAATATGGACTTTAAAATCTTGAAAAAGATCTTGACCACTTTATTCCCTATACTTTTAGTTGAGCCTTTGGATCCTTCCAAAGAGTCAAGTTCGCAACTAGCATCCTCCTTGTACCCTGCTTGGTCATCTTTGGTTGTGGAGGGGAAGCTTTTTCTAAGAATCCGAGTACATGGTGGTACCTCCCTGCCACAGCACCTGGCGTCCTTTTTGTTGTCCATGTTTCTGCGTTCTAGCCCACTAAGCCGTCGAGCCCGACCGCTGGACTAGTAACTTTAGGCTGCATTGATCGGAATATTTTGGAATAGGGATTTTCCCAGATTCAACACCTGTGATATATAAAGTAACTTGGAGCCTCTATCTATCTGAACATGTATCCCTATAATGGTCTTCACAGCTCCCAAGTCCTTTATCGCAAACATGAAGCTCAATTGCCGATTTAGCTCAGCAATGCATGCAGTGCTCCTCCCGACTATCTATATATAATCTATATATATGAGTAAGATGATTAAATCCTCTAGAAAATACTGCTTTACAAATACCTAGTAATCAAGGGTGGTCTTTCTAAAGCTGATTTCCTATATAGAAGCATCAAACTTCTTATACCACTGTCGTTGTGCTTATTTTATGCCATACAAATTCTTCTTCAGGTGAAATATAGGGCTTTACTTTCCTTTCACCCTGAAATCTTTAGGATGCTCTTTGTTGAAGCCAAAATTGACCCCAACGAATGTTCACAAACCAAAGTGCAGCTGACGCCTACTTCTCTCTTATCTCGACCCTTGACTGGCTGCTAAGGTCAAAAGACTGACCCAAAGCCTCAGCTGGGAGGTCCCACCACACACCCGGAAGATCTCTGAGAGCTTCCCCTCCAAAGCCAAATGCTGGGCTGGGAGCTCCTCAGAAGGCACTAGAGTTGGAGAGTAATGAAAGCCCCTGCCTTCCAAAGAGCCCCTATGGGTCTTTTTATAGTCTTCCTTTGACCTGAAAATACTGAAATACCCCTGAGGGGTCTGCCAATAGCCAAATCCCGCTGTCATCCCAAGGGCATTTAGGTAATTTTTACCTCGGGATAATAATAAAAGAATCTCCTCTGGACTCCGGGTCCCACCACGTGGGCCCACTTGGCGAGACCCCCGGCCTAGAAGGCTCTCGCTGGGTCCCCTCTAGGCCCGCCTTGGCGAGAACTCTTGCCAGGAAGGTTCTCGCACTAGGTAATCATGATGCCATTGCGAATGAAGGCTCACCTAAGGCCTTCTCGCCTGCCCTGGTCGGTCGACGATCTCTCTGCCGGGGGCTCGACTATCTGCTCTGGTTTCCCCAGCTTTCGCCTGCCCTTGGCGGGAGCTCCTTCAGGGCGGAAGCTCCTCCGGCTTTGGACCCGAAGCCTGTCGTGGCGCGAACGATATCGCCCACTGCTAGGCGGGAGCCTTTAAGGACGAAAACTCCACAAGTATGCCTTAGGGTTAACCCAAGGCTAGCCCGAGGCTAGCCCAATTCCTCAGTGGTGTCTCCGGGTCTCACCCAGCGAATATGGGGTTGTACACAATCCCCGCTCTTTTCGAGCTAGCCCTGCGCTCGACAAGACAAGTCCAACCCCCAAAATATTCGCTGGACACGTGCCCGCCTACTGAGGGAATCTTTTGGTGGGTCCTACTGCGGCTATAAATATGCACTGATAGGCGCCCATACGCCCTGCCCTTGAAGTACGGTTTTCCAACTGAGCTCTCGCCTCAGGGATCTCTGCGCGAGCTTACCATGCATCCCAAACGTGCTGCCAAACCACTTCCGCAAGACCTCCAAGACCGATTAGCTGCTGCCCAAGCGCGGGCCTTGGCTAACTGTGCGGCGGTGGCTCCATGGTTAGCGAGAAAGACTTCAACCGCCGGGCCTTCTGAGCCGAAGAAGAAGGAAAAGAAAAGGGCGAAGGTGGTCCGGCGGGACCTTTCTCGCGAGAACAGGGATCCTCCTTCCCCCACTCCCAATCCTGCGGGGGATCCTTCCCCGCAGAAGGTAAGCCTTTCAACCGTGCCTACCGAGCTGATTGTGCACTAGATCCGATGGTTAAAGTAAGCTTTCGCAGGAATCCGCTCCTAACGATGACGCCGAGATCCCGCCAAGTTCTTCGAACCTGCCCGCTCATTCCCCAAAGGACCAAACACGGGTCTCGGACGCAATTCCTTCAGCCGAGACCGAAACGACGGGTACGTTTTGCTACTGTCGATATGTCAACCCTACCTTTTCTTTTCTGAACTATCTTCTCGCAGTGCCCGCTCCCGCCGACCCGGGCCTAACTGCCAGGGAAGTAGAAGCGAGAACTGTGGAATTGCCTCCCTTGGTGACCAATCCTACCCTGCAGGCGGGAGGGACGGCCTCTGATCCCTCCGCTACTCCCAAGGATGCCGATCATCTCTTGGGAGAAGACAACTCCCCACGAGCTTCTGGCCAGGTCGGGACCATCGTGCGCGAGCCCTTCCGCCCGGGGCTGGGCAAGCCTCTTCACCTCCTTTATGGAACCAACGGAGGGGCCGGGCCTTCTCATCCAACTTTGGTTAACGGTTCTCGCCCAACCGCAGGTATGCGAAACTTTTTTGGACTGTTGATTGTCATGCCTTGACCAAAATTCTCGTGCGTTTCCTTTGCAGGTGATCCCGGCTTGCGGTCGGAAGCCAACCGGGAAGAAGAAGATGATGATGAAGATGATGACGATGAAGAAGAGGAAGATTCTCCCCTCCCTTCGTCTGGCGAGATAGAAGGAATATTGAACAGCGCCGGGAGCGCGAAGGGGAGGAGGAAGAAGATCTCGGCTATCCTGGCCAGGCTCATCCGGCGAGATCGTGCTCACTCTGCCGCGGCAAAAGCGTTTCGCGAATCTATGGAGCAAAGGTTGGAGACTTTGGAGCGGGATTTCTTCTTAGGCGAGGCTGATCGTCCGGGAGGGCCTTCCGCCGAGTCTTCGCCAGGGAGATGCATCTCGCAGATCCGAGATCACGCCAGGCGGATCAACCTTGGGTGTACCACCCTATCGTCTTATTTCAATCCGCTGGTGCCTCCAAGAACTAGGCGGCGAGAACGAGGACGATGGTATTGGAAGCCCTATTAGACTTCTCGCTTGAATCTCTTTATCGATGTATCTGTAATAAACATTACTGTCAATTAAGTTTATCCAACTTTCGTTGGCAAGAACCTCACTGTTACCAATGTCTCTCTTTTCTTTTCTTTTTATTGCTCTGCGAGGCTTTTAAATTAAGACGCTTACACCAATCTAGGATGCTTGCGCCAATCTAGGAGGCTTGCGCCAATCTAGGAGGCTTGCGCCAATCTAGATAGTTGCATCGAAACCAGGAACGACCGTTGACCGCTGCCATCCCGAGGGGGAAAATCGAGGCGCCGTTAGCCCGGATTCTGACAGCTGTACTCCGCTGTCACTTTCTCTCTCTGTCGGATGGATCCATGATGATTACGATTCCCTATAAATAGAGAAGTCTACCAACCGCATTTACTTCTTCGATCCGGAACCTCAGCCTTCCTTCCTTGCTCTCGCGTTCTTGCTTCCGCCTCGACCTTTTTCCAGCTCTCGCTCTCACTCGCGAACCCACCATGCCTGGCGAGAACAAGGGTCGCGCCCACTGCGCGGAAGCTTTCCAAAAACACCTCTTCCCTTCCTGCAAGCTTACCCTAGACGAATATAACCTGATCGTTGACCGCTATATTCCCGCTGGCTTCTCGGCGCGGAACCCGGGTAATCACGATAAGGTGAATACTCCGGAGGCGGGAGAACTCGCCATCCCCCTCGAGCATTTCGAGGTGGGCTTCCACCTTCCCCTTTGGCCGAAGGTTCGGCTTGCTCTTCGTTACTATGGGGTGGTTCCCGCCCAACTGAACCCGAACTCAGTCGCGATCCTTATAGTATTCATATGCTATATGCGATCCGAGAGGATCAAGTTCAGTTTGCCCATCTTCCGGAAGCTATTCAACTTCCGCGCCAAGGGAGGGGTGGTTTTCTTCTCCGGGCAACTGCTCGAGGTTACCGGTCTCGCCAACAAGCACCATCATTGGGGCGAGAAATTCATCTATGTCAGCGGGGACTTCGGCAACATCCCGCTTCAGCCCGTTCAGTACGAGGACGCTGCCTACAAACCGCCTACTCTGGGATCGCGCGAGAGCGCAATCCTGGAATTCTTTGGAACCAAGGAGTTCGATGTTCCCTACCTCAGGCGAGACGTCGACTCCCTCCCACTAGTTCACTCGGGCGAAGGTACGGTCTCGCCTCAGATTCCCTCTTTTATCAAAGATCTTCTTGCGCTGAAGTGTTTTAACTTTGCAGGAGAGCGGGAGGTCCCTCTGCGCTAACCCTTCGCTGAAGGCCGGGGTGTCGAGGGTCTGGCCGCGAGAGGTTCCCTTGCGCTCGCGGAAGCTAGCGCCAGCGCCTGCCGAAACGATCCAGCCCCTCCTTTGCCGCCACAAGCCAAGAAGCGGAAGGTCACCCTTCCTCCTCTCCGAACGCTGAAGAGGCCCAAACCATCTGCTCTCGAGAAGGGGAAAGCCCCGGCCGTCTCGCCTGTCCAACCCCTTCCCGCAGGCAGCTCCTTCGAAGCGATCCTCCAAAGGGCCAGCGAGATGGATGCCGCCGCCAAGAGCCGCGCCGAGGCTTCCACCGGGAACCCACCGGCCGCAAGCGAGGCTGGGGGAGAAGTGCTCGCCGCCGAAACCTCCGCCCGAGCTCCGCCCCGGGAGGTGCCGAAAGGACACAGGAACTTTGGTTTCGGCATGAAGTACGCCGACGCGGAGGGGAAGCCTCAGATGGAATGGGACCCCGAGTCAAACTTAATCAAGGTTACGACGCTCCTTCCCAGTTGGGCGGAGGGGGAAGATGTGACTGGCGAGGCCTTCTCGCTTGGATATGGCCTTTACAGTCGAGAGGATGCCAGCGTGTTTGACCAGATGTCCACCCGCCTTCTAGCCTTTGATGCCATCCGGGCTCTATTGCGCGGGTTCGAGCTTGCGCATATGTGTGCGCGCCGTAGCATCACCCTCGACAAGAATTTCACCGATATGCGCAAGGCAAGGGAGGACGCGGTGGCTCGAGCGCACACCGCGGGAGAAGAACTCGCGAGAGCTCAACAAGAGCTTGCGGATGCTCGACTGGCGCTGTCTCTACGCCCCGCGACTGAGGTAAGCGAGACCCTCCTGAACCCTTGCTCTCGTTTCTCAACGTTACGATTGTGCGATGTTTCCAGACTGAACTCTTTTTTCACAGGATTCTGCCCAAGTCAAGGAGCTTCGCGCAGAGCTGGCCAACGCGCGCTGCGAGAGCGTCCTCCTGAGGGAACAGCTTCGCGCTGAGATGGCGAAGGTTCTGCCTCCGGAGCTAGATGCGAGGCTGCGGAGTCGTTACCTCTCGGAGTACGACGTTGACAAGCTGCTGCAAGCCAACGCTCAGGCAACAGTCAAGCTGACGCTCGAGACGCTGCGAGACGTCAAACTGCTTCGGGAGGACGGCGCGACTATCGACGCTCGCCAACTCCTTCCTTGGCTCTACGATCCAGTTCCCAAACCTCCAGGCGCGTCGGACTCGCCTCCCTTAGACATCCCGAGGTCTTCTACCGCCGCTGGCGAGACATCTGAAGCGAGCTCTGGCGATAATTCAAGCGAGAGCACCAACGGGAGTTACAGCGCGTCCCCCTAAGCTTCTTTTTTCTTTTCGTTTCTCTTGTAATGAGTGAGAGGCTCCGACTTTTGTAATTAATTTTATGTAAAGTAATGTTTCATTTTTCATTGTCAGTGTGTGCTTGAAAGTATATTATTCTGCCGAATGGCTTCCGCGCGAGCTTCCGCCGAGACCCTTAGTCTCTTTAGGGTAATCTTTCTCAGAGATCAGTTAGGCGGGAACCTCGCGCCGTCGATTAAGTCGTCCTGCCCAGGTCCGCCGGGAGCCTCCTTTTGCGAGAACCCCCCTTTAACCGAGACCTTTACTGGTCGAGACCTTTGAGCCGAGACCCTTACAGGCCGAGACCTCCAAACCGAGGCCTTTACTGGCTGAGACCTCTGAGCCGAGACCTTTAGGGCCTTGCCTCCGGTCTAGGCCAGGGCCCTGCTCACATATTTTTCCGACCAATTAAACCCCTACCCCACCGGCGAGCCGTCAGACCGGCTAGCTTATATGGGAGCCTGCGCAGTGGGTCTACCGGGGTTTGAGCCGTGCTCGTTGTAACGTAGTAACTACCAACCAAGAACCAATGATCAAAAAGTCAAGGACTCCACCTATCCCCCGCAGGCGAGCCTTCGGACCTGCCAGCTTGATGGGAGCCTGCGCAGCGGGTCAATCTGGGGCCGAGCCGAGCTCGGGGTGTCGTAGAAGTGGCTAAGAACAAAGTATCGCAAGAGCCAACCTTTCCCCCACAGGCGAGCCTTCGGACCTGCCAGCTTGATAAGAGCCTACGCAGCGGGTCTACCTGGGGCCGAGCCGAGCTCGGGGTGTCGTAGAAGTGGCTAAGAACAAAGTATCGCAAGAGCCAACCTTTCCCCCACAGGCGAGCCTTCGGACCTGCCAGATTGATGAGAGCCTGCGCAGCGGGTCTACCTGGGGCCGAGCCGAGCTCGGGGTGTCGTAGAAGTGGCTAAGAACAGAGTATCACAAGAGCCAACCTTTCCCCCACAGGCGAGCCTTCGGACCTGCCAGCTTGATGAGAGCCTGCGCAGCGGGTCTACTTGGGGCCGAGCCGAGCTCGGGGTATCGTAGAAGTGGCTAAGAACAAAGTATCACAAGAGCCAACCTTTCCCCCACAGGCGAGCCTTCGGACCTGCCAGCTTGATGAGAGCCTGCTCAGCGGGTCTACCTGGGGCCGAGCCGAGCTCGGGGTGTCGTAGAAGTGGCTAAGAACAAAGTATCACAAGAGCCAACCTTTCCCCCACAGGCGAGCCTTCGGACCTGCCAGCTTGATGAGAGCCTGCGCAGCGGGTCTACCTGGGGCCGAGCCGAGCTCGGGGTGTCGTAGAAGTGGCTAAGAACAAAGTATCACAAGAGCCAACCTTTCCCCCACAGGCGAGACTTCGGACCTGCCAGCTTGATGAGAGCCTGCGCAGCGGGTCTACCTGGGGCCGAGCCGAGCTCGGGGTGTCGTAGAAGTGGCTAAGAACAAAGTATCACAAGAGCCAACCTTTCCCCCACAGGCAGCCTTCGGACCTGCCAGCTTGATGAGAGCCTGCGCAGTGGGTCTACCTGGGGCCGAGCCGAGCTCGGGTGTCGTAGAAGTGGCTAAGAACAAAGTATCGCAAGAGCCAACCTTTCCCCCACAGGCGAGCCTTCGGACCTGCCAGCTTGATGAGAGCCTGCGCAGCGGGTCTACCTGGGGCCGAGCCGAGCTCGGGGTGTCGTAGAAGCGGCTAAGAACAAAGTATCGCAAGAGCCAACCTTTCCCCCACAAGCGAGCCTTTGGACCTGCCATCTTGATGAGAGCCTGCGCAGCGGGTCTACCTGGGGCCGAGCCGAGCTCGGGGTGTCGTAGAAGCGGCTAAGAACAGAGTATCAATAGAGCCAACCTTTCCCCCACAGGCGAGCCTTCGGACCTGCCAGCTTGATGAGAGCCTGCGCAGCGGGTCTACCTGGGGCCGAGCCGAGCTCGGGGTGTCGTAGAAGTGGCTAAGAACAAAGTATCACAAGAGCCAACCTTTCCCCCACAGGCGAGCCTTCGGACCTGCCAGCTTGATGAGAGCCTGCGCAGCGGGTCTACCTGGGGCCGAGCCGAGCTCGGGGTGTCGTAGAAGTGGCTAAGAACAAAGTATCGCAAGAGCCAACCTTTCCCCCACAGGCGAGCCTTCGGACCTGCCAGCTAGATGAGAGCTTGCGCAGCGGGTCTACCTGGGGCCGAGCCGAGCTCGGGGTGTTGACGAAGATAACCAAACCTCTCCCCCACAGGCGAGCCTTCGGACCTGACAGCTAGATGAGAGCCTGCGCAGCGGGTCTACCTGGGGCCGAGCCGAGCTCGGGGTGTTGACGAAGGTTCCTTCAACCAGGCCTATTCCATCATTGAGATGAGGAGTCATAGCCAGTTAAAACAAAAAACATAAAGATTGCATACTCAGAGATAGCCAACATTCTGGAATAAACTTATTGAAAATGCAATGGTTGTTTACAACATTATAATCCTTCTTTCCCTCTTACGGGTAGAAGCGCTTCAGATCGTCACCATTCCAGGTATGACTCAAGGTCCTTCCCTCCGCATCCTGGAGATAGTAGCCTCCGTTAGCCAGAGCCTTCTCTACTATATAAGGCCCTTCCCAGCTAGGGTTGAGCTTACCAACCGCGGCCGACCTTCCTGCAGCGTCGACCTTTTTCAGTACTAGATCCCCCTCGGCGAATTGCTTGACTCTGATGTGCTTATCGAAGTACCGAGCCATTCGCCGTTTTACTTCCTCTTGCCTGATGGCGGCAACATCCCGCAGCTCTTCCACCATATCTAATGAGAGGCGCAACCCTTCCTCATTCTCCAACCTCCAAGCTTCGCTTCCTTCAGCTGCGGCCGCGACCCTTGGGGACCGAACCTCGAACTCCACCGGGAGGACAGCCTCACACCCATGAGAGAGCTTGAAGGGGGTCTCCCTGTGGCCGTGTTCGGAGTCGTTCGCAAGGCCCACAGAACGGAAGGGAGCTGTTCCACCCAGTTACCCTTCAGGTTCTCCACCTTCTTTTTGAGCAAGCTGACAATGATCTTGTTTGCCGCCTCCACCTGGCCATTGCTCCGAGGATGATGGATAGAGGCGAACCTGAGGTCAATCCCCAATTGGGTGCAGAAACTGATGAATTCTTCACTGGCAAATTGAGGACCGTTGTCTGTCACTATCACTTGGGGCAATCCGTGCCTGCAAACGATTTCCCCCCAAACGAAGTTCCTGATGACCTGGGAGGTTACCTTGGCTAACGGCTTGATCTGCAACCACTTGGAGAAGTAGTCAATCATAACTAGGAGGAATCTCCTCTGCCCGCTAGCTGGAGGAAAGGGTCCAACCAGGTCCATTCCCCAAATGGCGAAGGGTCATGGCGCCGTGATGCTTCGAAGCCTTTGGGCGGGCAAGAGCTGGAGGGGAGCATGTACTTGGCACTTCCGACACCTCTTTGCGAACTCAGCTGTATCCTTCCTCAAAGTCCGCCAGAAATATCTTTGCCTTATCACCCTTGCTTCCAATGTCCTTCCCCTGAATGACTGCCGCATTCTCCAGAATGTACCTCTTCCAGGATCCCTGGGACTTCCTCCTCGGTCACGCATCTCGCGAGGAGTCCTGACAACATCTTCCGATGCAAGCTCCCTTCCAGCATCAGGTAATGAGCCGCCTTATTCCTGAAGCTCTTGGCATCCTTGACTTCTTCCGACAGTTCTCCTGTGGTCAAGAAGGTCACCAACGGATCTACCCATGAGGACCGCCGATTCACCTCCATCACCTCCCTCTCTTCAATGGCTGGCCGAAATAGTTCGGTTAGGGTACCTCCACCCCGAGGCCCGAACTTTGCTAATCGGTCAGCTGCCATGCTTTCCTCCCTGGGAACATGTTGAATAGAAAAAGAACGGAAACCTCCAATGATAGTTCTTACCTTTGATAGATATCTCGCGAGGGTAGGCTCCCGGGCCTCGAACTCCCCTCGGATCTGCGATGCCACCACCATTGAGTCTGTGAAGGCCTCCACATCCTGAATTTCCAACTCCTTTGCCAGTCGGAGACCGGCTATCACGGCTTCGTACTCCGCCTGATTATTGCTTACAGGGAAGTGGAAGGCCACTGCTTGTTCTATGGTAACCCCTTGGGGACTTACCGGTACCATACCTCCTCCCAGGGAGTGCCTTCCTGAGGCTCCATCGACCATCATCTTCCATGCCTCCGACGGCCTCGGCTCTTCTTCCTCGGCCTCGGTGACATAATCCGCCAAAAAGTCCGCCACGGCTTGGTCTTTGATGGAGAGCCTTGGGACGAAAGAAATGTCAAACTCGCTTAGCTCGATGGACCACTTTGCCAACCTTCCTGAATGCTCCACCCCCTCAAAGACCTTGCGAAGAGGATGATCGGTTACCACCCTAATCGAGTGCGCCTGAAAGTAAGGGCGAAGCTTCCTAGCTGAGATGACCAAAGCATACGCTAGCTTCTCCAGGATGGGGTATCGGAGCTCCGCCTTTTTTAAGATTCGGCTTACATAATAGACGGGTAACTGCTTCTTCCCCTCCTCCCTAACCAAGACGGAGCTCACTGCCTCTACCCCCACCCTGAGATACAAGGCTAGGTCCTCCCCTTCCTTCGGGCTTTGAAGTAACGGAGCTTGGGAGAGTTGTCTCTTCAGCCCCTGAAATGCCTCTTCACATTCGGCCGTCCATTCGAACGCTTGGTTACCACGAAGTACTTTAAAGAAAGAGGAACACCTATCCCCTGACCGAGAGAGGAACCTGCTTAGCCCGGCCAACTTCCCGGTCAAGCGCTGGACCTCTTTGGCACTGCGAGGTGATTCTAGGTCTAGAATAGCCATAACCTTATCGGGGTTAGGTTCTACCCCCGCGGGAGTCAAGAGGTGTCCGAGGAATTTCCCGCGACTAGCCCCGAAGACGCACTTCAAGGGATTCAACCTCATCTTGAACCTTCGCAGGGTGGCAAACGTTTCCTCCAAGTCCCGCAAGTGGGAATCAACACGCTTGCTCTTGACCATGAGGTCGTCCACGTAGACCTCCAGGTTTCTTCCCCTTTGATCTCGAAAGATTCGATCCATCATGCGTTGGTACGTTGCCCCTGCGTTCTTCAACCCGAAGGACATCATCTTATAGCTGAAGCATCCCTCTCTTGTGATGAAGGAAACATCCTTGACATCAGGAGGGTGCATCCAGATCTGATGGTAACCTGAAAATGCATCTAAAAAACTCATAAGAGAAAAACCGACGGCTGAGTCAACCAGCGCGTCGATTCGAGGCAAGGGGTAGCAATCCTTGGGACATGATTTATTTAATAAGGAAAAATCAATACACATGCGCCATTTTCCTCCTCCCTTCTTTACCATTACCACGTTGGAGATCCAGCCTGGATACTGGATCTCTGAGATGAAGCCTGCGTACAGGAGCTTTTTGACCTCCTCTCGGATGGGGGCTTCTAGCTTGGTGACGATGGCCCTCATCTTTTGGCGTATGGGGCGGGCTCTGGGATCCAGGTTCAAGCGATGACAGGCCACGTCCGCGTCGATGCCCGGCATGTCTGCCGCGCTCCAAGCGAAGATGTCGACGTTGCTTTGGATGCAGGCTTGCATCCTCTCCTGATCCTCGAGGCTCAAGCCTCCGCTGATCCGAACCCTTTGCACCTCCCCCGCTCTTGTAAGCACCTCCATCTCCACCACTTCTTCGGCCGGCTCCAGCCCCGACCGCTCCCAACTTACCCTTGCCTCTTTCTGCTCAAACTCGAGCTCCTCTCCCCCAACCTCATCAACTTCCATCGCCTCCTCCAGGCTCTCCTCCTGCCTCTGCTCTTCTTCATTCATCACTCCTCTCGCCTCTTCTAGGCTGATCTCCTCCACCTCTGCCATCTCCTCAACAACCTCCATCGCCTCTCCCAGGCTTGTCTCCCCTTTCTCAACCCCTTCCTGCTCAGCCACCTCCTTCTCCAACTCCTCTGCCTCCGCCATCCACGACACGGTGTTAACCGCCGTCACATAGCACTGCCTTGCCATCTTCGGATCCCCCCTGATCCTAACCTGCACTCCTCCATTATTGAACTTGAGGCATTGGTGGTATGAGGAGGGTACGCAGCGAAAGGCGATGATGAGGGGGCGTCCAAAGATGGTATTGTAACTACTCGGGGCGTCCACAATCACGAACCGACAGTTCCGTGAGACGCCCCCAAGCCTCACATGCAGGCCCACTCTCCCTTCCACTTCTTTCCTTTCTCCGGAGAAGCCAAAAAGCGGTCCATCAGAAGCCAGGACCCTTTTTCCTTCCACCCTCATCTCATCGAAGGCCTTCTTGAAGATCACATTCACCGAGCTCCCATTGTCCACCAGTATCCGTGAGACGGTGTAGTTTTCTATCGCTGTCTGGATCACAAGCGCGTCGCAGAACGGATCCTCGTAGTCTGGCATATCCGCGGATGAGAAGGTGATCTTCTCCTCTGGGGGGGGAGCCAGGGAAGTTGAGGCGATGCCTCGGCGGAACAT
This sequence comes from Platanthera zijinensis, assembly GCA_039513925.1. Lineage (NCBI taxonomy): Eukaryota > Viridiplantae > Streptophyta > Magnoliopsida > Asparagales > Orchidaceae > Platanthera > Platanthera zijinensis. The sequence continues at coordinate 31,835,210 of CM077082.1, forward strand.
GGTTTGAAGGCTCCCCTTGCAGGTTGCCTCGATCCCCACTCCCCCATGGATCACTCCGATCCCTCCTCGGGTCCCCACGTCTACCCTGTCTTCACACCTGTCCTCAGCCTCTTCTCGCTGTACTTCGACGATCCTTACAGGCGGGTCTTGCCTTCCGGCCCCTCTGGCCCCTCTTATCTCCAGAAACTCTGGGCAGGTGGCCGTTGCGTGACCTTCCTCCTGATGGAAGTCACAATAGGGCAACGCCACCCTGCCCCCTCTTCCTTCTCCTCCTCCCCTTCTTCCGGCTCCCCGAATTCTTCCTCCTCTTCCTCTTCCCACCTCCATGGCCTCCTGCGGTGGTGGGAAATGACCCCTTGGTCCTTGTCGCCATCCTCCCTGCTCCAGCCTTCTTTGCTCCCAGAAGTTATCTCTTCCCTGAAGTCCTCCTTGTCCCTGGGGGCGACCCTCCTGAGGCCTCCAACCCAGTCGGTTGTTCGGCTCCCTGGCCCCCCCATGCTACTGTCCCTGCCCTCGGGGCTCTTCTCTTCTCCTATCTTCCCTCGGCTCCCTCTGCTCCCTCTGCTCTCTCTGCTCTCTCTGCCTTCCTACTACCGGCTCCTTCACATCATCCTCGGCCAACCTGGTCAGCTTCCTCGCAAACGCAGGGTTTGCCCTCTCAAAGTCTATCTCCTTCGCCGCTCTCTCCATGAGCTCCTTAAACGAGAGAGGGGGCACCCTCTTCAACTCCATGCTGAAAAACCCTGGTCTCAGCCCCAGGGTGAAGGCAAGCATCAGCACATATCCTGGGACCTCCTGGACCAAGAGAACCTCCTCTTGGAAACGGTCCACATAGTGACCCAGCATCTCCTCCGACTTCTGCCTCACTGCAAACAGGCACTCAGCCTCCTTCTTTATTTTCTTCGAAGTTGAGAACCTCAACAGAAAACCCCTGCGCAGATCCTCAAAGCTGTAGATGGAACTCGCCGGCAACTGGTGGAACCAGTCCCTGGCCTTCTCTTTCAGAGTGATGGCAAAAAGCCTACACTTGAAGGCGTCTGACATTTGTCTGATGGACACCACATCCTCAAACCATTGCACGTGCTGAACCGGGTCATCCTTCCCGGTGTAGTAGGTCATGTCCGGCTCCCGGAACCCCTCCGGCACTGGAGCCGAGACAATGAGCTCACTAAAGGGGGTCTCGCCTCCCGCCTGGCGAGAAGGCACGTCTCGCGACCTCGGTTGGCTGGACCGATCCGCGAGGCCATGCCCGGGGAAGAGTTCCCGCACCGTCGCCTCCTTCTCGCCCAGATCCGCCGGAAGCTCCTTCTCGGGACGCTGTCCTGGGAAAAGCTCCCGCGCGGCTACGTCCCTCTCGCCTGCCTCCACCGGGACTTCCTTCCCGGGGCGCTGCCCTGGAGCGTTCTCGCCTAACAGCGGAACCACCTCCACCGGAACCTGCGGCGTCTCCCACTCATTCCTTGCCGAGAAGGCCAAGCTGATCGTCTGCATGACTTCTCGCCTGAAGTCCTCAAACATCTTCTTCGTCGCATCGTCCACCCGGGTGGGGGATCCTCCGGCGCCTGATCCTTCACCTTCTCCTCCTGCCATGGGACTTAACTCGAGATTTTCTTACACCGACTGCTTCCACGCTCACCGCACCAGAACTGTTGAAGCCAAAATTGACCCCAACGAATGTTCACAAACCAAAGTGCAGCCGACGCCTACTTCTCTCTTATCTCGACCCTTGACTGGCTGCTAAGGTCAAAAGACTGACCCAAAGCCTCAGCTAGGAGGTCCCACCACACACCCGGAAGATCTCTGAGAGCTTCCCCTCCAAAGCCAAATGCTGGGCTGGGAGCTCCTCAGAAGGCACTAGAGTTGGAGAGTAATGAAAGCCCCTGCCTTCCAAAGAGCCCCTATGGGTCTTTTTATAGTCTTCCTTTGACCTGAAAATACTGAAATACCCCTGAGGGGTCTGCCAATAGCCAAATCCCGCTGTCATCCCAAGGGCATTTAGGTAATTTTTACCCCGGGATAATAATAAAAGAATCTCCTCTGGACTCCGGGTCCCACCACGTGGGCCCACTTGGCGAGACCCCCAGCCTAGAAGGCTCTCGCTGGGTCCCCTCTAGGCACGCCTTGGCGAGAACTCTTGCTAGGAAGGTTCTCGCACTAGGTAGTCATGATGCCATTGCGAATGAAGGCTCACCTAAGGCCTTCTCGCCTGCCCTGGTCGGTCGACGATCTCTCTGTCGGGGGCTCGACTATCTGCTCTGGTTTCCCCAGCTTTCGCCTGCCCTTGGCGGGAGCTCCTTCAGGGCGGAAGCTCCTCCGGCTTTGGACCCGAAACCTGTCGTGGCGCGAACGATATCGCCCACTGCCAGGCGGGAGCCTTTAAGGACGAAAACTCCACAATTATGCCTTAGGGTTAACCCAAGGCTAGCCCGAGGCTAGCCCAATTCCTCAGTGGTGTCTCCGGGTCCCACCCAGCGAATATGGGGTTGTACACTCTTTATATAACTCCTCAAGATTATCATGTAGAAAGGTAGTTTTGACATCCACCTGCTCAATATCCTGGTCTTGCCTTTCAGCGAGGCCAAAAATAACCCGTATAAATGACATCTTCGTAACTAAAGAGAAAATCTCATTGAAATCAACTCCATATTTCATAATGAAACCCTTCACCACTAATATGGATTTATATCTGAGTGGTGTCGATGGATCTCCTTATATCACTCTAAAGATCCACCAATTTTTCAAAGCATTCTTATCCTTTGGCAATTTTACTAACTTATAAATATAGTTCTCTTGCAAGGAATGTATCTCCTTCTACATAGAAACCATCCACAACTTCTTATCTGATCTCTCCACTATATCATCATAACTCTCAAGCTCCCCGCATCAGTCAATAAAATATATTCTATAGTAGAGTATTTTGAAGAGTGATTTCTTACTCTATCAGACTTCCATTGGGCGAGCTCAACTATTGGTGTAAGAATGTCATTAGTAATGTACTCTATAGGCTATCCATCAATAGTATCCTCATGATCTGGAAGTGTCTTAGTGTCATATACCGGCTCAAGCTCTGAGGAATCCTTAATGTCATAACCTCCAATCATAGAAGACTGCACATTAATGCGGGAGTCATTCTTTTCATGATCAACTATAGTCTGATCCTCAAAATATATAGCATCGTGAATATGTACAAGTTTCTTCTCAACCAGAATAAAGAACTTTTAGCTAAACTCACGAATATGTCTATATCCCGGAAAGACGCATTGTTAGGTCTTGGAATCTAACTTTAATTTCTTATTCTGAGGGACATGCACAAAGGCTCTATAACCAAAGACCATTATTTGACTGTATGAAAAATCCATCTCGTAGTGTATCCAAGAAAAAATATTCTCATGTAATACATAACTGGGAGATAGGTTTATGACGTGTGCAGCCATGTATTTCGTCTCACCCCAAAATATATTAAATAGTCTTGACTCATATAGCATAAACCTAACCCTTTTCATTTAGGTTCTATTCATTCTTTCAACTACGCCATTTAACTATGGCATCTTGGGGAGAGTCTTTTCATGTATATTCCTTTGCTCTATGCAGTACTCATCAAAGGGGCCAAAATACACTCCCCCATTGTCGAACCAGGTGCATTTTAGCTTTTCCCAAACTACCTCTCCACCTCAACATAATTTTTTTAAAAAGTAACGAGGAACTTATTATTGGTCGTAATATCATATACTCATAGTTTTCTTAAATTATCATCAATGAACGTCATAAAATAAAATGCTCCTCTTCTTATCTGGACCTTCAGAGGCCCGCAGACATCAGTGTGTATAAGCTCTAGCTGCTCGGATCTTCTAGTGGAAGTGTGGCTCTAGAATGCTACTCTATTCTATTTTTATCCATTCAATGATCATATCCACTCTAACTAATATATTGATAAATCAGAGATCATCTTCTATTGGGAGAGACATCTCAGGCTCTTATGGCTAATATGACTCATTCTCCCGTGTCATAGGGATGTGGATGCATCATCTTTAATAATGTTGTCATGGTCTTCCCTCCACATATAATAGACTAGTCTCTCTGTAACATCTAAACACTACTACCGTCACATTGATTAGCTTCCAAAAATCTTCACCAAAGACACTCAAATGTCCCTCATTACCTCAGCTTCCCAACTAAAATTGGGTTGAAGTGGATGCCAGGTATATGTCGCACGTCTCTAAGGATCATCAATCTTTTAGTGCTCATCTTCAGGTGCATGTATCCTTTTTCGATGACTTTAAACGTGTCATCATTGCCCAGCTTAAGCACTCCACAATCGTGAGTGATAAAAGTGGCAAAGAACTCTTATTATGGGAGACATGTGCAGTGGCCCTGAATCTATATTCTAGTTTCGACCATCATATAATAGTGTAGCTGTGACATTATCTCCAACTATGATGATATCATCCTCCTCTATAAATATAATAGTTGTAGTGTGACTCTCCTTCCTACCATCAGTATGCACAACTTTTTTTTTATTTCATCATTCTTTAGAGAATAACTGAACTTTTGAATATGCCTCTTATTATGACAATAGTCGCACTCAATGTTTTGATAACGTAAATTGAACTTCCTCCTTCTCTGGATCCTCTTGCTCTTCCTTCCTCTGCTCTTGCTCCTACCTCTCTCCCTAGGCTCAATAGAGAGGAAGTCAACTTGTTAAGAAGAGCCATATATTCCTTAAGACATCATTCTCGCCTCTTCATTAATGATACCACTCTTGGAAATCTTTATAATAATGATTCATCAGGAAGTGAGTTGATTTGATAAACACTAACCATCTCCCAAGAGACTAGAAGAGAGTTCAACAGCCACAGTGCATTGACCTCGTCCTCAAATGTTATCTTCATAGTAGTAAGTTGATAAATAATATCTTGGAACTCATTCACATGATCTGAGATATGTGAGCTATCTCTATACTTGAACTCTCCAAGCTTCTTAGGTTGATATAACTTGTTGATTTCAGTACTCTTAACATACAACATCTCTAAAGTCTTCCAAAAAATCTTCACCTCAACGGTACTTGCAACATAGTTGTAGATGTTTGACTCAACGAACCGTCTAATGAATACTTATAGCTTTCGGTGTTCCACCTTCTATTAATTGAGATCCATATCTTTGGGCATCTTATCAAAGATGGGTGTGCTCAACCCTTGGCTTAGATGAGGTCTTGCATCAATAACTGTCACTAATGATAATTTGCACTATTTAATTTTACCATTTGCTTTGAACTTGAACCTGAAGTAGACTTCATTGTGCTTTGTCAATTGATCAGACTGATCTCAGTTTTTTGAGACGATCGACTACTTCCAAAAATTAAATTAAAGAGGATAAGGAACAAACTAATTATCTCACCTACCGCACCTGATCACCAAACTAAAATATTTGATCAACTCGTCTCAAATCTCAAATACGTCAGCCTGATAACTGCTCTAATAATGAATCTTGCTCTGATAGCACTTGTTATGCTAGCGAGTATGCAAGTTCGGTCAAAACACCTACAAATTAGTTTGATCATGTACATGCACGACCAATTAACGGTTTGTCGGTACACAACCAAAGCAATGCATAAAAAAATAATAATAAAAGTAACACACATATTTAAGTGGAAACATAAAATGGTGAAAATCTCGGGACAATCAGAGTTCAATCCAGAAATCGCAATTAAAAATGTATAAAATTAATAGTCAATTACAAGACTTTCCCTCATTAATCCTTACAGGATCTTCACCACTTTGCACTACACAATATTATACAATAAATAGTAATAGAAAAATTGCAAGTTACCGAGAGTGACAGACAAGAAAAATTATATAAATTCTCTTCAAGATGCTTCTTCAAATTTTTGCCCAAATTAATTTGTTCTAGATCAAATCCGTGTAAGGTGGATAATTACTCGTCAACATCACACACTACAAAAAAACTAGCTACTTTTAGCAGAGAACTAAATACATTGCTCATTTTATTTAGCAACGAATTTAGAAACAAAATTTTTTTGTAGCTAATATGCTCGTAGCTAATTTTAGCAACAAATTATTCGTTTCTGTAATGCAATGATTTTTTAGCAAGCAAATTATTCCTAGCTAATATTTATCATTTTATTTAATAATTTTATTACATTAAAATAACTTTTAGATACAATAAAAAAGATTCATTTATTTGTAACCACTGAGATTCGAACCTGAGACCTATCGTAAACAATCCAATCATTATTATCAACTGATATAAAATATTTATCTATTTTCAAATGACAATATTTATACAAATATAAACATTATATATATATATTTAAATATTTATTTATTTATAACACTCTTTATTTATAAAATTATATAAACAAATGTAAATATATATTTATACAATATGTATTTATAATTGGTTATATATATATAATATATATATTCTTGTATATTTATAATATATATTGTTCTTTATAATATATATTCTTTATATAATTTATATATATTTATAATTATTTTATTGAATATTAATAATTATGAATATTTATAAGTACTTAAATAATTTATAAAAATATAAATTATATAAAAAATTAAATATTTTTTATTTTGTTGAATATAAATAATTGATACTATTTTATTAATATATATAGACAACAAATATGTTTTATGAGAGGGGATAGAAAAATAAAATATTATTATTTGTAAGAAATAATAAAATGATATTTTTTGTAAAAAATATTTTTTTTCACAATAAATATTTTGCAATAAAAAAATTGTTACTATTTTGCAACAAAAAATATCGTAACTATTCAAGCTTGACGGCGAGATTACACGAGAGAATGAGCAGCTCGACGAGATTTCACGGGAGAGAGAGGAGCTCGGCTTGATTGAACGGAAGAGTGAAGAGTTTGGCTTGATTTGGGGACAATCGACATTAGGTCTTCCATTAAATATCTCATGCAATTTTTTTATTAAAGAGGCTAATGAAATAAAATTGGAGGGAAACAAAAATTTCTCTCCATAAATATTTTAATGCAAAAATATTAGCATGAGATTTTTGAAAAGAAATAGTTCGTTGCAATTTAGCAACAAGTATTTAGTAACAAAATATTTCGTTGTTATTTGCAACAAAAAATTTCGTTGTTATTTTTGTAGCTAAAAACAAATATTTTATGTGTTGCTAAATTCGTTGCTAATTAGCAACAAACTAGTTAGCATTTCTAATTTTCATTGTTAATTCATGTTTTTCTTGTAGTGACAGAATGACGTTCGAAAACTCTCTCAAAATAAGACAATAGTCATAATGGTCTCTCTAGAAAATACTCCAATGTTTGAGTTTGGAGAGAAGTTGATGTCTTCCTCATCCTCCATCATGACTATTTATAGGGCCAAATTCACATTGATAGTGGTGGCCGTAGATGTCTTTGGGATAGCCGTGGATGAAGCTTCCCTTGACCTTTTTCCTAGAAGATTCCCTCAAAAGCACGTGTTAATTTCATGAGTTACCTCTTTTTCTACTTTGCATGAAATACATGCTTGAAAAATATGACCAAGAAATGATTAATCATTTTCACACTTAAGTGAAAAATATCTGTCATTTCATACGTAGTTACAAACTACTGTGCAGCGGGGTCTGCAACGCCCAAATTTCATAGGTTCCGTTTTTATTCAGGACAAAAAAATTTCTGTCTTTGTGACGAATAAATTTTGGGTGGGTCTGGCTCACCGTGAGCAAAGAAATCAGGGCCGTGCACTCGCACATCAAATTAGCCGCACGATTTTTGATGTGCGAGTGCACGACACTGATCTCGCACTCACGATGAGCCACACCCACCCAAAAATTACTCCTTTGTGACGGGCATGTAGCATGTGAAACATTAAGCCATCTTTATTTTCGCACAATTTCTTGCAACCACAATTTCTTGCAACCAATATTTAAGCTATCACCGCCAAGGCGCCAAATGGCGCTTTAAAGGCATATCTAAAATAATATTATTAATAAATACATAAATCAAAGCTTTTATTAATGTGGAGCCAATCCAGGGGCAGCCGTTTCAGTGGGATAAATCAATGGGCTACAAAACCACTAATTACGATTTAACACTTTCAACAACCACAAATCTCCAACCTTTCCAAAACTTTCCTTTCTGACCCATCAATCTATGGGCTAATTTATACATTTATTATTCCTTTTATAGGATTAAAAAAATATAACTGAACAAAGTAGAAATGAAAAAAAAAAGTAAATATTAAAATAATTAAATTTGAATAAATTTAAAAGATAAAACGACTATGCTTTCAAATATTGCGCAAATAGAATGGCTCGAGCAGTTCTAAGGCCTCGTTTTTGAATGTACTACAATGTCTAAGTAACTTTATTTACTTTTATGCTGAAAACGAGCTTTATTTTCTTGATGAAGGTCACTATCCTTGAGTGAAAACGCTGCGCTAAATTAATGGAGATCAAAATTAAATTAAAATTGAGCCAACCCTAAATTGAGAAGTAAAATTGAGCCAACCCTTCAGACAACCATTTATTTTCTTGAGTGCAAGAATTATCCTAAGAATACCAAAATTGAGAAGGAAAATAATTAAAAATAAATTAAATAATGTTTTATATAAACTCTAAATTACATATAATATTTTTGTTGTATCTACACTATATATTATAATTTAAACTTTAAAGTGAAGGTTTATCATTGCATCATTAAATTAATTTTAATAGTTGATTTTTTTTAGTAATTTTAAATTATTTATTTAAAATTTTGTTAAAAATATTAAATCGATATTTTAAAAAAATTAGGCTTGAACATGAAATCAAATGTGTTTCAGCACCTTTTACCAACTACACTAATTAATATTTATTAGAAAATATATAATATATGTTTATATTACGAGTGATAGGTATGAGACTCTATCCATATGCCCAATCATGACAGTACTCTGGCTATCACATTGTCTCTCCACGGGAAATACTTGTGTCAGGACCGTGCATGGAGGATGCTTATGGTCCTGCATCAATGAGGAGCCTGTAAAGGAGGTGGGACTCATGCAATTTTGACTTGTGTCATACACTTTTGCGCAAAGCTCTCATAATTTATGGCTCCTCATTGGTTATCCTGAGGATTTTTTTTTTCCACGGCCCTAACCTAAAAATTAATCCAGCATGAAGGCGTGACCGCCACTCACAAACTCAGGCCGCCCACTTCACTCATAAATTTAAATCTAATATTAAAAATTTGTGCGAGAGAGAACGAAGAGAGAGGTGAGAGAGATGAGATTTACTTAAAAAATATGGATGGCTAAATATTTGTGCGACAGAGAGAAGGGATCTTGAGACTTGAGAGATAGGGGGATTTATTAAAAAAAAGGCTGGAGAGAGAAGGATTGAAGAGAGGCGAGAGAATGATTTAAAATATAAGAATATTTTGAGCAATCATCATAATATTTAAAGAAAGTTTTTTTTTCCTCTGTTAATATAGTATAGATGAGGGACAATACTACTATTATCAAATATTATACTACAATAATATAGAGCAAAATAATTGTATTATTTTATTTAAGATTGATAGGGTCTCGTGAAATTTCTGAGCTGAACCAGTCCAAATACAAGGGGGCTTAACCGGACCAGTAGCACACAGAGAATCACAGGCACCAAAGAAGACCTGTAGAGCGTGCCAGGCCAGCGAAAAATGCGCAAGGCTGCGCGTGCGCAACGCGCAAGGCTGTGCGCGGCCGGTCCTCAGGTTGCGCCCCGCGTGGCCGCGCTTCGTGCGCCCGTGCCCGAGCGCACCCGCGCGCCGGTGGCGGCCCCCGCCGCCGCCAGAGACCTCCGCCATTCCTGGTTGCCTCTGGCCGCCGCCGCCTCCTCCAGGCACTTTGCCCGGGCAGCCCGAACTACTCGGGGGGAAGGGAGCACTCTTGTCATTTGAGCAAAATTGTCAATCCGCGTGATCGAAACGGAGTGTCATCATTCGTCAACACAAATCACTACCCGCCGCAATTACCACTGTGACCCTCCAGAAATTATAAATAGGTCGTCATATCTTCATTTCAAGCCAAGCAACTCTAGAGACAAGAGAGAGCTTCGACGTTATCCGGCAAGATCGTGGACTTAGACCGATTCTCCGCTCAGGAAAACACTTTGCTCTCCTCTTTGCGCCACGGTTTCCTCACGCCTCAATTGACGTCAACCGCCTCCGCGAGAGCGCTCCATTCTAGGCTCCGCATCAATGAGAGCGCTCCCTCAAAAAGCTTCGTGGACTTAGAAGATTTTCCAGCCGGAACACTTCAACTAAAGTTCCGTGAGTTCAATGTCATCTCAAGGCCGGAGCGCGTCCATCAAGGCTCTGAGGACTTAGTCGTATCCTCCTCGTCACAGTTCATTTTTTATACTTGTAACGGAGTAGTGACCTGTCGCCCTCCGAGATCAAACTCCAACCCTTGTAAACACACGAGATCTAGTAGAATTTGGCTCGGCACAGATCCAGCCACGTGGTTATTCTCCATTTACGGGTTTTCCACTTTAAAAAGCTTTCTTGTCATTTGTTGTGGTTTTCTTTAACTGCTTGTGCGCCCAGTTCGACACCAAGCTAAGACAGTTCGATTCTCCAGACCGGGGAAAAAGCATGGCGACCCACAACAGTTTGGCGCCATCTGTTGGAAGGTGTTCCCAGAAGCTCTGACAAATCTCAGCATTCCTCCAAACTGACAGCAATGACAAGAAGAAATGCGCGCACTACTAATGGCGCGACCCCGTAAGAGCTCAGCGAAGCGGCCACGACCAACTCACTTGTTGGCAGCGCTCTGCTGCCCAATGGAATGAGCGTCGCTGTCACTCCTACTGATGCGATAAAAAAGCGCGTCAGGTTGATGGAGGAACGCCAGACTGATATGCTCACCCTCTTATAGAGGATGGAAGTGTCCAACCCTCCCCACGCAGGAATCGCGCGCGAGGCACGACTAGTGGAGGCACTAGAGCACGTCCCTTGTCAGGGTGCGGCCAACTCGAAGGATATCCCGGCCAAAGAACTCTCCGACGAAGCTAGCTCTATGCATGTCGCCTCAAGGCCAGAGCCCTGAGCCGACGCTCAGCCTCACCCTCGATCGATGGAAGTAGATGCCCAGCAAGACAACCGTAGACTCTCCCGCCAAGAGTTCAGAGACATGATCGAGGAAGAGTATGCCCAGGAACGGTACCGCCCCGTAAACGCATGGCGCTCCTTCCACCATGGGTCCCCGCTCGCTCCCCAAGTCATGATGCCCCCGTCCTACACGGGTTCAAGCTACCGCACTTCGAGGCCTTCAATGGAGGAGAGGACCCGCTAGAACATGTGAATCATTTTGATACAATCATGCGCCTCTTCGGCACGCCAGATCAATTGTTGTGCCAAGTCTTCTCCATGAATTTGAAGGGGCAAGCACACACATGGTTCTACTCCCTATGATAGGAGCAATCCACAACTTCAAGAAGCTCACCGCCTCTTCATCGATCAATTCATAGTCAACCGACGGATCTTCAGAGATCCCTCGCATCTCTCCGACAGTCCCCATCTACATCGACCTCGTTCACCGGGTTGAAGCACAAATCACGGCCGACGAAGCCATCAAAGCCCACCGCCAGCAATTTGAAGGGTCTTCCAAGGAGAAGAGGAATTCAGAACCCGTGCCTCCAACACACTATCAGAACGAAGATCGTCTTGATACTTTTCACCAGGACCAAGGACCTCCCGACACTGGGAATTTACCCTGTTTAATATTGCCCAGGCATAGGTACTCATGGCCATCCAAGACTCCGGCATACACCGACGTTCGAAGTCGTTGCCCCCATCCCCGCTCTGCATGGATGAACTTCAGTTCTCCTAAATGCCTGAACAAAGATTCTCCTCCATCCCCGCTCAAGGAACGGGTCGGAAAGGGCACGTCGCCTCCAAACCCTCAGTGGTCTGTGGCGCTCCCGAAAATGCGAGTAAACAAGCAACACTCAAGCAAGGCGCTGCCTACCGAAGAAAATAAGCACGCGCTAAGACACAATCAAAGAAAACGGATCCAAAAGCAAAATGACTCTCCACTCAAATGAAAAAAATGTCGCAATGGCTACATCATCATAAAAACATACAACGGTGCAAAAGAACGCCTACAACAAGAAAAAGGGAGAAAGCACAAACAAACTTGGGAATAATATGTACCAAGGATCATCCATCCACGACAGTATCATCGTCGTTGTCTGAGGCGTTCTCCACACCCAAGGTTTTGCGCTCCGAAAACCTCAATGTCGCGTGAAACCCCTTGCCGAAGCCCAGGGAGTACGCAGCTTTGCACTCATCCTCTACAAGTGGATCAACCTTCGTCGCCATCATCTTGGAGAGCGCCTCTTCCGTGATGCGAAACTGCTCCACCTCGAAGTCGTGAGAAGACCTGTACTGGGCCATAGTAGTCGCACGCACGACTTCAACCTCCTCCCGCTCAGAAATCAACCGAGCGTTCTCTTCCTTCACCTGCTCGATCTTCGCCTCCTGCTGGCATATCACGACATCAATCGCATCAATGGGGCGAACCGCCTCCGCAAGAGTCACCTCAGAAGAAGGAAGCCTCCAGCAAATAACATCGATCTCAAAATCGGTGGCGTTCGACTTGGCCCGAAGAGACTACACCTCGGGCTGAGGAGAGGACAACTGAGGTTCCACATTGACCTCTTTCTTCTTCCTCCGGGCTTCCGCCAACAAATCCTGGGATACGACCAACTTCTCTCGCAAATAAAGAAAATCGATCTTTGTGGTTACATAGGTGTCATTCCACGAGAGTGCAATATTACGAGCCTCGTCAAGCTACAAGCACCGGAGGCAAACTACCTTCATGCACAACACAAGACAAAAGTGAAAAAGTATCGGGGGGGGGGGGGGGGTAGCTGACATACCTTTCGGTGAAGCGCTTGATAAACAGAGCACTCTCGGCCCTTCCCCCTCCCCATCTCCAACAGCGTCCCCGGGTACACTCGAGAAGCTGACACGATCGCAGGAACCTCTAGTGCATCCTCAGTCTCCGCAGACTGAAGATCAGCAACCAGGTCATCTAGACAATCGTCGGCAATGTCAATGATGACCTCGAGGGCAGTAGGGGATGACCCACCTTCTCCCCGCCGTTGCGAAAAGTCCAGCCCTTTATTATTGCCTCGCTCCAAGGGTACGACATAACTCTGCCCCACATCCGTTGAAAGGCCCGCTAGAACTAGCCGCTTCTCGACAATGAATGCAATGATCATATAAATAACGACCTCCAACTTGCGCGGATCCTCGAAGCCCAACAACAGAATAAAGTCAAGCTATTTCCCCATAAGACGATGACAATGGTTAGAAGGATTCCGCCGGACCTCAGGGGCAGCTCTAAATGGTTCTTAATGAATCCGTGCATTGTCCCTCCATGAAGATGATCGGTCTTATCCTCGAACGACAACCACCTCTTATAACTTTGGATTTCGACCCGATCGTCTGGGCCCGAGAAGACCTTGCACCATTCGCGGAAAAGGAGAACTGACATTCGAGAGCCATGCTCCCGAAAGAAGCAGAGCAACCCCATGATCCTTGTCAGACCCACTAGAGAAAACTGCGTCACAACCATAACGCAAAATCTCAATACAACGATCACCTCCTCAGCAACAGGGATCCGAAAACTTGCCTTCAAGCACCCCTCTGTAATCGCAAAGTGTCCCACAGGAGGGAGTTGAACGTGCTTCATCGGGGACGGGATCACGATCTCGACGTCCTCCAAAATTTTGAAGCGCTTTCTCCAACTGCCCACGCGGGCAGAGGTCAAAGACGATGGAAGACGCATCGATCGTTGTGGGACATCTCCCTTCAACACTTGCAAATTATAAAGATAGACGGGCATCAACACAAACACAAGCCAAACAAAAAGACACCTCATCGTGGGAACCGCCACGATTGCAAAGGCGGCCCTGAACGCAAGCAAGCGGACAACCCGACGCAAGCAACCCCCGCGGGAGCACACACTGGCGGCCCAAACCACGGTCGCGCACAAGTGCGGCCAGCCCCGCACACACCTGCACATACACGTGGGCGTGACCAGCACCACACACGTCCGGGAACACGCGCGGGCAGCAACACACGCATGCATGGACATTGCCAGCCCCGCACGTGTTGGCACGACCAGCCCCACACGTGCACGGGTCACGCACTCGAGGAGCCCCGCACATCCCGGTCGCGCGCACGCGTGCCTCCTTGGGCGCGACCGACTTCGCGCGTGGGCGGCCTCCCCCCGCACACCGCCTCCGTGCTCGCCATCCCTTCCGTCGCACCGACATCGTTCCGCGAGGAACCTTCATCGACACTTTCTACTGCTCGCCTCGCTCCACACTTCCAAGTCCCAAAAAAACTGACCTTGTTCGAGGGAGACATGACGACCGTGGAGATCCGCTAACTCCGAGCCAAAGTCTGCATGCTCCGAAATCTCTGCAACAACGTGAGAAAAGAACTAACCGACCATCTATAATTTATAGGCCTTATATGAGGACTCATAATCAAAGGCGTCCCGATTTGCAGGATATTTCTTGCTAGATTTTCCTGTCTCAAAACATGCAACGAATAAGCCTCAACATTTGACTGACATCTCGCAAAGTATGTCTAGTAGTCTTCTGGTTATTGGAGCGCTCCGGGAGATGCTAAAAATTTCCGCGTTCATCACATCGCGGACCAAGACTCGCAAATTTTTGGGTGCATTTGATTGGGTTCCCGTGAAATTTTTGAACCGAGCCGGTCCAAGCACAAGGGAGCCCAACCAGACTAGTAGCATTCAGAGAACCACAGGTACCTAAGAAGACCGGGAGAGCGTGCTAGGCCCGCGACCGAGCGCGCACGGTTACGCCCCGCACGACTCGCACGCGCACGAGCCTGCGCGCGCGCAGCTCGCAAGGCTGCGCGCGGCCAGCCGCCCGTGCTCCGCCTGCAGCCCCTGCCACCGATGGTCGCCCCCGCCGCCTTCGGCCACCTTTGGTCGTCGCCACTGCCTCCGGACACCTTGCTCGTGCCGCCCGAACTGCCCGGGGGAAGGGGGCATTCTCGTCATTGCAATAAAATTGGCAATCTTCGTGATCGAAACAGAACGTCATTCGACAGCACAAATCACTCACCGATGCAATTACCACTGCGACCCTCCAAAAAACGATAATTAAATTCCCAGACCTTCATTTCAAAGAGAGAGCTCTGAGGTACTCTGACGAGATCATGGACTTAGGCCGATTCTCTGCTCAGGAATTCACTCCGCTCTCCTCCTTGCGCCACGGTTTCCTCATGCCTCAAGTGACGTCAACCGTCTCCACGAGAACACTCCCATCTAGGCTCCGCATCAACGAGCACGCTCCCTCCACCAAAGTTCCGTGAGTTCAACGTCATCTCTAGTCCATAGCGCTTCCATCGAGGCTCCGCGGACTTAGTCATTTTCTCCTCATCACAATTCATTGTCTACACTTGTAACGGAGTATCGACCTGTCACTTTCCGAGATCAAACTCCAACACTTGTAAACACACAACATCTAGTGAAATTTAGCTCGACACAGATCCAATCACGTGATTTTTCTCTCTTTCCTTGTTTTCCACTTCAAAAAGTGTTCTTGTCATTTGCTGCAATTTTCTTTAACTGTTTGCGCGCCTCGTTCGACTCTGAGCTAAGACAGTCCGATTCTCGAGACCGGAAAAAGAGCCGGGCGTCCCGCAACAAACATCATTAAATAAATCTCATAAATCATCATTAAATTATTTTTTTACCTAATTCTGTTGCCTTCCACGCACAGAGAGAAGAACAGAGAAGGAAGGCAGAAGAACAGCCGAATTTTGAGTCAGAAAACAAGTAATCAACTCACTAATAATACTATAATGAAGTAATTAATTATATCACTAATAAGATCACAATTAAGTAATTAACTCATTACTCCATTCGATTAGACGAAGATAACCGAACAAAATCATCTCAGTGTTGCCTGCCATGAGAGAAGAAAGACGTGCAGAGCAGCCCAGATACAGAACCAGCAAAAACGTGACTTTTATAGAGGAGCATACAAAAAAACAGAGGACGACATTTTTAAATACACAACTACTACTAGTCTCTATTCCAGGAATCCAGTCCTCGTGAGCACCGCATCCCTAACCTTGCGCTGGTCCCGCCCCTTAAGCGTCCTCCCTGCGCCCTCGCATACAGAGAATGATGAGATCTGACTCCTCGCCATCTTCTTCGCAATCCACACGTGTGGAGGCACTCTGTCCTCCTCGTCATCTTCATCCTCCTCTTCGAACCCGTCGTCCCTTTCTCCTTTCTTGTAGATGTTAGCCCAGTTAGGGATGTTGACAGGCGCAGACTGTCGAATCACCGCCGCCGCGCTCTTCGCTTCTCCAAGTTCGTTTGGCTTCCTGGTTTTCGGGCTATCGCCGCCGCTCGCCATGATCACAGGCCAAACCTCCTCCTCGTCGAAATCTTCCTCCATGTAGCAGAGAAAGAAAGGGGGACAAAATGTCAAAAACCAAACTTAGAATTTCGAAATGGATAGTTCTGCTTCGATTCTCCCAAGGCATGGGAATTTATGTAGATGGGGCTGATCTGCCCCTGTTTCCACAGCAGGGCAGAAAGGAAAGGTATTTATTTGGTAGATGGAACAGGGGAAGGCAGGTGCTGTGTTTACCGCAACAAGGAAAGATTTTGGGCGCAAATTCAGAGACGACAAGTACGAATCTCCCTGTGAGGATTTATTAACCGAGGACAGAGCAGTGGGGATGAAGAAAATGTTTATTTGGGCAACAATAGCTTATGGTGATTGGTGTTGAAGTGCACAATAGCTCTGTTGCGGACTAATTCGGCGTCCCGTTCGGATCAGAATAAGCTGGACTGCCTTAGCTCTCAGGACGGTCGAGCGCGCACACAGTCAATGAAAAGAGAGAGTTGACACGAGAGATTTTAACGTGGAAAAACCCCTCAACTGGATAAAAAACCACGTGATCGGATCTGTGCCGGTTAAAGTCCACTATCAAGTTGTTGTTACAATGTGTTCGGAGAATCGAGGGCGACAGACCGTTTCTCGTTACAACTTGGAGGTGAGAGAGAATTTCTGACTCGCAACGGGCAACAGGCTGCGTCGAGGGAGTGTTAGACGCTAACTTAGTGGCCGACGTGTTTGAGCGTTGGTGATGGTTGTCTTCTTCCCTTCTCCGCGCACTTGGTGACTTGGCTCGTAGACGGCTTGAAGATGACTTGAGGGAGGAGTTCGGCAGAGCTCTGGCTTGAGGAAGAAGATGACTCCGGGAGCGAAAAAGTGAGAAATTAGGAGGCATGAGGCTCCTTTTATAGCCTCCGGGAGGTGGTTATGACGGCCCCCACCCTTCAAGAGGCGGCGGTAGTTGACGGCGGCGGTCGGCGGCGGGCGGCGGCGGTCGGAGGCGGGTGACGGCGGCGGGCGACGGCGGCGGGCGACGGCGGCGAGCGGTGGTGGTCGGTGGGCGGTAGCGCTGTCGGCCGGACGGTAGTTGTTAAGTAGGGGGCAACCATGATCTCTCTTTTTGTGGCGGAGATCATGGGGAACTGGGTTGACCTGTCAAAACCATGATCTCCACCATAGGAGGGATCATGAGGGAGATGGTTAAGTGCACACCCAAGCCTATAAATGGGACTTCATCCCCATCAATTGCCCCCCAGATCCTCTATTGTCAGAGGTTTGCACAAGCGAGAAAACGAGGATTTTCACTCATTTCCTTCGACTATGACGACGTCCAACGACATGCCGAAATGTCCGCGAGTGGTGTCCGACGAGCCCAGGTAATATGTTAAAAAATCTGAGTGGGAGAGGGTGGATGGCGCGCCCATGGCTAGACGACGTGAAAACGCACGGGCACGTGAGGGGCGCACGGACCGAGTTGCGCGGGGCGCGCATCCGGCCGCGCGCGCTGCAGTGCGGGCTATTGAAGCCCGGAAAATTCCCTACCAGAGAATTCAGATCAAGGCAACCTAAGGTTACAGATTCTACGGTCTGACGTCACAATTTAAGTGGCTAGCGAGAAAGAGGAAACTATCTACAAGCACACCCCAAATGCTCCAGTAGGGAGGTCCCACCACGTACCCGAAAGTTTGGGAGAAACTTCCCCTCCATAACCAAAAGGCTGGGCGAGGTACTAGGCAGGCATAGACTGGGAGAGTATCCACTTGGCGGGAACCTCAACCTCTTCCAAATGCCATTTTCTAGTACCCCCTGGGGGGGCGATTTATAGAGAAATCCTGGGGGGGGGGGGGTATAGACGAGTATCCAGCCTCTGCTAGCGAGTATCTATGGCTACTCGCCCATACTTGGGAGGTACTCGCCTCTGCCCGCCCAAGCTCGCCTCTGCCCTCCCAAGCTCGCCTCTGCCCGCCCAAGCTCGCCTCTGCTCACCCAATGGCCTGCAAATAGCCGTCTGCTTTAGAAATTTTGATCTTGACGAATTACGGGTTATACATGCGCACTGCAGTGCGCACTGTAGTGTTATTGCGCGCTCACTGTAGCGCGCTACAACACATGCACTAATGTAGCCCGCCACAGTGCGCGCAACTGTAGCGCGGTACAGTGCGCGCGCTATAGTTGCACACATGACTGTAGCGTGCTACAGTGCGCCCGCACTGCATGCGTAGCAGCTTGCATGCGCACGGCTGTGCGCGCGCAACAGCGCGCATGCGTAACAATGCACGCGCACCTGTATGGTGACCGCACCTGTGCATGTGCGCCTGTGCGGGGCCTGTAGGAGCTATTTTTTATGCGTGCGCGGGGGGGGGGGGGGGGGGGGGGGGCTCGGTTTCGAGGGTCTCTTTGTTGCGGGTTATTCTTCTCACACTGCGTCCAATTTTTCCTTCTTTTGTGCACAGGGCTTGAAGCGTTCTGCGAGACCACTACGTTTGCGCTCTTCTCTTACTGAGGATCAAAGTGTTACTTGGAGGAAAGTGTTCGTGCTACATGCCGATTTTGAAGTGAGAATTCCGCATGTCGAGGAGAGGGTGCAGAATCCCCCTCGAGACTGGCTGACAGTCTGCGAGAGTACTTTAAGGTGGTGACCAAGATTTTGAAGTTTTGCAGGGTGCCGATCTCCCAGTTCACCTCCTTGGGAGTAGTGCGCCTTATGGGCATGGTTGTTTTCTTCAATGAGCATGGCTGGAGACTTACTTTGGAGTACTTCCGAGAGTTGTGCGATGTCTGCTCTGATGGTGGGGAGAGCGTGGAGATCTACAACAACAAGAGTTGAATTGATTTTGAGGCTCGGGTAGATCGTCGTCACGGGAACACCTTTTTTGCTACATCAGGAACCCTTGGGGCCTACCAGAGGTATGGAACTTTCTTCCTGATCGTTGTCGTCTCCAGAAGGGGAAGGAGAGGGAATTTTCCCCGGTGCTGGGGTTTTCGGAGCCCCGTGAATTGGCCAACCGCGTGTTCAGCATTTTATCGTTTGTGGAGGAGAGGCGTCTGTTGTAGTGCGACATTTCTTCAGATTCTTCGTAGAGTATCGAGGCACCCTCCGATGGCAGTCATAAGAGAAATACTAGCGCGACTTTTTCTAGTGGTGTTGAGATGACGGATAGGGCTGCTCCTTCGGTTGCCCGAGATGATACTAACCCTGAGGTTCAGGTACTCGAGCGTCCGGTGTAACACCCCAAAATCCCAAAAGCCCAAAATGGAGTTAAGGCAGGGCAACACGACCTGGGACACGGGCGTGTCCCAAAGCGTGTCCTGCTCTGGGTTGGGGCACACGGCCAAGGACACGGGCGTGTCCTAGGCCGTGCCCGTCTTTAGATAAAATCCAGGGAGCCCCACACGACCAATGACCCGGGCGTGTCAGAGGTCGTGTCCTCCTCGGGTTTGTGCGACCTAGTGAACACGGCTGGGCAAGGGCGTGTCTGCAACTGTGTCTAGGCATACGGCCTGTGACACGGGCGTGTCATATGGCCGTGTCCTTCTCTGGAATTGCCCAGGCAGTGAGGCCTGGTGAACACGGGCCAGACACGGGCGTGTCTGAAGCTGTGTCAGGGCACACGGCCTATGACACGGGCGTGTCACATGGTCGTGTCTCGTTCTGGATGAGTCGGTTCGTGTACTGCTTGCAGTACATGGCCTGTGACACCGGCGTGTCACAGGCCGTGTCAGCCCAAAAAATAGACTTTTGAGGGCGATCAGTGGCCGTTCGTTTCCTTCATCCTGGATCCTGTGGCACAGGTTATTCCCAGCTGTATTAAGTCATGGAAAATAATGGTCAAATCAAATTGGGAAGTCAGGATTTTTTGGTGAACAGACATTTTTATCCTAGATGAACTTCAGATAATTTATTTAGACCTAATGGACCAGTAGTTAATGTTCAAAGTGACCTAGGTCACTTGATTAATTAATTTAAATTATGGTCCAAAATAGTTAGAAAAATTATGGAATTCTGATTGATCAATATTAAACACATTAAAAACCCATGATAAAAATTTGGAGGTATTTGGCCCAAGGAATTAAAAGTCATCTCATATGGGTTAGAATTAGGTTATGGGCTGCGCTTAGTAAAAGTAATAAAAAGCTTTAGCGTACTCAGGGTGATGAGATATAGTTAAATTATGAGATGTATTGGGAAGTTAAAACTCTGGTTTGTATCACAAGTATGTCACTACATGGTAACGAGTGTTAGAGTGTAAGTCACAAGGAGAACAACTATAACAGGGTTCGGCAGAAGACCGTCGCTCTCCCAATTAGCACCTTAAGTCATTATGTTAACTAAAGAGTAATAACGAGATTGGGGTATTAATAATGATCATACACTAATAAAAGTAAGTGTCCTTAAGAAATGGAGCTTTGGGCTTCAGCCCATCGTAGTTCCTAGTGCTCTCGAGAGTGTAACACCTCTCCAGTAATGACTGTATAATATGGGTCCGGTCTGGGCCCCACAACATACAGACGCCACAGCTTCAACATTATAAGATGATATTAACTACTCGATCTCAAAACTCAGAACAAAACACAGCGGAAACAAAACAAACAACTAAAAGTTATCCACCACTAACAGGAGTATCAAATGGCCTTAAGGCCTTACACAAAAAGAGTCCAAAACATAAAGACCACAAGGTCAATCATCAACGTGCAAAAGCACTCCTAAGCTACCTCGGCGTGCAAGCCGGACAACGTCTAAAACATGGATCATACAATCACAGGAAGCAAACTAAAAATACAACAACACTTCATGAGGCTTGGGGCTTTTCGCCCGGCGCACTAGCTCCCGCTTGCGATCCTTGCCCTGTAAAGATTTGAAGTAACGTGGGTCAACAAAGCTGACCTCTACTGTGTAACCAACACATCTCCTCCCGGCCGCCCCTAACGGACCCCGGGGTACCCCTCCAACCTGTAAGTCAGCACTTCGTATACCATATACATAAATATATGAAGCTTTAAAACATGTTTGGTTGTCTCAAACAACAAATACGTTTTCTATGTTGAGAACAGTGCGAAAGGGGCCTGCTATGCAACATGTATGCAAACCCGGGCTTCGTCCATGACACCCTATCTCGTATGCATCTAACACATCATCAAATAACTGGGTACTTCCGTTTCCCCATTGGCATAAAGCCGCAAACAAAAGGGAACTACTATGTCCCTAACGGCCCAAGCGCCATTACACAGAAATCTTACAAAGGCCCCACCCGCACATGGGTCTTAAACCCCGGGCTTGCCTGCAAATTCTGACTTCTCACGTCAGGATTCCATCTCTCACACAAACTAATTCTAAGAACTCTTGCTGGACCCCACCCGCTCATGGCTTCATTACCCGGGCTTGCCCTATGCTCGACATTCTCGTCAGTCTCATAGAAGGGGACAAGTCGCTGGGACACTCTCCCCACATGACTTGCACGTCACAGGATTGCCAGCCGACCACGGATACATAGCCACACCTTAACACATCACAACCATAAACTTTCCCACCCTAATCAACCATGTGTACTGCAACGTTCCCGCGCACTAAGGAAACCATCTACCGCCAAAGTGGAGCTAACTTTGTCCGGTTCCGGCTACGAGTACTCACACAAAAAAAGGGGGGAAATGCATACATCACAACGACATCTTGCTGCAACGAATTTCTACTGAATCCTCAAGGCTCGCTATGCAACATCACCGAGTCGGACTAACGGTCGCGACTACGGCTTCACCCACAATGCCTAAACAACTAACAGAGCGGATCTCTAATGCAAAATCATGTCGGGGACGGACACAATCGACCCAGAGGTTCCTCTTGAACTATGGTAACCCAAACCCCTCTCATTTAAGAGATCTGGAGCCCAAATCTGAAAAGAAAAGATGCTAAACATGCATCCTAAAAACCAAGAGGAGAAGTGTTGTCACCTTACGACCTCTCTTCCTAGCCATGGAGAAGCTTGGTTGGATGAACACCACCGCAATGATCTTGCCTTCGCGGATCTGGACTCCGCTCGCGAAACGGGGCTCCGAAGATTCACCGACGGCCGGAGTTGACCTCCTTCCTCCTAGTTCTCCCATCTCTCTAAGATTTTAGAAAGAGGATGAAGATGGAAAATGAGGGTTTGAAAACCCTATTCTGGGCCTTAAATCCAGCAAAGACCACCCACAAACCTTGGATCCAAAAAGAAGGAAACAGACGGCCACGATTCACCCTGAAAATAAATTTCCTGGGCCGAACATTGCTTGTGACACGCCCGTGTCTAAGGCCGTGTCTCTCATTCGCCGTCAAACTAAAAAATCCCGACCAGGACACGGTCTGTGACACGGCTTTGGACACGCCCGTGTCTCAAGTGACACGCCAGTGTCAAGGCCCGTGTCACGACCCGTGTGCCCCAAACGACACAGAAACAAAATGTCCCGAGAAGGACACGGCCATGTGACATGCCCGTGTCACATGCCGTGTGCTAGACACGCTTGGGACACGCCCGTGTCTCTAGCCGTGTAACTTCCTCAACACAAACTAGCAAACGAACCCGAGCAGGACACGACCATTGACATGCCCGTGTCTCAGGCCGTGTGCCCTCACTCAACGCTGGAAAAGCGTTGAGTGCTCGGTGAGGCGTTGAGTGACCGACATGCCCCTGGGACACGCCCGTGTCCCAGGCCGTGTTCCCTGTCTCAACGCTCGTCGATCGAAATTTCGCCGACCACATGATCTCATCGATCTCAAGCACGACACGCCCTGTGACATGCCCGTATCACAGGCCGTGTCAACCTAGCCAGAACCCATCTTGGCCTGAATAATGCCAACCGTTCCCCTTTTAAGTTTTTGGGGCGTTACAATTCCTCCCCCCTAAAAGAATTTCGTCCCGAAATTTAAACATGGAAAGTACGCAAAACTTAAATGGTACCTGAGAAGAAAAGCTCGGGGTACTCCTCAAGCATGACTTGCTCTCACTCCCACGAAAGCTCCTTTCAACCATAGTTGTCCCAACGAACTTTTACGAGTTTAACCTCCTTGTTCCGCAACTGCCGAATCTCTGAATCTTCTATACTGATTGGACGAACTCGCGTCCTCAAGTCCTCTTCTATTGGCACTGCTGCTGATTCGATCACCACGCTAGCCTCTACCAAAGCTTTCCTCAAGACGGAGACATGAAATACATCGTGTAATCCACTCAGCTCCGTGGACAATGCCAACCAGTACGCTGCTTCTCCCACCCGTTTTATAATCACGAACGGTCCCAAAAACCTCAGACTCAACTTCTTGAGTCGGCGAATCCGCGAAACGCCTTTGAACGGCTTGATCTTTAGATAAACCCAGTCGCCTACCACGAACTCCAAATTCCTGTGGCAAGCATTAAAATACTTCACTTACCGATCTTGAGCTACCTTCATGCGCTCTTGAATGGTTCGCACCAACTCACATGCGTCTGCTACAACTTTTTACCCAAAAGCTTGGTGTCTCCCGCCTCTTTCGAAGACATCGGTGTTCGACACCGCCTCCCATACAAAGCTTGGTATGGCGCCATCTTTATACTTGGTTGGTAACTATTGTTATATGCGAACTCTACCATGAAGAGATGATCCTCTCATTTCTTGCCGAAGTCAAGAGTACACATCTTCAGCTATCCTCCATAGTACGGTCCGTTCTCTCGGTCTGCCCATCAGTTTGAGGATGGAAGACAGTACTGAACTTGAGCTTCGTGTCTAGGCTTTTCTGCACCAACCTCCAATCCTTAGACGTGAAACATCCATCACGATCACTAATTATGCTCTTCGGAATCCCATGGAGTCGCACAATGTTGCGAACGTACAATTCCACCAGCTTCTCCATGCTGTCCTCCTTCCGATTTGGGATGAAGTGTGGCACTTTTGTCAAGCGATCAACGATCACCCAAATTGCGTCGTTACCCTGCTGCGATATAGGTAACCCATGCACAAAATCCATGGAGATGTCATCAAATTTACACTCTGGGATAGCAAGAGGCTTCAAAAACCCGCCCGGCTTATGACACTCGGCCTTCACCAAGGCACAAGTTTGGCACCGACTCAAATACAAAGCTACGTCCCGCTTCAGATCAGGCCAGCAGTAGGATTTCTCCATATCCAAGTACATCTTTGTACTACCCGAGTGAATGGAGTACTTTGTGAAGTGGGCCTCAAACATAAACTCCTCACGGAGCTTGCCGAACTGCGGTACAAAAATCCTCCCACCCTTCCTTAGGATCCCATCAATCATCTCCCAGGCGCTACCCTCGCCCTTTTGAGCTTCCTACACGTATGGTTGGAACTCCGCATCCAAACGGGTCGCTTCCGGAATACGATCGCACAAATCGTTCTGCATTTCAAATCCAGTTCAACCGAGCCACATTAGACTCGCCTCTGGCCATACACTCTATGCCGAGGGATTCCCAGTCCCGCCTCAATCTCTCATCATGAGCTTCGATCAGATTTCCTTGCCCAAAGTATTTTCTACTTAAGACAACAACCACCACATTGACTTTGCCTGACATGTACTGAATCGCCACATCGTAGTCCCTAAGGAACTCAACCCACCTGCGTTGCTGCATATTTAAGTCCTTCTGATCTAGGAGATACTTCAGACTTTTGTGGTCCGTGAAGATCTCCACTTTCACACAATAAACGTAGTGTCGCCACAATTTCAGCGCAAAAATTACCACCGCCAATTCTAAATCATGGATGGGGTAGTTTCTCTCGTGAGGCTTCAACTGCATAGACCCAAAGACGATCACACTGCCATGTTGCACCAAAACTCACCCCAAACCGCATCCGGATGCATCGCTGAAAATTTGAAATCCTTCAGTCCCCTTCGGCAGACTTAGGATTGGCGCCGTCATCAGCCTTTCCTTGAGGGTATCAAACGCCTGATTGCACTCTTGTGTCCACACGAACTTTTGATCTGATAGTTTTACTTTCAAGACTACCTAAACACCTAGAGGGGGGGGGGGGGTAAATAAGTTCTAATGCTTGTTTTCATTTTAGGCAGAATATAACTACTGAATAAAATAGAATGCAGAATATACTTCAGCAAACACAGCACAACAATCACAGATATTCACACATCACGGATTGCACACAGATTTATAGTGGTTCCCTAAGGTCTGGGTACATCCACTTTCCCCCTTCACCTATCTAGCAGTGTGCTAGATTCGGCCTAACTTCCTTCTATAACTCAGATCCTTAGATCCTACAGCTCAGAACCAGGAAAGGTTCCTACAACTCAGGCTAATCAGCCCTATCTCAGCCTTGACACAAGGCCTATAACTCAGAGAAATACCTTCTCCTACACTCAGGCATACACAGCCCTACCACTCAGAGATCAAATCTCCTACACTCAGCCTTTATAACATAGGCTTACAACTCAGATCTATATTAATAGATCCTACAGAATTTGAAAAGAGTTTTATTATATCTTGCCTTTGTTGAGAGAGAAGGGACAAGACAGCACTTGATCAGCTGATGGATGAAATCAACTGAATCTTAGCTTTCTTCAAAGCTTCTTGAATCTGAACTTAGCTGAGTTGATTTCCTGACAGCTTCTTGAGAAACCTGTGACAGCTTCATTCTTGATCTTCAAATGGCTGGATCTCTCTCTATCCAATACCTTTGATAATACTTCAGAATTCTTGGACGAATTCTACTTAGAAAGATCCTGAGAGGTTGTACCCTTCAGAATGTCTTCTTAGATCTTCTGATGAAGATCTTCTTCCGAGCCTTGCACTTTCTTGATTTGATTACTCAATCAGTTTCTATGTGTGTTGCTTCTTAATCAAAAAATCGTGTATTCTACTTCTGAATCTGTCTATTTATAGACCTTCTTCATGGTAACCGGCTGATTCGGTTTCTAACTAACTTCTGACAAGTCTGACAGCTTCAGTTAACCTGTTGTAACTCACGGCTGTCAAGTCTTCAAATAGATCTTGTGTCTTTGTCTTGGTCAGCAAAGTGTCGAGACTGTCTGTCAGAAAGTGTCGAGACCACCTGTCAATATGTGTCGACACAAGTAACTTTGGTGTCGACACAGCCTTTGATGATGTCGACATGTTTGCCTTTAAGTCGACTCAGCTTCTTCATACTGCATCATGAGAATGAGTCGACACTGAGTATTTGTGTCGACTCAAACACTTCATCATTCTTCAGCAAATGACTTGGTCTAGACTTTGCAGGGTGTCGACACAAGTCCTGTGTGTCGACACAGTTGATGTAGATTCAGAACATAGTATGTGTCGACACTGCCTTCAAGTGTCGACACAGCTGTTGTCGACTCTGCCTATATGTGTCGACTCAGTCTTCTGGTGTCGACTCTGCCTCAGTGTGTCGACACAGCCTTCTGGTGTCGACACAGCTGTTGTCGACTCTACTTCTGTGAGTCGACACTGCTTCCCGGTGTCGACACAGATGTTGTCGACTCTTTTTCTTTGTGTCGACACAGCCTTCTTCAAGTGCCGACACAATTATTCTGAAGTGTCGACACAGCTTCTTCTGGTGTCGACACATGGACTTAGAATAATTTTCCTGCTTTTTAGTACATTCTTAACCTGCACATGTCAACTCAAAATAACATCAAATACACCTTGATGTATATCATTGAGCTAAGTTAGGCTTCTTCAAATCAGGTACACATTTTCCAATGTACCCAACAATCTCCCCCTATTTGGAGAAGTCATAACCCTTTTAGCTAATGATATACACAATTTATAAAAATTTAACATGATGATGTATATAAGCATGACATAACAGAAAACATTGAAAAACAAACCATTAAGCAACAGATTCATCACAGAATAAAGATGAACATGAAGAGATAATTACAGAACAATGTTTTGTTTATAAACTTAGAAATGTTTGTTACAGCTTGTTTACATTGATTGGTAAAACAAACAAATCACTACAAAATATTTGAAAGAACTGATAAGCTTAATCTAAGACTAATCAGGCTCCCTTATGATAATTCCTTTGCCTGGTTGAATTTGAGCCTTCACAGTAGGTTCAGCAACATCAGCAGGCATCTTGCCTTTCAGTTCAGCTTTCTTCTAAGCTTCCTCCTTGAGCCTTTGCCTTTCAAAGTAATGAAAGGACTTGGGAAAATATTTGCTGGGCTCCTGAGCATCTGGTGGTAGCCTCCCCATCTTAGCTTTCCTTCTGAACTGAACTATGGCCTCCTGCCTAGCCTCATACTTTTGCCATTCAATTTCATTATACCATTTTCCTCTTTCATGGACTTGATCCTTCACAGCCTTCCAGACAGTTAGTATAATGTTTCTTGAAGTGGGGCTCCACTGCTCAAAATCAGGTCTAAGTTCAGCTTGCTCTCTAAATCTCTTCTTGGACAATTGAGCATCTTGTTGTTCTTTCAAACTTGCTTCAGGCTTATCAACTTTTTCAATAACAACATTTGTAACCTCCTTTGGAGGACTGTACATGGCTTGCACTTGCTGTTGAATCATATTAAAATCAACAGGGGGGTATATGACTTGGGCAACCTCAGATTGATTGCCTTCAAGTAGACCTTGTTGTATTCCTGACTCAGCAATTGCATCATCATCACACAATGGTGGATAGCCCAATGTGGCTCGAATGCTATTGGTTACCCACTTGGAATGTTCTGAGCCAGCATAGATAAGTACCCTCTCCCCCTTTAGGACTTCTCGGGCCATATGATCCCTAAGATCATCCTTCTGAAACCTTATTTGTCCATCAAGAAAATTTACACCCTCTTTAAGAAATGATTTTAATTTGAGAAGCTTGTCAGATAGTTCTTTCTGGGAGGTGGTGATAGCAGTTTGAACTGAATCCAGGGCAGCCTTGAGCTTTTGATCAAAGACTTCCATATCTTTAGTCCTTGCAGTAGTCAGGTTTGTTGCAGTATCTTTTAACTCAGTGAGAATTTCATTGTGAGATTCAGTCAGATTGTCATTCATTCTCAGCTGATTTTCTAGAACATATCCTTATTTCAATGCAATGTCATCCACTTTAGTAAGGATAGTTTGCTGTTGTTGAGCTAGAAAAACCACAGCATTACCTCCCTTGTGCAAGCAATCTGTCATCTCTTTTTTATTCAGATTTACCTCAAATCTGATTGACTTGATGTCTTGGGCAAGATCAAACTGAAGTGACTTATTACTCTCATCAACATATCTCTCCAAAGCTAATCTCTGCTCATCCATCTTTACCTGCAAATCTACCATAAACTTATTGTAATCAAAAGCAGAAGAAGATTGATGAGTTGAAGTCTGTAGAGCCTGCTTATAGCTATGGCTTCTTCTCTTGAAGACCATGAGCTTCCTTTTCTTAGCCTCTCTGGCTTCTTCTGTCTCGGAGTCTGAGGAACTGTCAATCTGTACTCTTTCAGGAGGTGAAGTAGGAATTTCTGTCTCAGTGACATGTTGTTCTTTCTCAACATTCACTTGCTCCCCCTCAACAACACCTTTCTCCTCCTCAACCCTATCAGAAGCAATGCCATCATTTAGAAATAACTCATCTAGAGTGAATTCCTTTTGTGCCGGTGCAGGAGATGATACATCAATATCTGCAGTGTTTAAATATTCTGATAAGTTTATTCCTTCTTCCACTTATACTGTTTCCACAATGGTCTCTCCCGGCAATTGTTCAGGATTAGAAATGTGCTGGGCAGGAGAATGAACTGGCTCCCCCTACACCTGTGCAAGTAATGTTTCTTCCTGGGCATGAGTAGACCCTGTCTGTTCCTCAGCTGGTTCTCTAACTTGTTCTTCTTGATGTTGGTCAGTGCCTTGTTCATGGCCAAGTGACATCTCAGTTATGTCCTGCCTGTCCACAGCAGGCATCTCTTTGGACAGAACTCTATCCCACCTTGAGAATAATCTCATATCCATTTTTCTCATGTGATTGATTTTGGACCCTGGTATCTGTTGCATGACTTCTGGAATGACTCCAGCCAGGTATAAACTCAAAATCCTAGCCAAATTTGACTTCTTAATACCTTCCTTGATTTTATCAAACACAACTCCTGACCAGTCTGTGTTAATCCTAAAGATTATCCTTGTCATGAGATTAAACATTAAGGCCGAAATCCTATCATGGCCTCCTGGTTTACACAAAATTACTTTTCCTACTACTTCAGATAGAAATTTGCCCTGTTGATTCATTCCTTTTCGGTTGATGGCTGCTCCAATCTTTATGGTTGGATCCAATCCACACCATTGGAGAGCCTCTCTTGTCTTAGAGGCTGAGACCTTTTCTTCATCTTGTATGCTCGGTAGTTGAAGAATCTTTCTTAAACTTCTTGGAGTTAGTTTCACTGTTGTCCCATGAATAGTGGTTTTGATCTTGAGGCCTGAAGAGTCCAATGTTGAAGAAGTATAAAATTCGATTACCTCTTTCTTCTAGATTTTTGTTGGTTCAGAAACAAGAAACTCTAATCCAGATTCGGAAATTAGAGTGATAACCCTTTGTATATCTGTCGGTGCATCCTCAAAAGCATTGCTAACCAACTCGTATCCTTCGTTAACATTGTCTTCAACTTTGGGCGCCATTGGAAAGATGAGAAATCTTGAGAGAAGAGAAGAGAGATTGTCGACACAGGGTTTTAGTCTCGAAAACCTTGTGAGCGTGTCGACAGAATACGTTATTGACCTATTTATACCCTCTAAAGAAAGAAGGTCAAAAGTCGGGCAAAAATAGTCTAAATGTGTTGACACAGATAAAATATGTCGACACAAACTTCTACTGTCTCGACATCAATGCTGACTACTTTGTATCGACACCAATTGAGGATATGTCGACACGTGAGATACATAGTAGTGCATCAGAAATTCTGTGTCGACTCTTAGTACAAGTGTCGACACAAAATCTGTAAGTGTCGACACCATTATTCTGGTGAAGTCGACACTACATTTCTGGATGAGTCGACTATTTGACCCTTAAGTGTCGACACATATTCTCTGTGTCGACACAATTTCTCTGACTAGTCGACATGACTTCTCTGTGTCGACACTTTATTTCTGAATGTGTCGACACCATTAGACTTAGCCAATATTTGGTTTTTGAAAACCACTAGATAAACTAACCTATGGTAAGCATTCCTAATTCAATTTTAAATCTATTGAATTTAGTTTCATCCAGTGGCTTAGTAAATACATCTGCAATTTGAAAATCTGTTTTAACAAATTACAATGAGATGTTTTCTTTTTCTACATGTTCTCTAAGAAAATGGTATTTTATTTCTATATGCTTAGTTCTACTATGTGAAACAGGATTGTTTGCAATAGAAATAGCACTCTTAGAATCACACAATAAAGGTGTTCTACTTACTTGAATACCATAGTCCTTTAGCTGGTGCCGAATCCACAATAGCTGTGCACAACAACTTCCAGCTGCAACATATTCAGACTCAGCTGTGGATATTGCCACACTGGTCTGCTTCTTACTGCTCCAGGATATCAGTCTTCCTCCTAAAAATTGACATGTCCCTGTTGTACTCTTTCTATCTTCTCTACAGCCTGTAAAATCTGCATCTGAATAACCTGTTAGTAGAAAATCTCCATTCCTAGGGTACCAAAGGCCTAGATTAAGTGTGCCCTTAAGATATCTCAAGATTCTTTTGACTGCAGTATAATGAGATTCTTTAGGGCAAGCTTGGTACCTAGCACAGACACATGTAGCATACATAATATCTGGTATACTAGCAGTGAGATATAATAGAGAGCCAACTATTCCTCTATACAAAGACTCATCAACAGGTTTACCTGCATCATCTTTGCATATAGGCATACTTGTTCCCATAGGAGTTCTCATGGTGGAGGATGATTCCATACCATACTTCTTAATTAATTCCTTGGTGAACTTAGACTGGGATATGGATAAGCTAGCCATCTTCAGTCTGTCTTACTTGGAGTCCCAAGAAGAATTTAAGTTCCCCCATACTGCTCATTTCAAACTTCCCTTGCATAAGTTTGGCAAACTTTTTGCAAAGGTTGTTCTCTGTAGACCCAAAGATTATGTCATCTACATAGATCTGAACTAAGATGATCTTACCTTTAGATTCCCTAAGGAATATAGTTTTGTCTATTTTACCTCTTGAGAATTTGTTCTCAATAAGGAAAGTAGACAGGGTTTCATACCAAGCCCTTGGGGCTTGCTTTAACCCATACAATGCTTTCCTAAGTCTATATACATAACCAGGTTTAAGAGAATCTACAAAACCTGATGGCTGCTCTACATAGACTTCTTCTTTTAGATCACCATTCAGGAATGTAGATTTCACATCCATTTGGTATACTTTGAATCCTTAGTATGCTGCAAAGGCAAGGAACATTCTGATTGCCTCCAGTCTTGCTACTGGGGCAAATGTTTGATCAAAGTCAATCTCTTCTTCCTGCCTGTATCCTTTTGCAACCAATCTTACTTTATTCTTCATAATTACACCACTCTCATCCAACATGTTCCTATAGATCCACTTTGTGCTAATTATGTTGTGGTCTCTTGGTTTAGGAACTAACTCCCAGACCTTGCACCTTCTGAATTGATTAAGCTCCTCTTGCATAACATTAATCCAGTGTTGGTCTTGGATGACTTCTTCAAATTTCTTAGGCTCCATTTGAGATAGGAAACTTGAGTGCAGGACTGTGCTAAGATTTCTGCTTCTAGTCTGCACTCCTTGTCTTGGATCACCTATTATTTGATTAGCTGGATGATCTTTTAGATGTCTTATGGCTGGAGGTAGATTTCCTTCCGGTTGAACATCTCCAGCTCCTTCATCATGCTGTACCTCTTGGTTGTCATCAGCTTCTATAGTCTTGTACTCCCCCTGGACAGTAGCCTTCATTTTCCAATGCTTCATCTGCATTTGATGCTTCTGTAATTGAAAGCTTGTCTATCCTTTTGCTTATACCTGTTGAATTATTTGATCTACAAGGCAACTCACTGTTTATTAATCTTGTTTCATCAAATACAACATGTACAGATTCTTCTACAACTTGAGTAGTCAAGTTGAAGACTCTATAGGCCTTACTATTTATGCTGTACCCAACAAATTTCCCATCTTGAGATTTAGCAGTAAACTTAGTTAGATATGACTTGCCATTGTTAAGTATATAGCACTTGCAACCAAAGATCCTAAAGTAGGATAGATTTGGTTTTCTACCTTTCATAATTTCATAGGGAGTCTTTTTGTGGCACTTGGTGATAGAAGCCCTATTGATCACATGACATGCAGTGTTTACTGCCTCAACCCATAAATATTCTAGAAGAGAGGTGTCACTCAATAGAGTTCTACCAGCTTCAATCAATGTCCTATTCTTTCTTTCAGCAATACCATTTTGTTGAGGTGTTCTAGGTGAGGAGAACTCTTGGAAAATCCCAAAGTCTTCACATAATTTTGTCATACTTTCAGATTGAAATTCAGTGTCATGGTCACTTCTGATTTTGACCACTGTACTGTTTAGTTCATTCTGAATTTGTTTCACAAAACTAAGTAAGACACTTGGGGTTTCTGATTTTTGTCTCAGAAAGAACACCCATGTATATCAAGAATAGTCATCTACAACCACAAAAGTATAGACCTTCCTACCTAGACTATGAACTGGCATAGGACCAAAAAGATCCATATGTAAGAGGTATAAGCACCTCACAGAATCCTTATTTTCAAGGCTATGAAAGGAGAATTTTGTCTGTTTGCCCTTTTGACAAGCTGAACATATCCCTTCCTTTATACACTTAACTTGAGGACCATTCCTCACTAACTCTTTGCTAAAGAGTTGGCCAATTGTCTTGTAGTTAAGATGAGCCAACCTCTTGTGCCACTTGACACAAAGAGATGCATTATCATCAGCTATAAGACAGATGGGAGAAACCTTGTTCTCACATACAAAATTAAGACAATAAACATTTCTCTTTCTATACCCAGTCAATTTGATCTTTTGATCACTTGACCTTTTGATATGACATCCATCCTTAACAAATGAAATGTCATATCCAAGATCACTCAGCTAACTTATGCTTATCAGATTATGTTTCAAACTTTTTACATAAGCCACTTGGGTGATGATAATTTGGTTTGAAGAAATATTACCAAATCCTTTGATGATTCCTCTTTCAGATCTACCAAAGATTACTTTAGGTCCCTCTTTGACAGATGTGTACTCCTTCAGCAGCCCCTTTGTTTCAGTCATGTGCCTGGAACATCCACTGTCCAAGTACCATATAGGGGCATGACAACTTGGACTTTCCTGTAATACATAATTACTTTCCCTTAGAACCCAAGTATGTCTTGGGTCCTTGGTTCAGGTTAGCACCATTCATATTAAGACTACCAGTAGCTCTTTTAACTGGTAGACCATTGTTCTTCCTTACATTTGTGTTATGCCACAAGTCTAAGGCAAAATGGCCTCTCTTGCCACAACACCAACATTCAAACTTGTTGTATCTAGGTCTTGATACACCCTTGACAGAAGAATTTCTGTCCAGTGCTGGTGCTGCTGCAGCTTCACCCACAGATTTCTCATAACCATGGGGTTTATGAACATGGGTAGACCTATTGGCATTTACACCCTTGTTTATCAGAACATTAGTCTTAATATGACCATGAATATTCTCAAGATCATATTTGTTAGAAGGCACTTGCACCTTTCTAAACATAACAGGGACTGAAAGGTTTAGTGGCTGGATAGGAGCTTTGCCTTTTCTCTTAAATTGGGCAGCCCTGGGGTTACCTTTGAAGCATAATCCTGCCTTACCCTTTTGAGCCACAAACTCATCTATTAAAGGTAAGACAGATTTTGGCTTAGAGTAACTAGCCACTAAATCTTTCTCTATTCTTAGTCTGGACTCCAGACTCTTAATTTGATCATTGTTATATTTGATTGTGCCTATCTGAATAATGGTTATATTTTTCAGTTTGGCATTCTCATTTAACTTTTGATCCATTACTTTTTCAAACTCAGTTGCAGCCACCTTAAGATCAGCAATTTCCTGAGCCTGAGTTTTGACTAGGTTCTTGCTTTTCTTAAGAGCCTGCAACAAGTCCCCATACTTATCTATCAACTGATAAACATCACCTTCAGATTCAGATCCATCTACATCACTTGATGCAGATGTAGCTGATTCTACACTAGTACTACAAACTGATTTTATAGAAGGACAATGTACCTTACTAGGAGCAGACTGATTCTGGCACATGTCTTCTTCTGATCCAGCCATCATTCCCATGCACTGATGGTCTTCTTGATCATAGATGGAGTTCAGCAATTGCATAAACTCCTCTTCTTCATTAGCAGCATACAACCCAATGTATGCTTCAGGTTCAGATTCTGACTCTGAAGTAGATTGATCTGTAAGGCTCTTCTCCTTCTTAGCAACAAAGGATTTCTCCTTCTTGCCCTTTTGATGAGTCTTCTTTCTGTCTGTTGACTCCTTTCTCTTATCAGGACATTCAGCCACTACATGTCCTGGCCTGTTACAGCAATAACAAACAATCTTTGAAGTTGTAGCTTTGTTGGGCTTAGTTCTGCTCTTCTCCTGTCTTGATGATTTTCTCTTCTGATAGTAATCATCAGCTGGCTGTGATGTGGAGGGCCTTGACTTCCACTGCTTCTTCTTTAAGAACCTCTGAAACTGCCTTATAAAAGCAGTAAAATCTGTATCTGAATCACTGCTTTCTGAAATCCGATTGTCTGAAATTTCTGAGTTAACTTCAGCAACTTCCTTAGGAGGTGATGGAGATATCCTCCTATTCTTTCTAGTGGCTTCTGCCTTGAAGGCCACTGACTTCTCTCTATGCTCTCCTTTTGAATTCTTTTCTTCCTCCTTCCTAGCCATTAGTTGCATTTCATATGATAGCAACTTTCCAAACAAGGTTGGAGGAGAAATCTCTACCAGTTTAGTCACTTCTCTTATGGCACAAATCTTGGTGTCCCAATCCTTTGTCAAGGACCTTAGGAATTTGTCATTCAGTTCATAGGTACTGAAGACCCTTCCATAAGACATCAATTCATTTACAATCCTGTAGAATTTCTTGTAGCATTCAGTTATGCTATCAGACTTCCCTTGTCTGAAACTCTCATACTCTTGGTTGAGCATAGACTTCCTATCATGTCTAACTTCTTCAGACCCCTCCATGTAGACAATCAAAGTGTCCCACATTTCCTTGGAGGTTTTATAGTGAATCAGATTTTGGAATGTAGAATCATCTATGACACTCACTATGATATTCTGAGCTCTCTTATCCATAGTTGCCAATATGATTTCATCCTTGGTCATTTCAGAATAACTCTTTGGAGTTTGAATATTTGCATCAAGAACTGATACCTTCATTGGAATGAAGGGGTCTTCCTGTACTGTGATGTATATCCTTAGGTCGGAAGCCTCCATAAACTACCTAACCCTTTCTTTCTAGATTCCAAAGATTTCTTTTCTGCAGATAGGTAATTTCATTGACCCTAGTTCCTTGTGATTCTCTCCAGAACCCATTTTCTTGATTCTTGATTCTGCCTTTAGGGATCTAACTCAGTCTGTTAAGTCCTTATTTGAGCAACCTCCCTCTGATACCACTTGATAATTTTACTTTCAAGACTACCTAAACACCTAGAGGGGGGGGGGGGGTGAATAGGTTCTAATGCTTGTTTTCACTTTATGTAGAATATAACTACTGAATAAAATAGAATGCAGAATATACTCCAGCAAACACAGCACAGCAATCACAGATATTCACACATCACAGATTGCACACAGATTTATAGTGGTTCCCCAAGGTCTGGGTACATCCACTTTCCCCCTTCACCTATCTAGTAGTGTGCTAGATTCGGCCTAACTT
Source organism: Platanthera zijinensis (assembly GCA_039513925.1). NCBI lineage: Eukaryota > Viridiplantae > Streptophyta > Magnoliopsida > Asparagales > Orchidaceae > Platanthera > Platanthera zijinensis. The sequence goes on from CM077082.1 coordinate 31,871,481, forward strand.
CCTTCTATAACTCAGATCCTCAGATCCTATAGCTCAGAACCAGGAAAGGTTCCTACAACTTAGGCTAATCAGCTAGGGGTGAGGAACGAAAACTGAAAACCGACAAAACCGACCGAACCGATCGAACCACACCGACTTTGAAACCGAGCCGCCCGATCCGGTGTCGGTTCGGTTTGGAGCTTTCGAAAACCGAAGGCTTATCGGTTCGGGTCGGTTTTCAAGTTGTGAAAACCGACTAAACCGAACCGAACCGAGCACTTCGATCATCACTGTTTTGGAGTGTATTTGATCGAGCAACTTTCAAATTACCTTTGGGTCTACAACCAAGTTCACTTTCCCCATCTCTGTGCTTGGTGAGATTTTTCTGACCCTTCTCCTTAGGTTTAGAGAGTTCTTTAGATCCTATGTAATTCTATTGAGAAAAAGTTTTTTTAACAGTTTAATTATTTGGGATGTTCTGTATATTAAATTGATTTAATAACGGCAATGATTATTTATCGTGATACTCTAATTACTCTAATTGCTTATTGTTGAATCTATTGATATTAAATTTGTCCAAGTTATTATAGAGAATTGTGGGATGTCATAATGAAGGTTTGCCCCAATATACCCAAACTCGGAATGTCTAAAAATGCATGAATATAATAGTTGTTTGTGTGTGATGTAGATTTATTAAACCTTCTCTCTGACTTGTACTAAAAAAATTGTATGCTATTTATTTAAACCTTCAGTTGATAAAGATTATGAAAGGGGATGATGACCGATCCAATAAATAGCACTTGATTATGTTTGTTCGCAGAAAACCGACATCGAACCGCAAAAAACCAATTAAAAACCAAACCGACTTTGAACCGAACCGACTGGGTTCGACTCGGGTCGGTTTGGACAAACAAAAAACCGAGGCATGTCGGTTTGGTTTCGGTTTGGGTCCAAACAGACCCAAACCGAACCGCTCGCACCCCTATAATCAGCCCTACCTCAGCCTTGACACAAGGCCTACAACTCAGAGAAATACCTTCTCCTACACTCAGGCATACACATCCCTACCACTCAGAGATCAAATCTCCTACACTCAGCCTTTATAACATAGGCTTACAACTCAGATCTATATTAATAGATTCTACAGAATTTGAAAAGAGTTTTATTATATCTTGCCTTTGTTGAGAGAGAAGGGACAAGACAGCACTTGATCAGCTGATGGATGAAATCAACTGAATCTTAGCTTTCTTCAAAGCTTCTTGAATCTGAACTTAACTGAGTTGATTTCCTGACAGCTTCTTGAGAAACCTGTGACAACTTCCTTCTTGATCTTCAAATGGCTGGATCTCTCTCTATCCAATACCTTTGATAATACTTCAGAATTCTTGGACGAATTCTACTTAGACAGATCCTGAGAGGTTGTACCCTTCAGAATGTCTTCTTAGATCTTCTGATGAAGATCTTCTTCCGAGCCTTGCACTTTCTTGATTTGATTACTCAATCAGTTTCTATGTGTGTTGCTTCTTAATCAAAAAATCGTGTATTCTACTTCTGAATCTGTCTATTTATAGACCTTCTTCATGGTAACCGGCTGATCCGGTTTCTAACTAACTTCTGACAAGTCTGACAGCTTCAGTTAACCTGTTGTAACTCACAGCTGTCAAGTCTTCAAACAGATCTTGTGCCTTTGTCTTGGTCAGCAAAGTGTCGAGACTATCTGTCAGAAAGTGTCGAGACCATCTGTCAATATGTGTCGACACAAGTAACTTTGGTGTCGACACAGCCTTTGATGATGTCGACATGTTTGCCTTTAAGTTGACTCAACTTCTTCATACTGCATCTTGAGAATGAGTCGACACTGAGTATTTGTGTCGACTCAAACACTTCATCATTCTTCAGCAAATGACTTGGTCTAGACTTTGCAGTGTGTCGACACAAGTCCTGTGTGTCGACACAGTTGATGTAGATTCAGAATATAGTATGTGTCGACACTGCCTTCAGGTGTCGACACAGCTGTTGTCGACTCTGCCTATATGTGTCGACTAAGTCTTCTGGTGTCGACTCTGCCTCAGTGTGTCGACACAGCCTTCTGGTGTCAACACAGCTGTTGTCGACTCTACTTCTGTGAGTCGACACTGCTTCCCGGTGTCGACACAGATGTTGTCGACTCTTTTTCTCTGTATTGACACAGCCTTCTTCAAGTGTCGACACAATTATTCTGAAGTGTCGACACAGCTTCTTCTGGTGTCGACACATGGACTTAGAACAATTTTCCTGCTTTTTAGTATATTCTTAACCTGCACATGTCAACTCAAAATAACATCAAATACACCTTGATGTATATCATTGAGCTAAGTTAGGCTTCTTCAAATCAGGTACACATTTTCCAATGTACCAAACATGATCCTTACGAGTTAGTGAAGTGAGGGGTAGAGCTATCCGCGAAAAGTTTTCCACGAACCTTCGATAGTACCCGGCTAGTCTAAGAAAACTCCGGACTTCCGCTACGGTCCTAAATACTGGCTAATCTCTGATGACTTCCACTTTTATTTGATCTACTACCACCCCATCCCCACTAATCACATGGCCCAAAAACGCCACTTTCTCCAACCAGAATTCGCACTTGGAGAACTTTGCATAAAGCTGGTTCTCTCTCAACACTTGCAACACTATCCTCAAGTGAGTCTTGTGCTCCGCTTTTGACTTGGAATAAACAAGGATGTCATCAATAAATACGACTACAAATGAGTCCAAGTATTTGCGAAATACTCAGTTCATCAAGTCCATGAATACGGATGGTGCGTTCGTCAGCCCGAACGACATCACCGAAAACTCAAAGTGACCATACCTCATGCCAAACGCGGTCTTGGGTATGTCTTTGTCTCGAATTCGTAACTGGTAGTATCCTGACTTCAAGTCTAACTCTGAATACACCATCGACCCCACCAACTGGTCGAACAAATCGTCTATCCGAGGAATCAAATACTTATTCTTGATAGTCAGTTTATTCAACTCTCGGTAGTCTATGCACAACCGCATACTACCGTCCTTCTTCTTTAAGAACAATACCAGCGCGCTCCACGGTGAAGAATTGGGTCTGATATACCCTTGCCCCAAAAGTTCCTGCAATTGAACTTTGAGTTCGGCCAACTCCTTTGGTGCCATCTTAAAGGGAGGACGCGACACCGACCTAGCCTCTGGTACTAACTCGATATAGAAATCAATCTCCCGCTACGGAGGTTCTCCTGGAAGCTCCTCAGGAAACACGTCTTCGAACTCTGCCACTACGGGTACTTCTCCAAGAGATAACCTGGAAAGGCTAACCTCCAACAATGGGACAAGGGTTACACCTCCTTGGTTAACCGCCCGTACTAACTGCATGGCGAAACTAGGGAACAGGCCACTCCGTGAAGATCCTTAAACTTGACTTATGCTTTCCCTTCGCCCCTCAAGGTTACCACATTGGACAGGCAGTCAATATTGGCACGCTGCTCTGCTAGCCAGTCCATCCCCAATATTACATCAAACTCAGTCAATGGTAAGACTGCCGCTATCAACCAGAAGTCGACTCCGTCTAATCTCCAACATATATGTCCTTTAGCCCTGGTAGTCATGGATGACCCATTGGGCATGCGCACTTTCAACTCTGCGTCAGTTAAGAAAAACTCAACTCCAATCCTCCGGATAAAGCTTTCTGCAAGGAAGGAGTGTGACACTTCCGTATCAAACAGTACCCTAGCGGGGTACCCAGAAACTATCACAAAGCCTAAACACATGCAACAAACATAAACGACTTGAAAGCATGAAAAACCAAAGTGAAAGTTAAACTCTCATACCTGTCACCACATCAGGTTGACAGATCGTTTCCTGTTGCTCCAGGTTATAGGCCCTTGGCTGCACCGGTTGGAACTGAGAAGAGCTCGACTCCGCCATCTTCCCTTTCTCTGCGGCACTAGGGCCGGGGCGCACAGCCTGCTCCTGCCTTGGCTCTTGTTCAGTGCCTCTAAGGATCTAAATAAACGAATAATTTGTTTTGAAAGTTTCGAAGTCCCTCACACCGGTGAGGCGATTTATCAAATAATTTCAAAATGTGTGCGCGAATTTAAAATAAAAGATAAAATTATGAGTATTTCTTTCGATAACACCACAAATAATATCACCTCAATTGAATGTTTAAAACGTGATTTGAAACCTATGTTAAACTGCGCCTTTTTTCATACTCGTTGCGCGTGTCACGTTTTAAATTTAGTAGTACAGGATAGTTTGTCCTATATGAAACCACACATTAATAAAATACGTTTAATGTTACAATTTATTTATAGTTTTAATCAACGACGTCAAGATTTTAAAAAATTCGTAATCGGTCAAGGTCACAAATTTTTGAAACCTCTATTTGCCATGTCAATTAGATGTAACTCTACATATATATTGTTAAAACGAGCGATTCACCAAAAAACACTATTAATGAAATTTTATACTTCGTTAGGTCAATATGAATTAACCGAGTCCGATATGATTGGGCAATTTTAGAAAATTACATGGATTTGTTAGAAGTTTTTTATACTGCGACAAATAATTTATCGACGCCGGATGGATCGAATTAATAAAAATAATGGAAACAAGAATTTTAAAATATTATAGAGAAATCCCAGTTATGTTTTCATGCGCCGCCGCTTTAAATCCTCTTTTCGGCGTAGACGGCGTAGAAAATTTTATTGAAGAAATAAATAACAATATAGGCGTAGATCTAAATGATTCATATTTAGATAATCTGAGTCTTTTAAATTTTAACACTATTTTTACTGAATGTTATAATTATTACAATAATTTATATGGGTCGCGGCCCCGAGAAGATGTGTCGCAACCCAAAACATCAGTAGTTTTAAAAATTAAATGTTAGAGTTAGCCTCTAGGAAAAAAGCGCGCACAACATCTAGTAGTTTAAATGAATTAGGGTTGTACACAAAAACACAATTTCGTGATTTTATGTCCACGGACGAATTAGAAAATTTCGATATTTTAAAATGGTGAAAAGGTAAAGTAAATACCTATCCTATTATGACCTATATGACCCAAGATTTACTAACGATCCAAGCTAGCATGGTAGCTTCGGAGTCTGCTTTTTCTCTTAGTGGCAGAGTTTTAAATGAGCGGAGAAGTCGGCTAAGTGAAGAATCGCTCAAGATCTGCATATGCTACAAGGACCACCTGGACGCGATGAAGAGAAAACATCATATTTCAGCGATCGAGGATAGCTCGTCGGGCATGGAAGACGAGATGGACGCGATCAATTTAAACTAGGGCCACTAGGCAACTTTTTGTATTTTTTTGATTTGTAATTTTGTAATTTTTAATAATTTAGAATATTTGTCATTTGACATTTGTAATTTTTAAAAATTTAGAATTTCCTAATTTTTGTATATTTACAGTGTAAATTTTACACATTCCTAAATTTGTATAATTTCATTACATTAATTATTAATAATTTTTTTTTCAATATTAAGTTGTTGTGTTTTTTATTTTTTTAATGGTAATTTGTAATTGTAAATAATAGTTTATACTTTATAGTTATGATTTTTTTTAAAATTTTTAATATAAAATAAATTATTTAAATTAAAAAAAATTAAAATAATAACCGGGCCCGGGCTAAGCCCGGGCGACCCGGCCCGGCCTGGGGGGCCTTACCAGGCCCCCCGGGGGCATTGCCCGGCCCGGTTACTGCTTAGGCCCGGCCCGGGCCCGGTTCGGAAAAGCCCGGGCCCTGCAGGCCCGGGCCAAGCCCGGGCCCGCCAGGCTTTATGTGCACCCCTAATCACTTTTAGACTATAATTTCATTGAGAAATATTATAATTTCATGAGTTCGATTCACATCATATGTGAGCTTTGACTATTTATGTAATAGTGTTGTTTGATTGATTATTGTTTAATGATATTGTCATTAATGTTTAATGCTCTTAATGTAATGATGCTTATTGTTAATTTGATGGCTCCAAATCGGACCGGTCCAGCTTCGATTATAGCTTTTTCATTTATACTATTTATATACCTGCATAGGAATCCCGGATATAAAAAAAATCCCGAGAACATCTCATCTAACCTAAAATTGCGAAGTGAAGAGGAGCGGAAGCACCGGGAAAACGCGAGCAACGATCGACTACGCACAGGGTTTTTCTTCTCCGGCGACATCAAGAAGGAAGAGGAGTGGTGGCAAGTCCGGTCTAGGGCTTCTTCTCCGGCGGCGACAAGATCGGGAGCGGCCTCCATCTGCGGCGGCGTAAGGCAAGCCCGGTCTAGGGCTCTCTTCTCCGGTGATCTTGGAGATCTGGCGGCGGCAAGGGCGGACAGAGGCTTTCTTCTTCTCCGGCGACATTAGGCTGCGGCGGTCTCTCGCCTGCAGCGTCTAAGGGAGAAAAGGGGGTTGCGACACCGATTCTTGCGTTCTTGCGGCGTTTCAGTTCGGCAGAGGCTTCGTCTCTTTCCTCCGGCGACATCTAGGCTGCGACGGTCTCACGCCAGCAACGTCTAGGAGCGAGGAAGAGGGCAGCGACGCCGATCAGCTGTTTGGCCGATTTCTCCGGCGACAGCTCCGCTAGCAGCAGTGCATAGGGGAGTTTTTTCTTCTCTTTCTTTTTCCTCTTGTTGTTCTTTATTTCCTATTCCAGGTTAGTGTCGATCCGCTGAGGATTGTTGAGTGCTCTGTGTTGTAATCAGATATTTTTTGATTAGTGGATCCGGCGCGCTCTCCCCGTGGACGTAGGAGCTTAACTCCGAACCACGTAAATCTCTTGTGTATTCTGTGTTTTGGAATCTCGTACTAGTTTGATTGTTTGGTGCGCGCCACTATTTGCTCAAAATTTCGCTTCCGTTGCTATTGTCCGCGACAAGTTCCGTACTCGCGGGCCGGTGCCAATTGCACAACAGCTTATACATTTGTTACTTAAGAAAATTGTATAAAAGAGAAGAGCAAATTATTACTGCTTCCAATGCACGGATTATATGATATCAGGATCCTCTCCATTTCTGACGAAATGGAGGGGATCCATTTCACGGTTTAGATTGAGTGGGCAAGCATCTAATGGCTTTAATTTATCTAGTCTTTTTTATTTTATTTTTAAGCAAAATAATGATAGCCTTTAGATGTATTGCACTTTTTTTTAACCACCAGATCTTGAAATGGATCCCCTCCATTTCATTACAAATGGAGAGGATCCGGATCCTTAAACAACCACGTACATCAAATAAGAAGAAAATAAAAAAAAAAGTAAATAGCAAATAAACAATTAATCACAAGAAAATGCACACAAACTATTATTGGGAATAATTAAGCAGCGCACAAACTATTATCTGCTTCACACTTATTGATTAATCAACATCAACATTGAGAAGATCGACAATGAAAGAAAAAACAGAATTGCAAATAAAATAGAAAAGAATAATTGATGAGCATACTGTAAACACACATACTTAAAAGTCACGACACACAATTAAACTCAATAATACTTCTTCGAGGCTCGACCCCATGATCGTTGCGCGGGTCTTACATACCATATGGTGCAAATATCTGAGGACGATCATAGGGTTTAGGGTGTGGGCGTTGTTTGTGCTTTTGGATCTTTTTGCGCTTTGGGGGATTTGGGGGTGGGGGTGGGGGTGGATTTTTGGGCCACGCCTCATTCAGGTAATCCTCGCCCCTCTCAGTACAAATCCTACACCGACACGTGTACCTCGTATCGCACACAGTGTAAAACAAGATGACTGAAGTACCCCTCGGTTTTCGGTCCTCACATTCATTTTCACACAGGTCTTCATCGCAGTCCTGATTAAATCTTAGTGACGGGAATGGTATGTACCTGTCAACACAGGTTATGGACGGCGGCAGCTTGCTCGGCGTTCCCCTGCCGGACGCCACGACTGCTTAAGAAAACAAACCATTAATAACACGTATATATATCTTATTATATAAAGCAATATAGGTATTTGGAGGCACACCATAAATCAAACAAGAGCCATTGGATCATGAGAGAGAGCATGTGATGGGGGGAGAGAGTTGGGACAGAGAGGAGGGAGAGAGAGAAAGAGAGAGAGGGGAGGAGAGAGAGGGAGAGAGATGGGGGAAGGGAGAGGAGAAAGGTGGCGGAGAGAGAGGAGGGAGAGAGAAAAGGAGAGAGATGGGGAAGAGAGAGAAAGAAGAGAGAGAGATTGCGTGAAATTAATATTTTTTACGACAAAACGTAATTTTTTTTATAAAATAAAAATTGTAATATTGATTTACATTTTTTACGGTCATTTTGAGTACTCACATGTATATATTGCGGGCACTGTCCGTCTTGATATGGGTGCATCCCGCTTTGATGCGGGCGCATCCCGCTTCCATATATACATACGCTTGCATTTATAATACTACGCTCTATACGAGAGAGAGAGAGAGAGAGAGAGAGAGAGAGAGAGAGAGAGAGAGAGAGAGAGAGAGAGAGAGAGAGAGAGAGAGAGAGAGAGAGAGAGAGAGAGAGAGAGAGAGAGAGAGAGAGAGAGAGAGAGAGAGAGAGAGAGAGAGAGAGAGAGAGAGAGAGAGAGAGAGAGAGAGAGAGAGAGTCATCACCAACGCTTGGGAGGAGGAATAGAAGGATCAGTCCTGGAACGATGAGTGATCTGCAAGACAACCTCATTTATGGCTAATCAGTTGTGATAGACAAATTAAGTAGAAGTAGTACGCGCGTCCCATATATATATATATATATAGCCCAGTTACGTTCAATGCGAAATAGTCGCACAGGAAGAAGATGCGAATGGTTGGCATCTTCTTCCCACTGTTTTTTCCGCCGACCGCCGCACTGGATGCCGCCGCACGCCGTTGAAATTTGGGGTGCACTACTCCTTCATTCTATCTGTGGGTTTATTACCATTGGAGAAGTCCCGGCTCCACCAGCTGGATTGGGATAGATATCACTCATCTAAAGAGGTTGCACAACAACTTGTAAGGACCTAAGTCTAGGAACTAAGCTTGGGAGAGAAGGATGAGGTGGAGGCCTTTGATTGGGCCTTCCTCCTTGGCTTGGGTCCGGGGGAGGTGAAGTCCAAAAGTGCACTTTACCGTGAAGTGCAGACATCCAACGGTCCGTGTTGGATACCTGCACACATCTCAAAGCGATATGAGATGCACTTGCTTTGAGATGTGTGCGGGCATCCACCCGAGCCGTTGGATGCATGCCTGCACTTCACGGTAGGGGTGGGCATAAGGCCTGACAGACCCAGGACGGGCCCGGGCCTTTTCAAAAAAGCCTGGGCCTGGGCCTGGTTTTTGCTTGGCTCGGGCCGGGCTCAGGCCCTGTCTGTTGGAAGCGGTACTAGGCGAGTACACCAACTAAACACTCCGGCGAGTACACAGCCCGACAAACTCCACAGCTCCGGCGAGACCAACTTAGCGAGAGCTCCTCAAGCTGCTCCTGCGAGAACTCAACCTCCGGCGAGGTGATACGAGCGAGACGACCAGCTCTCGTGCGGCGAGACGGGGCCGGCGAGAGCTTCCGGCGAGAACTTCAGACGAGATGCTTCCGGCGAGATGGCTGCTACGAGCTTCGGGCGGCGGAAAAATATGTTCCTGCGGGAACAAAAAAAGAGGCGAGAGTTTTAATAATACTCTCTCTCTTTATAATACTCTCTCTCTCTAACTCTCTGCCAATATGTGAATACTCTCTCTCTCTAACTCTCTCTCGCCAATATCTCTCTCTCTCGCTGTTACTCTCTCTCTCGCTGTTACTCTTTCTCTCCCGCTATTCCTCTCTCTCTCGCTGTTTCACTTCCTCTCTCTCGCTCTCTCTCCTGCGGGAGTTAATGAAGGGGAAGAAATTCTTTTCACTATTTTTCAGCCCTATAAAATGTACAACAACAAGCCTTTATATAGGCCAACATACCCAATAAGAAAACGACACGTGGCGCTTACATTCAATGCCACCCACACCAACTTTCTCTTTCTTCCGCCATAAACAAAAATACATAAAAGCTTAAAAAACACATTGTTGACCCGGTCAACAAAACAAATCCTGACAAACTCCCCCTCAAACTTGGCAACACATGCCGAGTTTGCCTTTGAGCCGTAGGAACGTCTCCACTTTCAAAGCCTTGGTGAAAATATCCGCAACCTGCTCACCGGTGGGGCAATACACCACTTCGACCGTCTTCAGCTCTACCTGCTCGCGAAGGAAGTGGTACCTCGTCTTGATATGCTTGCTGCGCCCATGCAGCACAGGATTCTTCGCGAGCTGGATGGCGGACATGTTATCCACTAACAATGTCGTTGGGCCATCCTGCACATGATGTAACTCTTCCAGAAGATTTCTCAGCCAGATAGCTTGACAAGCACATGCCGCAGCTGCAATGTACTCTGCCTCACATGATGATAAGGCTATAGTAGCCTTCTTCTTAGAACTCCATGAGAATGACGCGGTTCCCATGTTGAACGCATACCCGGAAGTGCTCTTCCGGTCGTTCACATCTCCTCCATAGTCGCTATCCGAGTAGCCGACTAGCTTCAACTCTCCCGCAGATGAATACATCAAGCCATGGTCCCAAGTCTCGTTCACATACCTCAGGATCCTCTTCGCTGCTGTGAAGTGGTCCTGCTTGGGTTCCTCCATGTGCCTGCTTACTACCCCGACCGCATACATGATGTCTGGCCTAGTGAAAGTCAAGTACCTTAGACTTCCGACCAGGCTCTTGAACATAGTTGGGTCCACTCCTTCCTCTTCGGAATTCTTCCTCAGCTTTGTTCCAGGGTCCACAGGAGTGAAGATAGGCTTGCTATTCTCCATCCTAAACTTCTTCAAGATCTCCTCCACGTACTTCTTCTGCGCGATGAAGATCCCATTTTCTCTCTGCTGTACCTCAACTCCCAAGAAGTAGCTCAGCTCTCCCAAGTCCGTCATCTCGAACTCCTCCTTCATCAGCCTCTTGAATTCTTCAAACATCGCAGGGTTTCTCCCGGTGAATATCATGTCATCCACGTATAGACATAGGATCATGATATCCCCGCTCTTCTCCACCTTCATGTAGAGAGTATACTCATATGGGCACTTGATATACCCGTGCTCCTGAAGAAATTTGTCTATCCTCCCATTCCAAGCTCGAGCTCCCTGCTTCAGTCCGTACAAGGCTCTGCCCAGCTTGCAGACTTTTCTTTCCTGACCTTTCACCACGTACCCTGGAGGCTGCTCTATGTACACATCCTCCTCTAGGCATCCATTCAAGTACGCCGCCACCGCATCCATTTGCATGATTGTCCACCCATAATGAGCTGTTAGTGCGATGATCAACCTGATGGTGTCAATCCTCGCCACTGGGGCATAGACCTCGTCGTAGTCCACTCCTTGAACTTGCCTGTAGCCCTTCACCACGAGCCTAGCCTTGTGCTTCTCCACAGCTCCATCCTTGTTCTTATTTACTTTGTAGACCCACTTCACCCCGAGGGGTTTATGGCCTGCGGGTGGATCAACCAGCCTCCAAGTGTCATTCTTCTTTATGGAAGCTATCTCGGCATCCATCGCCGTCCTCCAAGATTTCTCCTGGGCAGCTTCGTCATAGGAGTGCAGCTCGCAATCTGCCAACAAACAATATAAAGAGAAATTGTTAAGTGTCGGTGCCGTCTCCTCGTAAATCTCCTCCAACCTCCTCATCCTAGGTTGAGGACGGTCAGAGCTGCCCCGGCTAGTGCTCGCTCCACTAGGACTTCCTCCGTTTGTACTTGCTCCACTTGAGTAGGGGGTAGAAGCTCCCCCTGAACTCCCACTCGGTGGTGATGGTGGCTCAGCTCAACCAACCTCAGCTTCCGCTTCATGACCACCTTCCTCCTCATCATCTTCAAAGAACATCCCCTTGGTGCTCCTTGTCTTCTCGTCCTAGTTCCAGCAGCTATCTTCTTCAAACACCACGTCCCTTGAGACTATGGTCTTCCCAGTCACCGGGTTGTAAAACTTGTACGCCTTGCTCTCCGGAGCATAGCCCACGAAGATGCACTTCTCGCTCCTGTCATCGAGCTTCTTCCTCCTCTGGTCCGGGATGTGAGCATGAGCTACACACCCGAACACCTTAGGTGCTTCACACTTGGCTTCCAGCCGCTCCATGCTTCAAACAGCGTCTTGAACTTCACGCTCTTTGTGGGGCATCTGTTTAGTAGGTACACCGCACATTGCACTCCTTCCGCCCAGAACATCTTCGGTAGCCCCTTCTCCTTCACCATGCTCCTCGCCATGTTCATGATTGTGAGATTCTTCCTCTCTGCCACTCCATTCTGCTGCGGTGAGTACGCCGCCGTCAACTGGTGTGATATCCAATTCTCCTTGCAGAAACTATCGAACAGCCTCGAGGTGTACTCCCCACCTCGATCTGTCCTTAGCACCTTCAATGGTTGCCCACTCTCCTTCTCGGCCATCGCTTTGAAATCCCTGAACTTGTCAAGATCCTCAGACTTCTCTTTCAGAAAATACACCCAACACTTCCGACTATAGTCATCCGTGAAGGTGACGTAGTACTTGCTTCCGCCTATTGAGGTGGTCTCAAACGGACCCGCAATGTCCGAGTGAACCAGTTCAAGTTGCCGCCTTGCTCTCCAGGACTTTCCTCCTTCGAATGTCTGCCTCTTGAGCTTCCCCTTCGTGCACGCCTCACACACCTTCTGCGGATGGGAGATCATAGGCAGGTCTGCCACCATCTTGGAGTGGGATAGTAGCTTCAACCCTGTGAAGCCCAAATGCCCCATCCTATGGTGCCATAGCCATGCTTCTTCCTCTTCCTTTGTTCTCGCGAGACAAGCCGTCTCTTGAGCATCCATCTTCAGCGTGAAGAGACGGTTTGCCGTCATCTTCACCTTTATTACCTCCTTCCCTTGATCATTCTTCATTGCAAGAGACCCATCCTTCATCTGCACACAGTAGCCTCTCTCCACTAACTGCCCAATGCTTAAGATGTTGGTTTTTAACCCTGACACATAGTACACATCATTCAAGTGTACTCTCTCCCCGTTCAGTTTCACTACCACCAGGCCCTTTCCTTCCAAAGAAATCTTCGAAGCATCCCCGAAACTCACTTCACCCCCACTAGGTTCAAGGTTAGAGAACATCTCCTTATCTCCACATATGTGGTTGCTTGCCCCTGTGTCCAGGTACCACACTTCATTCATTCCTTCTTCCACACCTCGGTAGGTTAAGAACATCATTGGGTCTCCACCCCCAGCGTTGTTCCCATTGTTCCTAGCCTCCGCATAATGGTTGGCTTCTTCTCTCTTCCTGGGAGCCCAGCAGTCATAACTCATATGCCCAAATTTGTTACAGTTGTAACACTGTACTTGGGACATATCTCCTCGGCCTCTTCCTCGGCCTCTTCCTCTTCCTCTTCCTTCTTGCCAACCTCCTTGAGGTCGCTCCTCCTCTCTTTGGAAACCTTGGTTCCTTCCTTGATCTCTACCTCCTCTTCTACCTCGGCCTCTGCCTTGGTGACCTCGGCCACGCTGGCCGCCTCCTCTTCCTGAGCTTTCCCCAAAGTTCAACTGGGTATGGAGTGCTTTTCTCAAGCCACTCGCTTCTTCATCATCATGTAGCATTCTGTACTCATGAGCTTGCAATGAGCCTACAAGCTCGTCTACAGTCATCTGGGTGAGGTCCTTTGACTCCTCAATCGCCACCACTACATGACGAAACTTCTTGGACATAGCTCTCAACAACTTCTCCATAAGGCTCACATCATCGATCGTCTCCCCATTGCGCTTCATCTCATTTGTGAGTGTCCGCAGACGGGTCACAAAGTATCCGACCTTCTCCGTGGCCTGCATTCTCAACATTTCATATTCACCCCTGAGAGACTGCAACTTAACTTTCTTTGCCTTGTCCACTCCTTGCATGGCGCGTTGCAACACTTCCCATGCTTCCTTTGAGCTCACAGCTTCTGAGATCTTCTCGAACGTAGCTTCATCGACTCCTTAGTATAACACGAACATTGCCTTCTTATCTTTCTTTCTTGCTTCCCTCAATGTCGTCTTCTAGGCATTGGTCAACGCCGCTTCTGCTTCGGCAGTAAGCTCTTCATACCCATCTTCAACGATCTCCCATAACTCCTTCGATGCTAGTAGCACTTTCATCTGAATGCTCCAATTACCGTAATTGGTCTTTGTCAACTTGGGGACTTGCCCCGGCATGGCACCTCCAAACTCCATCTCTCCTCTACTTCAAACCTTCCGAGTCAGCGAAAAGGTTTGCAACCTCCCTCTGATACCAGTTGTTGGAAGCGATACTAGGCGAGTACACCAACTAAACACTCCGACGAGTACACAACCCGGCGAACTCCACAGCTCCGGCGAGACCAACTTAGCGAGAGCTCCTCGAGCTGCTCCTGCGAGAACTCAACCTCCGGCGAGGTGATACGAGCGAGACGACCAGCTCTCGTGCGGCGAGACGGGGCCGGCGAGAGCTTCCGGCGAGAACTTCAGGCGAGATGCTTCCGGCGAGATGGCTGCTACGAGCTTCGGGCGGCGGAAAAATATGTTCCTGCGAGAACAAAAAAAGAGGCGAGAGTTTTAATAAAACTCTCTCTCTTAATAATACTCTCTCTCTCTAACTCTCTCTGCTAATATCTGAATAATCTCTCTCTCTCTAACTCTCTCTCGCCAATATCTCTCTCTCTTGCTGTTACTCTCTCTCTCTCGCTGTTACTCTTTCTCTCCCGCTATTCCTCTCTCTCTCTCGCTGTTTCACTTCCTCTCTCTCGCTCTCTCTCCTGCGGGAGTTAATGAAGGGGAAGAAATTCTTTTCACTATTTTTCAGCCCTATAAAATGTACAACAACAAGCCTTTATATAGGTCAACATACCCAATAAGAAAATGACACGTCGTGCTTACATTCAATGCCACCCACACCAACTTTCTCTTTCTTCCGCCATAAACAAAAATACATAAAAGCTTAAAAAACACATTGTTGACCCGGTCAACAAAACAAATCCTGACACTGTCCTCAGGAGGAGGCCTGCCTAGGCCCTGTAGGCCGGGCCAGGCCCAGGCCGGGCCTGGGTCTGGCCCGGCTAAATAAAATATATAATTATTTGAATAAAACGAGCTTCTTCGCACGGGCTACGCCCGTGCTCAAAGCTCTCGGGCGGCCTTCGGCCGCATCAAGGCTGGCTTCGCCAGCCTCCACAAGGGCTTCGCCCGTGCTTGATGCTCCAGGCGGCCTTCGGTCGCATAGAAGCGGACCCCGCTTCCACGCAATTCAACGACTTGGTGCCCCACGTCCCTGCGCCGAGCCGGTGACGATTTCGTCGAGCAGATCTGCTCGACGAAAATCTATTTTTATTTGTCAAAATTTTTAAAATAAAATTAACATTTTTTTATTTAGGCAAAAATTAAAAAAAAAATTTACATTATTATTTTAAAAAATCATTACAAATTTTCAATAAGCTCAAAAATTTTTATAATAAAATTTAAAAAATACAAATCTAAAAATACAAAAAAATTGCACTCAAAAAAATACAATACTCTATATCTCAATCACTCGAAATCCGAAGGTGTCGTTCAAGTTTGATATTCACCAGCCAAAATTAGGCCGCTTAGCTCGTCTTCAACCTCGGACGAGCTATCTTCGATCGATGCGACGTGTTGTCTCCTCTTCATAACATCCATGTGGTCCTTATAACATATGCAAATTTCCAAAGACTCGTCGCTCAGGCGGCTCCTTCGCTCGTTTAGAATCCTGTCAGTACTTAAAGAAAACGCAGAATACGAAGCTACTGTACTTGCTTGGATTGTTAGTAAATCTCGAGTCATGAAGGTCATAACAGGATACGTATTAACTTTATTTTTCAACCATTCTAAAATATCAAAATTTTCTATTTTATTTGAACTCATAAAATCTTGAAATTGTGTTTTCGTATATAATCCTAATTCATTAAAAGTACTTGACGTTCTTTGTTTTTTGGGGGCTGCTAATTCTAAAATTTTATTTTTAAAATTATCTTTTGTTTTATGTTGTGTGCTTTCTTTTCTAGGTCACGATCCATATAGCTGATCGTAATAATTATAAAATTCGGTAAAATCATTATTAAATTTTGAAACACTTACATTATCATAATACATAGATGATTGATTTAAATTCAAATTACTATTTATTTCTTCTATAAGATTTTCTTCAATTATTTTAGTTAACGGACGCCAACTTTCATATTTTTTATAAACACTAAATTTTTCTGCAATTAATACAAAATTTTTGATAACCAGTGGACTCGTCGGATAATAAACCCCGGATAAAATATTTGTTGATATATAAAAAACTTCCAGTAAATCCATATAAGTTTCAATTACATCCCAATCAGAATCTTGAAGATCATGCATTTCAGACGTACTATAAAATTTCATTAGTTGTGTTTTTTGTCGCACGGCTCGTTTTAACATTTTATAGGTTGAATTCCATCTTATAGGTATATCAAATTCAGGTTTTAAAAATTTATGACATTGTGCAGTTACAAAATTTTTTAAATCTTGTTTTCGTTTTTAGAACTGTAAATGTATTTTAACATAATACGAATTTTATTAATATAAGATTCCATATATGTTAAACTATCCTGCACAACTAGATTTAAAACATGACATACACAACGAGTATGAAAAAAATTCCATTTAATATTGGTTTCATATCTCGGTTTAAGTACTCGATTGCTACCGTATTATTAGTAGCATTATCAAAAGTGATTGGTTCCACCATCATTTATAGGGAAAACTCCCCCATGATCTCCTCCCAAAGTGGGATCATGGGGTCGACCAAGTCAATTCCTCCCCTCCCCCATGAACTCTCATGATGAGGAAATCATGGGGGGTGGGGCCCACTCCCTCTCCTCATAGAGGAAAACCGCTGCCGCCGGGCAGGCCGCCGCCGCCGGCCGACCTGACCGCCGCCGGCATCCGGTCTCCCGCCGGCCTCATCGCGGTCGGCCTCCCGCCTCGCCACGGCAGGCCGCGAACCGGCCGCGCTAGGCCGCCGACGGCCTAGTCGCGCGCCGCCGGCCTTGCCGCGACAGGCCGTAGACAGACTGCCAGCCTTGCCGCGGCAGGACCGGCGGCCTTGCCGCGACAGGCTGCAGCCAAGCCCCCGGCCTTGCCGCGGCAAGGCCACCGCCAGGCCTGCCGGTAGGCAGGCCGCAGCCGCGGCCTGGTCGGCCTTGCCGCCACACGCTGCGGCCAGGCCATGGCAGGCCGCCACCTCCGCCGCCTTGGCGCTCCGTCGCCGTGGATGGACTGCCCACCGTCCGACCGGGGGGAGGCTCTCCTCGCCGTCCGATCAGGAGGATAACCACCCACTAACCCACTACGTTAGTAGTGGGGCCTACCATGAATCTCTTCCGGAGGCTATAAAAGGGGCCCCAGGGACTCATCATTTTTCACTTTTTTCTGCTCCCGGTCATCTTCTTCCTCAGGTAATAGCTCTGCTGGTCTCCTCCCTCAAGTTACCTTCCAGCAACCATGAGCCACCAGCGCGCCACCAGCAGGAAAACGCGTGAGTCCCGGAGTGAGCTGGGAAAGAAGACGACCCCTGCAAGCAAGCGTACGCCGGCCCCAGCATCAGAGCATCAGGGGTTTCCCTCGCACTTCAGCATCCAAGTCATTCCAGCGGCGCAGCCTGTTGCTCGCAGGAAGTCGTAGTCTTACTCTCTCTCCTTCGAGCTGTAACGGGAGCGGCCTGTCGCCCTGATTCTCCAAATACATTGTAATCACTAGGAGTTAGTGGACTTTGACCGGCACAGACCCGGTCACGTGGTTTTTTACCCAGTTGAGGGGTTTTTTCACGTCATCACATCTTGTGTCAATCTCGCATTTTCATTGACTGTGTGCGCGCTCGATCGCTCCGAGAGCTAAGACGGTCCAAGTAAATCCGGCCCGACCGGGGCATCGAGTTAGTCCACAACAGAGAGAAATAATAATAATGTTATCTTTAATTTTAAATTCACGAATACATTTAGTAATTATGTGATAAATAGCTTGACCTGTATGTGGATATTCAAAACATTCAAAACATATAATACTTTTATTTAGCTCCCACGAATCGGAATCGATCCAATGACACATAATACACATATACGATAATCCTGCTTTACTATTGCTAGTCCAGGCATCGCTCGTTAGACTAACTCTACCGTCAAAAGTTTCAAAATAATTAATTAAATATTATTTTGATTGTAAATAAGCTTTATATGCATCACGTTAAATGTAGTTCTACTTATCTGCTGATATTTTGGTTGAAGTCTTGCATGTATGTAGTATATTTCGTCCTCATTGTCGTAGTGTCCGAACGGTAATCCTCGTTTGATGACGTTCTCCATTTGCAGCTCTCATTGATGCATTTAATTGTACGTTTAAATTTGCCCGCCTGCCACAATTTGTGCTTGACATGTCTCCGGGCTTATTTAGTAAGACACGATTTGATATGTCGCGCGAGCGTCGAATTCCCGCTAAAGGTCAGAAGTTTGGAGCAGTGTTTGCACTTCGCCTTAAATTTTACGCCCACACACACTTTTTCAAAGTGCTCCCAGACTGGAGCCGTGTGCTTGTGCTCCACAATTTCATGCACGACGGATGTCGAGGACACTGGCATCGAAGAGGAAGATGGTATCGAAGAAGAAGAAAAATTTGGAAAGTAAGAAAGAGAGAAGAGTTTTGGAATTTCGGATGAGGGGGGGGGGGGGGGGTAGAGGTAAGGGGTTATATATATAATTTAAAATAATTAAAAAAGTTAAATTTTTTTAAAAAATTTAATAAAAAGCAGCCTAGGCAGCAAATAGTCTTCCTAGGCTGCCGTTTTTCCTAGCAACTTGCCAGGAAATCCGAGCCTAAACAGCTCGTTAAAAAGAGTCGTTAAGGGGCTTGGCCCAGGCTTTTGCAAGCCTGGCCCAGGCTTTGCCCGGCCTGGTCCCAGGCCAGGCTAAAGCCCGAATTTTGCCCGGGCTTAGCCCGGGCTGGGCACCAGGCCGGGCTACAAGCTGAAAACTGGGCATGGTTAGGCCTTCAAAGCACAGCCTAGGCCTGGATCGGGCCTGTCGGGCCTGAGCCTTTCAGGCTTTTTCCAGGTAGGGCCTAGGCCGACCCGGTTTTTATGCCCACCTCTACTTCACTGTAAAGTGCACTTTTGCACTTTATCTCCCTCAGACCCTCCTTGGCTTAGGGTTGGTTCAACCCAACCCAATTTAAGGTAGCAGCTGTCCCCATTTGGTTGGGAGAAGTACATACATGTGTCCCAGTTTGGAGACTTGGTAGTTGGTTTAGGGGAAAGAAGGAAAGAGAATGAGCATGGCTTGTTGACTTGGCCCATGTGCCATCCTCCTTGCTGGAATTCAAGGACCATATTGAGTTGAGGTTGGGCCCAAGGGTGGCATAAATGAGTGGCCATAAGTGGGGGCACCACTTGGAATAAAATTCTATTAAGACAAGCATTTTTAAGGGGGTTGACCAAAAGTAAACCATGGGGTGGGTTCCCCATATGGGTCACGGTTAATGTAGGTCCAAGTTATCGAGAGATGAGTCAATGTTGGGGTATTTGAGTAATATTGGTGTGTGCATGCTTTTCAGAGCACCGTTGAGTTTGATGGGACCCATTCTGACCAAATTGACCAAACGATGTCAGAATCGATCGCAATGAATTCCGTTGGTCTCATATTGACCACACAAATTTAATGCAATTGACTGAGGTCCATTCCGAGTTCTTTTGCTTAATAATTTAAAATAGCATTGTAGTGACACACTACACCACTCAAAATGATCACAGTCTCCATATGACATTGGATCGAAACGAAACGAGTTCTGTTGCACTCGTATCGACTTTACGTGCACGTAAAGTTGATTTGGAGCATGTGTGCTTAATATTCAAAAACCGTGCATCGTGGCATGCTATAATAATTAAAACAGTCATATTCTCTATATAATCTCGGATTGCAACAAAAAGAGTTATGTTACTCTCGTATTGACCAAACAAGTCTACTGAAATTGTCTAAAGCCGATTTGGAGCACGTATGTTTAATATTTTACTTCATTAATATTATGCGGTAGAAGTCAGGTCGTGATTTGCTAGGACCTGGTCCCAGCCCCTTCATGGGTTCAATCAAACCAGCTAGACCCCTTATCAAAGATGGGATGTTATAGTGAGCACACACCTGCCTCCGATCCATGCCCTACAACCAAACACCATGAGAGAGTAAATGAGGCTAAATTATGAGTGACCAATAACCTCGTAACAATCCCACTTCTCTGAGCTATCCCAGTGACCCTGGATAATTATATTATCCTGCAAGTCAGCACTTCATATGCAAATTAAATAAACATAAACAAATATAGCACAAGCTATTGCCTAGGTGTATCATCCCTGACCTGCAAATACTATATAACATGGATCCAGTCGGGACCCCACAACATATAAAATCCACAAATATAAAATACAAATAATTAATAACATGAATAACTTAATAATTTGGAGTTTGAAATTGTAACAGAAGCTAAGAAAAACACAAAACAAATGGGCATGAATGCCCACAACTACTAAGAATGAAGTATTGGAATAACTCGGCCTTAAAGGACTTACATGGCCTTCAAAATAGAATAAAAGTAGAGCTAATAGAAAACCAAAATGGGAGAGAAGGATCTCCAGCTCCTCAGCAATACTTGGGCTCCGACCCACTACAGACTACTATGAACTTTTTGTAAAACTTGATTTTGTAACATGTATAAAATATTTTCTAAATATAAAATATGAAACAGTTTATAATTCTTGCAATCAAGTAGCAGTTTTAGGACATATTTTCAAAGTAGGTGAGTGTCTATTGATGAGAATGTGAGTGTGAGTGTGAGTGCGTGCATGCGTATGTGATGAAAATTTTCTATTAGATGATATATATATATATATATATATATATATATATATATATATATATATATATATATATATATATATATATATATATATATATATATATATATATATATATATTTGTGCTCCAGGGGAGGGGGGGGGGGGAGTGGCAGGTGCGGTGCCGAGATGGTGGATTGCGTGGAAGCAGGCGAAACCCGCTTCTATGCGGCCGAAAACCACCCTCTCACACTTGATGTGAATGTGAGTGTGGGTGTGTTGATGTGTACGTGAGGGTGAGTTTGTGTGTGTTGATGTGAATGTGGGTGTGAGAGGGCACCTGTTGATGTGAATGTGAGTGTGAGTACGTTGAGTTGTCTGAGAGGATTAGAGTTGTACAATTCATATTCGTCGAGTGTGGGCCTACTCAAAGCCTGCCAGCAAAGGGTCAAAGTCAACCGGCCAAGAAAGAAGACAAAGTCAGCATTCAAGATAGTAAAAGACCTGGGCGAGTATGACGAGCACCCCTTACATACTCTCCTGGTAGGCGACCAACATAGTTACTCGCCCAAGCCAGACGAGCTCCCCCCGAAGTCGCATGGTCGCAGGGTGGAGGTCGGTCTATAAATAAGACCCCCCTTGGATTTGCCTATAAATAGAATCTCAGGGGTACAAAGATTATGATCTTTTTCCTAAAATTTTAGCTGAGCTTTTGGATTCTGCTATCGAGTACTTGAACCGTGAAACACTAATCACTCCCTTAGTCGCTATCTTGTGATAGTCACCAAGTTAGTGTCCACCTTGTACCATACTCGACCATTTTGGTTGTGGAGGGAAAGCTTATTCTAAGCATCTGGGCATATGGTGGGACCTCCTTGCCAAAGTGCATGGGGTCTTTTAGTTCTCTCTTAGTCTTTTTGTCCTTGCACCTCAAGACATCAAGCCCGACCGCTGAACCAATAACCTTAGGACGCATTGATCTGAATTTTGGAGTAGAGAATTTTCCCGGCATCAACACTTTGGCATAGTGAGCGTGGATTGTAGCCGAGGAGGAAAATCTTACAAGTAGGAGGGATGGTGGATACAGGCGTGCACATAGAGATAGTCGACAACTCAGTAGGTGGAGGTGGCTATATGACCGTGCCAGTTTTCGAAGACTTTGTGCAGAAGATATATGGGACCATACGATCAACATTCCTTCCTTGCTCGGAGGTCACGTAGATCTCAACTCATTGCGTGACTCTGTTGGAGGATGAGGGTCCCCCTTGGAGACGAGGAAAGGAGCAGGTATCGGAAGAGCCAGAGCGACTGGTGCAGTCATATTTCTACCATGCTAGTTCTCAGGGTATCAGGTTCTAAGATGCGGAGAATTAGGCGAGATTTTAGGAAGCTCGACAAGGTGGTGAATATGGAGGTGTTACTCTCTAAGCTGAGGTTCTTCGTCACCACAGAGGGAGAAGCCCATTCCGTGACGAAGTGTCGTCATCCCCTATCCTAGAAGGCTTCAGAGAGATTGTCCTGAGCTACTACTCTACAAGAGATGACCCAGTCAGTCATCTCTAGTGGTTAGAGGATGTGGTGTCCATACACAATATGACGGACGCATTCAAATGCACAGATTCTTATCCACCAACTTCGAGGGGAAGGCTAATGATTTTTTTCACTATTTGCCAGGAAGCTCGATTTACTACTTCGAGGACCTACGCAGAGGGCTGATGGCGAGGTTTGCAACGTCGAAGAAGAGGAAGGAGGCAACCGCTTTCTTTCATATATAACATGGGAAGAATAAGAGGATTGGTCGTTACATCGATCGGTTCCAGGAGGAAGTCCTTGACATCCAGGAGGTGGATGGCTTCACCTTGCAGCTTGCCCTGACTTTTAGCTTGAAGCAATGTCTATTTTGTATGGAGGCGGGGTTGAATGCCCTAGTTTCTTATAAAGACCTAATCAAGAGGGTAAATAAATTTGTGCAGGGGGGAGGAGATGATTGCTGACTTTTGGCCAAGCTGGAGAAGGTGACCCGGGGGTATGGGGAGGAAGGATAAACATCTGAGAGAAGGCCCAAAGGTGATCAAGGGAGGAAGGAAGAGAGAAGGAGGGAAGAATCGAGAAAGAGAGAGGAGTTGAGAAGGTAGGAAAGGCCTTAAAGGATGAAAGAGATGAGGCCCGTAGTGGCTCCAGAAATGAGAGAGGAGGCCTGAAGATTCTAGTATCTCATTAACCAACCCCCGTAGAGGCCGGAGGAAAGACCCCAGCAGCAAGGTTAAGGGAGGAGATTCATTTTCTGAAAAAAGAAACGTTAACCATCAGGAGAGGAGGCAAGGAGGAGCGCGCTAAGAGGAGCTAGTTATTCCCCGATAAGGGAATAAGTATCGCAGAAGGAATAGGTCAAGGTGGAACCAAGTAGAGGAGGTTCCCCTCTACTGCAAGCTGCATCAAGTAGAGGGGCGCAAAACCATGGATTATCCAGATTTTTGGGAAGCAAGAAGGAGGTTAGAAGTAGGGCTGAAAGAGAGCAACCATGATAGGAAGTCCCAGCAAAGACGACAACATTACAAGCTCCAATTAGTATGAGGAGAAAAGACCGAATCGACCAAAGCGGTCGCGGAGAAGTGGTTCAAGGAGGAGGAGCAGTAAGGGTGATCCATTGGAGAGCTGAGCTAGGAGCTTCCCGAAAGGAAAGTCTCCATCAAATCTACCGCAAGAGCATCGCTTCAAACTCTCAAGTACCGCTCCTATTAGATGAGATACCTTCTCAGAGGAGGACGTGCTGGGGAATAAGAATCCCTTTCATGATGCTCTCGTGATCCAAAAAGCCATCGAAGACTTCACCGTCAACACTAATAAACAATGGGAGCTCGATGAATGTCATCTTCAAAAGGACGTTCGTCGGGTTATAGGTGGAGGCATCCATGGTTCTAGCTACAGATGGTCCCCTATTTGGCTTCTCAGAAGAGAAGGAGGTGGAGGGAGGAGCAAATCTGCTGGTAACACTTGGTGGCACCTTGATCAGGTGCAGGCTTGTCATCATAGACGCACTAAGTTACTACAACACTATCTTTGGGAGGCCGCTTATCAACTACTTTAAGGCTGTCTCATCCTCCTACCATCAGTGCCTGAAGTACTGCCATGGAGATGTATAAGTAAGGCTTAGGGGAGATCCTAAAGCTGCTCGAGAATGTTATCTCAGCGTCATCAGAACCATCAGTTGGATGGAGGATGCAGAGAAGCTGGAAAAGATCCTGGAAGGAGTGGATAGGCTGGAAACTGTAGAGGAGCTGGAGGAAATATAGGTGATCTCCAAAACTGGAGAGCCTAGGGTGTTGAAGATTGGAGGATCCCTGACTCTAGATAGGAAGGTAGAGAGGGCAATTTGTCTACAAGAGAGCGTAGACATCTTCGCAGGGAGTGCCGCGGAGATTCCACGAATCGATGTAGAGGTAGCCTGTCATCGCCTCAATCTGGACCCCAATGTCTCCCTTGTTCGCGAAAAGCAAAGGAAGAGCACAACTGCGCTAACCAAGCCCATCAGGGGGGAAGTGGGGAAGTTGATTGAGGCAAGCTTTGTGTTAGAGATCTAGTATCAGGGTTGAGTCTCTAAAGTTGTAATGGTGAAGAAAGCTGGAGGGGGCTGGAGGCTTTTATTGAATTTTCAATGTTGAATAAAGCTTGCCCGAATGATTTCTACCCCTTGCCTTGAATCGAAGTGCTGGTTGATGCTACCGTCGATTTTTCTGTGATGAGTTTCCTTCAGTCGTCAGTTGATTCAGTTGTCGGTATCACCAGATTTGGATGCATCCCCCTGACTATCGTAATATCTCCTTCATCACCAACGATGGCTGCTACAGATACAAAACGATAACCTTCAGGCTGAAGAACACATGAGCTACATATCAAAGAATGATGGATCAAATCTTCAAGCAGCAAAAGGGTCAGAACATGGAGGTGTACATAGATGATCTCTTGGTCAAAAGCAGGAGCATTGTAGAACACACAAGGATCTGGTGGAGACCTTCGCAATGCTTCGAAAGTTCAAGATGAGGCTCAATCTGACAATGTGCGTATTTGGAGAAGGAAGGGGAAAGTTTCTAGGTCAACTCCTCACCCTGAGGGGGGTGGAGCCTAACCCCGATAAGATTAAAGCTATTTTCGAAATGGCGTCCCTGAGGAATTCTAAAGAAGTTCAGAGGCTAATGAGAAGGCTGTCAGGTCATAGTCGCTTCATGTCCAAGGTAGGGGAGAAGCGCTCTTCATTCTTCAAAACTCTCTGAGACAATCAACACTTTGACTGGATCAAGGAGTTTGAGGAGGCTTTCGAAAAGCTTTAGCAGCAGCTAACCCAAGTCCCTCTACTCTAAGGCCCCAAAGAAGGTGAAGATCACCTCCATTATCTATGAGAGGGAGCGGAAACAGTCAACTCGGTGCTTGTTCGAGAAGAAGGGAAGGGATAACTTTCCATGTACTATGTAAGTCGGGTGCACATGAAGGCAAGGATGAGGTATCCATTCCTGGAAAAGTTAGCTTTCGCTCTGGTGATATCAACGCGGAAGCTCCGGTCTTATTTTCAGGCTCACTCCATCAAGGTTGTATCTGATCATTATCTTCGAAGTATCTTGGATAGAGTAGAACATTCAGGGAGACTAGCAAAATGGGAAGTAGAACTCAGCGAGTTTGATATCTCTTTCTCACCAAGTGTAGCAATCAAAGCCCAAGTAGTTCTGGATTTCTTAGTTGACTTCTCAACCGAGGCTGGAGGAGACGAAGTCTCTTCAAGCCCAGTTTCTTGGAGGATGTTTGTGGACAGAGCATCAGGTAAAAATTTGGCGGGAGCGGACGTTGTGCTGGTGAGTCCGCAAGGAACTAGGATCGAGCAAGCAGTGAAAATCCTCTTCCCCTTCACGAAAAATTGGACAGAGTTCGAAGTTATGGTGTCATACTTATGTCTCGCCAAGCAGTTGGGAATTCAGGATGTCAAGGCCTTCACTGACTCAATACTGGTCGCGTCACAAATAAGAGGAGAGTTCGAAGTGTGCGACCCTATTTTGAAAAGATACTTGGTAAAAGTAAAAGGCCTACTAGGGAGTTTTCAGTCTTTCTTTGTCGAAAATGTGCCGCGAGAGGAGAACTCGGCAGCTGATCGCCGCGAGAGGAGTTTTCGGCCTGATCTGTGTGTGTGGGTGTGCACGTGCGTGCGCGCTCACCTGTGTGTGTGCGTGTGCATGTGTGTGTGCGCGCGCATGCGCGTGTGGGCCCGCGCGCGCGCAGGTGCGTGTGCGCGCGCGCGCGCAGGTGCGTGCATGTGTGTGTGCATATGTGTGCGTGTGCGTGTGTTTGTGTCGGGTGTGTGCAAGTGCTTGCGCGCGCGTGCATGTGTGTGAGTGGACAGATGATTAATGTTATTAGTTTTTTTATGTAAAGATTAATGAAATAGCTAGACGTAGTGGACGTTGGAGGGCTGTTGTTGCAACAGCTCTTGCTATAGTTTGAAATCTAAGATATGCAGGGATTTTATGGAGCCTGCGTAAAAAACATCGTACACAAATCATTGTTCAAAAACTTGTACAATAAATCAAATATAAATTCTTTTAACCAACTGTTTATGAATATGAGTTCATTTGAAACCCAATGCAACCTAAAGGAACGGCTGTATATTCCCTGGACAACACAAATGAATACATCCAACTGTAAATCATTACAAGTGTAATTATGGTGAGCTTAAATTGGGACGACTTAGGCATGTTGTGTGACGTTGATAGAGCTATTGGACCCCAAGTTGTGACTGCATCAGAGGCTATGAATGAAATTAGCATAGAAGAATTAATTTGTGGATAAAATTGTTGTTGAAAAGATTTAGCCAGGACCAAAGAGAAAGAAGAAGAGTGTTGCAATTGATATTATTGCTAATGCAGTTACAACAATTGCTAGGAACATGAAGCACGAGAGTGACATGCATGTTCAAACCATGCCAACAATCGAGAGTTAAAAGGATATATGCAGACCTTACAGCTATTACGGCTCTGACTGAGCAAGAGATAGGCAATCAATATCTTCAACTTTGACGAAGCAAAGATAGACGTGTTCATGGCTTATATAAACAAATTCCAACACGACTTGACTTCTTCTTAGACCTGCTACAATCAGACAAGTAGTTGTTAGCGATATATTAATTTATATATGTAACAACCCGACCCGTTAAGTGGTTCGGTCGGGGTCCTACATTATATGCCATAAACAGACGGCGAGGTCACAGGTTAATACCACGCATCCTAACTCAGTGCATTCTAGCGAAAGTTTACAAGTTATACACACTCAATCCATGAATGTCAACTACTATATAAATAACTCATTTATATACAAGACCAGGAATGTTAACAAGCACACCGCTCACGGCCTTAAGGCCTAACAAGTTTCTCTTTACAAACATACGACTTCCTACATCGGCATGCAGACCGGCCACACATGAAATCCAAACTGCGCGCGGCCTTCGAGGGCCTAACAACAACATCAAGGGCATCAACCCGCTCAATCCATTTCCACATCTACAAGGGCAGCACCTGCATATAGACATCCACTCCAGGGGTGACAAACAAAGCAACGGTCAGCATTCAGCTGACCAATTATAATGACCCAACCCCTTACCCGGGGCAGTGGTTCCTTCCCTGCATGTAATCCAATCTAAACACATATAACCAATACACAATGCCATCACAAACGCCGGCCTTCGTTCCAGACGTCCCGTGCACTCAGGGCACACTTACGGTGTACCAAGCTCCTCATGGTTCCACCACAAATTCGAGGTGTTTACTTGTTGGCCGGGCCTAAGCCTCCAAATCCATGTTGAAGACCACCCGCACCCGTCTACTCAGAGGCACACACCTCATAACAAATTGTGAGCACTATCAGTCGACCTACCCACGTAGTGTAACAAGCCTAGGGAAATCGCCCCGCTGCATTGCTACCAATCGACCGCTCACCCGATCCTACCACGGAACTTGTTGGGTGGCCCACCCACTCAGAGGTTCTTAACTTGTTGGTTATGGGCATCAACCGCCAAACCCCTGTTGACGACCTCTCATACCCATCCACTCAGAGGTGCTCGCTTACAACAACCCGATCAATGAACTTGGTGGGTGTCCTACCCACTCAGAGGTTCTTGCATTCCTCCTCAATACCGGCACATCGTGTCGCTTTCCATTCTATCAATACAGCTCGCACCGAGCATACAATCAAAGGAGCTATAGCTTCCTGCTCACCATCACAATCGTCCTTACCCTCTCCGTAAGGTAACCGATATATACACGGAGTCTTCTCCGGTTCGCAGCATCACCAATCCAGACATCCATCCAGATGGGCTTCACACAACATGCCTATGTCGTACTATACAGTTCCAGCTCTAGATGCAGACTCAACCACTGGAATCACTTACGCTCTTCCATCTTTTGATGGAGGATTCCAGTGCTATACATGCATAAACAAAGGGCTTCACCTGTCCAAGTAAGAAAGACCGTTACCCTTGACGATCGCTTTGGCGCCATGGAAAACTAGTCGGATGGAAACCACCGCGGCGGCCTTGCATCCACAACGCTGCACTTGGCTCTCGAAACGGACCGATGAAGCTCCACCAGCGGTCGGAAAGCTTCTCCTTCTTCCTTCCTTGCTCTTCTCTCTCTCTTCACTTAGAAAGAGAAAGGCTAAAATGAGAATGAGATATTCATCTCCATTCTTGGCCTTATCAGAGCAGGGAAGAGCTGGGACCAAATGATCCAAATAGAAGGGAACGAACGATCAAGATCTGCTTGGAAAAGCATCTAAACAGAGCTGACACGGCCTGTGACACGCCCGTGTCACAGGCCGTGTTCCTTGAGCGGTTCCGGAACCAACTCAATCTGGAACAGAACACGGGCCATGACACGCCCGTGTCACTCCCTGACACGCCCGTGTCAACTAGTACACGACCGTGTGGATGGCTGTGTCACCTAATCAACACAAGGCTGAAACACCCGAAAAGGACACGGCTAAGGCACACGCCCGTGCTCGGCCGTGTGTTCAACACGCCCCTGTGACACGCCCGTGTCATCGGCCGTGTACCACACTCAACGCCACTCAATGCCACTCCAGAATTCACCCGAGCAAGACACGCCCTGGGACACGCCCGTGTCCCAGGCCGTGTTGCCTCTCGACGATCAGTTCTCGAGAGCTCGAGTCGACGCTTACGAAAACAGAACACGCCCTGGGACACGCCCGTGTCCCAGGCCGTGTGCACTTGACATGCCCGGGGACACGCCCGTGTCCCAGGCCGTGTCACCCAGCCTGAACCAATTTTTGGACTTAGGGGTTTTGGGGTGTTACAATCCTCCCCTCCTTATAGAAATTTCGTCCCGAAACTTAGCGCAACATATCCAACAATACAACCATTCCTTGGCACAAATACACACGATGATCCGGGGTTACTCTCCCCACGTCCTCACACCAACAAAAGTGTTTGCACAAACACACAAACATACAAGATACAAAGTACAACAAAAGCAATAAAGTGTACCCTCCACTTTATTTCCGCTCATCCGCGTCTCGAAGCAGCTTCTTAACAGCCTCCTGCAACTCCAAGTTAAACACTCGAGGCTGTTGCACGTCATAATGTGAGCTTTGCGGCTCCTGCACTCCGAGATTGTACACTCGCGGTTGCGCCCGGGATGCATATGATTCCGCCACTACCTTACCCTTTTCCTCATAGGACGCGCCTGGCTTTTGCTCATTCTTTGACGGGCCTTTCCAATAGTAACGGGCAATATGCCCCTGCTTTCCACAAATGAAACAGGTACGCGAATAAACACGTCCTTGACCAAACGTCACGCCCGAAGCAACATTCGAAGACGTTTGTTCAGCAGGCTTGAACCTCTTCTTATCCCGTTTCCAGAACTCCGACTGTTCAGACTGCGGGACTTTGAACTCCGACTTGTCCGCCGCCAAGTTCTTTTTGTCATGTACTCGTTTCAAATCTTTTTCCAGCGCACAGGCTGTAGCTACTAAGGCTTGGAAGCCTTGGTTCACTGAACTCGGAAGCGCCAATCTCAACTCATCTCAGAGTCCCTCATAAAATCTGTTCATCTTCCGCGCTTCTTCCGCAAAAGTTGACCCCGTATAACGTCCAAGCCTGGTAAATTCATGCAGGTAGTCATCCACAGTCTTCTCACCCTGCACCAGACGTTGAAATTCGGTCTCCATAGCAATTCTCCGCGATACTGGCAAATATTTTGCCCAAAACAATCTGGAGAATTCGTCCATCGAAATCTCTCCCAGGCCTCTGCCTGCCAACTGGTGCATCTCGACGTCATCCCACCACAGTCTTGCCTCTCCTTCTAGTAAGAAGTGGCTAACGACACTCTCTTCCCCTCATCAATCCTGAGCACTATTAGGATCCTCTTCACTCTTGCAAGCCAATCTTCCGTCTGCGTTGGGGAAAGCGTCCCAACAAACGTAGGTTGATGAAAATCCATATATCGTTTCAATTGCTCGTCATTCGCTCGCTCGTCCACTCGAGCTTCCACCCGCTCTTGCCTTGCATCAACCCAAACTAGCTCAACGACAGGCCTTGCCTGCCTAACAGGTTGTGCTTGAATCATGGCAAATACCGCCTCCGCAACTAGGCGTACAGTTTCCGCAGAAGGAGGAGGTGTGGGCACCTCAGCTGGTGCCACACTCTAATCCGAACGCTGGGCCTCAGACTGCCCAGCTCCACTTCTTGTCACCTACAAGTGCACAAGATATCAATAATCAACCTCCAATCCAAAATGGCAAACAGACCGAATACACACGCGCACATTCCTGCACATTCCTAGTGGACATTCTTGAGTTCAATTATGTTAAAACGGTTCGCACATACACGTGCGCGCCACCCAACAAAAGAATTCAGCCACGAATTCGAAAAGGGAAAACCGAGAGTGCCTCTGATACCAAAATGTAACAACCTGACCCGTTAAGTAACATATAATAGAAGGTCCGGTCAAGGCCCCACATTATATGCCACAAATAGACGGCGAGGTCACAGGTTAATACCAAAATACCACGCATCCTAACTCAGAGCATTCTAGCGGAAGTTTACAAGTTATACACACTCAATCCATGAATGTCCACTACTATATAAATAACTCATTTATATACAAGACCAGGAATGTTAACAAGCACACCGCTCATGGCCTTAAGGCCTTACAAGTTTCTCTTTACAAACATATGACTTCCTATATCGGCACGCAGGCCAGCCACACATGAAATCCAAGCTTCGCGCGACCTTCGAGGGCCTAACAGCAATAGCAAGGGCTTCAGCCCGCTCAATCCATTTCCACATCTACAAGGGCAGCACCTGCATATAGACATCCACCCCAGGGGTGACAAAGAAAGAAACGGATAACATTCAACTGACCAATTATAACGACCCTACCCCTTACCTGGGGCAGTGGTTCCTTCCCTGCATGTAATCCAATCTCAACACATATAACCAATACACAATACCATCACAAACACCGGCCTTCGTGCTAGACGTCCCGTGCACTCAGGGCACACTTACGGTGTACCAAGCTCCTCATGGTTCCATCACCAATTCGAGGTGTTCACTTGTTGGCCGGGCCTAAGCCTCCAAACCCCTGTTGAAGACATCCCACACCCGTCCACTTAGAGGCACGCAACTCATAACAAATTGTGAGCACTATCAGTCGACCTACCCACGTAGTGTAACAAGCCTAGGGAAATCGCCCCGCTGCATTGCTACCAATCAACCGCTCACCCGATCCTACCACGAAACTTGCTGGGTGGCCCACCCACTCAGAGGTTCTTAACTTGTTGGCTATGAGCATCAGCCGCCAAACCCCTGTTGACGACCTCTCATACCCATCCACTCAGAGGTGCTCGCTTACAACAACCCGATTAATGAACTTGGTGGGTGTCCTACCCACTCAGAGGTTCTCGCATTCCTCCTCAATACTGGCATATCGTGCCGCTTTCCATTCCATCAATACAGCTCGCACCGAGCATACAATCAAAAGAGCTATACAAAGCTCTCTGCTCACCATCACAATCGTCCTTACCCTCCCGTAAGGTAACCGATATATACACGGAGTCTTCTCCGGTTCGCAGCATCACCAATCCAGACATCCATCCAGATGGGCTTCACACAACATGCCTATGCCGTACTACACAGTTCCGGCTCTAGATACAGACTCAACCACTGGAATCACTTACGCTCTTCCATCTTTTGATGGAGGATTCCACAGCTATACATGCATAAACAAAGGGCTTCACCTGCATGCCCAAGGAAGAAAGACCGTTACCCTTGACGATCGCTTTGGCGCCATGGAAAACTAGCCGGATGGAAACCACCGCGGCGGCCTTGCCTCCACAACGCTGTACTTGGCTATCGAAACGGACCGCTGAAGCTCCATCGACGGTCGGAAAGCTTCTCCTTCTTCCTTCCTTGCTCTTCTCTCTCTCTCTTCACTTAAAAAGAGAAAGGCTAAAATAAGAATGAGATATTATTCTCCATTCTTGGCCTTATCAGAGCTGGGAAGAGCTGAGACCACAAGATCCAAATAGAAGGGAACGAACGGCCAAGGTCTGCTTGGAAAAGCATCTAAACAGAGCTAATATGGCCTGTGACACGCCCGTGTCACAGGTCGTGTTCCTTGAGCGGTTCAGGAACCGACTCAATCTGGAACAGAACAGGGGCCACGACACGCCCGTGTCACTCCCTGACACGCCCGTGTCAACTAGTACACGACCGTGTGGATGACCGTGTCACCTCATCAACACAAGGCTGAAACACCCGAAAAGCACACGGCTAAGGCACACGCTCGTGTCCTCGGCTGTGTGCTCAACACGCCCCTGTGACACGCCCGTGTCACCGACCGTGTACCACACTCAACGCCATTCTAGAATTCACCCGAGTAGGACACGCCCTGGGACACGCCCGTGTCCCAGGCCGTGTTGCCTCTCGACGATCAGTTCTCGAGAGCTCGAGTCGATGCCTACGAAAACAGAACACGCCCTGGGACACGCCCGTGTCCCAGGCCGTGTGCACCTGACACGCCCTGAGACACGTCCGTGTCCCAGACCGTGTCACCCAGCCTGAACCCATTTTTGGGACTTAGGGGTTTTGGGGTGTTACAATATATCCGTCATTTGAGTGCATGACATAAAAGTTAATAATTTATATTCTAATAAAAATTTACAAAAACACGAATGCCACACTATTGTTTGAGGAATTTATCTAGTGAATAGATGTAGCATATTATACATAGCAGTGTGTTAAAGGTGGGATTCGAATCCTCTAGAGTTCAGGGGAAATTTCATGGATCCAATGGGCGAGAACTTCCGAACTCCACCAATACTATAAAAAAAAAATTTAGCCACTAAAAGACAAAAAAAACGCAAAGTAAAAATAATCATAAATCTAAAAAACATGGGAATTCTCGCGCGTTGGATTGAAATCTCCACCCTGGAGTTGTTCGTACAAACTCCAGAGGATCCAAATCCGTTAAAGTTGTCATGCCGCTCCACTCATATATTATACGTCAAAGCTGAAACACTGCTCATCAGGGGAGGATCCAGAAATTTCAACATAGGAGGGGGGCAGACCTTTCAAGATGTTTGAGAAACTCTTTGTCGACGAATACAGTGTTGGAGCTAGATTTTTTAAAAAAAAATGGAGTCACGTAACAACTTAATTTGTGTGCGTGAGGACACTAATTAAAAATAAAATAACCAAGAGAAAATTTATATATTTAATGCACATATCTATATAAAAATATTACTTATAGGATCAGATAAAAATCCACTAATTAGAAATCGTCTTCCTAATTCTTAAATCCCGCTCCTTTGAAAATCGACTCTTCACAAAACTTGCTCACTTAACGCCACACCTCCGATTCTAAACCCTCATCATCGTCAATGGCTGCTTCGTTCTCGCATCCAGCTAGGTATGTCTTTGACGTTTAATATTTTTTTGTTTCAAAATTTTTTTGTCTATATTTAAAGATCAAAAAATAAAAAAATGCATAAATATCCAATGATTTAAGAACCGGACCGGAGAACGAACCGGTAAATTCAAAGGTTCAAGCTTCGATCGGTTGGACTGGTCGGACCGGGGTTTAACCGTGATGTTAGATAATAACATATTATATAATATTAGTCATAAATTCATAACATATTACATATCATCTAGATATCAAATTGAGCACAAATATCACTAAATAATATAATTATAGTATACATAAAATGAAAATGATAGGTAATAATAAATGTTGTAACAAAGATTTAATAATATTAAATATTTTTTTGAAAATTTATATTTTTATGTAACCTAAAGAATAATAATATTGTAACTTTTTAATTAATTAATAACAATATATATTTATACTTAATTTAATAATATATATTTTTATTTATATTCTAAATGTATATTTTTCATATATATATATATATATATATATATATATATATATATATATATAATAGTTTCATTTTCAACAACAAGAAACATTTGTTGGAGTGGTCATGACCATTTCATTAATAGGATAGGTCGCGGATTTGAATCCTTGCAGCGTGCTTTCATTTTTATAATAAAAAAATTCCGAATTTTTTTGTGATTGGCCCGCTCGGTTGCCAAATAACCGGCCCGGTTTCCGGTTAACCGGAAGGGTTGGATCCTGACCAGTTCTTGACTGAGGCGGTTTAAAAGACCAGACCGGACCGCCCGATGAACCTGTCGGCAGTCCGACCGGTTGGACGGGCCGATCCGGTTTTTAAAACCTAGTAAATATCTAAAAAGTAATAAAGCCTGCATACTACTTAACATATTGTTTTCTTTAACAACTTTTTATTTGTCCTTAATCACGTGTCCTCTTAGGGTATAATAAATATGACAATATCAAAATAAGTAAAATTATAAGTGTTGAGTATAGAAGAAGTCATGTTATATCACGTCAAAGATGAAATTGTTTCTTTTAGTGATTAAAAAAAAACTATGAGTAAATAAAAACATGGAATAAGGGAGATCAAAATTAGTTGCAGCAGTCTCAACTAAGTTCAGACATGCCACCTTCGTACAAATATTTAAACTAATTAACTATCATGTCATCTTCCTTCTATTCTAAAAAAAGAAAATTGAAAGTCTTTACCTTTTTAGACTCTTTTCTACCTCATTCTGGACACCGTTTTTGACGTATAAGTAGTCAAAATTCATTACCTCGGTGAGAGGTGTACAACTCCATATTCGATGAGTGGGTTTTCCCCCAGGACCATTGCTTTGCGGGATCTCTAGGAGCGAGACCCTTCGAGTGTTCGTCGAGCAAGCCGCGCGAGCCAGCTCCTTGGCGTCGAGTGGAGCCTAGCCTTTCAGCGCCTTCAACTCCTTGACGTTGAGTGAGGTGAGTGCACTCAATGCCTTCAGTT
This sequence comes from Platanthera zijinensis, assembly GCA_039513925.1. Lineage (NCBI taxonomy): Eukaryota > Viridiplantae > Streptophyta > Magnoliopsida > Asparagales > Orchidaceae > Platanthera > Platanthera zijinensis. The sequence goes on from CM077082.1 coordinate 31,906,760, forward strand.
CCTTGGCGTTGAGTGAGGCGAGTGCACTCAACGTCTTCAGCTCCTTAGCATCGTGTGGAGCCTAACCTCTCAGCGCCTTCAGCTCCTTGACGTCGAGTGGAGCCTAGCCTCTCAGCGCCTTAAGCTCCTTGGCGTCGAGTGGAGCCTAGCCTCTCAGCGCCTTCAGTTCCTTGGCGTTGAGTGAGGTGAGTGCACTCAGCGCCTTCAACCCTTGGCGTCGAGTGGAGTCTAGCCTCTCAGAGCCTTCAGCTCCTTGGCGTCGAGTGGAGCCTAGCCTCTCAACACCTCCAGCTCCTTAGCGCTGAGTGAGGCGAGTGCACTCAACTCAGCGCCTTCAGCTCCTTGGCGTTGAGCGGAGCCTAGCCTCTCAACGCCTTCAGCTCCTTGACATTGAGTGATGCGAGTGCACTCAGCGCCTTTGGTTCCTTGACATTGAGTGAGGCGAGTGCACTCAGCGCCTTCAGCCCCTTGGCGTTGAGTGGAGCCTAGCCTCTCAGCGCCTTCTGTTCCTTGGCATTGAGTAGTGCGAGACCCTTCCAGAATCATCCAAAGTGGAGTGCCGCGGAGGTGAGTGCCTGACTTCCCCACCACTCGCCCCTTTTGGTGAGTGGTGCCCTCATGGACCACTCGCCCAGTGGGGTCCAGAGGTAAAATTACCTGGATACCCTTGCAGGGCTGTGAATAGCCTTTTAGAATAGCGGAGTTCGACTGTTGACAGACCACTTTTGGCTGCACATAACCACTCAGAATAGCGGAGTTACCCTATTTGCAGGTCAGGTTAAAAAAATTATAAATAGACCCAAGGGGGTATCTCAGAATGCAGACTTACTTATTCTCTGGTCTTCTAGCGCTTTCTGAGCTAACCTTAGCTCAGCACTTGGCTAAGGAGGGGAAGCACTTTAAGATCTTTCGGGTGTGTGGACGGGTTATTTTGGAGCCTTGGGTCAGTTTTAGGTTCTAAGTCTCTGGTCGTTCGAGTTTGCAATGGAGAAGTAAGTGTGCGATCACAGTTTCTCCAAGGATTCAGACTCCACAAAAGCCGAATTCCAGTTTCAACGAGAAGAATACAAATTCAACATTTATTTTATAAAATATCTTGGGAGGGGGGGGGGGGGGGGGGGGGGGGGGGGGTGGGAGGGGGGGGGGGGGGGGGGGGATCCCCGGTCGACGTCCCCTTAGGTCTGTCCGTGCTGTCCATATATATGAAAATTTGAATTTTGCCAATTTAGTTTTGACAACTTACTTTTTAACTTTTATTTTGCATAATTTCAAAAATGAATATTATAATTAATTTTTTAAATGAATAAATGAATTTGATGATGACATTAGATTGAAAATGCAGGGGTAGTATTGGTGTTATGAATGTTTTTTCCCTTTTAATACAGTACATATGAGAGCCCCCCGTGTGGACAACGCCCAGTTAGGACAGTGGCCCGATGTGACGACACTCCCGCCACACGTTGCTCCCCTTAGCGCACTATTGCAGTCTTAAGGGCGTCAAGATTGAGGAATTTTTACTTCATAAAATAAAAAATAGAGGGTGAGATGATTGAATGGAGGCCCAAGATTGCTTTGTTGGACCAGGCCATTACACTTGATTAATGGGAATCCCCAAAATTTCGAATGAGTGTAAATCCGACATTGTCAAAAGCACGACCCCGATCGGATCACCAAAATGGACCGCCTCGACCAAGTGAGAAGGCTTGCGAGCCGATCGTCCGACGAACCTGAACCAAGCATAACAAGCCCCCGTCGGCGTCCCCTTAGATCTGTCCTTGCTGTCCATATATATATGAAAATTTGAATTTTGACAACTTACTTTTTAACTTTTTTTGAATGCATAATTTCATAAATGAATATTATAATTAATTTTTTAAATGAATAAATGAATTTGATGATGACATTAGATTGAAAATGTCGGTGACATTAGATTGTTAAAAACACGACCCCGACCGGATCACCAAAATGGCCTGCCTCGGCCATGTGAGAAGGCTTGAGAGCCGGTTGTGCAACGAACCTGAAACAGGCATAACAAGCACACCCGGCCGAGGGATCGCACGCTCGTGCGCACGACACGCACTTACACGAAAATGGTGTGTGTGCCCCCTGCCTGCATGCGTAGAATGCCCCCTCTCGTACATGCCCGCTCACCCTGTGTGCATGCTCGTGCGCACTGAAAATATGTTGTGGATTTCTTTCATCACCGTCATCCACCACCATCTCCAGCAAACCAACCCAGGCTGCTCGGATTTCCCGGACTGCCTGCCGGGCATCACCATTATTTTCAGGAAATTGGTGATCCAGGTGACTAGAATTGCGCATCCTCATTAACCAGTTCAAATTTCAAGAGGGCCAAATTATAGCCCCCCAGACATTGATTTGAAGACAAACATCTAAGAAGAGAGAGAGAGCTTTAAAGTTTTCTGGCGGGAACATGGCCTCTGCTCACTCTCTCGCTCAAGTGTTCACTCTAGCTACTCTCCAAAGTGTTTACTCCAGAAGTCGATCCTACAAGCGCCAAGGAAGACTGTGCTTCATTTTTTTTTCTTTCAAATACTTATAAATGGAGTGGTGTTCTATCACTCACTCGAAGATTCTAACACTTGTAATCAACCTCAAATTAGTGGATTTGTTCAACATCGTACTGACCCCATGATTTGTTCCATTTTTATATTTTTCCATGTAAAACATCTTACTGCCACTGCTATTGTTCTTTATTAATTATTTGCGCGTTTGGCTCACTCTTGAGCTTAAGCGATTCAATTCTTTCGGTACAAGTACCCGCTAATAGGGGTGTAAATTTAGCCCGGGCCCGATTGCCCGGCCTGGGTCTGCCCGGGCCCGATTGCCCGGCCTGGGTCTGCCCGGGCCCGAGCCCGAGTAGGCCCGGGTCTGGTTAGGCCCGGGCCAGGCCTAGGCCCGGCCTAAGGGGGCTCACCAGGCCCCCTTATTTGGCCAGAGCCCAGCCTGGTGCCTGGCCCGAGCCAGGCCCAGACCTGGGCCTGGCCTGAAGCCTACTGGAAGCCCAGCATTTAAATGCTGGGCTGCCCAGCATTTAAATGTTGGGCATTTCACCATTTAAATGTCGGGCATTCCAGCATTTAGCTACAGCTGAATGCTGGGCTTCCCAGCATTTAATGCTGGGCAGCAGCTGCCCAGCATTAAATGTTGGGCGCTGCCCAGCATTAAATGCTGGCGATGCAGGGTTGCAGCGCCCAGCATTTAAATGCTGGGCTGCAGCCCAGCAATCCTGCTGGCTGCTGCCATCGAGTTATATTTTGGGGCCTGCTTGGGCCCAATTTTGTGGGCTCAGGCAGGCCCCCTTATTTTGCATAGGTCTGGGCCCGACCTGAGCCCGTTATAAGCAGGGCCCGGCCCGGGCCTGGAAGAAAAAAGCCCAGGCCCAGGGGGATCTGGGCCCGGCAGGCCTAATTTGCACCCCTACCCGCTAAGTGACCTATAATTGTCTAGCACATTTTATTGGAAGTTGATCCCAACTCTCCAAAAAACCATTTGGAAACAACACTTGTTCTGCACAAGAGCTCCTAATCAACAATGCTGGCAAGAATAAAGTGTTTGCCGCCAGAAAGGCTGCTCCCAATGGCAACTCTTGATGAGGCTATGGACACGCCAGTTCTAGTAAGCGTCCATCCTCCAACACGCTAGGATGCACTCGGGGTAACCTGTGGAAGAAGAGGTGGAGACCATCGTCGGGTCCCCTATCCTCTATACCCAAGACCTCTCCATTGTGCAACGCGAGAAATGCCATATGGACAAGAAGGCATGCCTAGACATCATTATCCACTCTGACGGAAATGACCTGATGGAGATACAGTCGTGACACTGGGACCAAATTATCATCAGTGGATGGACGGGGATCCCTACTTCTGGGTCAAAAGGATAACCACGAACAATTGAAGCTCAGTTGATGATCTATTCATGTCCACACTCTAAAGCATGAAGATCACCGTTGAAAGTCTTAGCAAGGCAGTTGAACCACTATATGGTTTAGATAATCAACTCGTACCAGTGCAGGGCCTGATCACTCTCTTGGTGACTATGGGGGAATTTTCTAAACAAGTAACTCGTGCCATTTAGTTTGTAGTCGGGTATTCTAGCTCTGCATACAAAGAAAACTTTGGAAGGCTTCTATAAGCCGCATTCAGAGCAATTCCTTATATTCTGCACCTAGCAATGAAGTTCATAACCCCCGATGCCATGTGCATTTTCTGAGGGTATCAGGAGGCCCACAGACGTGCTATCTGATAAGCTCAGCCAGCGGACAACATGACCCTTCACATTGACAACTCTGACTTTTGAGATGAGGCCATGATATAGTGAGGCATTCCGGTGGAAGGGCTCGTGGGATTTCTTCTTGTTGTATGAGTTTTAGCCCACACAATGCAAATCAGGTAACTTTTGTCCCACGAGGAGCAAGAGGAGATGTAGGATTCCTTTGTACAAACTAGGATGCGTTTGCATAGAGTCCCGAAGACATGCCTAGTGTGGATAAACAAGTAATCACACACATATTTACCAGTAATCTTATGTGCAGACCCATAATCCATAAGAAGCGCAATTTTTCCCTAGAGTGAATCCAATCCATCAAATAAGTGGTAGAAAAACATCGGGTAGCGCAGTTCATTCGAGTAGTGGAGTACCCCACTTGGCTTGCCAACGTGGTGATGGTGAAGAAAGCCTTCGAGAAGTGGCGAATGTGCATCAACTATAACGACCTGCATCAACCATAATAACCTCAGCCAAGCATATCAGAAGGACAACTTCCCACTTCCACACATTGATCAACTCGTAGATACTACTGTCGTCCATGAAATCCTCAGTTTCATAGATGCTTACTGAAGTTACTACCAGATTCTGATGAATCCTGTCGACAAAGAGCATACCAACATCAGAATAGATAGGGGATATGTTGTTATAAGGTGTTATCAGTCGGGTAAAGAACATCGATACAACGTACTAAAGGCTAATGAACAAAACGTTCAAGGATCTCATTGGGAAATTAAATGGAGGTGTACATTGACGACATGTTGGTAAAGAACATTCAATACAACAACCACATGGAAGACTTGGACAAGTGCTTCTAGCTTCTTTGTCGCTTCTAGATGATGTTCAGTCCATCCACTTATGTGTTTGGTTTAATGAAAGGAAAGTTCTTTGGCTTTATTGTACACAACGGGGAATCGTGGACAACCTAGAGAAAATTAAGATATCAGAGGAAATTTCGTCCCCTCAAACCATTAAGGAACTTCAGCATCTCAACATGAGAATAATTGTAGTCTCCCTCTGTCTAGCTTGAATAGGGTACATATACCACATGTTCTTTGAAGCTCTATGCGGTGCTCGCAACACCGGGTTTTAGTGGACATATGAGTGCCAAGCTACCTTCAAACTTCTCAAAAATTACCTAGCCTCGCCCCAGTATTCTCAAAGTATCTTGTCGAGGAAGCCCTGTGCCTATACCTGACAGTATTACTGCACACCCTCAGTTCAGTTCTGATAAAAGAAGATGGAGGGGTCCAATGTCGGGTATAATACCTTCAGCAAGGTCATTTTAGATACCAAAACTAGATTCCCCACAAACAACAAGACAGTTTTGGCCCTGATCTTTTCTGCGAGAAAACTCAGGCCATAATTTCAGGCCCACACTATCAAGGTTCTCACTCAACTACCGCTCTGTGCAATCCTTCAAAAGTCAGAAGTGTCCGGGAGACTGGTAAATTGGGTAATAGAGTTAGGCAAATTCGACATCCAGTTTTTGCCAAGGCTAGACATCAAGTCCCACCTAGCTGTTGGTTAATGATATAGTGGAATGCACAATATCTCAAAAAGTCGCTCTAAGCCTCGAAAACTTTTCTCCCATGTGTTGGATTATGTACGTCGATGGAGCATTTGTAGTCGAGGGAGCAAGTGTAGGATTGCTTATAATAAGTCCCAAAGGGGCCACTCTGGAGTGCAGACTCGGGTTAAAGTTTATGGCCACCAATAACATCACCGAGTATGAATCCTTGATTGCTGACCTTCATCTGGCCATCAAATATGGAGTAAAAGCTTGATCCTTAATGTAGATTCTTAGCTTGTGGTATAGTAGATAGAGGGAGACTATGAGGCCAAGAATGAGAAGCTTGCATAGTACATCCAGTGTTGAAGCCAAAAATGACTTCTGTGGAGTTCGGGGTCCCAAAAGAGGGGTGACCGCACACCTACTACACTCAAGTGAACAATTTAGGCTCTAGACTAGAAACGTAAGGGATAGGCCCAAGGTCTCAGCGTGGAGGTCCCACCACACACCTCGGAAGACTAACGAACTCTTCCCCTCCCTAAGCCAAATGTTGAGCTAAGAAACCTTCGGAGGGCACTTATGGCCGACCGGAACATCTAAGGAGGATCTTAAGACCAACTCTCTCCTGTTCCAGATGTGTCTCCTTGGGTCTATACAAAATGCTCCTCCCCCGCCCTACTAATGGCGCAATCTCGCCGAGCAATTCTACGACACACTGCCCAACTGGGCTGCAAACAGTGCGACTCCGCTGTCCCAAAAGGGCTGCCAACAGGCTATCAGGGGGCTTCCCGGCAACTTATCCTCGGGGCTCCCACGGGACGAGCGGTTATCGAGCACACCGCTCGCCCAAGACAGAAAGTGTAAACCACACATACACAGAGCATCACAGACATTATAAATAATTACAGGAATATGAATTCCATACTTCAGCACGCAGGCCGGCAATATAAGCAAATTAGGCCTTCGAGGGCCGACACAAGCTTGGACTTAAGCCTGCTACTCCCCGTTTGGTACTGCACCACCTGTACGCCAATGTCTCGACAAACGACTGCCAGCTGAACAACAGTCGGCTAACATAAGCTGACAAAATATATTCCGTACACCCCTTTTTCAGGGCTACGGTGCACATTCCCTGCAAATTGATAATATCCAACTTCCTCGGAGTCTTCTCCTGGGAGCCCCAAAACATCACCAATCCGTCTCGCACGTCCGGATGGGCTTCACACAACATGTCTAAACCCGTACTCACGCTTCCGGGTGCTAAATGTAATCAATCGCAGGGACGTACACATCAACCCGCCGGAGAGCTCCCTTCCCCCACCCGTTGGTGGAGAGGGGCTTCCATGCAAATATGTAAACTGAGGGCTTTCACCTGCCCAAGTAGAAACATCGTTACCCTTGACGCGTGCTTGATGACGGTACCGGGAGAGGAGCTCCTGGCTAGCTTAGCCCTGGGTAACTGTGGCGGTGGCCGATCTCCACTCCAGACCGAGCTCTTCCTCTCAATGGCTGAGCCCTTGCTATGTATTTTTGGTGGCCGAGCCCCTACTGGCCGAGCCCCCAACTAGGTATTTTTTTGGTAACCGAGTCCCTTGCCGGCGATGGGGATAAAATTTCATCTTCATGCTCCATGTCACCGGTGGCCGAGCCCCCTACAGGTGGTGGTGGTGAAGAGAGCTAGGGCTCGGGCTGACCCTGCTCTGGCCGGCGACAATGGTGAAGAGAGCTAGGGCTCGGGCTTGACTCCAAGTAGCTGATTTTGACTGCAGGTGGCAGATCTGTGCTCCAGGCCGTCGATCTTGGCCACATGAAGTCGATCCCGCCTCCAGGCGGCGCCGTGATGTCGATCTCGAGCTGTCCCATCTGGCCGGCAGCGTGAGAGATTAGGAGGGGCTTTACCTTGCTTGGAGGCGACAGGAGAAGGATGGAGGAGGTCGAGCCCTGCTCTTGCTTGGAGGCGACGAGAGAGGAGGAGGAAAGGGGAGAGGAGGCCATGCTTTTTTCCATCTCCTCCGAACCCTAGCTGCTCCTCCCCCAAATAAAACCTTTTTTTTCCTTTTCTAAGCCTACTGCCTCTCACTTTCCCCGAGCCCCTTCTTTTTGTCCTCAAAACCCCCTCTCTTTTATTCTCTATATGAAAAAATATATAATAAGTTATATATTATGATATATATATATATATATTTATATATAATAAATATATATTCATATATATATTTAGATATAACTAACTTAAGGTAAAGATACATAAAAATCTCCACACGCGAACACGAGCACCCACACGTCTTTGCACGGGGTTGTGTCAAAATCTCGCTCATTGCACGCCTCAAGCCCGTTACCTGGGGAGGGTCCCACTTGGACGGGTACGGAGTTGTACACAATCCCCGCTCTTTTCGAGCTTGGACACAAGCTCGGAAAGAAATGTTCAACCCCTAGTATCTGGCGAGTGGGAGCCGACCTGAGAGAAATCCTCTTTTGGAGATAGAGCGAGCTCCGCAACAGGGCTTAAATCAGAAAAAACTCATCATGAATATGATGTAAAAATCCAATCTAAAAATCAAACCACATTATCAACTGAGGTGGAAGTCAATGACAATACAAGTTTTTAAAAACAAGAAGCTATTATGTCAGATGAGTATCAATACTATTACCTCCCAAACATTTTATGTATCAACTATTACTTTTTATAATCAAGAAATGGAAAGAGTACCAATACTATTACTTTTTATTTCATGAAAAAGGTATGATGTTTTTGATCTAGCCGACTTGGCAAATAATTTAAGTCAAAACACATGAAAGTCAAAACATAGCATGATATAATGTGCTACTCGGGTTTCCTATCTGAAATATCACCACAACCCGTAATTGAAGTCGATACGACTGATTTTCAAAGATCTAGTTTTAGACATTTAACAGAATGTGAAAACTTTGTAGTAAAAATTCTGGAAGCGATAGACATAGTTCCAATGAGAAGAACTAATAAATGTCTATCCTAATTTGAGCGCATACCTCATATGACCGAATGGATATAATATGGTAGTGGCATAACAAGTTTGAAATTAATCTAACATGTAGCTTTGCAACTAATTTAGCGATTTTCATAAGACATGGATAAGGCGACGTAGTAATATCAACCCATTCAGTTCATAAAAATGGAACTATTGACCCCGACTATGGCTTAAAGTAAGATTATTCCCCTTTTGAAAAAGTATTGCACACTTTCTAGTTTTTCTTATGAGACCAAACCCTTTCCAAAACCTTTTCCCGATCCACATCCTTTCCCCCGAGGTGTGCCTACCGCCATGCCCAGCTAATGAGATCCTGGACAGCGAGTCTACCCGGGGCCGAGTGAGCCTGCAGCCCTACCAGCTAGATGGGAGCCTGGTCAGCGGGTCTTCTCGAGGTCTTCCCTTACCCCCACAGGCAAGCCTACGGACCTGCCAGCTAGATGGGAGTTCCAACTAGATGGGAGCCTGAGCAGCGGGTCTACCTGGGGCCGAGCCCGGCTCGGGGTGTCGTAGAAGCGGCTAAACTGAGGTATCCCAAAAGCCAACCTTTCCCCCCTAGGCGAGCCTTCGGACCTGCCAGCTAGATGTGAGCCTTCACAGTGGGTCAACCTGGGGCCGAGCCCGACTCGGGGTGTTGTAGAAGCGGCTAAACTGAAGTATGCCAAAAGCCAACCTTTCTCCCCTAGGCGAGCCTTCGGACCTGCCAGCTAGATGGGAGCCTGCGCAGCGGGTCTACCTGGGGCCGAGCCCGGCTCGGGGTGTTGTAGAAGCGACTAAACTGAAGTATCCCAAAAGCCAACCTTTCCCCCCTAGGTGAGCCTTCGGACCTGCCAGCTAGATGGGAGCCTGCGCAGCGGGTCTACCTGGGGCCGAGCCCGGCTCGGGGTGTTGTAGAACCAAGGAACAAGAACCAGACCTCTCCCCCACAGGCGAGCCTTCGGACCTGCCAGCTAGATGGGAGCCTGCGCAGCGGGTCTACCTGGGGCCGAGCCGCACTCGGGGTAGTGCAGAACCAAGGAAAAAGAACCATACCTCTCCCCCATAGGCGAGCCTTCGGACCTGCTAGCTTGATGAGAGCCTTCGCAGCGGGTCTACCTGGGGGTCTCCTCTCCAACATAACTCCAACTCCCGAGTGAGCCTACAGCCCTGCCAGCTTGATGAGAGTCTGGTCAGCGGGTCTTCTCGGGGTCTTCTCTCCAACACAAATATAAAGCAAACAAAAAGATAATCAAATAGCTCAAAAGAACTGTTAACCCGATCAACAAAGCCAAAATCCGACACGAGGCTCATCTACCCGCTACGTCTACCCTCTTGGGAACCAGGGTCAATCATATAATACTCTCCCTAAGGTATATTTTTGATCCCCAGGATAGAACATTCTATGCGAATTACATATATCTTTCTTGTTTCCCCATTTTAAATCAAACCATCGTTCAAATATTCTGTTCTCATATCTTATCATATTTGGTATTTTTTTTGATAGAATAAAAGTCTTATAACTTTGTTGAGGTATTAAGCTCCCATGATTATACTTGCAATTAAAGATGTATAAATAATATGCTAACAACCAACCTCAAGTAGGATTTCAACTAAAAGAAATACAGTAAATAATCTTTGCTCGGTTCATTATACACATCACTTTAACCGCCCCGTGTTACGTGGTGATACAGTAAGTGTTCTTCGCTTCATATTCATAAGTATGCTTGTCATGAGAGGGTGAAAGATTGAGTCTTTAGTAGTTAGTTGTCCGCTAATCTTTCCTATATAAATCTCAAAAACCGTAATTATACTTCTATTTCACTTATAGCGAATGTCTTTTTGCTTAACCATGACAAATAATTCGAGGAGTCATAAGCAAATGTGGTGGTAATTGGTAGTGGTATTGGCGGGTTATGCTATGCTGGGCTTTTTGCTAAATACGATCAGGATGTTACTGTGCTGGAAAGTCATGATGTATCTGGTGGTGCTGCACATTCATTTGAAATTAAGGGTTATAAGTTTGATTCTGGACCATCTTTGTTCTCCGGATTTCATTCTACAGGTTCGTAAGTAAACCCTCGAGCATAGGTGAATTAGTTATGGTCCGTGAATACCGCGATCCTCTTTGGTTTTACTATTCTTTTTATTCCCACCCCTCCCATCCTAAAATACGCATCTGAGGATAATTGTTAATATACATTTTCTGGAACTTAGATATCTCACATAAGTCTGAACCCAATATACTAATACTAACATTTCACCCATTTGACTGTGCATTCCCTAACCTTGAGATTTTAGCCAGTGGAAAATCATTTTAAATGTTACTTTTTACTGTGAGAGTTTAAACTTTAACATTTGAGACTAAATGTCTGGATGGTTAGGATCGACAAAAAGGGAGTGGGAGGGGACTTCTTTCATCACATGACCCTGGTCATCACTTAGTTCCTCTTCTATAGCCATGATGTTCGGCTGAGTTTTTCCATGCTGGCCACTCTCCATGCTCACCGCACCATAACTTTGAAGCCAAAAATGACTTATGTGGAGTTCGGGGTCCCAAAAGAGGGGTGACCGCACACCTACTACACTCAAGTGAACAATCTAGGCTCTAGACTAGAAACATAAGGGACAGATCCAAGGTCTCAGCATGGAGGTCCCACCACACACCCGGAAGACTAACGAACTCTTCCCCTCCCAAGCCAAATGCTGAGCTAAGACACCTTCGGAGGGCACTTATGGCCAACGGAATATCTAAGGAGGATCTTAAGACCAACTCTCTCCTGTCCAGATGTGTCTCCTTGGGTCTATACAAAATGCTCCTCCCCCGCCCTACTAATGACACAATCTCGCCGAGCAATTCTACGACACACTGCCCAACTGGGCTGCAAACAGCGTGACTCCGCTGTCCCAAAAGGGCTGCCAACAGGCTATCAGGGGGCTTCCCAGCAACTAAACCTCGGGGCTCCCACGGGACGAGCGGTTCACGAGCACACCGCTCGCCCAAGACAGAAAGTGTAAACCACACATACACAGAGCATCACAAACATTATAAATAATTACAGGAATATGAATTCCATACTTCCGCAAGCAGGCCGGCAATATAAGCAAATTAGGCCTTCGAGGGCCAAAACAAGCTTGGGCTTAAGCCCGCTACCCCCGTTTGGTACTGCACCACCTGTACGCCAATGTCTCGACAAACGACTGCCAGCTGAACAACAGTCGGCTAACATAAGCTGGCCAAATATATTCCGTACACCCCTTTTTTGGGGCTACGATGCACATTCCCTGCAAATAGATAATATCCAACTTCCTCGGAGTCTTCTCGGGGAGCCCCAGAACATCACCAATCCGGCTCGCATGTCCAGATGGGCTTCACACAGCATGCCTAAGCCCGTACTCATGCTTCCGGGTGCTAAATGTAATCAATCACAGAGACGTACATATCAACCCGCCGGAGAGCTCCCTTCCCCCACCCGTTGGTGGAGAGGGGCTTCCATGCAAATATGTAAATTGAGGTGCTTCACCTGCCCAAGTAAAAACATCGTTACTCTTGACGCGTGCTTGGCGGCGGTACTGGGAGAGGAGCTCCTGGCTAGCTTAGCCCTGGGTAGCTGTGGTGGTGGCCGATCTCCACTCCAGACCGAGCTCTTCCTCTCAATAGCTGAGCCCTTGCTATGTATTTTTGGTGGCCGAGCCCTTACTGGCCGAGCCCCCAACTAGGTATTTTTTTGGTAACCGAGTCCCTTGCCGGCGGTGGGGAAGAGATAAAACTTCATCTTGATGCTCCATGTCACCGGTGGCCGAGCCCCCTATAGGTGGTGGCGGTGAAGAGAGCTAGGGCTCAGGCTGACCCTGCTCTGGCCGGCGACAATGGTGAAGAGAGCTAGGGCTCGGGCTTGACTCCAAGTAGCTGATTTTGACTGCAGGTGGCAGATCTGTGCTCCAGGCCGCCGATCTTGGCCACATGATCGAAGTCGATCCCGCCTCCAGGTGGCGCCGTGATGTTGATCTCGAGCTATCCCTTCTGGCCGGCGGCGTGAGAGATTAGGAGGGGCTTTACCTTGCTTGGAGGCGGCAGGAGAAGGATGGAGGAGGCCGAGCCCTGCTCTTGCTTGGAGGCGACGGGAGAGTAGGAGGAAAGGGGAGAGGCGGCCATGCTTTTTCCATCTCCTCCGAACCCTAGCTGCTCCTCCCCCAAATAAAACCTTTTTTTTCCTTTTCTAAGCCTGCTGCCTCTCCCTTTCCCCGAGCCCCTCCTTTCTGTCCTCAAAACCCCCTCTCTTTTATTCTCTATATGAAAAAATATATAATAAGTTATATATTATGATATTAATATATATTTATATATAATAAATATATATTCGTATATATATTTAGATATAACCAACTTAAGGTAAAGATACATAAAAATCTCCACACGTGAACACGAGCACCCGCACGTCTTTGCACGGGGCTGTGTCAAAACCTCACTCATTGCATGCCTCGAGCCCGTTACCTGGGGAGGGTCCCACTTGGCCGGGTACGGGGTTGTACACAGCCAGTTTGCCAAAAAAACTTCTCAAATAGTTCCAATATCATTAGATCCTCCACATCCCTAAAGAGTAGAATAACAGATGCGCTCTCCAAACTTGCAATCTCCCCCCACAAGATACTAATCAAGGTGTCGCTTAGTTAGAGATCTTATGGTCCCCGACATCAGCGGTCTATGTGAGGTCACCACTATAATTGATGGGGAGTCCTACTTGATGGATCCCATCATTAATTCCCCGGAGACCGGATGCTTGCCGAAAGATCGACTAGAGGCATGCCAATTATGGATTCTTGCATCATCATTCTCCATCATCGATAACCAGCTCTACAAGCATTATTTATTTAGACCTTATCTAAAATTCTTAAAGCACAACCGAAGCAGATTACGACTATTAGAATATAAGTAGACTGGCGGTTAGACACTTCTATCCGCATCTTGCAGTTTGGCAATTAGACCTTTCTAACCGCGCTTCTTTGTCAAGTGTTTGGCCTATCCGCTGCATATTGCTGACTTGCGGTTAATCAGCATAACCGTGTGGTCTATGCCCGGTTGTATTGGTCTTGTCTATCTGCAAGCTATGATGTTGGAGACCGGTAGATTCATTAGTAGTATCTGCCCAAGGATAGTTTGATACGGACGGTTAGCTTGCCTAACCGCGCGACCTCTACGAACAGAATGTCCCTAATCGTATAAACCTCCTAAGTGTAATTAGTCTCATATATCAAATTGTAATCTCTCTCACCTCCTCAATTCTATATAAAGGAGGTCATATCCTTGTAATACACAGATTTTTTGGAAATAAAAATTACAGTTATTTTAAATCTCATACGTGTTACTGTTGTTTTCTGTAAGCTATTTCCAAGTTCTGACATGATATCAAAGCAAATAATGATCCTCTGGTTGTAATTTCTCTTTTTTGCGGTTTTCGATTTTCTAACCGCCCTCCTCCTTTGCTTGTGCGGATTTCAGTTTTCTAACCACCCACACTCTGTCCTCGGTGCACTCCTTGCGACTTCTCTTAATTTCGCAATCTTTGTCTAATTAATCGCTTGCTTTTCGGCTTCTACAGTTTCTTCCTTAACCACCTTCTCTTGCTTCTCTTCGCTTCTTCTATAGTTTCAGCGGGTTGTGCAGTCTCCTCTCCTTGGCAGTGCAGTTAGTGTTCTCTATTTAGCTTTTTTATGTATACCCCAACCAACTCTACTTCTATTTTGTTTGCACCTCCACTTGTAGCTGCCCCTCCAGCTTCTGCACCATTCCTTCGGGCAACCTTGGAACTGCCTCCAAGTTGACCGACCCAAACTACCCAGATTGCAGTGTCTCTTTCACATTTCTATTAAGGTCTCAATGTAAACATCATCACCTCACTAATGACCCTCCAGTAAGGGGATCTGCTACCTTTGATGACTGGGATTCCAGTGATGCTCTGGTTAGAACATGACTTGCTAATAACCACTATGACGAGTGCTTGCCGATCATCTGCCATGATGAGACTGTTAAGGCTACATGGACTCATCTTGTTGCTCTCTACTCCAAAGGAGCTCAAACATATCGCATATACATGTTGTATGCCAACCTTTTTCCCGCCCACCATGGACACCTGCTACTGCTTACCAAGAGGTGCAAGCTCTTGGTCCCGAACTTCTTCAACATCGCCCCTTCACTGCTGATCTTGTCAGGCAGCACAAGTACTTCTAAGAACTCTTGGTAGTGTGCAACCTTCTTCATCTACCAGTGTCCTATGATGTCACTGCTTCTCGCATCTCCGCGATCATAACTCTTCTTCAATGACCTCTACTAATTACCACTCCATCACCTCCTTAGAGTTATACTCGTCCGACTTATAGAGGAAACAATAGTGGTTACAGAGGTCAATCTGGTGGACGAGCTCCCTTCCGATACTTCTGCTCTCATTGTGGCAAGACAAGTCATTATGTTGATCGTTGTTGGATCAAGCATCCTCATCTTTGTCCAATGACATCCAAAATGTCTGCCTCTCTTGCCACTTCTTTAGGTAGTGCACATGTGGTCATCTAAGGTAAGTGGCTCCCTTCCGATACATCATTGCTCCGCCTATCCCACAAAATATGGGCGTAGTTATTCTCGTCCTTTTTCTCTTGTTCACTCAGATGTATGGAGTCCATCTCCTACAAAATCTATTGGTAGGGAAAATATGTATTTTGTAACTTTTATTTGATATTTTTCTAGATGTACTTGAGTGTATATGTTAAAAGAACACTATGAATTTTTTCATCTTTACAACCATTTTAATGAAATTCGAATATAGCTAGGTACTTCTATCAAAGTTCTTTGAATAAATAATGTAAAAGAATATCTTAGTTAAGAATTTTCCAACTTTTGTGTGACTAATAGTATTGTACATCAAACTACATGTGTGCACACTTCCCAACAGAACAGTTGCTGAACGGAAAAATCATCATCTTTTGGAAGTTGATCATACTCTTCTAACTTAGATGAAATGTTTCTCGGTCATATTGGGGTCATGTCATTCTCATCTCTTGCTATCTTATTAATTATATGCCCTCTTTTGTTCTCCATGGAAAAACCCTCTGTTCTCTCCTATACCCAAATTAAGTACCTTTGACTGCACAACCTTTGTCCACACTCCCTCACTTGGATGGGACAAACTCTTACCTCGTGCTATCAAGTACATCTTTCTTGGTTACTTTCAAAATCAAAAGGTTTATCATTGTTATGACCCTTTTCTCCGTAAACAATATGTCTTTGCTGTTGTCACGTTCTTCTGAATTACTCTGTATTTTTCACACAACTCACCAACTTCGCCACTCAGTGATACTTCTCCTCCACCTATTATTTTTTCTACTCCACCTGAACACAATCCTCCCCCACTCCCTATGCCATCCTCCACTTGTAAACCTCCCACCTTTTCTCCTCCATCTCCAAGGCTGTCTCTGCCAGTTATCGGGCCAATAAACTCTTTGTTAGACAAATCGAATACTATTGGTAGGTCAGACCTTGATCTCCTCATTGCTCTTTGCAAGAGAATTCGAATGTGTACTCAATATTCCATTCATGATGTAGTCTCGTATGCTCGACTTACCTCCTCTTGCAGGGATTTTGCTTTAGACCTCTCAGCTATTGCCACCCCTGTCATATACTAATAAGCTCTTACCATTCTACACTAGAAGGCTACCATGGATGAAGAAATAAACACCTTAACTGAGCTGGGTACTTGGACTTTTGTCCCCACTCCTCTGGAGGCAAATGTTATTGGTTATTAGTGGATATTTGTGACCAAATTTCATCCTGATGGCTCGATTGGGGGACAGGTTTCACTCAGATTTATGGTGTTGACTTCTTTGACACCTTCTCTTTGGTTGCTAGTATCACCATGATCCAAGTGCTCTTTTTTGTAGTTGTCAACAAGGGCTGGGAAATATCCCAGTTAGATGTCAAGAATGCCTTCCTCTATGGGAAACACCATGAAGAAGTGTACATGGAGCAACCTCCTGGGTATGTTGCTTAGGGCGAGTCTCAGGTATGTAGGCTATGAAAGGTCATCTATGGTCTCAAGCAAATCCCTCGGGCATGGTTTGACTAGTTTAGTAAAGTTGTCTCCATCATTGGTTTTACACGAAGTTCAACAGATCATTGTATCTTCATACATAACCTTGCATGGACTGGTCATCCTAGCTGTCTATATTGATGACATTCTCCTAACTAGTGATAATAAGGAATGCATTATTCTCACAAAAAAAACATGTTCTTCAATACTTCGTCATGAAAGACATAGGTCTTCCTAAGTACTTTCTAGGAATTGAAATCTCACGAAAATACAACCAAGTAGTTCTCTCTCAATGCATGTATGCCAATGATTTTTCAAACGAGACTGGACTGCTTGGTGCTAAACCTGCTTGATAGCCAATGATAGTGGGTGAAGATAAATGTTGGAATAATAACTCGCCTCTTCTCTTAAATGTCACTAGGTGCACACACTTAGTGGGTAAACTCATCTACCTAATAGTGACAAGACCAAATATCTGCTATTTTGAGGGCAAGGTTAGTCAATTCATGCAAGATCCTAGGAAGTGTCATCTTTTATCAGCTTTAAAATTCTGAAATATGTGAAATGGTCTCCGAGAAAGGGACTACTGTTTCAAAAGAACAATCGATCACTTGAGAATTTAAGCCAACTCAGATGCTAATTATGTTGATGATCAAAACGATCGGAGATCTACGTTTAGTTTCTATACTTTTATAGGAGGAAATCTGGTTATGAAAGTGAGGAAAAGATCTACCTTAACTCTAGAGGGGGGGGGTGAATAGAGTATTTTAAAATAATTCACAATTAAAATAGGTAAAGCAGTGAAAGACTTAAATTTATGTATATGTGTAAGGTGCTTGCAGTGAAGTAAAAACTAAAGCAAGAAATAAAGAATCACACAGCACATAGCAGAGACAAACACACAGCAACCAGAAGACACAAGGATCTATAGTGGTTCCCCAACAACCTGGGTACATCCACTTTTTTACCACCCTTGGTAGGAATCCACTACAGGAAGGGTTGATCAGGTGTCCTGGGCACCAATGAGCTTTTGACAAGGTGCTCAAAAACCAAACCAGATTTTTTGATCAGGTGTCTTGCCACCACTGAGTTTTGATCAGGTCTCAGAAACCAAGAGTTCACTTTTGAAGGGAGAGATAACCCTGTACAGATGGTGGTAAAATAAAAAGGTGATGATGTCTTCTCTGTCTCAAATCACTGAGAGAAGACTAGCTGATTGTTGATGTTGTCAAAGCTCCCCTGAGATGTAGAAAGGTTCAGGAGTGAAAGCTTTGCTAGGGTGATAGGTCTTCAGAAGCTTCAGATCTCCAGTAGAAGATGATTCCAGCAGATGCTGAAATGTTTGATGTCTGGAGTCCTTGATGTTGAAGCCTTTGAACACTTGAAGATATGGACGAGTTGAGTAGCAGAAGATCTCCTCTACAGCAGAATTTTCTTGTGTTCTTGAAGATTCAGTAGATTTGAAGGTCACAAAAGATGAACTGTTGATCAGAGAAGTTGTATTGTTCAATCTTCTGTGTTGTAATCTAATTCTTCTGTATCTCTTTGTATTCTCTGTATATTGTTGTTATTATCTCTATTCTCTTCTGCAGGAGTATATCAAAAATCTGACTTAGATGGCCGTTATTAAGTCATAAATGACTTCCATAAATGACAACTATCTCTGGAGAAAGTCCTAAGCAACATTCCATTTAGTCTTTCCTTGAAACTTGCATCAGATTGCTTGAAACGGCTAGAAAATCCTTTGTAATAAATGCAGAAAATAACTCTGATGGAATTTGAATTAATTCCATAACTGTCTTTGAGTTTGAATTCTGAAAGCGTCGATCTCTCACAGAAATCGTCGATCTGAGCTATACGATCGTTGAACTGAGCTCAAAGATTGGATTTTCTCAGCAGACAGAAAATATCGACCTGAGCTCTACGATCGTCGACCTGAGCTCAGCGACTTGGAAAATAGCTGAAGACAAAAACGTCGATCTGAGCTCGAAGATCGTCGACCAGAGTTCGACGACTTGCAGAGTTGAGCTCAGAGAACGTCGAACGGAGTTTGACGTTTCGTCGACCTAAGCTCGACGAAAATGATCTTGTCTCAGTACTTAGTCCTAATCTCTGAATGGTCCTGGGGGCAGCTCCAAACCTAAGTTCTAAGCCCTAGACTCATTCTAATTTGACCTTTTCAACTATACAACTAGGTCAAACAATTTTCCTAATAACAATGTGATCCTTGTCCAAATTAGTAATAGGGTGTTCCAACAATCTCCCCCTATTTGGGTTAGGATTACTATTTACAGGACATAATCAGGAAATACAGAATCATACATATAGAAACAGAAAAACTAAACTAATAATGCAGAAAAGATAATCAAAGCAGCATTGCAGAACTCAAAAGGAAATCAGCAAATGTTCAGATATAGATGTACTGTCTTCTTACAGAATTCATTTCCTTTCACTGCCTTTCTTAAATAAAATCTCCCTATTGGGATTGAGAGCATCTTTCTTTGATCTTCTGTCATCTTCTGCACCTAAGGAGGTTTGGGATCTGGGCCTTGGAACTACAGCCTCAGGATGCAGTTTCATGTAATCTTCTGGATCAAAGAACTTTCTTGAAGCATATCTCTCCAGTTCTGTCTTTCTTTGTTCTGAAAGTGTAGTGATGTTAGAAGTATCTTTCCCTTATTCTCTGGCCTTTTTCAACTGATCTAGAGCAGCAAGCTCTTTCATCCTGGCAGTCCATGATAAAGGATTGTTTTCTGGATCCTCAAAAGGAATTGAAGGTTCATATCTATTTATGGTTTCTGAAGCAGTAGATGTTCTTGTAACAACAATATCTCTGAGTTTGTAAGGAAAAGGACCTTGAGTTGAATCCATATGCCCTTGTCCTTCCCTTTGCTGTTTGGAATAGGTTCTATATTCTCTCTGACTTCCTCTATGTTGTCCTCTTCTTGAATAATAACCTTTTTGATACTGTCCTCTGGGCTGATATCTTTGAGAGGGTTGAGAGGAACTTTGCTTTGAATCTGAAGATTGAAATGCAGAGCCTCCACCAGATCCTGAATCTGGAGGAGGAGGAGGAGGAGGTTGATACTGAGAGGATCCTTTCTCATACTTGTCCAGTTTCCTTTTCTTCTTCATAGCCTTTAACTGATTTTTGGAATATTGCATCCAGGGCTCTGTAATCTGGCAGTCATGTAGAATATAATATGGTATGTCATTTGCATCTTTGGCCTTGGCAGGAGGAACTCTCATCATAACTTTGCTTCTATCTTTCCTCTTTTTGGCAATGGTGCCAGCAGAGTCATCAGATTCAGTATTGAATTTGTCACTGTCAGAGCTCTGTGGTCTGTCATAAAGATCATCAATTCTTTTTATGTATTCCTCTTGAAGTTTGGATTTCTCAGAATCAGCAGGAGCAGGAGGTGTTGGAACAACAGCAGGAATCTCAGCAGGAGCAGTTGGAATAACAGACACTTGTGGAGCAGTTGCATCAACAAGATTCTCAAAACCTTGTTCTTCCAGATAACTTGCCAGTTCTTCAGCAACAGCAGTATCAGCATACAACATCTCAATATCAGTAGATTCAATAAAAATATCAGCAGCAGCAGCACTAACAGTAGCAACAGTTTCCTCAACCTTAAGAGACTTGACATAGGATATGATATGGCTGGGATCACATACAGAAATAGGCATAATGGCCTTAGTGAGGTCTTCAACTCCCTGAGTTGGTAAGCTTCTTCTGTGAAGAAGATCAAAAGCAGACAACAGTGACCTGAGGTCCACTGTGAGAACTGGTTTTGGAGCAGCAGGCATTACTTCAGTTTCATAAGGCATCTCCCCCTGCCTTGATTTAGTCATGACTGGATCAAGGCACTCCATAGAAGGAACTGCCTGAGGAGAGGAAAAAGAGGTTAGCCTGTCAGATAGCTCCTTTATTGATTGCAGGAGTGGAGCCATGGTGGCCTCCAGCAGGCTTACTAGCTTGGGGGCTAGTATCCCATATAGCCTATCTGCTAAAGCTGATAAATCCACTTGCTCAAGTGGGACTTGAGTAGAGGTGGAGGATGGAATTGCTTGAACTGATGGTGAATGGGCTGCAGTTGATGCTGTGGTGGATGGGATTATTGATGGTTGAGAAATAGGGATGGTGGAGATGGATGGTATGGGTGTTGAGATGGATGGAGTGAAGGATGGTTGGGAGAGTATATCATGAAGAAGTTATTGGTAGGAGGAGGTAGAGGGAAGCTCAGGAGGAGAGGAAGGGGAATCATCCATGAAGGAATCTTCCAATATGTTGAAGGATGGAATGGTAAGAGGTGGATAGTAATGGAGTGGATGGAATGATTCTGAGGTGGCTGGAGGTGAAAGAGGTGATGAGATGGTAATGGGGGAAGAGATGGTTATGGTTGAGGAGGTGGAGGTTGCAGGAGGGCTGGCTTGGAAGGTAGAAAGCAAGATCTGGAGGAGGTTAATCTTTTAGATGATGTGAGCAGTAGAGAGTGCAGGATTGGCAAAGAAGGCAGATGTGTCTGGCTCCCATGAACTGGGCTGCTGAGCTTAGCCAGCAGGGATAGATAGACTATAGTGAGTCCAGACCATCTGTGCTCAGTCAGAAAGACTACCTAGATAGTACCGACTATAGTATTCTCATCCAGAATGATTGCAGTAAATACCCATTCCTTTATTTCGTTAGCCACAATCTTCATTCTGGTCGACATAATATCCACTAGCTATTGTTCCTTGAATAGTTCCAGGAAATCCTTGAAGATTTGATCGCTGCCATTAAATGAATCCATATCAATATCAAACCAGGTATCAAACTTCATCTTCGCGAGAGCCGCAACATTCACCGCCATTGAAGACCTGCAAAAAAATTACCAAACACAACCAAGTGCAGTAGAGTTTGGATGGAAAGAAAGAAAACTCAGAGAGTATGAATGCGTAATCGAAGAACGACGACGAAAAATGATTTTTATATTAGGTTTCGACGGCGGAAAGGAAGGATCGTTGAACTCCGTTCGACGATCTGGGCTTTTAATGGAATCTGAAGAGTCTTCAATAACATCGATCTCCGTTCGACGATACTGGAGAGCGTCGAACTCCGTTCGACGATCGTTGACCAGAGGAAGATAGCCTAAGCACTGCCTGGAAAATGCTGAACTCCGGTCGACGCTTATTGGAAAGCGTCGATCTCCGTTCGACGATTTTTGGAAAAACATCGAGCGCAGTTCAGAGACAAAACTGAACCTACAAACACTAGAAAATATAAGTTTTTAGCCTAGTCTTGGTCTATTTTTATATTTAAAAATCTTGGGATTTATTTTAAACTTCCTCCATCTAACATTCCTAACTGATTTAGGAAGAAGGTGTGTTTCTTTTCATCCAAAGGTTTGGTGAAAATATCTCCCCTTTGCAAATCAGTTGGGATATATTGAATTTAAATTTTATTTTTCTCTACATTGTCTCTTAGAAAGTGATGCCTAATTTCTATATGCTTTGTCCTACTATGGAGGACTGGATTTTGTGCTATGGAGATAGCACTAGTATTATCACATAATATTTTTGACCCTTCTAAGTTGTAACCATAGTCTAGGAGCTGGTTTTGAATCCACAGAATCTGTGAGCAATAACTGCCTGCTGTCATGTATTCAGCTTCAGCAGTTGAAGTGGACACAGATGTCTGTTTCTTACAGAACTAGGAGACAAGTCTATCACCAAGGAACTGGCAAGTTCCACTGGTGCTTTTCCTGTCTACTCTACATCCAGCATAATCAGCATCTGAAAATCCAGTTAATTCAAATCCTGAGTCTTTTGGATACCAGAGTCCTAGATTTGGACAACTTTTCACATACCTGAGAATCCTCTTTACTAAAGTTAAGTGTGACTCTCTAGGGCTTACTTGGAACCTAGCACATATGCATGTATAAAACATTATATCAGGTCTACTAGCTGTAAGGTACAATAGAGAGCCAATCATTGCTCTATATGTTGTCTGATCAACATGTTTTCCATGTTCATCAGCATCTAATACAACATTAGTAGGCATAGGTGTTTTCATACAAGATGCTTCAGACATACCAAATTTCTTAACCAGTTCCTTTGCATACTTGGTTTGAGAAATGAATATGCCTTCAGCATGTTGTTTGACTTGCAATCTTAGAAAGAAGGAAAGCTCACCCATGCTACTCATTTCAAATTTAGAATGCATTAGGTTGGAAAATTTCTTGCACAAATTTGAATCAGTAGAACCAAAGATAATATCATCTACATATATTTGTACTAGTAGGGTATGGGACTTATGGGTTCTAATAAAAAGAGTTTGGTCTACTGTACCCCTTATAAAATCATTTTTCAGAAGAAAGCATGCTAAGGTCTCATACCATGCTCTAGGAGCTTGCTTGAGACCATATAATGCTTTATGCAATTTGAAAACATGGTCATGATAAGTTGGAGAGATAAAACCTGGATGTTGTCTAACATAGACTTCCTCTTTGATGTCTCCATTGAGAAATGCACTCTTCACATCCATTTGGTAGACCTTGAATCTTTTGTGAGCAGTATAAGCAAGGAATATTTTTATGGCCTCTAACCTTGCCACTGGTGCAAAAGTATGGTCATAGTCAATTCCTTCTTCTTGAGAGTAGCCTTGAGCAACTAGCCTTGCCTTGTTCCTTACAATAACTCCTTGATCATCCAACTTGTTTCTGAACACCCACTTTGTTCCAACAATTGAGTGATCCTTAGGCCTTAGCACTAGTTCCCAAACTTGATTCCTCTCAAATTGATGTAGTTCCTCTTGCATAGAAATGATCCAGTGTGGATCTTGTTCTGCATCTTGAATGGATTGAGGCTCAACTTGAGATAGAAAGCAAGTAAGCATCAGGTTCTGGTTGACCTGATTTCTGGTTTGCACACCAGCTGAGATGTCTCCAATCACTTGGGAGATTGGATGATCTCTTGTTGTTACTAAATCAACAGGGGGTGTTGATTGTTCACCAACCATTGTTGTTGTTTCCTCTTGTGGAACAACAACTAGCTCTTTTAGATGTTGCACATCCTCTTCATCATCACTGCTCTCATTCCTTTTGCTGGATAGGTGGAGGAGCTGTATCCTTTTCTTTAACCTGTAATCTGTCCATACTTTCTGAAAGAGAGTGTACCTACATAGGTTTTATGGTAGAAGTAGACTTCTCCTTATAAAACATGTTAGTCTCATCAAAAGAAACATGAACAGATTCTTCTATTTTAAGAGTAGATTTATTATATACCCTATAAGCCTTGCTGATCATGGAGTATCCCAGAAACACTCCTTCATCAGCCTTAGCTTGAAATTTTACTAAGTATTTCTTGTCATTATTGTGAATATAACAAATATAACCAAAAATTTTAAAATAGTTTACTTTAGGTTTCTTCCCTTTGAGCAATTCATAGGGAGTCTTGCCCTTCAGTTTATGTATTAGACTTCTGTTCAACACATAGTTGGAGGTGTTCACTGCCTCAGCCCAAAAAGATAGAGGTAGGTGAGCATCTGTCAACAATATAGTAGCAGATTCAATTAGGGTTCTATTTTTTCTTTTAGCTACCCCATTTTGTTGAGGAGTTCTAGGAGCTGAGAAAGTATGCCTGATCCCTTCACTCTGACAGAACTCTTGCATAAGAAGAGAATCAAACTCTGTCCCATGATCACTTCTGATCAGGGCAATGTGAGTATTGAACTCAATCTGTATACATTTGAGAATCTCTGTCAGACACTTAAAGTTATCAAACTTCTTCCTCAGAAAGAATACCCAAGTGAATTTGGAGAAGTCATCTACAATCACCAAAGTATAAGATTTCCCTCCTAAGCTTTGCACTGTAATGGGTCCAAAAAGATCCATGTGTAACAGATACAAAATCCTAGGTGAATCACTCTTATTAAGTGACTTAAAACTATTTTTAGTTTGCTTGCCTAATTGACAGGCCCTGCAGAGTCCTTCCTTATTGTAGGGGCCAGAAGGTAGTCCTCTAACAAGGTTATCCTTGGATAGCCTAGTAATGGTTCTAAGTTTTAAGTGTCCTAGTCTCTTATGCCATAAATCATTTGGTTTGCAAACTGAATTAAATAAGCAGATATCTATGTTGGTTGAAAGGAAATCTACAAGATAAATGTTACCTTTCCTTTTACCTGTTAACACTGTTGTGTTATCCTCTGACTTGATCTGGCATAAGGATTTGTTGAATGTCACTTCATATCCTTCATCACAGAGTTGACTGATGCTGATTAGGTTGTGCTTCAGTCCTTCCACATAAGCCATCTTCTTGAATGTGACTGAGCCAATCTGAACAGCACCATATCCTTTTGTTTGACCAAAGTTTGAATCTCCAAAGATCACTTTGGGTCCAAGTTTGGCTTTGAAGGATGTGAGATTGTCCTTGCTCCCTGTCATGTGCTTTGAGCACCCACTATCCAGATACCATTGTTGGTTCACTTCTAGATAGGTCTTCACCTGCACATAATTAACTTATATGTTTTTGACCCAGTTTACCTTGGGCCTAGGTTGATATCCTTTAAATTCAGAATTAAAAGACATCCCTGGCTGACTCTTATATCCTTCAGGATGGTATCTCCTAGGAGGTACTATCCATTCAGTATAAGGGTTGAAGCTTTGGGATGAGGGACTTCTAGGATTGACTTGAGATTTACCTCTGAAAGAAGGTTCAAAGCTCTGAGCTCCATTCGACGATCGTCGACCTGAGTTCGACGATCTTGGGTCAGATCGTCGAGCTCCATTCGAAGATCGATTATACCAGAGTTCAGAGTTCAGAAGTCGTCGATCTGAGTTCGATCCACGTGGATCGCCGAGCTCTTCGGATCGTTCGAGCTCTGTTCGACGTTTTCTGTTGAACTTAATTTTCCTTAGGTAAATCTGGATTCTTCCTAGCTACCTCTACAACACCCTTTACTTTATCAGAAATAAATTTAATTGGGGTTGTTAATACTATAGGTTGGCTGGATGAAGCACCCAAGCCCAGTGTACTGTTGAATCTTGAGTTCACTGTGCTTGTAATGTCCATCAGTCTGATGCTTCTCCCATTAAGGGATTCTTCAAACTTCTTTGCCTGGGATAGCTCACTTTTCAGTGAAGCTATCTCCTCCCTACAACATTCTAACTCCTCAGAGAGTTTGAGGTTATTTTACTTTAGGATACTGTAGTCAGATAATTGATTTCTGAGAGAGATTATCTCTTTCTCAGACTTTAGCAAATCTAAACATAGTGTCTTAAATTCAATTTTAAAGTCCTTAGAAGTGAAATCAAAAGAATTTATTACCTCATCCTCTTCAGATCCAGTTTCAGCTTCAGAATCAGACTCTTGTTCTGCATCAGAGTTTTGATGGGAGGCATTGATTGCCATCATGCAGAATTCTTTTTCCTCAGCATCATCCTCATCATCACTTGAGCTGGATGAGGCTTCTGATTCTTCTTCTGTATCACTCCAGCTTTCAACTACAAACCCCTTCCTTATATGTTTATTTTTGCTGGAGAAGGATTTGTTGCTGTTATTTCCCCTGGAGTCCTTGTCTTTTCTCCTATCTTTCCTGTCCTTCTTATCCTTGTTCTGATTTTCTGGACAATCAGGCACAATATGGCCTGGTTTCCTGCATCCAAAACAGATTATTTCTTTATTATTTGATTTGTCATACCTTGGCTTCTCATGCCCTCTTGATAACCTCTTTCTGAAATCTTTCCTGACCATTTTATAGAATCTTTTGGCCAGCAAGCTCATCAGTTCTTCATTGCTTGTGACCTTGTCTTCAGGCTTCTCTTCTATGTCTTTGAAAGCTATGGTCTTCTCCTTTCTGATGACTGGAGAAGTAGTCTTTTGCTCTTCTTCCATATTCTTAATGAGCAGCTCATAAGATTTGAGCTTGCCCAAAAGAGCTTCTGTAGTTATTTCAGTTAGACTTCTGGCATCTTTAATTGGCCAGATTATTTAATCCCAAGTGCTGGGGAAGCACATTAGGATTTTGTCATTTAGTTCAGTAAGTGTGATCTCCTTATCCAATGTCTTCAACTCACTAACTATCAGACTGAGCTTGTTGTACATATCTGCAACTGACTCAGCTTCTCCTTTCTTGAAATTCTCATATTGACTTATGAGATGGGATCTCCTGTCTTTTCTTTCATCAGCAGATCCTGAGAAAATTTCAGATAACTTGTCCCATATCTCTTTTGCTAAACTGCATTCAGACACTTTTTGGAATATCTCATTAGACATGGTCTGAGCAAGAATATTCATAGCCTTTGCATCTGCAACTTTCCATTTCTTTATTTCTGCATCTGTTCCTGAAGGAGGTGGAACATCACTTGTACTTGTGATCACTTGAGGTCTTGGACAAACTGTCAAAACAGAGTTAAAAATGTCCTCATCAATAGAATTCATGTAAAGCTTAATCCTTGCCTTCCAAAGTGCAAACTTAGAGAGGTTGCACACTGGAGGTCTGGTGCTAGCATAATCTTTGTTCTGTTCCATGGTTTTGTATGAAAATAAATATAATATAAAAAGTAATAACTATACTCTATAGAAGGTTTATCTTATCAAGGATCTTTTGGTTCAGGTGTTAGCCTGTTCAACAAATCTGTTGAAAATTCAGATGTTGAATAACCAACCTTCCTCTGATACCAATTGAAAGTGAGGAAAAGATCTACCTTAACTCTAGACGGGGGGTGAATAAAGTATTTTAAAATAATTCACAATTAAAATAGGTAAAGTAGTGGAAGACTTAAATTTATGTATATGTGTAAGGTGCTTGCAGTGAAGTAAAAACTAAAGCAAAAAATAAAGAATCACACAGCACACAGTAGATACAAACACACAGCAACCAGAATACACAAGGATCTATAGTGGTTCCCCAACAACCTGGGTACATCCACTCTTCTACCACCCTTGGTAGGAATCCACTGCAGGAAGGGTTGATCGGGTGTCCTTGGCACCAATGAGCTTTTGACAAGGTGCTCAAAAACCAAACCAGATTTTTTGATCAGGTGTCTTGCCACCATTGAGTTTTGATCAGGTCTCAGAAACCAAGAGTTCAATTTTGAAGGGAGAGATAACCCTGTACAGATGGTGGTAAAATAAAAAGGTGATGATGTCTTCTCTGTCTCAAATCACTGAGAGAAGACTAGTGGATTGTTGATGTTGTCAAAGCTCCCCCTGATATGTAGAAAGGTTCAGGAGTGAAAGCTTTGCTAGGGTGATAGGTCTTCAGAAGCTTCAGATCTCCAGCAGAAGATGATTCCAGCAGATGCTGAAATGTTTGATGTCTGGAGTCCTTGATGTTGAAGCCTTTGAACACTTGATAATATGGAGGAGTTGAGTAGCAGAAGATCTCCTCTACAGCAGAATTTTCTTGTGTTCTTGAAGATTCAGTAGATTTGAAGGTCAAAAAAGATGAACTGTTGATCAGAGAAGTTGTATTCTTCAATCTTCTGTGTTGTAATCTAATTCTTCTGTATCTCTTTGTATTCTCTGTATATTGTTGTTATTATCTCTATTCTCTTCTGCAGGAGTATATCAAAAATCTGACTTAGATGGCCGTTATTAAGTCATAAATGACTTCCATAAATGACAACTGTCTCTGGGGAAAGTCCTAAGCAACATTCCATTTAGTCCTTCCTTGAAACTTGCATCAGATTGCTTGAAACGGCTAGAAAATCCTTTGTAATAAATGCAGAAAATAACTCTGAAGGAATTTGAATTAATTCCATAACTGTCTTTGAGTTTGAATTCTGAAAGCGTCGATCTCTCACAGAAATCATCGATCTGAGCTCTACGATCGTTGAACTGAGCTCAGAGATTGGATTTTCTCAGCAGACAGAAAACGTCGACCTGAGCTCTACGATCGTCGACCTGAGCTCAGCGACTTGAAAAATAGCTGAAGACAAAAACGTCGATCTGAGCTCGAAGATCGTCGACCGGAGTTCGACGACTTGCAGAGTTTAGCTCAGAGAACGTCGAACGGAGTTCGACGTTTCGTCGACCGTAGCTCGACGAAAATTGTCTTGTCTTAGTACTTAGTCCTGATCTCTGAATGGTCCTGGGGGCAGCTCCAAACCTAAGTTCTAATCCCTAGACTCATTCTAATTTGACCTTTTCAACTATATAACTAGGTCAAATAATTTTACTAATAACATAGTGATCCTTGCCCAAATTAGTAATAGGGTGTTCCAACAGGTTAGCTAGAAGAATAAGAAATAAGCAGTTATCTTCAGGTCAAACCCTGAGGCTGAGTATAAGAGCATGACTTCAACAACATGCAAATTGAAGTGGCTAAGGTCTCTTATGTTTGACTTAGGAGAAGTTTATGATTATCTTTTACCAATGTTCTGTGACAACAAAGCGGTCATATATATATCACAAAATTCAGTCTTTCATGAAAGAACCAAACACATTGAAGTTGATTGACATTTCATCAGAGAAGAAATTCTGAAGAAACAAATTTGCACTCTATTTGTCAACTGACCAAACGAGCTAGCAGATGTATTTACCAAACTTATATCTTCCTCATTGTTTTAAATATGTGGCAACCTAGGCATGATTGACATATATGCTTCATCTTGAGAGAGAGTGTTAGAATATCAGTAGACTGGCAGTTAGACACTTCTAACTGTAACTTGTTGTTTAGCGATTAGACCTTTCTAACCATGCCTCTTAGTCAGGCGGTTGGCCTATCCACCGCATCTTGCTGGCCGACGTTTAATCTACATAATCGTGTGGTCTGTGTTCGGTGGTCTTGGTCTTCTCTATCCGCAAGCTGTCATGTTGGAGATCGATCGATGGATTCATTAGTGGTATCTGCCCAAAGATAGTTTGATATGGGTGGTTAGCTTGCCTAATTGCACAACCTCTGCGAACAAAATGTCCCTAACCACATAAACCACCTAAGTGTAATTAGTACCATATTGCCGAATTGTAATCTCTCTCACCTCATTCATTCTATATAAAGAAGGTCATACTCTTGTAATACTTAGTTTTTTTTTGAAATAAAAAATTATAGTTATTTTTAATTTCCTGTGTGTTATTGTTATTTTTCTGTAAGCAATTTCCAAGTTCTCACAATGACCTGAGGGAAGTTCGGGAAGGTGTATGAGGAGAACACCTAGACGGGAAAGCTCTAACACTAAAAGTATTGTGCCAAGGACTCTATTGGCCTAGTCTAAAGAAGGACGCCCACGATTTTGTTCTAAAGTACAAAATTTTTCAGCTCCACGCAAACATCCCTCATCGGCCCTCTGTCGGCCTTACGTCACCCCAAAGTTTGGGGTATAAGTTTGGGGTATTTTGTGATTGTGTCTGTGTGATTGTGTGTGATTGTGTGTGATTGTCTGTGATTGAGTGTGATTGTGTGTGTGTGAGTGTGTGTGATTGAGTATGTGTGGGTGTGTGTTTATGTGTCAATGTGTGGGTGAGTGGTGCGAGTGTGCACGCACGTGCAAGTGTGCGTGCATGCGTGCCTGTGTGCATGCTTGCGTGCGTGTGTGGGTGTGTGAGTGGGTAGGTGATAAATTTTATTAATTTTTTATAAATTAATTTGTTTATGTAAAGATGAATGAAATAGAAAGACATGATAGTTTTGAAATCAAAGATATGCTAGGATTTTAAAAAAATTCATACTCAAATGATTGTTCAAAAGCTTGTACAATAGACCAAATATAAATTGTTTTAACCAACTATATATGCGTAAGAGTTCATTTGAAACCCAATGCAACCAAAGAAAAGGAACGGCCGTATATTCACTAGACAACACATATACATGAAAATTTGAATGCATATTTACGAAAATTTGAATTTTGACACCTTACTTTTTTTCTTTTTTTGAATGCATAATGACATAAATGGATATTATAATTAATTTTGTTTTAATGAAAAATGAATTTGATGACGACATTAGATTGAATATGTAGTTGTAGTATTAGTGTTGTTGCGGGTCGCCCGGTCTGGAAAAATCGAACCGCCTTAGCTCGAAATCAGACAAGACGTGCAAATAGTAAAAATGAATCGCATCGAATGACAAGAGACGTTTTTACGTGGAAACCCCCAAAAGGGTGAAAATCCACATGGTTTGAGCTGTGCCGAGCCAAAATCTACTAGCTTCTCGAAATTTTACAAAGACTGATTTGATCTCGGAGGGCGGCAGACCGCTACTCCATTACAAGTGCAGAAAATGAGGGAAAACAGCTAATCCCTAAGAGCCTCGATTGAACCGCTCCGGCCTTAGGAAGTTGCTGAGCTCGCGGAACCTAGGTGAGAGCATTCCGGCTGGAAAATTCTCTAAGTACACAAAGCTTCTAGAGAGAGCGCTCTCGTTAATGTTGAGCCTTGATGGGAGCACTCTCGCGGAGGTGGTTGACATAACTTCGGGCGTGCTGGAGCCTGAGCACAAAAAAGAGAGCAGAGAGAAATCTTGAGCTGAGAATGGGCCTAAGTCCACAATCTCGTCGGAAAACCTAAGAGCTCTCTAGCCTCTGGCATTGTTTGTATTCAAATGAAGGCCTGTGAGCCTATTTATAGTTTTCCGAAGGGTTATGATGGTAATTGTGCCGTAGAGTGATTTGTGCTGGCGAATGATGTTGCTCCTTTTTGATCACCTGGATCACCATTTTTGCCAAAATGACGAGAGTGCCCCCTTCCCTCCTTGCAGTTTGGGTAGCCCGGGCAAGGTGCTAGGAGGCAGCGGCGGCTGCCGGAGGTGGCCGATGGCGAAGGAGGCGCTCGGGAATCGGGCTTGCAGCGTGCGGTCGGGCACATGTCGGGGGATCCTGCGCTGGCTTAGTTCTTCCGTTGGGGCTCCCGGGGCTTGCAGTTTTGTTGTGGTACGGTCGAGCTTGCGCGTACTCAGTCCAAGTCTTGCCGGTTTAACTAAGAAATTCAGTGGGAACCCCATCAAGTTTTATGAATGTTTAACAATGGGTACTTGTCCCTTTTGGGATAGTATATATGAGAGGCCCCCGTGTGGACAACGATTATACTCTGGCCGTAACAGTTCCCAGACATGATGACACTCCCGCCACTCGTTCTCTAGAGCAGACTATTTCTGTCTCAAGGGAACCAAGATGGAGGAATTTTTACTTAATAAAAAAAGATGAGATGATTGAATGGAGGGTCAAGATTGTATTGATGGACCAGACCATTACACCTAATAGGGTTCCACAAATGTCCTTCTTAGCGTCCAACTGACACTATCAAAATCACGGCCCCGACTGGATCAGCAAAATGGACCGCCTCGACCAAGTGAGAAGGCTTGAGAGACGGATGTGTGACAAACCCGAACCGGTCATAACAAGCACCCCTGAGGGATTGCACACATGCGGGCATAATGCACGCCCATACGAAAATGGTGTGTGTGCCCCCTCCCGCACACGTAGAATGCCCCCCCTCTCGTGCATGCACGCTCACCCCCCCCCCCCTCGCGTGCACTGATGATATATTGTGGCATCCCTTCGTCACCATCCTCCACCACCACCTCCATCAAACCTATCCGTGCTGCTTGAATTTTCCAGACCCCCCACGAGGCATCACCATCATTTTCAGAAAATTGGTGATCTAGGTGACCAGAATCGTGCATCTTCATTCACCGATTCAAATTCCAAGAGGGCCCAATTACAGGCGCCCCCAGAAAAACAATTTAAAGACCCTTAGATACTCATTTGAAGACAAACAACTAAAAAGAGAGAGAGCTTAATTTAAAGTTTTCCGCCGAGGACTTGGCCTTCTGCTTACTCTCTCACTCAACTGTTCACTGTAGCTACACTTCAAAGTGTCTGCTTCAGAAGTGGTTCATGCAAGTGCCAAGGAAGGTTGCGCTTCATTTTTTTCTTTCAAATACTTATAAACGGAGTGGTGGTCTATCACTCTCTAAAATATTCTAACACTTGTAACCAACCTCAAATTAGTGGATTTGGTTGACATTGTACTGACCCCATGGTTTGGTCCATTTTTTGATTTTTCCATGTAAAACGTCTTACTATTGTTGTTATTGGTTCTTTATTAACTGTTTATGTGTTTGGCTCACTCTAGAGCCTAGGCGATTCAATCCTTTCAGTACGAGTACCCGCTAAGTGACCTACAATAGTCTAATACAGTCTGTCGGAAGTTGTTCCCAACTCTACAAAAAACCTTTGGAAGCAACACTTGCTCTACACAAGAGCTTCTGAGCATCAGTGATGGCAAGAAGGGAATTTTGTGCCGCAAGAAAGACAGCTCCCAATGGCACCACACTACCTCTTGAAAAGGCTATGAACATGCAAGTTGCAGTAAGTATCCGCCTCCAGCACGCCAGGATGCATTGGGGCTGTGGAAGAAGAGGCGGAGACCATCATCGAGTCACCCATCCTCTCTACCCAAGTCCTCCCTATTGCGCAATGCCAGAAATTCCATATGGATAAGAAAGCACGCATGGACATCACTCTCCATTGTGGAGGCGAAGACTTGAGGGGGATGTAGTTGTCGGGAACCAATTATCATCAGTTTAGGGACCGGGGATCCTTGCTTCTACGTCAAAAGGATAGTCATGAACAATCAAAGCTCAGTTTATGTTTTGTTCGTGTCCACACTCTAAAGCATGAAGATCGTTGTTGAACGTCTTAGCTAGGCAGGAGGACCACTATACAGATTTGATAATCAACTCATCCCATTACGAGGCCTGGTCACTCTCTTGGTGACTATGGGGGAATTTTCTAAACAAGTAGCTCACACCAATCAGTTTATAGTCATGCATTTGATATGCCCAAAATAGATTTACGTATTATATGCAAGTGCACGTGTCAGATCAAGTAATATAAAGTGAGTTAAGATCATTTTAACGAATAAGTGACTAATTTAGCACCGTAATATGCCCAAAATAGATTTACGTATTATACGCAAGTGCACGTGTCAGATCAAGTAATATAAAGTGAGTTAAGATCGTTCCCACGGAGAAGTGACTAATCTAGCACTTGCAAGTACTAGCTATACATTTTCTTTAAATTCAAATGGATTAATTAGAGTGAACTTGTTAATGGAAAATTAAAAGAAAATAATAATAAAACTAAATAGGCTTACTTAGGATTACTTTTATCAAGTTGGAGAAATAGTCTTGTACGTTAATTTCCTTTGTCTATTGTGATGAGATTTTAGGGTGAACCTTCATGAAATATTTAAATCACAATCCTGCAACAATTTGAAAATGGACGTCATCATCTCTCGATTTTAGAAATTCGTTTACTCTAATTCTCCTTATTATATCTAACTTAGGTAGAAAAAGAATAACATGAAGCACACAAACCAATAATGCTAAAATAAGATGAAATCTCTTTATCTCTTTATGTTATATTGATATTTATGTTACACTTATGACACTCCTCTCTCGAATCTTGCTGCGTAATATAAGATGAAATTTTGGCTAAAGAATTACACAACTCCTCCCTCGAATCTTGCCGCACAAAAGAAGGGATTCAACTTTAAAATAATGTATCTCCTCTCTTGAATCTAGCCACGTAATTTAGAAGAAGAATACTTAATCCAAAGATTTCAAAAAATAAAATATAAACTAACAAAGATAGTTTTTCAAACAATTACAAAAGAAAAATTAAAATCACATCATCACAATAAACCAAAGTACTCTCAACATACAAGACCTAGAAATTTAGTTCATAATAGAGGGACGAAACAGGGATCCCAAGAAAGATCTTACTAGGCATGATTATAGAAGTTTAAGTGCTGCAGGAATTTGTATTCAGATCTCGCTTCAAAGCCTTCTTCCTTCTTGCCGGCATCTCCAAACCCTAACCTCTTTCTCCTTCTCCAAAATGATGGCTCTCTACATCTTTTCTCTTTAATGCATTTCGTCCCTCCTCTTTAGGTATGAGATTCCCCTCTTAAAAATGAACAACCTTCCCCAATATATGTCTCCTTTCATATTTGAGTTTGACGCAAAATTTGAAATTTGAAATTTAATCAGTCCAGAACTTATTATAACAACTGAAAAAGATTGTTGTAAGAACTGCACAGCCAAAATATAAGTCCAGCTTTTACTTCTTCGGCTCGATTTCTATGACATTTCTAGTAAGAAAAACATAAGCAAAATAGCTTAATTAACCTTAAATAAAATAAATATTAATTTATGTATATTTATACTTATTTAAATCATTTTTATTTATTTATGCTCAATATTATGTCAAAATAAAGAGCTAGATAACTTCTTTTTATGAAGTTATTATATCTCCACCCTTAAACTTTTGCTAGTTTCTAGCAAAGATATTTCATAATAATAGGATGAATGAAAAAATAATAACAAGATGTGAACTCAAATGATCTTTTTTTTCTTGAAAACAAATTAATAAAAGCATACTCAAGAAATTCATTTTACTTAATTAATAAGCTTACTAATCAATAAGAGCTCAAACATTCACAAATCCATTAGTTTTATATAAGATAAAGCTCAACCAAGTATCTTAGTGCGATGCGTGCTTTTCTTTAAAATTAATTTACTCTCATGCAAAGTTTTGTATTGAACCTCCACATTTATTGGAAAGAATAAGAATAAGCTAAGTCCATGATTTAACCTCCACAAGAGTTAGTAGTTCAGTTGAAAGTAGGATTATCTTTAGCTTGGCTAAGAATTTATGGATAACTTTGATAATAGAATGACATTTCCTAGTCAGTAATCTTAATAATTCACCATA
This sequence comes from Platanthera zijinensis, assembly GCA_039513925.1. Classification (NCBI taxonomy): domain Eukaryota; kingdom Viridiplantae; phylum Streptophyta; class Magnoliopsida; order Asparagales; family Orchidaceae; genus Platanthera; species Platanthera zijinensis. The sequence goes on from CM077082.1 coordinate 31,942,320, forward strand.
TTATGGAGTCTATCAATATATATATATTTTAAACATATTCTATTCATAGTAGAGATCATTCCAAATATAAGTGCATATACTCAAACCACATATCACTATGATGTTTCAACCATTTTTTCTCTTCTCTTTTTTTGTTCATAATTAGGATCATTTCAAGTACGTTTTCACATACCTAAGCAACATATCATTATGACAATTTTTTTCTTTCTTTTTTTATCATAGTTGAGATTATTCTAAGTATGCATTTACATACCTAGGCCGCATATCACTATTACACAAATTTGTTTCTCCTTTTTTATCATAGTTGGGATCATTCCAAATATGTAGACATATACCTAGACCACATATCACTATGAAATTTAATCTTTTTTAAAAAAGAAATTAAACATCCATAAATGACTAACTTATTAAGATACAACTAGTAGGAACATAGAGAATTTAAGCATGGAATAATGTGTATGAAAAAGTTCAATCTCAAATATTTTAGTGGATGATCGAAATGGAATACTACCTAAGCTCATGTCTTGACTTACATCGTTGACTTAGTTCTTGCTCATCCCTCCATATTATTTTTAGAAGTCAATATCAAAAAATTATCTTGGGAGTAAACAAAAATTTTTGTGCATAAAATAAATGCTTAAGTGAGCTTTATCAAAAAAAAAACCTTACTAACTTCAAATTCATTAATTGAACTTTTTAGATTGTTTAGCCATATCAATTAATTATCATTGAATAAATAGAATAACATATTGATTAATTTAAATAAGAATTAAGATCATTAAATTTGTTTTTAAATAAATTATTCTTCATCCAAGTGGTAGAGGTTATACCAACACCACCTCCACACTTATGTTTTTTGCTAGTCCTTCGTAAAAATATTATTTTTAAGCATGAAAAATATTTTTTTTTTCTTATTTGAATGAGGGACCATTTGATCAATGAAAATAAATGAACTAAAATTAAATACTCTCCTGAAATCAATAATTTGAAGCATCTTTTCATCCCTTCCCTTACATATATAGAAGATAAAATGAGATCAAAGATTCTGCTGTTAAGTTCAAATGAAGTGTACCTGTAATGGCGAGCTCCAAAAAGAAAAAAATTAAAGTCTTAGAATAAAATAAAACAAAAGAACAAATGATCAAACAATAAGAAAACATCACACAAATCTGGGTTGTCTCGCAGTAGCATTATTTTTTTAAAACATAGGTGCTAAATAAGCAAATAACTAAAACTCCTAGTTACTACTTTATCACAACAACAAGATTAGTTATAGGCTACTCTAAAATAATAGCTAAATATAAAAGTAAAGGGTCCGGAGACCCAATAGTAGTGATAGAAAGGATGGTCAATCGTACATCCTCAAATCTCTTTCTTTTTGACTTCCTTTTTCTCTTCCATCATTCTATCAGCATATGTATATCTCTTGCCTCCCTACAATTAATCACATTAACTACTCTGACTTTTGAGATTAGGTCACGCTACAACGAGGCATAACAACTCTGACTTTTGAGATGAAGGTAACGCTACAGCGAGGCGCCCCGGAGGAAGGGACCGTGGGAGTTCTTCTTGTCCCAAGCATTTCAGCCTATACGGTCGTGTCACTTCTGTCCCACAAGGAGCAAGAGGAGTATGTATGATTACTCTGTGTAAACTAGGGTGTGTTTGCATAGAGTCTCGAAGACATGCCTGGTATGGATACACAAGCAATCACTCAGCCATTTAACAGTAATCTTATGTGCGAGTCAGTAATCCATAAGAAGCGCAATTTTGCCTTAGAGTGGGTCCAAGACATCAAATAAGTGGTAGAAAAAATTCATGTAGCACAGTACATTCGAGAAGCAGAGTACCCCACTTGGCTCGCCAACCTGGTGATGGTGAAGAAAGCCTCTGGGAAGTGGTGAATGTGCATCGACTACAACAATCTCAACCAACCATGTCGAAAGGATTGCTTCCCACTTACTCGCATTGATCAACTAGTAGATGCTACTGCCATCCATGAGCTCCTCAGTTTCATGGATACCTACTTAGGTTACTACCAAATTCGGATGAATCCTATCGACGAAGGGCATACCACCTTCAGAATAGGCAGGGGATACATTGTTATAAGGTGTTATCATTCGGGTAAAGAACATCGATGCAACGTATTAGAGGATAATGAATAAAGAGTTCAAGGATCTTATAGGGAAATCCATGAAGGTATACGTCGACGATATGTTAGTAAAGAATATTCAACATAACAATCACGTGGAAGACTTGGACAAGTGCTTCTAGCTTCTTTTCCACTTCTAGATGATGTTCAGTCCATCCAAGTACGCGTTTGGTTTAATGACAAGAAAGTTCTTTGGCTTTATTGTAAACAACGGGGAATTGAGGTCAACTTCGAGAAAATTAAGGTATCGGAGGAAATGTCGCTCCCTCGAACCATTAAGGAGGTTCAACATCTCAACGTAAGAATTGCTTCACTCTCCAGCTGTCTAGCATGAACAGGGAACATGTACCAGATGTTCTTAAAATCTTTTTGCGGTGCTCGCAACACTGGGTTTCAGTAGACAAATGAGTGTCAGACTGCCATCTAATTTCTCAAGAATTACCTAGCCTCTCCCCCACTACTCTCAATGCCTGTTGTCAGAGAATCCCCGTGTCTATTCCTGGTAGTATCACCGCACAACTTAAGTTCAATTCCGTTCAAAGAAGGAAGGGTCCGACGTCTAGTATATTACCTCAGTAAGGTCATGTTAGACACCGAAACTAGATACCACACAAACGACAAGACAATTTTGGCCCTGGTCTTTTTTGCAAGAAAACTCATGTCGTAATTTCAGGCCCACGCAATCAAGGTTCTCACTCAACTACCACTTTGTGCAATACTTCAAAAGTTGGAAGTGTACGGGAGGATTGTCAATTGGGTAGTAGAGCTAGGAAAATTCGACATCCAGTTTCTGCCAAGGCCGCACATCAAGTCCCATGTGTTGGCTGACTTTACAATGGAATGCGCTGTTTCTCAAAAAGTCGATCTAAGCCTCAACAACTCTTCTCCCATGCGCTGGATCATGTATGTTGACGCTCATAGCCAAATGATTAGGTGTTGGCTTGCTGCTGATAAGTCCCAAAGGGGTTCACTCTTGAGTACGAACTCAGGTTAAAGTTTTTGGCCAACAACAACATTGTTGAGTATGAATTCTTGATTGTCAACCTTCACTTGGCCATCGACTACGGAGTAAAAATCTTGACCGTTAACGCATATTCTTAGCTTGTGGTCTAGCAGGTAGAGGAAGACTACGAGACCAAGAATAAGAAGCTTGAACAGTACCAGCAACTTGCCAAAAAACTTCTCAAAGAGTTCCAATCTCATCAGATCCTCCACATCCCTATAGAGCAGAACACAATAGCAAATGCGGTCTCCAAGCTCACAACCTCCCCCACTAGATACCAGTCAAGGTGTCGTCGAGTTAAAGTTCTCATGGTCCCCGACATCAGCGGTTTGTGGGAGGCCGCCACTATAATCGATGGGGAGTCCTGCTGGATGGATCCCATCATCTCTTAATTATCTAGAGACCGGATGCCATTCAAAAAATTGACTGGAGGCACGTCGATTGTGGATACCCGCATCATCATTCTCCATCATCCATAACCAGCTCCACGTTATTTTTTAGATATTATCTAAAATGCTTAAGGCATAACCGAAGTAGATTACGACCTGAGGGAAGTTTGGGAAGGTGTATGAGAACACCTAGGCGGAATAGCTCTAGCACTAAAAGTATTGTACCAAGGACTCTATTGGCCTAGTCTAAAGGACACCCTCCATTTTGTTCGAAAGTACAGAAGTTGTCAGCTCCACGACAACGTCCCTCATCGGCCCTCTGTCATCCTTTCGCCACCCCGAAGTACATTATGGACTTTTGTGATTGTGTGTGTGTGTATTTTGTCGGGGGGGGGGGGGGGGGGGGGGCGTGCATGCGTGTGCGCGTGCGTGTGCGTTCATGCATGCGTGTGTGTATGTGTGAGTCGGTAGGTGATAAATGTTATTAGTTTTTTATGTATTAATTTGTTTATGTAAAGATGGATGAAATAAAAAGAGGTCGCAGACATAGGAGGGTAGTTGTTACAGCGACTCTTGTTGCGGCGATGATAGTTTTGAAATTAAAGATATGCAGGGATCTTATGCGTAAAAACATCATACGCAAATCATTGTTCAAAAGGTTGTACAATAGACTAATTATAAATTGTTTTAACCAACTATGTATGAATAAGAGTTCATTTGAAACTTAACCCAATGCAACCGAAGTTAAGGAACGACCATATATTGGATCAGTGGACAATACAAATGAATACTTTCAACTGTAAATCATTACAAGAGTAATTAATGATCCTAAATTAGGGCGACTTAAGCATGTTATGCAGGGTTGATAGAGCTATTGGACCCCAAGCTGTGACTGCATCCGAGGCCATGAATGGAGTTTAACATAGAAGAATTTGCGGATAAAATTGTTATTGAAAATATCGAGCCACGACCAAATTTGCAACTGATATTTTTGCAGATGCAGTTACCACAATTGCTAGGAATATGGAGCAAGAGAGCAAGTGCCTGTTTAGACCCGGCCACAACTACTGAGAGTCGATAGGACATATGCGGCCCTTACAGCTATTATTGAGACCTTTCAACTTTGACGAAAAAAAGATGGACGTGTTCATGGCATATATAAACAAAGTCCAACACGATTTGACTTCTTCTTAACATAAACCAGCTGCAGTCAGACAAGCAGTTGTTTGCGATATATTAATTTATATATCCTTCATTTGGCTAGATAACATAAAAGTTAATAATTTATATTCTAAAAATATTGTTTGCGGAATTTATCTAATGAATAGTACATAGAAGTGCGTTAAAGCCGACATGCCGCTCCGCCCATATATACGTAAGCTGACATGCTGCTCATATATATAAATACAAAATTTTGAATTTTGACAACTTCATTTTTCACACCTTACTTTTTTTTTACTTTTTTGATTGCATAATGCCATAATTACATAAACCGATATTATAAATAATTTTTTAAAATGAAAAAAATAATTTGTTGACCACATTAGATTGCTTAACAAAAGGGTACTTCTCTCTGTTAGTATAGTATATATGAGAGGCTCCCTTGTGATAATGATTATACGTCGGGCGCGACAATGTCCCGACGCGACGACACTCCCACAACTCGCAGGCCCCCAAGCACACTATTGCAGGCTCAAGGGCATAAAGTTAGAGGTATTTCTACTTAATTAAATAAAAATTTGATGATGAGATGATTGAATGGAGAGCCAAGATTGCTTTGATTGTCCAAACCATTACACATGATGGGGTTCCCCAAAAGTTTGTCTGAGTCAAGCCGACACTGTCAAAACCACGGCCCCGACCGGATTGCCGAAATGGACCGCCTCGACCAAGTGAGAAGGCTTGAGAGTCTGATGTGCGACGAACTCGAACTAGGCACAACAAGCATGGGGTCATGCGCCGGCACGCACAACTCACATCTACCACGAAAACAACGAATGTGAACCCGCTCGCACACGGAGAATGCTCCCCCCCCCACTCGCATGCACGCCCGCTCGCACCAACGATATGCCGCGGCCTCCCGTCATCGCCATCCTCCATGGCCACGTCCGACTATTTTGCCCGGGCAACTTGGATTGCCCGGGCCGCCACAGGGCATCGTCATTATTTTCAGAAAATTGGTGATCCAGATGACCGGAATCGTGCATCCTCATTCACAAGTTCAAATTTCAAGAGGGTGCAATTTCAGGCACGCCCCAAAGGAAAACTATTAAAAGGTCCTAGACACTCATTTGAAGACAAGCAACTAAGAAGAGAGAGCTTTAAAGTTTTACGGCGAGAACTTGGCCCTCTGCTCACTCTCTCCTTCCAGTGTTCACTCTGCTCTCCAAAGTGTCTACTTTAGAAGCTGTTCCTGCAAGAGCCAAGAAAGACTGCGCTACTTTTTCTCTTTCAAGTACTTATAAATGGAGTAGTGGTCTGTCACCCCCTCGAAGATCCTAACACTTGTAACCAACCTTAAATTAGTGGATTTGGTCGGCACTGTACTGACCCTGTGGTTTGTTCCATTTTTTAGTTTTTCCATGTAAAACATCTTACGGTCTCTGCTATTGGTTTTCTATAAACCGCTTGCGCGCTTAGCTCGCACACTAGCTTAGGCGATTCAATTCTTTTGGTACGGGTATCCACTAAATGACCTACAATAGTCTAGTGCCACATGTTGGAAGTTGTTCCCAACTCTCCAAAGAACCTTTGGAGCAGCACTTGTTATGCACAAGAGCTCCCGATCAACATCGATAGCAAGAAGGAAATTTTACGCCGCCTAAAAGGCGGCTCCCACTGGTAAATGCCACCTCTCGATGAGGCTGTGGTCACGCCAGTTCCAGTAAGTGGCCAGCCTCCAACACGCCAGGATGTATCGGGGGTCATCATGTGGAAGAAGAGGCGGGGACCATCGTCGAGTACCCCATCCTCTCTACCCAAGTCTTCTTTATTGTGCAACACGAGAAAGTCCATATGGAAAAGAAGGCATGTCTGGACACCACTATCTACTTTGGAGAAGAAGACTTGAGGGGGATACAGTTGCAGCACAAGGACCAAATTGTCATCAGTACGGGGATCGGGGATCCCTGCTCCGTCGTTAAAAGGATACTCATGAAGAATCAAACTTAGTCGTTGCTCTGTTAGTATCCACACTCCAAAGCATGGAGATTGTCATTGAATATCTCGATCAGGCAGACATACCACTATACAAATGTGATGATCAGCATGTCTCAGTGTGAGGCCTTATCACTCTCCCGGTGACTATGGGGGAATTTTCAAAACAAACAACTCACGACATTTAGTTTGTGGTTGTGAATTCTAGCTCTACTTACAAAAATATCTTTGGCAGGCATCTCCAAGCCGCGTTCAGAGCAATCCCTTCCACTTCGCACCTAACAATGAATTTCATAACCCCTGGTGGCATGGGCATTTTTTGAGGATATCAGGAGGTCCACATACTTGCTATTTGAGATAAGCTCGGCCAGCACATGGCATGACCGTTCACATCGACAACTTTGACCTTTAAGATGAGGCAATACTACAGTGTGGCATGCCGGTGGAAGGGATCATGGAAGTTTTTCTTATCGTAGGAGATTAGCCCTCGGTGCAAATCGGGTAACTTTTGTCCCCCCGGGCAGCAAGAGGAGTATGTAGGATTTCTCAGTGCAAACTACCAAGGATGTGTTTGCATAAATTCCTAAATACATGCCTGGTGTGGATACACTAGCAATCACTCACTCATTTAACAACAATCTTGTGTGCAGGCCAGTAATTCAGAAGAAGCGCAATTTTTCCCCAGAGCGGATCCAATCCATCGAAGAGGCGGCTAAAATCATGGATAAGGGATGTTGTTTGGGTAAAGAACATCGGTGCAACGTACTAGCGGCTAATGAACAAAGCATTCATGGATATCATAGGGAATTCTATGGAGGTGTACGTCAAAGACATGTTGGTAAAGAGCATTCAACACAACAACCGCCTGTAAGATTTGGACAAGTGCTTTCAACTTCTTTGCTACTTACTAATGTTGTTCAATCCATTCAAGTACATATTTGGTTTAATGACAGGAAAGTTCTTTGGCTTCATTGTCTATAATGAGGAATCGAGGCCAACCCCGAGAAAATTAAGGTGTCAGAGGAAATGTCATCCCCTCGAACCATCAAGGAAGTTCAGCGTCTCGATGTGATAATAACTGCACTATCCTGATTTCTAGCCCGAACAAGGGAAAAGTACCTCTCGTTCTTCAAAGCTCTCTGTGATGCTCGCAATGCCAGGTTTCTGTGGACGGATGAGTGTCAGGCTTCCTTCAAACTTCTCAAGTAATACCTAGCATCTCCCCCACACTCTCATAGTCAGTCGTCGGAGAAGCCCTATGCCTATACCTGGTAGTATCACTGCATACCCTCAATTTATTTCTAGTCAAAGAAGAATGAGGGGTCCAACATATGGTGTACAACGTTAACCAGGTCCTGTTAGACACCGAAACTAGATACCCCATGACCGATAAGTCAGTCTTGGCCCTAGTCTTTTCTACAAGAAAACTCAGGCCATAATTCCAGGCATACACTATCAAGGTTCTCACTCAACTAACGCTCTGCGTGATCCTTCAAAAGTTAGAAGTGTCCGGGAGGCTATTTGAAAGTATATAGCGTCTACCTAACTCACCTAGAGGGGGTGAATAGGTGATGTTTGTGTCTTTTCGCGGATTAAAAATTACTCAAAAATAAATAAGCACACAAACACAGAGATCTATAGTGGTTCCCCATATTGGGTACGCCCACTGTCCCGCCTCACCTATCTACCACGAAGGGTTAGATTTGGCTACTTCACCTTTCTCAGATTATCAACAATCTTACAACTCGGAGCAACGCTCCTACACCTTGAAGAACAAACTCTCATATACCTCGATCCACAACTGGATCTACAACTCGATTCACACACAGATCTATAAACTCGATCCACAATCGGGTCTACAAACTCGATCCTCAAACAGATCTACAAAGTAGAGAAAAACTCTCCTACAAGAGTAAATTAATATTACAATACAATAATGATTACAAGTCTTCGTTCCGACGTTCTTCATAAAAGTAGATCTTGAGATTTGGAGAACTTAGAAAGATGAAATATTGAAGAACTTAAATCTTGAGTCTTCACACGTCAAGATCTGGAGGAATAGAAGTCTTTAGAAGGAAGCAATCCAGATGTAGAGGTCGAGGAAGACGAGATCTCGCTGTGCTTGCGGTATACGGTCGATCGGAAGCTTGCGTGCGGAATGAGGCCGACGAATTTGTTGATTTGGAAGTTTTTCCTCGTTTGAATCAGTGAGCAAATTAACACAAAACAAGTTAGCAATTAATAAGAATATCCCCATGTATTTATAGAGAGAAACCCTCCAACGGTATAAATGAAATTTCCAAAAACAAAATCAAAAATTACTGTTCATGGCCCACTGGAACCCGTGACTGGTTTTGAGAAATTTTCGGAAAAATGACCTAAGTCAAATTCGTCGAGTATCATAATGATACTCGACGAATGCATCTTTATATACGACGAATATGACTTGGCTAAATCATCCCAGGCTGGCTGAACACTCGACACCATGTCGACAAGTCATACTCGACGAATTCGTCGAGTATCACTAGGCATACTCGATGAATTCGTCGAGTATTAGTCAACAGACTCGATGCAGTCAACGCTTATATTCAACGAATTAGACTTGGAAAAATCTAGGAAAGTAGTGTTGACTGGACTCGACGAATTCGGTGTGTATCACTTAACATATTCGACTAATTCGGCGAGTATTATTAGATACATTCGACGAATTCGATGAGTATGCACAATGATACTTGGCGAATTTTACTTAACAGATTTTTCACTTCTCCAAAGAATTTTCCCTAAGAATATATGACGAATTCGACGGGTATTGGTAAGTATACTCGACGAATTCGGCGTGTATCAATGATGATACTCGACGAATTCGATGTATATGCTTAACCATACTCGACGAATTTTACTTAGGTAAAATTACTATTTTTCTGAGTCTAACCCTTGACGATCCTTGAGCTGTAACATCCCATTTCGTGTTAGATCCCTTGCACGCGGTTTGAGCCAAGAGAATTGGCTCAGGTTTGGGAAGCGTCGAGTGAGTCGACCGAACTCGACGATTTGATCAAGAATTTACTTAGAAAAATATCTAGGCTCGGGGCGTTGAGTGCACTCAACGCCATGGACTGATTGGCGTTGAGTGCGTTGAGTACACTCAACGCTATTTTACTTAGAAAAATATTTGGCTCGGGCGTTGAGTGCGTTGAGTGCACTCAACGCCATAGACTGATTGGTGTTGAGTGCGTTGAGTACACTCAACGCCATTTTACTTAGAAATATTTCGGGAAGTGTCGAGAGAGTCGACTGCACCCCGTTCGTCGAACTCTAGAAATCCGTTCGATGTTCGTCAAACTCCGTTCGACGTTTGTCGAAATGATACAACAAGCCGTTCGTCGAAAGGATACAGGAAGCCGTTCGTCGACTTTCCCGAAATCCGTTCGACGTTCGTCGAACTCCGTTCAACGTTCGTCGAAAGGATACAACAAGCCGTTTTTCAAATTTTCCGAAATCCGTTCGACGTTCGTTGAGCTCCGTTCAACGAAAGGATACAACAAGATGTTCGTAGAACTCCTCGAAATCTGTTCGACGTTCGTCGAACTCCGTTCGACGTTACCTGAAAGGCGTCAAGTGCGTTGAGTACACTTGACACCACTCAACGCTTTTGGGACTTGGGACTTTTTCTGGCTACTGCAGGCGTTGAGTGTGTTGAATGGACTCGATGCTTTTGGACTTGAGATTTTTCTTGCTGTAGTAGACGTTGAGTGTGTTGAATGAACTCAATGCTTTTGGACTTGGGATTTTTCCAGCCATTGTTTTCTGATTCCTGTGCACGGTCTGAACCAGAATTTTGGGAGTTACGCCAAAGCAATTTAAATAGGCCCTGTCCTCTCAAAATGACATATTTAATATAATAATGGCCGGTCCAGTAGAAGGACGACACGTGGCGGAGCAGTTTTAGCCTAAAGCACTAGTATAAAGGAGATGAAAGCCAAACCCTAGCCGTCACTTTGATTATCGCCGAACCATTATTTGTGTGGACTGGATGGAAGCAGAGGAATAGCGGGATATTGTCGGAGCAAATTTCTGGAGGGAGATCCTTCCATTTTCCGTGGAGAACGACCGCCAGTGGAGAAGAAAGATGCCTCCAAGGAGAGTAACTAGATCCATGGCCGAAAATACTGGAACCGAGGTAAGCTTCCTACCCTCTCCCTTGGTGCTAGATCTATAGTTATTTCTAGGAGAGATGTTGACTCAATGGAGTCGGACTTGCGAGGCGAAGATCTCCTAGGAGGAGGCCGGCTAGGACTTGTGTCCTGTGGTAGAGTCTTCAACCTTTCCTCACTTTAAATGAAGTTTGTGGAATGAGATCGTGAAGATAAATGGCCTCATGAGGGTGAATAAGGGTGGAGGATAATCCGTGAGAAGTGCTGAAATAAACAGTTAGAGGAAGAAGACGAGCTGATGGCGTTCGTCCCGCTTGAAGATGCGTGCAGAAATCTATTTTCTACGCACAGCAAACTTCGAGGCTGTTTTCGAGCATGATGCGGCCGGATCTGGGTTGTGAGCTGAACATGAAAGTTGTAGCCCACGAAAAGACCTTTCCAACGAGTGGTTACACATCTTCACCGGATTCCTGTAGTCTAAGGAATTCCTGATCGAAATTGTTGTACAGTAATCTTTCCTGCACATATAGTTCTTGGGTTTATGTTGAATTAGCTTTGGATTTGGTAGAAAGATTGTAGTACAATAACGTTAATATTTTGGTGAATTTAGTCTATAAGTAATCGTGATAAAATATGGTTAATGACATTTGTTGGATAGATCCTTAATGAACAAATGGTGTAGTGAAGTGTACTTGAACAAGATGATTTGGTGAAGGTTAGTGAATGAATGGGTTGAAGAGTTGGGATGGTAGGAATGATTTAAATATGTGAATCGATAAGTATGTACTTGATAATGGTAATACGATGAATAATGATGTGGACAAGAAATGATGTATTAGAATAAGGGACTCAGTGCGGAGCCCTTGAGTGCTGTTAAGCACTGGACGTGTGTGTATGTTTGTCACACAGGAATTTATATAACAAAAAGGGACTCAATATGGAGCCCTGTAAGTGAAATGCATGTGGTTTGAGTTGATACGCGGTGTCATAATCCTGTGTTAAGGATAGTGTGGCAGGTCTACGGGCTTGCCGGTCATCACACCGACGGGAGTTGACAGATAGACTTGGATGGTTTGGCTGTGTTCTTTGGTGCTCATTCCCGAAGACCCTCTCTGTGCCATTGGACGGGTTGGCTGTGTTCTTCGGTGTTCATTCCCGAAGACCCTCTCCGTGCCACGATATAGGCCAGTTTGGGTTATGTTCTTGGTGTACATCTACCCAAGACCCCTCTGAGCCGTAGTACGCATGTGAGCTCCACTGTTGTGTTCTTAGCATTGAAGCGTATAGAGGCCTAGGCCAGTTAGTGTGGATGCCAGCCTAGTAGTGGAGATGTCCGCTCTACTATCACTGTCTGTGCATGACGGATGATGCTTGAGAGGTTAGCTACCTGCTCGAAGAGTGGGAACTACAAGCCTGTGTCGACATAGCAGTTGCATGTGCATGATCATGGGTGAGTCATTGCATTGTATTCATATCATTACATACATTACATAACACAAGATCCCCATCGTATAAGTTTGTATGAACACTCTTATACGATGAGTTACTTTACTGTTATACCGATCCTTAACTTATATGTTTGTATGAGCATTCATATAAGTTAAGCTATTTCTTACCATATATTTACGCTATATACTGACATTGATGGTAGAACTGCTAGAGTAGATTGTTTACTCATATGTTGTATTTACTCTAATACTCACTGATATTGACTAACTCTATACCACCTATTTGTACTACTGTATATATATATTGTACCTTGTCCTTTTCTCCGCCTGGTGCCGAGGAGTCGCTGGGGGAGCGGATTTGATATCCACTTAGTCTTTATGACTAACAGTTGCTACATCTTCCTTTTTAGGAGGGAACCCCACAGATAGAGCAGCAGCAGGTTATGCAACAGGGCAGCCAGGCCAGGACGACAGGGCCTAATGTGATGGTACTATCACTGCCATCCGTTACTGATGTGAGTCTTTGAGAGATTTCAGTTATAGCCTTTGGGCAATTGTGTACATGTACTCTGATATTATATAAGTTTGTTGATGCTTCTTTTATTTGATGTACTTTCTTTTGGACTATTTTACTTATGTGTAGATTTGACTTCTGTTTTATATTTTTTGTTGGGTTGGCGATGAATGATATTGATAGTAGCAGGCAGGATATGCATCTTGTAGTACAGGTTAACCTGTATGCTAACGCTACCGCATGGAGGCTATTCTAGGCATAAGACTCCCATCGGCCGTGTCTTTTGTTCCGAGAGGGGGGGGGGGGGTCTTACAAATGGTATCAACTTGCTACGATCCTGAACTAAAGAAGTCATTGAACAATGGAGCCACCCCTGTTCGATTAATCTGTTTGGGGACAAACTGACTTAACGGAAGCAGTGATGTGCCCATATGTAATTCACACTAAGTATGCCCAATTTTTGACCTTACGATTAGCCAACCTGACCCTAGGTTTGTACCTTACATGTAGATCCCATCACATATAGAGCTGATAGGGGGCACTCCCGCCCCATCCGTACCCACACAGTTTCAGCAATCGGAGCTTGGGCAGATGCTCACAAATATCTTGGATGCCTTTAGGTCCTAATAAGCCCCTGTACAACAACAAGCACCAGGCTCTAATTGGTTGAGAACTTTTCGAGCTCTCTCCCCTCCTGCCAACCTTAGAATAGAGTCGATAATGCGTATGGAGGAATGGTTTGACACCGTGCAAGAGCTGATGGCGGGAATTAGATGTCCGAACAATATGGCTGTGACCCTGGCAGTGTCACTTATGGAACTGCATGCAAAAAGATGGTGGAAGTCTCTCATGGGCTCCACCTTCCAAGGAAGAGTCTACACGGATATTAGTTGGAGCGAGTTTTCTAGAGCTTTCTTAGAGCACTTTATCCCTTCGTCAGCTCGAGATGAACTTGAAGAAAGATTTCTGCAGCTGAAGCAGGGATCCAAGTCAGTGGTAGAGTACCAGCGAGAGTTTCAGCATCTGGCTAGATTTGCTGACTCCTATGAGTTGGACGACAGAGGATACGCTAAACGGTTATAAAAAGGTTTGTGGGACCCCCTTAGACAAGCCCTTTTGTTTATAGTATACTCCAGCTTAGCAGAGATAATTGACATGTGGGTGTGAGTTTCAGCATCTGGCTAGCGAGAGTTTCAGCATCTGGCTAGAGGCGAACCACTTGAGAAGTGGTAAGAGACCCGCTGAGGGTATGAAGGAAGCTGGCCCTAGTAACATAAGAAGGCATGACAACAGAGGTGGAAGAGGATACCAGAGAGGTGGCGGGCATTTCCACCAGAATTTTAGAATGGAGCGCCCGGTCCCACAGCCGCCAGCATTGCCTCCACCTCCACAGTTTCAATAGTTCCAACAACCCGAAGGGTGGTATGTGCGAGTATGCTTCCAATGCAACCAGCCGGGTCACGTTCGGCATTTTTGTCCATAGTTAGGCGGGAATACTCCCCTTGCTCTCCCTCCGGCAGTTCCACGAGGACGGGGAAATATGCATGGTCGAGGATGAGAACCACGAGGAAGAAACCTCGGACCTGCTCGGGATCAGGTGTTCGCGCTGGACATGGCGCAGGAGCGGAACCCTCAGGAGGTGATCACAGGTATATTGCAGTTAATTAACACATTTTCAGCATTCATCTTAAGTTGCCTAAGATGTGCTAGAAATCTAGCTTTAAGTATTTGTTATTGGAACTTAGGCACCGTGATGGCTAATGGAAAACCAGCCCACACCTTATTTGATACCGGCGCCATACACTCATTTGTGTCGACATATTTTGTTAAAAACTTAGAAGGGGTACAACACTTCACCGGTACCACCCGGAGGGTACGCCTCCCGGATGGCTCTGAAATGACTGCGTCCGCAAAGTGTGAGTTGGAGGTACTCCTTGGAGGAAGATTCTTTAATACCCCGACAACAGTGTTGAGAATGCCAGAATTTGACCTCATTCTGGGCATGGCATGGCTAGATTGGCACCACTCCAAGATTGATTACGCAGCAAAGCAAATCATTTTGATACATGGAGACTCAGAAATCTTTTTCCAAGGTATTAAGTTCATACCCAACATGTTATTATCTTCGACACAGGCCTTAAAAGCTCACATGAAAGGGAATGAAGTTTATATGATTTGTTTTGAACTGAAAAAGATGACAATGAATATCAAGGATGTGCGAGTGGTGCGAGATTTTCCCGAGGTATTTCCTGAGAAATTGCTAGGATTAACCCCGCATAGAGAGGTGGATTTTCAAATTATGCTAGTGCCGGGTACAAAGCCCATCTCTAGGACCCCGTATAGAATGGCCCGAAAGGAACTCGCCGAGTTTAGAGTTCAATTGCAAGAGTTGGTAGAGTCAGGGTTTGTTCGCCCCAGTTCATCACCTTGGGGATCCCCTGCCTTATTTGTCAAAAAGAAGGATGGAATGTTGCGATTGTGTATCGATTATCGGGAGCTCAATCGACTAACGATGCATAATACCTATCCGCTACCCGGATCGGCGAGTTGTTCGATCAATTAATATGAGCGCATTGGTTCTCCAAGTTGGATTTGCACTCGGGATATTATCAGCTGAGAGTATATGAAGGAGACATTCAGAAGATGGCATTTAGCTCAAGGTATGGTCTATACCAATTCACCGTGATGCCGTTTGGGTTCACAAACGCCCCTTCAGCATTCATGAGTCTGATGAACAAAGTGTTTGAGCCATATCTAGACATCTTTGTCATCGTCTTCATCGATGACATTTTGGTCTACTCAAAGACAGAGGATGAGCATGTTGAACATCTGACCTTGGTGCTGAAGAAGTTAAAAGAGAATGCCTTGTTTGCTAAGTTCAACAAGTGTGAATTCTTGCTCCAAGAAGTTGCCTTTTGGGCCATGCGATAAGTGGGGCTGGACTAGCTGTGGATCCGGCCAAAGTGCGTGCCGTGAATGAATGGTCACCCTTGAAGTCAGCGGATGATGTACAGAGTTTTCTTGGGCTTGTCTGGTATTATCACAAGTTCGTGAAAGTATTCTCAAAAATAACCCTTCCTCTTACTACTCTGATAAAGAAAGGTGTGCCATACGAGTGGACACCCTAGTGTGAAGCTACGTTCCAAGAACTGAAAGATAGACTTACTACCACACCCATCCTAGCCCTTCCATCTGGGAAGGAGGGATTTCAAGTCTACACTGATGCGTCATATCAAGGGATGTGATTTGTACTGATGCAGCACGAGCATGTGATTGCTTATGCTTCGAGGCAGCTGAAGAAGCATGAAGTCAACTATCCAGTACATGATTTAGAATTGGGAGCAGTGGTGTTCAGCTTGAAGGTTTGGAGACACTATCTATATGGCGTCCACTGTGAGATCTTTTAGGACCATAAGAATTTAAAGTACGTTCATACTCAGAAGGAACTGAATTTGAGGCAGCGTCGGTGGTTGGAATTTTTGTGTGATTATGAGTTTACCCTGAACTACCACCCCGGGAAAGCAAACTCCGTTGCTGATGCATTGAGCAGAAAAGTACCAGAGTCGAGTCCGAAGTCTCGGTTGATGAGTATGGAATTAGTTTGAATGCTCGAGGAAATGGAGATCACTTTAGTGTATAGTGGTCATTCGGAAAAGTATATGGAGTACTTGGAGACCATGAGTATAGTCTGTGATATTCGGGACCGAATCTGGGCAGTGCAAGGGAAGGATGCTGCTCTGGCCCTCGTGATTAAGTCAGTTGAAGATGGATCCACTGAAGAGTATACTTTAAAAGACGACCTCATTAACTTTCGTGGCCGGCTCTACATTCCTAAGAGCCGTAAAATCCGGGAAGACATATTAAAAGAAGCACATTGTTCTAAGTATTCAGTGTATCCCGGGATTTCCAAAATATATAGTGACTTGCGGAAGACCATGTGTTGGCCGAGAATGAAAAGAGACGTCAAGTACTATGTTACACGCTGCAAGGCTTGTCAGAAGATGAAGGTGGAATGCAAGAGCCCCGAAGGATTGCTATAGTCATTGCCCATTCCTGAGTGGAAGCTCGAGGATATCTCTATGGACTTCGTTCACGGGTTGCCCCGCTTGCGCTCTGGGAATGATTTAATTTGGGTAATCGTGGATCGTCTGATAAAGGTATCCAGATTTATACCTATGAAGAAAGAGGCACACGTGGATGTTTTAGTGCGCCTCTTCATGGAGCAGTTTGTGCGGTACCATGACATGCCTAAGACAATTATTTCAAACCGTGATGGTCGTTTTACCTCTAAGGAGTGTAAGACAGTACAAGCATATTTGGGCTCTCGCCTCGCCTTCAGTATAGCTTTTTGCCTTCAGACGGATGGTCAGTCTGAGAGGACCATCAAAACTCTGGAAGATCTACTGATATTGTGTGTGTTGGATTGAGGGGAGTTGTAGGAAAGGCTCTTACCCTTGGTAGAATTCTCATATAACAATAGTCATCAAGCCAGCATTTAGATGGCACCCTATGAAGCCCTTTATGGGAGAAGGTGTAGAACTCCATTATCATGGGTGCAGGATGAAGATCCAAAGGTTTTTTGAATAGAGTACGTTGATGATACCAACGTTGTCGTTAGACTGATACGGGACCGCATGTTGGAGGCTCAGAGTCGACAGGTGAAGTATTATAATGCCAAACACCGAATGGTGGAATTTCAAGTGGGTGATAAAGTATTCTTGAAGATCAGGCCGATGCATGGAGTGTCACGGGTGCGTGGTATGAAGAAGCTCAACCCAAGGTATGTGGGGCCTTACGTTATTCTGGAAAGAATTGGCCCCTTGGCCTACCGGCTAGAGCCGCCACCAGAGCTAGAGAATTTACACGATGTCTTCCATGTGTCGTCGCTTCAAAAGGCATTGCTACGGCCCGATCAACATGTTCATACCACAGATGGAGTAGTGGCAACTGATAGATCTGTTCGACTAGAGCAGGTGCGGATAGTGGACACCGAGACAAGGAACTTGCGTTGCAAGAATGTTCCTTTGGTAAAGGTGTTGTGGTCTAATCATGGGAAAGAAGAATTTACTTGGGATCCGGTGGACTTGACGCGGAAGCGCTACCCGGAGCTGTTTCTCCAAGGTAAATTTAAAAAGCGCACTTCATTTCATGCTTTAATTTTCCCCACGACCTTAGCCTGATTTAGGGGACAAAATCTTTTATTTTGTATATAGGATTTGTAACATCCCATTTCGTGCTAGACCCCTCGCATGTGTTTTGAGCTAAGAGAATTAGCTCAGGTTTGGGAAGCGTAAAGTGATTCGACCGGACTCGATGATTAGATCAGAAAATTAGAAAAATATCTGGGCTCAGGGCGTTGAGTGTGTTGAGTGCACTCAACGCCATGGACTGATTGACGTTGAGTGCGTTGAGTGCACTCAACGTCATTTTACTTAGAAAAGTACCTGGCTCGGGCGTTGAGTGCATTGAGTGCACTCAACACCATAGATTGATTGACGTTGAGTGCATTGAGTGCACTCAATGCCATTTTACTTAGAAAGATTTTGGGAAGCGTCGATTGAGTTGACTGCACCCCGTTCATCGAACTCGAGAGTCGAGCTCCGTTCGAACTCGAGCGTCGAGCTCCGTTCGAACTCGAGCGTCGAGCTCCGTTCGAACTCGAGCGTCGAGCTCCGTTCGAACTCGAGCGTCGAGCTCCGTTCGAACTCGAGCGTCGAGCTCCGTTCGAACTCGAGCGTCGAGCTCCGTTCGAACTCGAGCGTCGAGCTCCGTTCGACGTCGAGCGTCGAGCTCCGGTCGACGTCGAGCGTCGAGCTCCGGTCGACGTCGAGCGTCGAGCTCCGGTCGACGTCGAGCGTCGAGCTCCGGTCGACGTCGAGCGTCGAGCTCCGGTCGACGTCGAGCGTCGAGCTCCGGTCGACGTCGAGCGTCGAGCTCCGGTCGACGTCGAGCGTCGAGCTCCGGTCGACGTCGAGCGTCGAGCTCCGTTCGACGTCGAGCGTCGCACTCCGTTCGACGTTCGGTTCGTCGCACTCCGTTCGACGTTCGGTTCGTCGCACTCCGTTCGACGTTCGGTTCGTCGCACTCCGTTCGACGTTCGGTTCGTCGCACTCCGTTCGACGTTCGGTTCGTCGCACTCCGTTCGACGTTCGGTTCGTCGCACTCCGTTCGACGTTCGGTTCGTCGCAAGCCATTCGTCAAACTTCTCGAAATCCGTTCGACGTCCGTTCGACGTTAGCTAAAAGGCGTCGAGTGCGTTGAGTGCACTCGACGCCACTCAATGCTTTTGGGACTTAGGACTTTTTTTGACTACTGTATGCGTTGAGTTTGTTGAATGGACTCAACGCTTTTGGACTTAAAATTTTTTTGGCTGCAGCAGGCGTTGAGTGTGTTGAATGGACTCAACGTTTTTGGACTTGGAATTTTTCCAGCCACTGTTTTCTGATTCCCTTATACGGTCTGAACTAGAATTTAGGGAGTTGCGCCAAAGCAACTTAAATAGGCGTGGTCCTCTCAAAATGGCATATTTAATATAATAATGGTCGAGTCAGTAAAACGACGACACGTGGCAGATCAGTTTTAGCCTAAAGAACTAGTATGAAGGAGATGAAAGCCAAACCCTAGCCGTCACTTTGATTATCGCCGAACCATTACTTTTGTGGACAGGACGGAAGCAGAGGAACAACGGGATATCGAGCTAGAAAGACTGCAATACATAGATTTGCCCTTGATAGATTTGTTTATTATGATCTTACTGTTCATTGGAAAACTATTTAAATTGGAAAAAGGGTGTTTTAGGTCATTATACTCATACCTGAATTTTATTATAATTTTTAGATATATATTTTCAGTACTTACTTCACAAGCTTATAAATATGCAATTATGTTCAAAAATAAATTCAGAGCTCACTGTTTGATAGAAAATTGTGAAACCTGCAAAAGTATACTTAGATTAATATGCTCATGATGAAATTTTATCATAATTTTTAGATGAATATTTTCAGTAGTTGTTTCATTAATTTATGAAAAAGGATTATTGCTCAAAATTAAAATTAGAGTTCATTATTCACTCGAAAGTTTGGAAACTTAGTCAGAAGTGTTTTTAGGGCATATTAGTCATGCTTGAATTTTCTTATAATTTTTGGAAGCCTAATTGCAGCACTTGTTTCTTTAATTGTTAACTATGAGTTTATATTTGAAATTTTGGATCAGAGACCTAAACCTTGCAAAAAAATTGGGAGACTTGAACTTACTATCAGTTAGCTGCCTATTCACAGCTTAGTCGCGCTTGACCATAACTCTTCATCTGAATCTCATCAAAAGGTGCTTTGAATACGTTGCCACCAGAGCCTGAGTGGGCCCAATAAAAGTGACACGAACCTTTACTCGTGACCCATAGCATGGTAGGAAGTAACCCTAGATAGGGGATATCGAGCTAAAAAGACTCCAATTTGAGTTCTGTCAGTTCCTATGACTTTAGATAGCCGATACAGACGCATTGGAACTCATTGCGCTGTGATCCAAAGTCTAACGACGAATTTACGAGTTTAGACCGTTTTAGCGCACTATGATGCACAAATTTTGGGTATTTAGCAAACGAACTGCGATTCAACCCCAGTCAGAGGCATTGGACACGTATGGTCAATACAAAGTCAACCAAGTTCATCCTTGTCAAATTCCGACCCGAGTAGTCAACCCATGGTCAAATCAAGCATATTCGTGCACTGAAAAGCGCGCACGTACAAATTATGACGTGACACCTCAAATTTGACCCGACCCCCGATGTCTTGGACCCACTTTGACTTTGACCAGCATGGGGGACCCACCCTAGGGTTGACTTTGGTCAAACCACCCCTAAAGTCAAATTTTTGGATTTTATTTCCAAAGAAGTGTTCTTCCCCCATTAATTTGCTAGGGCCTTGCCCCCTCCCCTCCACCCACTTGGGCCCCAACCAGTAAGCCCACCCTTGGGGGCAAGTGGAGGCCCACTAATTCCCCCCCACTCTTCCCTCTCTTCCTCCACTTTGAAAGCCCAACTAAGTAGGGGATGTCTTTTCCCCACATGGGGGAAATCCCTTAATCCTCCATCTGTCCTTAGATAGTTGGAGGGTGGAGATTAATCCCTCCCTAAGGAGAGATTAATCCCATATTGAAGGTAAGAAGGAGAGCCCCTTCCCCCCAACCTATTTAAGCACACCCCACCCCTACCTCAACTCCCAAGCTCTGAGAGCACACCCCACCCTTGCCCCTCCTCTGTCAGAGCTTAGGTCGTCGAAAAAGGCCAGCCCAAGCTCCACCACCCCGCCACCTCGCATGGACAATCAAGCCGGACCCTCCCAAGCCCCTCCTACACAGGTGGAACCTTCTCCCCTTCCCCTTTCTAAATTCTTGGACGACCTACATGGGCCTCCCGGCGGCCGGAGCGCCGTCGGCACCACCCGACCAATGCTCCAGGTTGGGTAGTGGACGCAGGAAGTCAATTCCTTCCTAGCATCGGTGGTAGCACTGGAGAAGGGCTAAACCACCGGGGATGACTTTCCCCGGTGGTGGAAGGCCGGGATGCCGCCGGAAAACGCCGGAAAACGCCACTCCGACGGTACCCGAGAAACAACATTATTTATTTGTTTGAGCTCCGGCGGCGGCCGACGTCGGATGGTTGCCGGGCCACCATTGGAGAAGAGACCTGCCCCCGACGTGCTGGCCGGGGGTGGTTTCGGAGCTGGGCTTAACGCCGGAGAGGCAGGGTGGTGCGATGGCACTGGGAGTAGAGCCACCGCCACCCTGCTTTCGGGTTGACTAAATCAGGCGGTGCCCAGCGGCGGCAGGCCACCAGGCCACCACCCAGGGACTCGCTGGCCCCCAGTGAACCGGTTGGGGGCGGCTCCGACACCCTGTAGTGGCCGGCTGGCGGTGGAAGAGAGCCACCCCCTCTTTCATCTTCAGGGATGAAATTGCCGTCGTCCATCTCCGGTGATGAGATGGACGGCGAGGATTTTCTCTTTTACCTCCCCTTCCTCCATTTCTGTGCCCCCCACAGCGGATCCGCGGATGATAAGTTGTGGGGAAACAATGACGCAATGAACCGTCCGGCTCTCAGCCGCAGATTGGTGCTTGATCTGCTAAATACAGACCAAACCCTACCAAACCCTTGTGGAATTTTCTGGGCCAAATCTAAGGCCCTGGGGGCAAGGTGGTCAACATGAAAGATATTTTCCATAATAAGGGCTACCTCTACAAAACTTTTGAGAATTTTTAAAGGTGGTTTAGTATTTTTAAAAGCTTAAATAAAGTTTATTGAGATAAATTAATGGCCCAAAACTATGGTAAAAATTACGAAATAATTTCTAGACCCTTAATAGGCTCATCCAAGGGTTCTATCAAAATTTGGGGACATGAGAATAAGAAATGTATTTTTCTTTCAAATTCTAAGAGTTTAGGGCCGCGCCTGGAATTTATTTTGCTCATTTTCTCCGAAAATGAAAATTGGAACGCGCGACTATCCCACCTAATTTAAATATCATGTTCAAAATTACACCACCAACGAGAGTGGCTGAGGCAAGTAGCAAGGCTCCGGTTGTCGTGAGATTTCATGAAACCGGTTAGCGCCTCGACACTTGGGTAATTTTGGGCATGCTTGGAAGTTGAGAGTACGAATATTGAGTCACAAATTATTCTTGACGAATAAAAAGGGTGTAACTCTTAATGAATCCCTAATCCGTTTAAACCGTGATTAACAAAGCACAACTAAATTGCTATCGGATCTTAATAATGGATGTAACCCAATGAAGTCTTTAAAAACTGAAATAGAAATGAATGTACCTCCTGAAAACGGAGGTGAAACTGATGCCTCCTAGATGGAGTGATTGGACTACTAACCTTTTTCTTCTTTATGATTATTCCAGTCTCATACTGGTCAAGTACAGTTCAGTACTTTCAATTCGATTCTAGTCTCATACTGGTCAAGTTCAATTCAGTACTTCAATTCTAGTCTCGTACTGGTAAAGTTCATTTCAACACTTTCAATTCAACTCTAGTCTCGTATTGGTCAAGTTCAGTCTAGTTCTTTTAATTCAATTCCAGTCTCGTACTGGTCAAGTTCATTTCAACACTTTTAATTCAACTCCAGTCTCATACTGGTCAAGTTCAGTTCAGTTCTTTCAATTCAATTCCAGTCTCGTATTGGTCATGTTAAATTCAATACTTTCAATTCTATTCTCGTACTGGTCAAGTTCATTTCAGTACATTCAATTCAATTCCAATCTTGTACTGATCAAGTTCAATTAAGTAATTTCAATTCCAGTCTTGTACTGGTCAAGTTCAGTTCAGTACTCTCAAATCAACTCCAATTTCGTACTGGTCATTCCAGCATTTAAATTATGTTGCTTTCATTATCGGTAGCTTTAATCACCACTTTTTATTTATGCAATTTACTGTTTTAAGCTCGGGCCCTGTTCTGACGAGCAGTTGCCTATTAAGGTCGAGCCTTTGATGGGGATAACCGGAGTTGAGGTATTCCTCAAGGCTTAGCCCTAAATAAAGTTCTCCCACGCTCCTTGTCGAAAGTTGAGCTGAGCCCCGTCGCCCGAAGTTCAAACATAGTACAGCAGGCCGCCACAGACCCGGTATGTACTAGCAAAATTAACTATTTGATTATTTCTAAATTACTTGCGGTGAATTGTGGCTGGTCAGTCCCTTCTGCAGACCGTTTGTACCGGTTCGGGAAGGTTGACGACTACAGGCGATAGAGGAGATGGGTACCATCGGTGAACGGCCATTATCTTTCCCCATTGGGTTTTCCTCCACTGGTCATCCAAGATATCGTATCACCAAATGTCACTCACATCCAATAGTACACAGAGTTGTACGTTGTGGCCTGGGGCTGTGCAGTACAACCACCCCCAAAACAGGAAGGGCTGACCACTATCACCGATGGCCACATCGGTGAGGCCCACAGAGCTCGCTACCCTGCTAAAACAGAAGCAGTCTATACTATGTCAACATAGGATGTGTGTGCGCGGCTGTGAATGCCTGCGATAGGATACATGAGGCGAATATTTGGTGTACTAGTAGATCCCTTATCATAACTGATGTTAATATTACAGCCAATTCAGTTATGCTACCCTTCTTTTATTGCTGCTCCTAGATTAAAAATACGAAATGCTATGCTAACCCTCTCATGCTTCGATTATCTTTTACTGCTAGGAGCGTGTGCTCGTCCCCAGGATATGGATCCAGGGAGGAGATTTGTTTCCACTTAGCCCTGCAAATAACAGTTATTTAAATAACCATTCACAGGAAACGGAGCAGCGTAGCAACCCCCTGCCGCATAAGAACGCGCTAGTGGTTAGGACTACCCGAGCAGAAACACCACTGATGTCTTCAGAGTTTCGAGACGTGAGTACCAGTGAGTAGGATAGAGAGTGAGAGTGAGGTGCTATGAGTAGAGCTTCTACAACCTACGAGCTTATATAAGAACTTAGGCTACGACCATAGTACTCATGTAAATATATTTGGTATTATATATACTTATTATTGGTTTTCTATTAATGCTTCCATGAATCTCTGATGTATTGTGAATGTTGTGATTCTAGCAGTGCAAGGCGGCCAACTAGTGCTTAGATAGGGCAGATCATTACCCCTTGGGAGTACTAGGTGGACATAAATTTGCGTAAGTAGAGCCCCTCCGGCCCGACCCGACCAAAAGTTTGGTGGGGGGGGGGGGTACTACAAATGAATCAGAGCGATCACGATTCGTCCTTGTGGAGCAGTCTCAGGATCCCCCGTCCCTCACTTTGTTCCTTGTTAGAGGCAAACCTTGCATCGAAAGCCTGGTGAACCCTAGTGTAGAGGCTTAGGATTCTAGACTGTATGTTAGTATACCCATACACTGTTGTTTCCGCTTCGTCAATAATTTTTGCAAATTTTCCCCTACTTTTGCAAAGTACTGACACTCTTTCCTGTTACTTCTCCAGATACCGGAGTACAGTAATGGGGGGGGAGGGTCCTCTTCCAGAGGATATGTTCCCTCCACCCCACCTACTGACCCGGTCGCCCCCACGGCTGTACCGTTTGCCGAGACTGATTTGGGGCAAACATTGACAGCCATCCCGACCTCCTTTCGGATAGCCTTGGCACAGCCGTCACGAGAGATGACGACACCTACCGATTTACTGATGACTTTTCGAGGGCTGAGTCCTCATGCTTTCAGAGGCACACAGACTACCATCCAGCTAGAGGAGTGGGTGGAGCGTGTGGAGGAACTGCTCGTAGTCATGATGTGCCCAACAGTAGCTGTTGTCTCACTAGTGGTGACCTTGTTGGAGCGATATGCTAGGTACTGGTGGAGAGCGGCCAACCGCTTGACTTTTAGGGGATGGCCATTGAGCCCTATCCTATGGGGAGAATTCCCGGAGGCTCTGCTGGAGTTCTTTATTACAGATATGGACTGAGCTGTTTTGTAGGAGAGGTTCCTATACATCCGATAGGGTGACCGGATAGTGTCGGAATACGAGAAAGAGTTCATACACTTGGCACACTTTGCCGGGAATTTGGTTTCCACCGACAGGGATAGATCTTCTTGTTTCTACAGAGGTCTACAAGATGACCTGAGGCAGGCCCTGTATAACACCCCCATCCGTCGTATGACATATAACAGAAGGTCCAGCTGGAACCCGATGCCATATACCACTGACAGTCAGAGGGGTTACAGAATAATACCAAATTCTCAACTACTCGTCCTAACACAGAGCATTCTAGCGGAAGCTTTTAAACAGTTAATAGAACCCAAAATTTGCACAAGCATGACATGAATGTCCACAAACCAAAATAGGAATGAAATAAAACAAATACACAGAAGAGTACATGGCCTTATGGCCTTACAAAGTTTCTCTTAACAAGGTAATGTCTTACAAACATCGGCTCGCAGGCCAGCCATACATGACAGAAAGTAAAAAATAGCAGTTCACTTCGGCCTTCGAGGGCCTGCACAGCAGCTTAGACTTCAACCTGCTACTTGGCGCTTGGTTCCGCGACACCTGCAAGCAATTATTCCACCACATGGTGGCAAATAGAGCAACGGTCAGCTAAAGCTGACCAAATTATAATGACCCCGCCCCCTTAATAGGGGCGGCGGTGCTCCTTCCCTGCATATCGTTAGCCCAGCTAAGTAATAAAGTGCAAATAAAGACTTTCACCACAGGTGTAGGCTCGCTCGGCCAAACACCCCGTGCACTCAGGGCACATTCACGGTGAATCCGGTCAATTCCGTGGCTTCACCACCATCCTTAGGATGGCAAGCTACGTGAGCATCTTTGAGTCCTTCCGACTGTAGTCCAAGACTCCAGACTATGCCAACGACCAGTTCCACTTTAGGGCCTTTAGCACCGAACCACATAGCCCAGGTATGTTTCCACCCGTCCGTTGCTCACGCCGCCTAGTAACTTTAAGACGTACGCGCAGACTAAGCTTCACCCGGATCCTAAATCATTACCAAACAGCACATAACCCAGTTATGTTCAAGGCTGACTCCCCGGCCGCCAAGTTAGCAGAATAACATTTCCCTAAGTTTTTCGGGTGCGCCTTGGAGTTAATCTCCAAGGATCCCTGCCGCAATCTACCACGTACAAACCCGAAAACAACGCACGGAGTCTTCTCTGGCTATTCTTGCAATGCAACATCACCGATCCAAACAAACACGTCTGGGTAGGCTTCACACACAATGTCTATGCCCGTACTTCGATTCCAGACTCTAATAAGGGTGACTTCACATATCTACCCCAAGGAACACCGCGCACTCACTGCACACTTGCGGGAGCGGGTTTTCCTATGCAAAGGAAGAAAAGCTTCAAGTGCTCAAGTTGAAAATTGTTACCCTTGAAGTCTGCTTCGGGGCCATGAAAAACTAGTCAGATAGAAAGCTTCGCAAAGGAATTCTCTCCATGTATCCGGTCTCGGTTCTCAGATTGGTGCTCCGATGCTCCGCCGGCGGCCGGATTCCTCCCTTCCTTCTTCCTTGATCTCTTCTCTCTCTAAATTCTTAGAAAGAGGGAGTTAAGGATGGAATGAGGAAATAAAACCTCTAATCCTTGACTAAACACAAGCAGGAACTCATCTGGGCCGTTGGATCTTATTTAGAGAAAACGAACGGCTCAGATTAGCCTGAAATCTTTAATCCTGGGCTGAACACGGCTTTGCACACGGCCGTGTTCCAGGCCGTGTGCCTCGATCCAGCCACCCAAATCGAGCACAAAAAAGGACACTGGTTAGGACACGCCCGTGTCCCAACCTGACACGCCCGTGTCGGGTCCTCGACACGCCCGTGTCCAGGGGCCGTGTCACCAATAACCGCCATGCCAACCGTCACGTCGCTTGGTGGACACGGGTGACGAAATGCCCATGTAGGATTTGACATGCCCGTGTCAACCAGTACACGGATGTGTTCCACAGTCGACACCAAAACCCAAAATATTCTAGAGTACACGGCCATGTGACACGCCCGTGTCCCATACTGTGTGCACTGACACGCAGTGGGAAACGCCCGTGTCCCAGGCCGTGTCCTTCATTGGACGACCTGAGCATGACACGGCCGTATGACACGCCCGTGTTATAGGCTGTGTTCACCCTACCAAGGTCCAAACTTGGTACAAACGCCGCCCGATTCAACACTAAATTTCATGGTGTTACACCCCGATTATGATCTCTCAGTCTACCTTCCACACCATAGCTACTCATGCAGAAACTTTAGAGTTAGACCAACGGATGGTTGCCCAGTAGCGCAGAGGACAGCCTGAGGACCTTAGAGGTCAGAGATAAGATAGAGGGGCATCTCCCCACCGACAGGATAGAGAGCGCAGACAGAGACACCGCAAGCAGCCATGTAGGCGCCCACCAGCACCCCCAGCACCCCCAGCACCCCTAGCACAGCAACAGGACGTCAGACCAGCTCCAACACCACGTCCTGTGCCAGTAGCCTGATGTGGCGTTCCCTTCACAAGGAACTGCTTCTTGTGTCAGCAGCCATGTCATATGAGGGCCTTCTTCCCATAGGAAGCGGGAAGGCCAAGACTAGGAGCTATACAGGGTGGGCATCCAGCACGGGGACAGGGACAGAGAGGCTACCGAGGCAGAATTGGCAGGAGAGGCCAACAGGGCCGAGCGGCACCCCTGGAGGTCTATGCACTAGGTCTACAACACGGGTCAGCCTCCGATGTAGTGATAGATATATATTAGGCTATAGAGATATACCACATGCTGCTACTTGTACTGAACTTGGATATATATGTATACCTACATCTTGTATATTAAAATATGATAAATATATGCTCCATATTCTGTCAGGAATTCTGTTGGTAGAAGTACACCCCGCCAAGACCCTCTTCGACACTAGAGTGATGCATTCATTTGTATTCCACCATTTTATTATGACCAAGCTAGGAGAATGTTGCCCGTTCGTTCGAACTATCTATACGAATCCGTCTGCCAGATGGATCAGACATAACGTCAATAGAGAAATGCTCATTTCAGGCAATTCTAGGAGACGTAGAATTTGAGGTCTATGCGACAATCTTAGCAATAATTGGATTTGATATCATACAAGGAATGGACTGGCTAGCCGAGCACAAGGCGCAAATAAATTGTTCAACATGAGAAGTCCGACTGCAGAACCCAAGCAGACAGGACATTACGTTGACAGGTGTACCCTCTATCTCTCATATTATTTTAACTTCTGCACAGATTATGAAATCGGTCTGATAGAAGGATGAAGTGTACCTTATTTACTTCGAAATGGAGGACAAAACTCAAGTGCTCGCCAAGGTCCTAGTAGTACGTGACTTCCCGGACGTTTTCCCCGAGTCCCTCCCAGGATTACCACCACAACGAGAAGTTGACTTTAAAATAGAGCTCGTGACCGGGGCTCGACCAGTGTCCCGAGCACCCTACCGAATGGCCCCAAGAGAACTAGCTGAGTTAGATATTCAACTATAGGAGCTAATAGATGCTGGATTCGTTTGCCCCAGTTCCTCGCCCTAGGGGGAACCGGTGTTGTTCGTAAAGAAAAAAGATGGGACATTACGTTTGTGCATAGACTACCGGGAATTAAATAAACTTACGATACAAAAAAAATACCCAATTCCTAGGATCGACGAATTGTTCGATCAGTTACAAGGTGCATCCGTTTTCTCTAAGATGGACCTGAGATCAGGCTATTACCAACTTCGAATCCGGGAGGAAGATATTCTAAAGACTGTCTTCAACTCCTGTTATGGTTTTTACGAGTTCTTAGTAATGCCTTTTGGACTCACCAACGCACCCTCCGCCTTCATGTCTCTAATGAATAAAGTCTTCGAGCCTTTCCTAGATCACTTCGTGATCATCTTCATTGATGATATTTTGATCTATTCAAGAACCAAGGCAGACCATACTAGACACTTGTAGATGGTGCTACTGAAACTTTGAGAGCACTCCCTCTTCGCCAAATTCAGTAAGTGCGAATTCTGGTTAGAAGAAGTCGGATTTCTGGGACACACTATAAACAAGAAAGGAGTAGCAGTGGATCAGGCCAAAATCCAGGCAGTACAAAACTGGCCACTGCTCCGAACAGCGGTAGATATCTGAAGTTTCCTTGGTCTTGTCGGGTATTGCCGGAAGTTTGTAGAAGGTTTCTCCAAGATTGCTTTACCCCTCACCGCCCTTACAAGAAAGGATGTTACCTTCCGATGGACACTAGAATGCGAGTTTGCATTCGCCGAGTTAAAGAAATTGCTGACCTCTGCACCATTCCTTACAATCCCTGCAGGGACGGAGGGATTCCAGATCTATATTGGTGCCTCCCTGAAGGGATTAGGAGCTGTTCTGATGCAGCACGACACGGTGGTGGCCTACACATCATACCAGTTAAAGCAACACGAGTTGAAAAATGCGGCTCATGATCTAGAATTAAGCGTTGTTGTCTTTGCCCTTTAAGTATGGAGGCATTATTTGTACGGGGTAAAGTGCGAGATCTTCTCCGACCACAAAAGTCTCAAATACATCTTCACTCAGAAAGAACTGAACCTCCGATAGCGCCGGTGGTTAGAATTCCTGTGCGATTATGACTTCTCTCTCCAATATCATCCCGAGAATGCTAATAGAGTTGCTGATGCTTTAAGCCGCCAGCCTTCGGTAGCTGGGAGTTGGATGGAGCAAATCCCAAAAAGATTGTTCCAGTCTTTGGCAGACTTTGAAATTACCCTGATTGCCCGAAGAGATCTGGAGGAATACCATGCCCAACTGTATTGGATGGAGATCCAATGCGACATCCGGGATCTTGTATGAGAAGCTCAGAAGATTGATCCAGAGGTAGTCCAGATCATCCGATCTCTACAAGATGGGGCACAAGAGGAGTTTAACATGCACGATGGGATCTTGCAATTCAGGCATCATATATTCATTCCCACTACCGGGGGTATTCATGAAGAGATTTTGCAAGAAGCACACCAGTCCAGGTATCCCATCCACCCCGGTGTGGTAAAAATGTTTGTGGATCTATGCAAGACCATCTACTGGTCTGGAATGAAAAGAGACGTCACTAACTTCGTAGCCTAGTGCCAGACCTGTCAAAGGGTTAAAGCTAAATGTCATAGCCCGGGGGTCTCATGCAGCCCCTGCCTATACCCGAATGGAAATTTGAGGACATTTCCATAAACTTTGTCCATGTCCTACCTCGATCCCGTGCTGGAAATGACTCCATATGGGTTGTTGTGGATCGACTTACAAAGGTGGCGCGGTTCATTCCAAACCGACAGGGAGACAGAGTTGATATTCTGGCCAGGATATTCATAGAGCAAGTAGTCCGTTTACACGGAGTGCTAAAGTCCATTATGTCGGATTGTGACGGGTGATTTACGTCTAAGGAATGGAGACAAGTGCAGGCATACTTGGGAACCATGTTGGCCTTTAGCACTGCCTTCCATCCACAGACAGATGGACAAACTGAAAGGATAAATCGAACGATTGAGGATCTACTTCGACTTTGCATAGTGTAGCACAATGAGCCTTGGGAGCAGCATTTACCTCTAGTTGCATTTTCCTACAATAACAGCTACCAGGCTAACATCAAGATGGCACTGTACGAAGCATTGTACAGGAGGCGTTGTCGAACCCCATTGACATGGGATCAGGAAGTGGACCCAGAGGCCTTAGGAGTGGCTTATATTGACGACACTATGACAGCAATACGGCTAATCCAGGAACGGATGCGGGAGGCACAGAGCCGGTAGGCCAAGTATTATGATGCACTACACCGACCGATGGAGTTCTGCATGGGGGAATTGGTGTTCCTAAAAATTAAACCCATGCATGGTGTCTCTCGGTTTAGAAATCAAAAGCTAGATCCCCGCTATTTGGGCCCCTATCATTTGATAGAGCACATTGGCCCTGTTGCCTATCGATTAGCCCTGCCTCCAGAATTGAGAAATCTTCATGATGTGTTTCAAGTCTCTTCCTTGAGACGAGTTCTCTGGCAACCAAACCCGCATCTACCTATACCACCAATGCAACTGCAGTCAGATAGATCCGTCCAACTTGAACTAGCCAGGGTCGTAAAGTGAAGAATTTGCATAACAAGGCCATCCCAATGGTCAAGATATTGTGGTCGAATCACGGACGAGATGAGTATACTTCAGAATCGAAGGCACTTGTCCGCGAAAAATACCCAGAGCTCTTTACCCAGGTATGTCACTCCCTTTCCCCCTACTTCAAGCAAATTTTCGGGGACAAAAATTGTTTTATTTTTACTGGATTATAACATCCCGACTTTTATTGGGCCACCAGAGCCCTAGTGAGCCCAATAAAAGTGACAAGAACCTCTACCCGTGGCCCATACCAAGGTAGGAGGTAACTCTAAACAGGGGATATCGAGCTAGAAAAAATCCGATTTGAGTTCTGTCAGTTCCTATGGCTTAGGATAGCCGATACGAACATATTGGAACTCATTGCTTTACGATCCAAAGTCTAACGACGAATTTACGCGTTTAGACAGTTTTAGCGCACTACGATGCGCAGATTTTGAGTATTTGGCAAACAAACTTGGATTCGACCTCGGTCAGTGGTATTGGATTCGTATGGTCAATAAGAAGTCAACCAACATCGTCCCGGTCAAATTCTGACACGAGTAGTCAACCCATGACCAAATCAAGCATATCCGTGCACCGAAAATAATGCACGCACAAATTATGACGCGACACCTCAACTTCGACCCGACCCCCGATTTCTTGGACCCACCTTGACTTTGACCAACATGGGGTCCACCCTAGGGTTGACTTTGGTCAAACCCCCCTAAAAGTCCAATTTTGGATTTTATATCCAAAGAAGTGTTCTCCCCCCCATTAATTTGCTAGGGCCTTGCCCCCACCCCTCCCCTCCACCCACTCAGGCCCCCAACCAGAAAGCCCACCCTTGGGGGAAAGTGGAGGCCCACCAATTCCCCCCACTCTTCCCTCTCTTCCTCCAATTTGAAATCCCAACTAAGCAGGGGATGTCTTTTCCCCACATGGGGGAAATCACTTGAGCCTCCACCTGTCCTTGGATAGCTGGAGGGTGGAGATTAATCCCTCCCTAAGGAGAGATTAATCCAACATTGAAGGTAAGAATGAGAGCCCCATCCCCTCCAACATATTTAAGCACACCACACCCCCTACCTCAACTCCCAAGCTCTGAGTGCACACCCCACCCTTTCCCCCCTCTGTCGGAGCTCAGGTCGCCGGAAAAGACCAGCTCAAGCTCCACCACCCCGCCACCTTGCATGGCCAACCAAGCTGGCCCCTCCCAAGCCCCTCCTGCACAGGTGTAACCTTCTCCCCTTCCCCTTTCTAAATTCTTGGATGACCTGTATGGGCCTCCCGGCGACTGGAGCGCCGCCGGCACCACCCGACCCATGCTCCAGGTTGGGTGGTGGCCGCAGGAAGTTAAGTCCTTCCCAACACTGGTGGTGGCACTGGAGAAGGTCTAAACCACCGGGGATGACTTTCCCCGATGGTGGAAGGTCGGGATACCGCCGAAAAATGCCGCTCCGGCGGCATCCGAGAAACATCGTTATTTCTTTATTTGAGCTCCGGCGGCGACCGGTGGAGGATGGTCACCATGCCACCACCGAAGAAGATTCTTGCCCCCGGCAAGCTGGCCGAGGGTGGTTTCGGGGCTGGGCTCAATGTCGGAGAGGCAGGGTGGCGCGGTGGCACTGGGAGCAGAGCCACCGCCACCCCGCTCTCGGGTTGACTAAATCAGGTGGTGCCCGACGGCGGCAGGCCGCCGGGCCACCACCCAGGGACTCGCCGGCCCCTGGCGAATCGGCAGGGGTGGCGTCGGCACCCAGCAGCGAACCCCCGATGGTGCCAGAGAGCCACCGCCTCTTTCGTCTTTAGGGATGAAATCGCCGCCGTCCATCTCCGGTGATGTGATGGACGACGTGGATTTTCTTTTTTCCCTCCCCTACCTCCATTTTTGTGCACCCACAGTGAATCCGCGGCTGATCTGCTGTGGGGAAACAATGGCGCAATGAACCGTCCGGCTCAATCTCAACCGCAGTTTGATTATTGATTTGCTAAATGCAGACCAAACCCTACCAGACCCTTGTGGAATTTTCTGGGCCAAATCTAAGCCCCTAGGGGCAAGGTGGTCAACATGAAAGATGTTTCCCAAAATAAGGGCTACCTCCACAAATGTTTTAATAATTTTTAAAGGTGTTTTAGTATTTTTAAAAGCTTAAATAAAGTTTATTGAGCCAAATTAATGACCCAAAACTTGGGTAAAAATTATGAAATAATTTCTAGACCCTTAATAGGCTCATCCAAGGGTTCTATCAAAATTTGGGGACATGAGGATAATAAATTTATTTTTATTTCAAATTCTAGGAGTTTAGGGCCGCACTTGGAATTTATTTCGCTCATTTTCTCCGAAAATGAAAATTGGAACGCGTGACTATCCCACCTAATTTAAATATCAAGTTCAAAATTACACCACCAACGAGAGTGGCCGAGGCAAGTAGCAAAGCTCCGTTTGTCCCGAGATTTCATGAAACCGACGAGCGTCTCGACTCTTGGGTAATTTTGGGCATGCTCAGAAGTCGAGAGTACGAATAGTGAGTCACAAATTATTCTCGATGAATAAAAAGGGTGTAACTCCTAATGAATCCCTAATCCATTTAAACTGTGATTAACAAGGCGCAACTAAATTGATATCGGATCTTAATAATGGATGTAACCCAAAAAAGTTTTTAAAAACTGAAATAGAATTGAATGTGTCTCCTGAAAATGGAGATGAAACTGAAGCCTTCTGGATGGAGTGATTGGACTACTAATCTTTTTCTTTTTTATGATTATTCCAGTCTCATACTGGTCAAGTACAGTTCAGTACTTTCAATTCGATTCCAGTTTCATACAGGTCAAGTTCAATTCAGTACTTTCAATTCCAGTCTCGTATTGGTCCAGTTCATTTCAGCACTTTCAATTCAACTCCAGTCTCGTACTGGTCAAGTCCAGTTCAGTATTTTCAATTCAATTCCAGTCTCGTACTGGTCAAGTTCATTTCAGCACTTTCAATTCAACTCTAGTCTCGTACTGGTCAAGTTCAGTTCAGTACTTTCAATTCAATTCTAATCTCGTACTGGTCAAGTTCAATTCAGTACTTTCAATTCCAGTCTCGTACTGGTCAAGTTCATTTCAGTACTTTCAATTCAATTCTGGTCTCTTACTGGTCAAGTTCAATTCAGTACTTTCAATTCCAGTTTCGTACTAGTCAAATTCAGTTCAGTACTCTCAATTGAACTCTAGTTTCGTACTGGTCATTCCAACATTTAAATTATGCAGTTTTCATTATCAGTAGCTTTAATCACCACCTTTTATTTCTGCAATTTAATATTTTAAGTCGGGGTCCTTCTCTGACGAGCAGTTGCCTATTAAGGTCGAGCATTAAATGGGGATAACCGGAGTTGAGGTATTCCTCCAGGTTTATCCCTAAATAAAGTGCTCACATGCTCCTTATCGAAAGTTGAGCTGAGCCCCGCTGCCCAAAGTTCAAACATAGTAGGGAAGGATGCTACAGATCCGGTATGTGCTAGCAAAATTAACTGTTTGATTGCTTGTAAATTGCTTGCGGTGAATTGTGGCAGGTCAGTCCCTTCCGCAGACTGTTCCTTTCGGTGCGGGAAGGTTATCGACTCCAGGCAACAGAGGAGATGGGTACCACTAATGACCGGCCGTTATCTTTCCCCGTTGGGTTTTCCTCCACTGGTCAGCCAAGATGTCGTATCGTCGGATGTCGCTCATATCCAATAGTACACAGGGTTGTACGTTATGGTCTGGGGCTGTGCAGTACGACCACCCCCAGAAGTGGCAGGACTGATCACTGTCACTGACGACCATATCAGTGAGGCACGCAGGACTCGCTACCCTGCTGGAACAGAAACGGTGTATACTGTGTCGACATAGGATGTGTGTGCACGGCTATGAATGCCTGCGATAGGATACAGGAGGCGAATATCTGGTGTACTAGTAGAGGCCTTATCATAACTAATATTAATATTGCTACCAATTCAGTTATGCTATCCTTCTTTTATTGCTGCTCCTAGATTAAGAATACGAAATGCTTTGCTAACCCTCTCATGCTTTGACTATCTTTAACTATTGGGTCGTATGTGCTCGTCCCCAGGATATGGATCCGGGGAGGAGATTTGTTTCCACTTATTCCTGTGACTAACGGTTATTTAAATAACCCTTCACATGAAACAGAGCACCGTAGCAACCCCTTGATAACTTGCGGGAAGTTATCTATTGCTTTATTCTATTTTAATATTCATCTTATTGATTAAAAATTGAATTAAATAAACAAAAATATAAGAAAATTCATATCTATTTTATTTATGGTTAATATGTCTAATTATTCCATGTTTTCCTTGCTAGAAATATCAAACGAATCGATCCGGAGAAGTAAAGCTGGAATTATTTTGGACTGCGCAGGTTGTTACAACAACCAGAAAAAGTTGTTGCAATAACTGCTAAACGGATTTTGAATTTAAAATTCAAATTTTACGCTAAAATGAAAATTGAAAAGAGCCAACTCTTGGTAAAGGGCTGCACGTTTTTATGAAGAGAATCTCATACCATAAAGGGACTTTTGAAAAAGATTAGAAAGAGAGTTTTTGAAGGCCATCATCTTGGAGAAGAAGAAGAACGGCTTGGGTTTGGACGCACCAGCAAGGAGGAAGAAGACTCCGAAGCGGATTCTAAACACAAATTCCTGCAGTATTTTCATTTCTAAATATCATGTCTAGTAAGATCTTTCTTGTTGTGCGGTTTCATCCTTCGAACATGAACTAAATTTCCTTGTTTTGTACGTTGAAAGTACTTTGACTTATTGTGATGTGATATTTATAATTTTCTCTTTTATGATTGTTTGAAAACGTATCTTTGATGATTTTTATGTTCTATGTTATGGAAGTTTTGGATTAAGTATTCCTCTTCTAATTTACATTGCGAGATTCGAGAGAGGAGTCACGTATTTTAGGATTGAATCCCTTTATTTTTGCACGGCGAGATTCGAGAGAGGAGCCATGTAAATCTTTAACCAAAATTCCGTCTTTATACTGCGCTGCAAGATTCAAGGGAGGAGTGGTGTAAGTGTAGCATAAATTTCAACATAGCATCAAGAAAGAAAGAG
This sequence comes from Platanthera zijinensis, assembly GCA_039513925.1. Lineage (NCBI taxonomy): Eukaryota > Viridiplantae > Streptophyta > Magnoliopsida > Asparagales > Orchidaceae > Platanthera > Platanthera zijinensis. The sequence goes on from CM077082.1 coordinate 31,978,827, forward strand.
ATTCCGTCTTGGGCTAGCAACATTGATTTGAGTGCTTTATGTTATTCTCATTTTACCTAAGTTAGAGATAACTAGGAGAATTAGGGTAAACGGATTTCTGAGATCGAGAGATGACGAATTCCACTTTCAAATCGTTGCAGGATAGTAGTTAATCATTTCATAAAATATCATTCTAAAAACTCATCGTAATAGGCAAATGAATTCAACGTACGAAACTACTTCTCCAACTTGATTAAAGTCATTCTAACTTAAAGATACTCAGTTTTTATTATTGTTTTTTTCTTTTTAATTGACCTTAATCCAAATTAACTTTTAATCATCCAGCTTGAATTTAAAGAAAGGGTAGAGCTAGTATTTGCGAGCACTAGATTATTCATTTTCTCAAGGGAACGATCTTAACTCATCATTTTATTACTTGATTCGGCACGTGCACTTGCGTTATTACGTAGATCTATTTTGGACGTACCAAGTTTTTGGCGTCGTTGCCGGGGAGGTGTTTTTGATTTAGTGTTATTTCTTACAATATTAGTGAATCCTTAGTATTTAGAGATCAAGTGTTTGTTTGCTTGTTGTTTGTTTATTTTTAAATCATTAAAAATTGGTGCGGTGTATGTCCAGGTATAGGCAAGTAGAATTATTTCCTTTGAATTTTGAAATAGAGCGCACCTGTAGACAAAACATAAGAGAAGTTAGAAACGTGAATATTATTCATCCTGCGATGGATAATCCTGCACCAAATTATGCTAATAATAATAATGGTCAGGTGGATCAAAATGGCCAACCTGCGGCACCACGTCTGACTTGTCACGAGTATAATACACCTCTAAGGGGAGGTGTGCACTTCAGCATTGCTCGACCAGCAATTGCTGCTAATAATTTTAAAATGGACCCACTAATTATGCAACAAGTGCAAAATAATAAGTTTGGGGGTCTAGGTCATGAAGATGCAAATTCCCACTTACGAACCTTCTTAGCAATTTGCGATATGTTTAAGTTCAACGGAGCATCAGAAGATGCAATAATGTTAAGATTATTTCCATTTTCTTTAGAAGGGAGAGCGAAGGATTTGTTAGAATCTTTGCCTAACGATTCTATCACGACATGAGAGCAGTTAGTGGGAAAATTCTTGCATAAATATTTTCCGCCATCTAAAACTGCAAAGTTGATAAGGGATATAACCACATTCACACAGGGTAACGGAGAGACACTGTACGACGCTTGGGAGCATTTTAAGGAGCTATTAAGAAAATGTCCCCATCATAGGTTAGCCCTACATCAGCAAGTTTTCACCTTCTATAATGGTTTGCAAACTACAACCATAATTTTAGTAGATGGCGCTGCTGGAGGATCGTTGCTTAAGAAGTATCCCGAGGATGCGTATGCAATCCTTGAAGACCTCACTGCAAATAATTACCAAGCCTATGAGCGTCAAGGGAATAACAATCCGGTTGGTATCCACCAAGTGGACCAAATCACATCCTTGGCCGCTCAAATGGCATCACAGTTTAATCTAATCAATAAGAGATTAGATTCATTATCACAACCTTCATCTAGTGCTCCATTGACGGTGGAGCAATTGAATCAAATTTCTGAAGAGGCAAATTATGTAAGGAGCACAAAGGCAAATTCCACCTGGATTTGCCAATCATTATCACCTCGAGTGGCGGAATCATCCGAATTTCTCCTGGAAAAATAATCAAGGGATGAATCAACCACAAGGGTTTAATTAAAATATAAATCACCTACCTATTAATAACAACTCTCAACCCCAATAAGTAAACTAAAGGAAGATGACAGATGAGTTTATCTTAGGCATGTTCCAAAAGTATGACTCAAAAATGATAGGAATAGAATCATCGTTAAGATCACTAGAGACGGCTATGGGACAACTTGCAAATTCATTAAGTCAAAGGCCCATTGGAACTCTAGCTTCTGATACCACACCCAATCCAACAAAAGATAATCATAATAATCAATGCAAAGCTATTGCACTGAGGAGTTGTGTAGAGATTCCAAGTGGGGAGGGGTTGCTTGAGAAAAGTAGGGAAGAAGAAACGAGTAAGAAGCCAAGTGAGTCGAGCATATTAGAGAAGGACGAGTTGGGTGAGAAAAAGGATGTGGGAGAGAAACAAAAAGAGAAATTAAATCAAAAGAAAGAAGTAGTCTATCCACCACCCCCATTTCCGTCTAGACTTGTTAAATCCAAACTTGACATACAATTCCAAAAGTTTATGGAGATCTTCAAAAAACTAACTATAAATATCCCATTTGCTGAGGCTCTTGAACAAATGCTTAGTTATGTCAAGTTTATGAAGGATATCTTGGCAAAGAAAAGAAAGTTTGGTGATAAAGAGATAGTGGAGTTGACTGAGGAGTGTAGTGTTATATTACAGAAGAAGTTGCCACCCAAGCTTAAGGACCCCAGTAGCTTCACAATTCCTTGTTCTATCGGATTAAAGTTTGTTGGGAGAGCTTTATGTGACCTTGGGGCGAGCATCAACTTGATGCCATTATCCATCTATAATAAGTTGGGTCTAGGGGAGATCACACCTACATCTCTTACTCTACAGTTGGCTGATAGGTCTCTAGCATTTCCTAAGGGAATTGTAGAGGACGTGTTGGTTAAGGTGGATAAATTCATCTTCCCCGCTGATTTTGTGGTACTTGATATGGATGAGGACAAGGATGTCCCCATCATTTTTGGTAGACCATTCTTGGCCACCGGACGAACACTCATTGACGTCCAGAAGGGTGAGCTTACGATGAGAGTTAATGATGAGAATGTGACATTCAACATCCTCAAAGCTATGAAATTTCCGGATGATAAGGAGGAGTGTTTCTCCATTGAGGAAGTGAATGCACCTGTACATATGATGTATGATGACAATGATTGGGAGCATAAAATCCTTAGTGTGTTAACAAATGAAGAAATAGAAGAAGACCCAGACTTAACGGACACTGTAGAAGCTTTAAGTACTTATGAGCATATACCAAATGCTAACATGTTTGAATTAATAAGTAGACCAAGTGAGTCTAAGGTCACTAAGCCTTCTATCTTAGAGCCACCTACGCTTGAATTAAAATCGCTACCTGAAAACTTAAAGTATGTTTTTCTAGGTGAGGATAACACACTACCGGTTATTATTGATGCATCTTTAGTGAAGGAAAAGGAAGAGAAATTGCTTGAGTTGCTTCGTGAGTATAAGGGGGCAATGGGTTGGACCATTGCAGACATTAGAGGGATAAGTCCCTCAATTTGTATGCACAAAATTCTTTTAGAGGAAGAAATAAAAGACTCAATCGAACCCCAACGAAGACTTAACCCACCAATGAAAGAAGTGGTCAAGAAGGAGATAATCAAATGGTTGGATGCGGGTATTATTTATCCTATCTCCGATACCGGTGGGTAAGTCCTGTTCAATGTGTGCCAAAGTAGGGGGCATTACGGTAGTTAAAAATGAGAGCAATGAGTTGATTCCCACTAGAACGGTAACTGGATGGCGGATTTGTATGGATTACCGAAAGTTGAATAAAGCAACTAGGAAAGATCATTTCCCTCTTCCATTCCTCGATCAGGTTCTTGATAGGTTAGCGGGGAATGAGTATTTCTATTTCTTAGATGGTTACTCGGGGTATAATCAGATCATGGTAGCTTCCGAGGATCAGGAGAAGACTACCTTCACCTATCCTTTTGGGACATTTGCATTTAGGAAAATGCCCTTTGGATTGTGTAACGCCCCTGCCACATTCCAGCGCTGCATGATCGCTATTTTTACCGATCTGATTGAAGAGGGCATCAAGATCTTTATGGATGATTTTTCAGTATTTGGGAGATCGTTTGATGAATGTTTGGAAGTGTTGAAGAAGGCTTTGGATAGGTGCATTCAAACCAATTGGGAAAAATGTCACTTTATGATCAAAGAAGGAATTGTTTTAGGACACAAGGTATCGAAGAAGGGATTGGAAGTAGATCGGGCGAAGACAGAGGTTATAGAGAAATTGCCCCCACCAACTAATGTTAAGGGAGTGCGTAGTTTTTTAGGACATGCGGGGTTCTACCGTCGTTTCATTAAAATTTTTTCTAAAATCTCTAAGCCGCTAAGTCATTTATTAGAAAAAGATTCACACTCTAACTTTGATGAAGAATGTCTAGCCGCCTTTCATTCTTTGAAGCAAAGTCTGATTTCTTCACCCATTATTATCTCACCCGATTGGTCTTTACCATTCACCATTATGTGTGATGCTAGCAACTTTGTTGTGGGCACGGTTTTAGGACAAGTGCGCGACAAGGTCTTTCACATGATCTACTACGCTAGCAAGATGCTGATTGATGCACAAGTAAACTATACAACTACTGAGAAGGAGTTATTAGCAGTCATTTTCACATTTGACAAATTTCGCTCCTACTTGGTAAACTCCAAGGTGATTGTTTATACGGACCACGCAGCTATCCGATTTTTAGTAGAGAAAAAGGACACTAAACCTAGACTGATTAGGTGGGTTCTCCTCTTACAAGAGTTTGACTTGGAGATTAAGGATCGTAAGGGGGCGGAGAATCTTGTAGCAGACCACCTATCACGTCTAGAGTATGAGCGTGAGAAGGTTGTAGACATAGAGATTAGAGAGAATTTTCCTGATGAGAGGGTTCTGGCAATATTTGAGGCGAGTATTCCATGGTATGCTGATTTTGTCAATTTCATTGTGAGTAACATTTTGCCTCCAGATATAGATTATCAACAGAAGAAAAGATTTCTTCATCAGGATAAGTTTTACCTATGGGATGCCCCATATGTATTTAAGATATATGCTGACCAAGTGATTCGTCGGTGTGTACCAGAAATAAAAGTTCATGATATCCTAGAAAAGTGTCATGCATCTCCTTACGGAGGACACTTCATGGGAAAACGAACTATTATGAAGGTACTAGAGGCTGGTTTCTATTGGCCAACACTGTTTAGGGACACACACTTGTTTGTTAAGGAGTGTGATAGATGCCAAAAGACGGGCAATATTCATCGGGGGGCAAGTATGCCTATGACCAATATTCTGGAGGTAGAAGTATTCGATGTTTGGGGCATTGACTTTATGGGACCGTTTGTGAATTCGGGAGGAAATTTTTACATTTTGTTGGCAGTAGACTATGTGTCAAAGTGGGTAGAGGCCATTGCCACACAGAAAAATGATGCCAAGATTGTACTCAAATTTATAAAAGCAAACATATTTATGAGGTTCGGCACGCCTAGGGCGATAATTAGTGATGGAGGTTCGCATTTTTGCAATACACAATTTAAATCACTTCTAAAGAAATACGGTGTAACACATAAAGTGGCCTTAGCATATCACCCACAAACCAATGGATTAGCCGAAATCTCCAATAGATAAATCAAGTCTATCTTAGAGAAGACGGTGAGTACAACTAGGAAGGATTGGGCATTTAGGTTGAACGATGCGTTATGGGCCTATAGGACTACCTACAAAATGCCCATAGGTGTGACTCCCTTTAGAATGGTGTATGGAAAAGCTTGTCACTTACCCGGAGAATTGGAGCATAAAGCGTACTGGGCAATAAAAAGATTGAATTTCGATCTCCAAGAAGCGGGCAAGAGTAGACTTTTTCATTTGAACGAATTGGAGGAGATCAGATCTAATGCTTATGAAAATGCTAGGTTGTATAAGGGAAGGACAAAGAAATGGCATGACGCTAGGTTGAAAATACGGGAGTTCAAAGTAGGACAACTGATCCTCTTGTATAATTCAAGACTGAGATTATTTCCTGTAAAATTAAAGTCTAGGTGGTCTGGACCCTTTCGCGTGAAAGAGGTGCACCCGTACGGAGTAGTCACGATTGACAATGAGAAAGACAGGTCTGAGTTTAAGGTAAATGGACAAAGGCTAAAAGAATATTATGAGAACAACGACCATCGCGAGACGATGGTAATAAATTTTTAGTGAAAAAAAATAAGCAGAAAACGTCTGGCCGGGACGTTTTAAATGAGGCGCTTGGTGGGAGGCAACCCATCGTATCTTATAATATATAAATAAATATAGTTATATAAAAATAAATAAACAAACTACATTTGTTGTCGTAAAAATAGAACGAAAATATGAAGGATTTGAAGCCGCGTCACTTTAATTGACTTACTAAAAGTCTGCGTTAAATAATAGTATTAATATAACAAAAAAACGGGCTGATTCTGCCCAAATTATGCAGAGAAAAATTTATTGCAACAACCTAAAAAGACTGTTGCAATTCTTCTGTTGCTATCCTCCTATTAAGAAAATCAAAAATTTCGGCTTAATTGAGCCAGCGTTGTTGTGAGGGTTTGGCCGGATTGGTTAAAAAAAAACAGTGTTAACATTGGCAGCAACTAAAAGGTTGCAACATCCTAAAAAGGATGTTGCAACACTTTATTTGCTGGACTCCTTAAAAAAAAGAGAAATTTTTTTTGTTTTGTTTTAATATTTATAACTCAAAAATTTATATCATAAAACAATAATATATATATATATATATATATCAGCCGGCTCATCTTCCCCCTTCTAAAACCTAAAGCCCGACTAATCTCCCTCCTTTCTAAAACCCGCAACCCCCTTCACACCGAACTAGACTGCGACCTAGCCGCGTGACCCCGGCGACTTCACCTCTCGTCGTGCGGCAGCTGGCCCATTTCCCTATTGCCTCCCGACATCATAGCAGGGAGTAGCGGCGACGACTCTGCATCTCGACTCCAAACGTCGCACGACACCTGTGGCGATTTCAAAGAAGACGACGACGGCATAGAAGATAATGAAGAGGAGGACGAGTAGGATTATCGTCTATCCAGCTTTACTTTAGCATCGTTAGATTTATATTTTACTCTAGAATATATTTGGCTATGTGATTCTCTGGAAATGTTTTGGTGATACATATGCTGTGATGTGACACTTTAGATAATATATTTTATGCTTCACTTATATGATTTTGATGTTGTATGATGATATCTACTATCATTTTTTTAATGTAGTTCTGACACTGATCTGAAATTGAGTATTTAAATATGTTATATGTATCATGCTTCGTCTCATTTATTTTGTTGAGAATTGTATTCTTGTGTCACCTGTGTTGTACTAACTTAAAAATTTTATAGGATGATGAACTATTTAGGGCCCAATGTTTCTTAGTCCTAATGTTATTTATTTTATGACAACTATCATTTTTTGAATTAAATCGTATGGAATGATAGTCATCGTGCGCATGTGATATAGTTGTGTGGTTTTTAATTATACTCATCGATTATAACACAAATCGATCTCATGTGAATTACCATGTGCACTTTGAGGATGAAGGTATTGTAGGTTGGACTAAATGGTTTGGGTTTTTGCGGATTATCGCACGAGGAGAGTAGCATGAATACGCTAATAAGAAGCAAATGAAGCAATAGACAACCACTTCATCACATCCAATTCAGGGGAGTTATTTAAATTTCAAATTTCTGTCTCCCTTAAAAGTATTTACTTATTATTAAAACAACTTAGAGTATCCTCATGATAATGAGATATCTTTGTTAGGGACTAGCAAAGGACCTAAGTGTGGAGGTGGGGATGTTATAATCCCTACCAATTGATTGAAGAATAATTTATTTAACCAAATATTGAATGATCTTAATTCTTGTTTTAATTAATCATTAAGTTATTCTAGATATATTCAATGATAATTAATTGGTATGACTGAACAATTTAAAGAGTTCATTCTATGAATTTGAAGTTAGTAAGATTTTTTCTGATAAAGCTCGCTCAAGCATTTATTTTTTTTATACAAAATATTTGTTTACTTCCAATACAATATTATGATATTTACCTTTAAAATAACGGGGAGGGATGAGCAAGAACTAAGTCCATGATGTAAGCCTACACATGAGTTTAGGTAGTATTCCATTTTGATCATCCACTAAAATTTTTGAGCTTGAACCTTTTTCATACACATTATTTCATGCTTACATGTCATTTGTTCCTACTAGTTGTACCTTAGTAAGTAAGCCATTTATGGGTGTCGAATTTCTCTAAAAAAGGTTAAAATTCATAGTGATATGTGGCCTAGGTATATATCTATATACTTAGAATGATCCCAACTATGATAAAAAAAATGAGAAAAGAAATTTATGTCATAGTGATATGCGGCCTAGGTATGTGAATGCATACTTAGAATGATCCCAACTATGATTAAAAAAATAAGAGAAGAAAAACTGGTTGAAACATCATAGTGATATGTGGCCTGGGTATGCACACTTATACTTAGAATGATCCCTACTATGAATAGAGCATGATTTTAAAAAAAATGATGTATGATGCCATAACATGGTGAATTATTAAGAATACTAACTAGAGAACACAATACTATTATCAAAACTATCCATAAATTCCTAACCAATCCAACACTATCCTACTTTCATTCGAACTACTAACTCTTATAAAGGTTAAATCATAGACTTAGCACATTTTTATCCTTTCAAATAAAATGCAGAGGTTCAATATAAAATTTTGCATGGAAGTAAACCTTTTTTAAAGAAAAGCATGCACCGCACTAGGATACTTATTTGAGCTCTATCTTACATCTAACTAATGGATTTGTGAATGTTTGAAATCTTATTGATTGATAGGCTTATCAGTTAAGTAAAGCGAATTTCTTGAGTATATTTTGATTAAGTTATTTTCAAAAATTAAAGATCATATATTTAATTTCATATCTTATTATTTCTTCAATCATTCCTATTGTTATGAAATATCTTTGCTAGGGACTAGCAAAATCTTAAGTGTGGAGGTGTGATAACTTCCCGAAAGAAGTTATCTATTGCTTTATTCTATTTTAATATTCATCTTATTGATTAAAAAATGAATTAAATAAACAAAAATATAAGAAAATTCATATCTATTTTATTTATGGTTAATATGTCTAATTTTTCCATGTTTTCCTTGCTAGAAATGTCAAACGAATCGATCCGGAGAAGTAAAACTGGAATTATTTTGGACTGCGCAAGTTGTTACAACAATCATAAAAAGTTATTGCAACACCTGCTGGACGGATTTTGAATTTAAAATTCAAATTTTACGCTAAAATGAAAATTAAAAGGAGCCAACTCTTGGTAAAGGGTTGCACGTTTTTATGAAGAGAATCTCATACCATAAAGGGACTTTTGAAAAAGATTAGAAAGAGAGTTTTTGAAGGCCATCATCTTGGAGAAGAAGAAGAATGGCTAGGGTTTGGACGCACCGGCAAGGAGGAAGAAGACTCGGAAGCGGATTCTAAACACAAATTCCTGCAGTATTTTCATTTCTAAACATCATGTCTAGTAAGATCTTTCTTGTTGTGCGGTTTCATCCTTCGAACATGAACTAAATTTCCTTGTTTTGTACGTTGAAAGTACTTTGACTTATTATGATGTGATATTTATAATTTTCTCTTTTATGATTGTTTGAAAATGTATCTTTGATGATTTTTATGTTCTATGTTATGGAAGTTTTGGATTAAGTATTCCTCTTCTAATTTACGTGGCGAGATTCGAGAGAGGAGTCACATATTTTAGGGTTGAATCCTTTATTTTTGCACGGCGAGATTCGAGAGAGGAGTCATGTAAATCTTTAGCCAAAATTCGATCTTTATACTGCGCTGCAAGATTCGAGAGAGGAGTGACGTAAGTGTAGCATAAATTTCAACATAGCATCAAGAAAGAAAGAGATTCCGTCTTGGGCTAGCAACATTGATTTGAGTGCTTTATGTTATTCTCGTTTTACTTAAGTTAGAGATAACTAGGAGAATTAGGGTAAACGGATTTCTGAGATCGAGAGATGATGAATTCCACTTTCAAATCGTTGTAGGATAGTAGTTAATCATTTCATAAAAGATCATTCTAAAAACTCATCGCAATAGGCAAAGGAATTCAACGTACAAAACTACTTCTCCAACTTGATTAAAGTCATTCTAACTTAAAGATACTCAGTTTTTACTATTGTTTTTTTCTTTTTAATTGACATTAATCCAAATTAACTTTTAATCATCCACCTTGAATTTAAAGAAAGGGTAGAGCTAGTATTTGCGAGCACTAGATTATTCACTTACTCGAGGGAACGATCTTAACTCATCATTTTATTACTTGATTCGGCACGTGCACTTGCGCTATTACGTAGATCTATTTTGGGCGTATCACCCCTATCGCAAGAGAACGTGCCAGTGGTTAGGACTACCCGAGCAGAAGCTCTACTAATGTCTTCAGAGTTTCGAGACGTGAGTACCAGTGAGCAGGATAAAGAGTGAGAGTGAGGTGCTATGAGTAGAGCTTGTACAGCCTATGGGATTATATAAGAACTTAGGCTACAACCCTAGTACTCATGTAAATATATTTGGTATTATATATACTTATTAGTGGTTTCCTGTTAATGCTTTCACGAATCTCTGATATATTTTTAATGTTGTGATTCTAGCCGTGCAAGGCGGACAACTAGTGCTTAGATAGGGCAGATCGTTACCCCTTGGGAGTATTAGGTGGATGTCTTTGCGCAAGTAGTACCCCTCCAGCCCGACCTAGCAAAAAGTTGGGGGGGGGGGGGTACTACAACCAAGAACACTGCCCTTCTTCTGAGCTGAAAACTCATCAATAAGAGGGAGAACAGTCTTCGGCTTGGAGTAACTCTCAACAAGTTTTCTCTCCACCGTAAGCTTTTCTTCCAGCTCATCAAGATATTTTTCTTTCAGACTCAATGCCTCAGCGAAGCCCTTGAGTTCATCTTTCAAGGAGTGAACTTCATCTCTGAGAGGAAGTAATTTTGCAATTTCTTCCTTCAGATTAGTCTCCACTGCCTTGAGGGAGTCAATCTCTTTTAAATGCTTTCAGACTATCTCACGACATTTGTCGAAAGCCTTTAATAGGTGCTCATGTTGAGCCATCAATTCTGATTCTTCCTCATCAGAAGAGTAGTTTTCGTGACCATTAGTGGACGTTTCAAACTCAGAAAGTATGGTGTGCAAATTTACCTTCCCGTGGTACTCAGAGTTACCCACTTCCTCACCTGATTGTGCCATAAGCCCGACATAGGCTTCCTCATTTTCTGAACTCGACTCACTCGAGTCACTGTCATTGAGAGTCTTTGACTTCTTAGCGACGAAGCTCTTTTCTTCTTTTCTCTTTCCCTTGAAGGATCTCTTTTCTTCCTTCTTGGAACCATCCTTCTTCTTATATGGACACTCCACAATCACATGCCCTGACTTATTACAACAGTAGCAAACAATGTCAGAGGAATAATGTTTATTCGGTTTCGATTTATACCTGTCCTCTTTATTGTAATTTTTCTTTGAGCGATCTCCATTACGATGAGATCTTCTGTAGTCAGAGGAGGATGACTGATTCTTCATCTATCTCCTCTTACTGAGCAACTTCTTGAACTGCTTGGAGATAAGATAAAATTCTCCATCTGATAGCTCGGAGCCTGACGTGCTTGGATTAGAGTCTTCTGGAGTATCAGGAGCACGTGTACTTACGGGTGACACAGCTTTAGATTTTCTTGACCCTTCAACCTTCAGAGCCACTAAATTTTCTCTGCTAGAAGTTCTGTTGCTTTAGTCCTCCTTCTTCATGGTATTCATTTGGAGTTCGTAGGAGAGCAATTTGTCAAACAGGTTTTGAGGGTCGATTTCCGGCAACTTCCCGAATTCTCAAATGGCAACAACTTTGGTGTCCCAGTCCTTAATCAGGGATCTTAGAAATTTATCATTGAGCTCGCCATGAGTGAATGTACAACCATAGTTCCTGAGGCCGTTGGCAATCTTGAAAAATTTCTCGAAGCTGTCAGTAATAGAGTCACTTAATCCTTTCTTAAACGCTTCGTAATCTTGATTCAGTAAAGATCTTTGATCGTCTCGAACTTCCTCAGTCCCTTCCATCAGAACTACTAAGCAATCCCACATCTCCTTAGAAGACTTACGATGGAATAAGTTTTCGAGCATAAATTCATCCACTACGCTGACAATGATGTTCTTCGCTTTCTTATCCAAGGATACCAAAGCAATCTCATCCTTAGTTAAATCCATCATTTTCTTAGTGATTATAATTGCCGGATTCAGAGCCAAAGCTTGAGTAAGGATATGTGTCCCTTCTTACACTATCTAAAAGATTCTTGGATCGGCAGCTTCCATGAAGAACCTGACTCTTTCTGTCCACATGAGAAAATTTTCTTTAGTGCAAACAGGTAGCTTCATGGATGACATGTCCTTGCTTTTGTCCATGGTGAATATGCGGAATCTCTGAACGCTAGATCAGGGATCTTGTTCAAGGTATTAGCCTTATCGAACAAAACGCCCCTCTGATACCAATTGAAAGTATCTAGCATCTACCTAAATCACCTAGAGGGGGTGAATAAGTGATGTTTGTGTCTTTCACAGATTAAAAATTACTCAAAAATAAACAAGCACACAAACACAGAGATCTATAGTGATTTCCCGTATTGGGTACGCTCACTATCCCGCCTCGCCTATCTACACCGAAGGGTTAGATTCAGCTACTTCACCTTTCTCAAATTATCAACAATCTTACAACTCGGAGCAATGCTCCTACACCTTGGAGAACAAACTCTCCTACACTTCGATCCACAACCGATCTACAACTCAATCCACATACGGATCTACAAACTTGATCCATAATTGGATCTACAAACTCGATCCTCAAACGGATCTACAAGCTCAGAGAAAAAATCTCCTACAAGAGTAAATTAATATTACAACACAATAACAATTACAAGTCTTCGCTCCGACGTTTTTCGTAAAAGTAGATCTTTAGATTTGGAGAACTCAGAATGATGAAATCTTGAAGAACTTGAATCTTGAGTCTTCACACGTCTAGCTCTGGAGGAATAGAAGTATTTAGAAGGTAGTAATCCATAAATAGAGGTCGAGGAAGATGAGATCTCGTTGTGCTTGCGGTATACGACCGATCGGAAGCTTGCGTGCGGAATGAGGCCGACAGATTTGCCGATTTGGAAGTTTTTCTTTGTTTGAATCAGTGAGCAAATTAGCACAAAACAAGATTATCAATTAATAAGAATATCCCTCTGTATTTATAGAGAGAAACCCTCCAACGGTATAAAAGAAATTTCCAAAAATGAAATCGGAAATTACTGTTCATGGCCGACTGGAACCCGTGACTGGTTTTGAGAATTTTTTGGAAAAATGACCTAAGTCAAATTCGTCGAGTATCGTCGAGTATCATAATGATACTCGCCGAATACATCTTGATATACGATGAATATGACTTGGCTAAATCATCCCAGGCCAGCTGTGAACTTGACACCATGCCGACAAGTCATACTCGACGAATTCATTGAGTATCACTAGGCATACTCGATGAATTCGTCGTGTATCGGTCAACAGACTCGACACAGTCAACGCCTATATTCGACGAATTAGACTTGAAAAAATCTAGGAAAGTAGTGTCAGCTGGACTCGATGAATTCGGCGTGTATCACTTAGCATATTCGACGAATTCGGGGAGTATCGTTAGATATTTTCGATGAATTCGACGAGTATGCACAATGATACTCGGCGAATTTTACTTAACAGATTTTTCACTTCTCCAAAGTATTTTCCCTAAGTATATACGACCAATTTGACGAGTATTGGCAAGTATACTTGATGAATTTGGCGTGTATCAATGATGATACTCGATGAATTCGACGTATATGCTTAACCATACTCGTCGAACTTTACTTAGGTAAAATTCCTATTTTCTGAGTCTAACCCTTGACAATCCTTAAGCCTTCTCTTGTACTTGGGATTAAGTACACTAGAATAGAGATTACACGTAAGTCAACACCTTGGCCTACAAAATGAGGAATTACATTGTATAGTCCTGTGTTTACTGACCCACTATAACCTGACATTGGTGTGTACTTGGCATTGTAGACCTGCAAGTACATAACAAAAAAGTGGCATCAAATAAAATCTCAATTCATCTTAGCTTAACTGGGCTCTTCTTCAAATCCGGGTTATTGTGGACACAATATCCAACACTAATCAATTTGGTGGTAGAGCTAGAAGAATTCAACATCTAGTTTCTGCCAACGCCAGACATCAAGTCTCAGGTGTTGGCTGACTTCATAGTGGAATGCAATATCCCTCTAAAAGTCGCTCTCAATCTCAAAAACTTTGCTCATATGCATTGAATCTTATACGTCGACAAAGCATCAGTGGCCGAGGGAGCAGGTGCAGGCATGTTGCTTATAAGTACTTTAGAGGCCACTCTCTAGTACGAACTCAAGCTAAAGTTTTCAGCCACCAACAACATCCCCGAGTATGAATCCTTTATTATCGGCCTTCACTTGTCCGTCAATTATAGAGTAAAAAAGCTTGACCATGAACATAAATTCTTAGTCTGTAGTCTCGCAGGTCGAGAGAGACTACGAGGTAAAGAATGAGCAGCTTATGCAGAATCTCCAGCTCGCAAAGAATCTTCTCAAAGAGTTCCAATCTCATCAAATCCTCCACATCCCTATGAAGATGAACACTAGAGCAGACCCTCTCTCCAAGCTCACAACCTCCCCCACTAGATACCAGTCAAGGTGTCACCGAGCTAGATATCTAATGGTCCCCAGAATCAGTGGTCTGTGGGAGGTCGCCACTATAATTGAGGGGAAGTCCTACTGGATGGATCTCATCATTGTTTACCTGGAGAATGTATGCATGCCGAAAGATTGATTGGAGGCACATTGATTGTGGATACCAGCAACACCATTCTCCATCATCGATATCCAACTCTACAAATGCTATTTTTCTAAACCATATCTAAAATGCTTAAAGCACGACTGAAGCAGATTATGGCCTGAGGGAAGTTCGGGAAGGTGTATGAGGAGAACACCTAGGCGAAAAAAGCTTTAGCATTAAAAGTCTTGCACTAAGGACTCGATTGGCGTAGTTTTTTATTTTATTCAAAAGTGCAAAAGTTCTCAGCTCCGTGCTAATGTCCCTGATCGGCCCTCTATCGGCACTATGCCACCCCGAAGGGCTTGGCCTTTTGCGCAGTGGGGTATCAATCAACTTGGGTCATTCCTACGACCTTCTGGGCAGAGGATGTTTATTATTTTGGCAGTGTACAACATCGTCAAATGGGTCGAGGCGAATTAACTCACTAAAATCAATAGTAATCGTCACCGACAATGACACGTAGTTCACAGGAAAATCATTCACTAAAATGTGAGAAGATCTAAAGATAGACCTTCACCACACAGTTGTAGCCCATCTGCAGGCTAATGGTCAGAAAGTGGTCACCAATCACACCATCCTCAAGAGACAGAAGACATGCCTTCACAACAATCATAAAGCCCAGAACGTACAAGCTAAGGGCCCTTGAGGGGATGACACTCCCCAAACCTAGAACTCATGGAACCTTCGCCATTTTTATTAATGATTTGTGTTTATGTTCCCCTTCATACACAATAATAAGCAACAAAAATAAACTTGTGTGCACACATATATTTATTTATCCTTCAATATTATTATAACTGCTTCATGACTTCGTTACAATACAGGTCTCCAGATACAAGTCCACAGCTTGTATGGAGTCCAAAAGTTCATATATTCCCTAATTGAGTGATGAAATCTAGCATCGCCTCGAACTGAGTAGGAAGCTCACTCAAGCGACGACCCTCTGTTGATGAGACTAAGTGGAATGCTCAAAATAGATAAGGGTGTCCAAGGTCCCTGTAACATCCCATTTTCAAATTAGACCCCCCTTAGGAGTGACTTGAACATGCTTAGGTCATAATAAGTCCTAGGTTGAACCTAGGAGGTCAAGTGACCCAACTAGTTAGTTGAGACTCACTTGGGCTGCAAATAGTAAAATCTTAAAACCCTAATTTTTGGTGGCCTAGTGGGTTCAATCTGACTCCAAGGCATTCCTAGACCTAATATGAGATCAATGGGTCACCAAGGACCCATTGGGTGCAAACCTAGTGGCTAAGTTGACCCAAGTCAACTTAAGCCCTAGTTAGGCCAAATTAACCCTGCCTTGGGACAACTCACCCTCTTTATGCCAAGTCTACCCTACCTAACCATACCTAGGCCTTAGGGGAGGTCAATGGGTCCCTAGGGGTCCATTGATGTTGACTCCGAAGGTTAAATTGACCAAGTCAACCCTAAACCCTAGGCTAGCCAACATATAAATATAGGAGAGAGAAAGTGAGAATAAAGGGTATTTTCATGGTAGAATGGTGAGCCCCCCCTCTCATATGATATTTAAGGATTTAATATTCATTTTATGGGCTGCCTTTAGGCTTCTAGGGGAAGAGAAATCGTTAGGGTGACTAGGAGAGAGAAAAAAAGAGTATTTGGTTATATAAAGGAGAGAGAAAAGGTGGTGGAGAGGTGAAGGAGTGTTTTGAAGGGGGAGGAGGCATGAGTTTGGCCAAGGAGGGTCCCACAGCCACCTAATGGCTGGCACCTCTTCCCCCAACACTTTCCCGGCCACCAAGAGGTGGCTCCACCCCTCCTCACCTCTAACCGACCCCCACCATGAAGGGGTGTTTTGTCTCTTGGATGAAACCGCCCCCTCTTCCCCTCTCCCCCTTATATACTCACTTAGGAGAGGGGGAAGACCATTTTCGAAACCAGAGAAGGAGGAGAGAGGCTTGCCGGAGCCACCAAGGAGAGAAACGCCGCCACCGCCGCCACCATGGCATCCCTCCGTTCAATCCGCATTCGTGTCCGAACTCAGGTCCTCCCTCACCTCTTCTCTCATGTTTAGATCCTAGGATTGTTTATGAGTTGAGTTCATGCTCAAACGAACCGGAGCAAAGGTTTAAAAATTCAGAAATTTCCATTTTTTATGGAGCTTTTGAAGCTCTCGGGTAGGGCGGCGCCGCCACCTCAGGCCGCCCTGGCTCCGGCCGTGGATAGCCCCCACCACCGGGAACAAATGGGTGATGTTTCCCGGTGGTGGCGCCGCCTCAGGCCGCCGGAATAAGGCCCGTAAAAACCACCTGTGCGGGCTCATTTTCTGTCCAAATCGGAGAAGATGAACAGTTGCCATCTGATGCGCTTTAAGATTCGTGCAGGATCAAATAAACACTTATAAAACCATATTTTCCGATTTTCTGTATTTTAATAAAACAGTTTTCACTGTAAATTAAATTTAGGCCCCTTATGGGTACCACATGAAAAAGGTTTCAACATGAAAGTTATAGGTCTTTTGAAGACCTACAATTTGATATATAGTGGTGAAAAATTGGATGAGGGGACTGCCCTGTAGAGCCTTTTTAGTGAGGGTATGTCCTACAATTAGGGCAGATTCCTTCTAAAAATTATTTAGATCCTTTAGGGGCATGTTCATCAAAAATGATCAACATAAATGTTGTAGGAATTTTTATTATATACAGTTTGATATGTAACGGAAAATTTTAGGACAAGTATACTGACTTATAGGGCCATCTTTCTAGGGTAGGTCCTATATATAGGGCAGATTTTAAAATAATTCCCCACACTTAACCCTTGGTCAAAATTCCCTGAATTTTGGACAGGGGCTTATTATTACCTAGATCTAGCTCCTATAAAAATTGGAAACCATTTGGGATAGTGTAGCTTAGGGTTTTGCCCTAACCCTAGAAAAGCTAGGGTAAGATAATTAAAGGGTCAAATGACCTCCATACCCTCCCAAATTTTGGTGAGGTGTCCCTGGTATAGGTATCTAGGTCTGGTTCAAATTTCAACTCATTTGGTTGAGTTTTGAATAGGAATTCACTAAACCCTAGTTTTGACCTAGTGAAGGGTAATTTGGGGAAAAGGGAACTTTTTGTAATAGAGTGGTCAAATCACCTCAATAGAAGTTGAGATTTTGACCATTGGTTTAAAATGATCCTAAGAATCTCCCTTGGGGAAAATGGGATGGATTAGGGTGAGTTTACCCTAGGGCCCAGGTTCAAACCCTAAATGAGGATTTTGGGGGCTTGAGAAGGACATAGGGGCAAATGCCCTTGTATGGCCTTTAGTTTTGGTGGAGAGGTTTTTAATGAATATTTAACCATCTGGTTGAAATATTAGAGAATTTAGACGTAGGTAGGTACCTCAAAACCTAAACCCTAGTTTTAGGGTAGAAGGGCTTTTAGGTCAAATGAGTAACTTAAATTCATTTAAAAGCTATGAAACTTGGGTAGAGTGTTTCTAGGGTAGTTAGGACCATTGGATGATTTTACTAGAATTTTTGGATAATTATTTCTAGTACTTCACTTATGAATGTGGGTATAGCCCTATTTTGATATTTTATTTATTAAAGATTTTTAAGTCAAATAAGACCCCATGAAACTATGGAATTAGATGTTTTTGTCCAGTAGGAATGCTCCTGAATTTTTAGTTTAATTTTATAATGAAGAAATCTAGTAGTTCTTTCACAAGTGTTATAAAAGGGCTTTATATTTTTAAAATATATTATGGCTTAAATATTTTCTGGAAAATTATAAAATTTGGTAAATAGGGTTATTAAACCAATATGTACCAGTGGGAATTTATTCAGAATTTTTGGAGTTATAAATATAGTACTTGAATTACAAGCATGCTAGATTAAGAATTTAGTAAATTATTTATTGTAAATTAATTCAGTAGGAAAATTATGAAACTTATCTAGTACTA
The DNA here is from genome assembly GCA_039513925.1 of Platanthera zijinensis. Classification (NCBI taxonomy): domain Eukaryota; kingdom Viridiplantae; phylum Streptophyta; class Magnoliopsida; order Asparagales; family Orchidaceae; genus Platanthera; species Platanthera zijinensis. The sequence continues at coordinate 31,997,464 of CM077082.1, forward strand.
TTTTCATGGTGTTATTAGTACCCTGTAATTAATTCAAATTATTTGAATGAAGATTTGATGTAGTTTATTCATTAGTCATGAAAGAAATGAATTATTAATAAAACATGATCAGGCCCATTAGACCTTAGAGAAAAATGTAAAACCTTGGATATATCCTTTTTAGATATAACATGATTTATCCTGAATTTATTATGATTTTTACATAGCTAAAAAGTCTACTTCATGTTCAAATTGGTAGACCTTGGATTTGTGGGAAAATTAATTAATTATTAGATTAATTGAGAAAATGGTTATAACCTGGAATTGATTCATTTATGACATGACAGGACCCCAGTAAATAACTTAGGTCATTCGGATGAAGACACAAAGGACATCCTATCAAGGTCATCATATAGTGTAGGCTGGTTTGCATGTAGCGTTTTCGTAAAAGATCGCATTTGGAAACGACTTAGGGCAATGTTGGAATTTCTCAATGTGCTGATTGGGATGGATTTAGATAGGTTGTCATGGAAGGTTCTAAGGAGTGACGAGAAGTGAGTGGTTGTGGTAGAAGGAGCTCGTATTCGACGAAAGATCGTCATTCCTGAGAGAGTGAAATGTCAAGCTACCCTAGTTTTAGTTTAATGTAATATGAGAAGGGAGCGGGTAAGAGAAAATTAACCAATATTATGAAGTGACTTGCGAAAGGGAACTTTGGTCTGTCATACCATCGTAATTCCTAGTGCCTTTTGAGAGCCCCTCACAGGTATAATCCGGAGACCGTCCTGGGCTAACGTAAATCTTAAAACAAACAAAAGAGTAATTAGCTGGATAGGGATTCACATTGCACACACTCATTAGTTAGGTTTGGAAATGGTTAAGTCGTCCCGAGGTGTTCAAGGGGGGGCCATCCCGCGGTGTTCAAGGGATGAGGTCTGGACATGAGCCGGACGGTTTAGTCCGGGGAGCTTAGTCTCGGTTGTGGTTAATACAGACGGTTTAGCCCGGGAGTTTGACACTTTAAATTGTTATATATTAAACTGCTGCATGTACATAAAAATAGGAAAGATTAAGGTGGTGAGTTCTCGATATTGGGGAGTTTGATTGCACCGACACCGATATCGTTGACTCGGCAAGGTGACTAGCACTTAGCCAAGGTTAAGTCCGGCGGACCAGTCGGCAAGAGTACGCTGGAGTTCGCCCCGTGCACCAGGCGTTGAGGGCATACGATAGGTCAGACCAGTGGTGCTTTTACTGGTTTTAAGGTGGGCGAGGACCAACCCACCGCTTCCGTTTGCCACTACGGGAGTAACTTGGGAGTTATCTCCAGAAAGGGGGAACTAAAGGTTTGTGTACACAAAGTTGGGTGTGTGAGTTGCACTGCATGAACATCATTAATCCACCATATAGTCGCATACATAATCATTCATAAGAACCTTGACACCTAATGTATAAGTGGAATGGGACGCTTATACATTAGGACCTGCAAAACGACCCCTTGGTCTATAAGCTTGTGTGGGCAAGTTTTATAGATTAAGGTCATTTTAAATGTTTAAATAATGCTTGTGATAACCGACACCCCAACGTATAAGTGAAATGAGACATTTATACGATGGGAGCCCTGTAAAAGATCCCTTGGCTTATGTGTACTCACATAAGTGAAGGTTTAATTTCTTATTTATTTACCTTTCTGTTTTACCTATTACAACACTTATAATGTTCGTCTGTTATAACTTACTAGTTAGGTCAACTGTCATCTGCTTTTGACTACTCTCCACCTTCATGTCCTCCCCTTTCTTCCTCTCCGCTCGGTGCCTTAGGGCATGGGGGATGGGGTGGGGGATGATAGGGCTTAGTATTATAGACTAACGGTTTTCGGACCACAATATTTTAGGTGTACCATATGGAAGGGTCACAGGTTTTGCAGTTTCTGACAGAGTTGTCCTCGCGACCATGTTACCATTATTACCAGCCGGGACATACACGGGTCAAATGCCCCTTGATGGGTGGGATCCCACCAGCTCAGCAGTCAGGAGGCCGAAGACGTAGACGTAGACGTAGATTGCGAGGCGGCGACTGCAGGCCGAAAAGGAGGAAGCACCCAGAGATGCAGCACCAGCAGAGTATGGGGTCGGTGGAGATGGGCCAGTCAAACTTGGGTGCTCTCGGTTCAGTGACAGTTACGGTGACTCTTAGTTTTAGCTCAGCTTCCGTTGAGTGACCATGTAGTGAGGTGTTGTTGTACCGGGCTTAAGTCCTTTTCCTTTCAAGTACTCTGATTTTTCTCTGATGTTATACTGTGGATGCACCCCTCGTGGAGTTTTTATTTATATGTGATATTATATTATGGACTGCATTTCTCTTTACTGTTCTACTTGCTACTTGATTGTGATCGAAAAGGCCGACAGAATCGGCGCATTGTAATGACGACCTTCCCGGGTGTGAAGGTGTCACCGCAAAGCGGCGGTTCTGTGCATAAGACCCCGAGAATTGGAATCGAAAAAAAGGGGGTCTTACAGTCCCTTTATGCCCTAATTGAGTTACGATCTCTAGCGCCCCTCGTGCCAAGCAAGAAGCTAACTCGAGCGACGACCCTCTGGTGCTGACCCTAAGTGGAAAGCTCACAATTGGTAAAGTAGACAAAGGTTCCTCTTCACCCTAATTGAGTGACGATCTCCAGCACCATCTTGTGCTGGATAGGAAGCTCACCCTAGCGACGATCCTTTGGTGTTAACATCATGTTGAAAACTCACAATTGGTAAGGGGGACAATGGTATTTATATTCCCTAATTGAGAGACGATCTCTAGTGCCCCCTCGCGCCGAGCAGGATGCTCACCCAAGAGACGACCCTCAGGTGTCGAAACCAAGTGGAAATCTCACAGCTAGTAAGTGAGACAAAGTTCCTCTATGCCTTAATTGAGTGACGATCTCAAGCACCCCTCTCTTTGAGTAGGAAGCTCACCTAAGCAACAACCTTCTGATATCGACACCAAGTGGAAAGATCACAACTAGTATGGGTAGACAAAAGTGTCTCTATACAACATCTGAGTGTCTACCTTCATCATCAACGCTAAGCGATGACCTACAGAAATAAACAACAAGTTATCCAACCGGTAAGGGTGGAAAAAAGTCCATCTATGCCACATCTAAGCGTCTACCTTTGGCACCAATGAAGAGCGATGACCTTCGAAAACAAACAACAAGTTATCCAACCGGCGAGGGTGGACAAAATTCCCTCTACACCACATTCAAGCATCTACCTCCGACATCAATACCGAGTGATAACCTCTAGAGCCAAACAATGAGTTAGCCAACTGGTAAGGGTAGACAAAAGTTCCTCTACATCACATTTGAGTGTCTACCTCCGAGATCAACGTCAGGCAGCGACCTCTGGAGCCAAACAACAAGTTATCTAACAAGTAAGGGCGAGCAAAAGTCTCTCTATGCTACATCTGAGCATCTACCTCCGACATCAAGGCCCAGCAATGATCTCTGTAGCCAAATAACAAGTTATCTAAGCGATAAGGTCGGGCAAACAAAAATAACTCTATGTCATATCTGAGCGTCAACCTCTGACATCAAAGACAAGTGGTGAACTGTAGTGCTATTTCCAAAAGGGAAGCTCAAAAATAAGTGATGTCTACCAACGCCAATGCGGGCAACAGGACGATGTAACTATCCCCAAAAAAAGATGGGACTGCAATACACATCAAAAAATAGCTACAATGCTAGAGTCTCAAATAAAAGAGCATCTTCGTAAACTCAGAAAAAGCCACTGAGGCTACATAGTAAACAAAAGTATATAATGGTGCTACACCATACCATCCGCGTTTAATACAAAACAACAAATATAAGGTGACGCCGGGATAATCGGCCACAATGGCCACCCCTCAATGCCAACGTATAGATTGTCGTCCTCAGAGGCTAACACCATGTAGTGAGCTTAAAGTTCAAACACCGGCCTATGGTATCTGCGTAATGTGATGAGCTCATAACTGCCTAAGACCCTATAATTTGCCAAAGTAAACTCACAAAGCAACCTGCATGGAAGAATGAAACCAATGTAGAGGTCAAACCAACAAACTAGCATAACCGAAAACATGCAATAGTTAGGAAATAATTTTTGGGTTCACTTTTTGCAATTTGCGACCCACAGAAATTGATAGCATTTGATTATGTTCACCTAAAGTTTGTCCGAGTCAAGATGGCACCTTCAAAATCTTTGCCCCGCCTGGATCACCAAAAATGGACCGCCTCGACCATAGGAGAACGCTTAGGATTTAGACGAGCGATGAACCAGAACCATGCATAACAAGCATGCTTGAGTGGTCACGCACTCATGCATGACATTTGCATTTAAACTTACGTTACTTCCTGCAATTCGTACTTACCATTTACTTATACTTTACATATGCATATACTTGTGCCATCTTGAGACTTATTGCAGGAATACCGACTACCCCCCCCCCCCCCCAACTGTGACCCAGGTCGGGGAAGAACCTTATTGCTCAAGAAGGTCACCTTAGGTTTTCCGATTGAGTAACGTGCCGCTTTCCAAGCATATAATGATTGCCTTGTACGGCATATATATACACGTATATAACAAAAAATTATGCCTATATATATGTGTGTGTGTGTGTGTGTGTGTGTGTTTATCTATATCATATTAAAAAGAACTATATATTACATGTCTGTGACAAGGTAAAAAATACATCTGCATAATCACAACCATCCATCAAGAAACAATCAAAATATTCCCCTGCCCCTAAACCGCGGATTGCAAAAAAAAAAAGATAAAAACCCATTGCCCCTTCTCGTGCCCTAGATCTATCGCTCCCTCGCTCCAGCACTGCCACATGCTTGCTCTTTTTATCCCCAGTGGTCATCTCCTGCGGAATCCACACCGCCCGCTGTCGTCGCTCTCCGGCGTTCCACCACTCTCCAGCATCGATGCCCGTAGGCACGCCTCTGCTTCTTTTGCGTGACCAACATTGCTCTTCGGTGCAGCCCTTACTTCCCTCTTCCGCTCGGCCCTACTATTAGCCCACTCCTCCATGACGACACTCCACAACACGCATGTTCCTCATCGCCTTCGCCTCCTCAACGACGGTCGCCAAGGTATACACCATGTACTCAGGGTTTCCTCCTCAACTTCCCCAAATCGACAGCATCCCGAGGAACCCCTCTTCCTAAAACTGCTTTTCATAGTTCCTTTATTTAAACATATTTTTAAGAAAAGATCTCGATCCCCATTACATCCTGATGAACTCCTCTTCCTAAAACTACTTTTCTAAGTTCCTTTGTTCAAATGTATTTTTGAGAACAAATCTTGATCTCCATTTCAGTTATCTTCGCAAGGTTCTGATGTGGACTTCAATTTAAATTGTTCTTGAGAACAGATTTCGATCTCCATTTCTATTATCTTTGCAAGGTTCTGATGTGTACTTCAATTTAAATCTCTCTCTATATATTTATCTGTTTCTTTTAAATTCAAAGTGCTTTTATTGGATTTCAACGCATGTTTTTGTTTCTTATCAACACAACTTTGATTTGAGAGGAGATAGCAATGCACCTATAACATCCCATTTCTGACTAGACCCCTAAACTTAGATTAGGTTAGTATATGTGGTGGATGAATGAGGTTACGCTAGGTTTGACCCAAGGAGTTAGGGTGGATTTACATAGGGCCCGCTATATGGTTCAAGTCAAATCAGGTCAAACTAGCCCAAAATGGAATCATAGGTACACATTGCTCCTAATCCTAAAAGCAATCTAAGTGAACCAAAAGCCACATCATTGGGTCAACCATTGATCCAAGTCAACCCTAACCCTAATTTGGTCAAACTCACACATATAGGCCCAATTAACCCAAGTGGGGCATCACCATGGCCCAACCCATGTTGGGTGATATCATAGGGCTCATGATCACTAAGTGGGGCCATCCCACTCACTCATTTGACCAAGTCAACCCTAAGGTCAAACTTGGTCAACATTAAGCCTATTTAAGTAAATTTGAAGACAAAGCTCATTCCTAATGGGCTAAGGCCTTGAGCCATGGCCCAACCCATGTTGGGTGATGGCATGAGGTTCATGACCATGAAGTGGGGTAAGCCCACTCATCAAGTTGACCAAGTCAATCCTAAAAGTCAACAAGTCAACAAATGGCCTAATGGAAGAAAAAGGAAGGCCAAGCCCATTCCCAATGGGCAAAGCCCATGAGCCAAGGCCCATGACCAACCTAAATGGTCAATGACAACCCCTACCCCTCTGAAATAGGAGAGAGAGTACATGCATGAGGGTGTTTTTGGAAATTAGGGTAAAAAGAGGAGAGAGAAGGGAGGAAAATGGGGATGAAGGCCATGTGGCCCTCTTCCTCTCTTCCCAAGCCCACATCTGAACCCACACATTAATTCTCAGCCTTTATAACCCAATTTCATGCCACTTAGAGCCAAGGAGGAGCAACCAAAGCTCTTGGCCGAAATCCCCATCATGGCATCTCCTTATACAGCACATATCAGCCAAAACAAACCCTCCCATTCGCTTCAGAAGGTTGAGAGGAGTTGAATTCGATATCTGGATTGAAGCTTTTGGTGGAGAAATGAGTTTGGGAGCAAGATCGTCGGAGAGGAGAAATTCCATGGCCAACCGCCACCACCGCCACCGTCGGGCTCCGATTAAGGTCCGTTTCTCCCCCTCTCCCTCTGTGCTAGCCTCCTAGATCATTTAGGAGAGATTTCGAGCTCAATTGAGCTTGGATCCATGTGAGGTGTGGGAGAACATCTCAAACTTTTGAGCTTGCTCGGGATCGCCGGAGAGGCGGTTTCCGACCACCATTTCGCCGCCAAACGATGGCCATCGCCTCAACGGAGGTGATGGTGGTGGTAGCCAGCCGTGGAGGCCAAGAGGTGGGTGGGAAATGATGTTTTAAGAGGCTCTAGGTCGGGACAATCTCGGCCCTTGGCTGGAGGAGGAAGATGAATGAATGCCCTCCATTATTGCTTTGAGATTCGTGCTGTATTAATATATTAAACTTTAGTATTTCTATCACATTAATTTTTGTACCTTACGGGCTAATTTTAGGCCTCTTAGAGGAAAATACAGAACTGGTCACCAATATAACAATTGTAGATCTATGTCTTACCTTTAATTTTCCACCCTAGAGTTGAAATTTGGAGTACTGTAGCTCCATGTAGGGCCATTCTACCAAGACTAGTCCTAGGGTAGGAAAGATTTTTAAATGAGTGCCCGAGCCAAACCCTAGGTCGACATGACCTGAGATTTTGGTCATGCATGTTACTAGGTTATACTTAAATACTGACCAAAAATGGGAATTTTTTGAAAGTGTTTTTCTATAGTTTTTGGATAAATATCATTCATTGAATTAATTAAATATTTGGAGATCTATAACTCCAAATGCCCCCCAAATTTGGGTGGCATGGTCCTGGGGTTACTATAAGACCATGGTAGAAATTTCAGATTATTTGCACCTTTGCATGTTGGGGAAAACCAACATGAATGTTGAGGGTAGATTTGTAAATAATCGTGCCAAATGCAAAAATGGGAATTTAGCTCATTTGGCAAAATACATGTCCATAAAATTTTGGACAAAGGCTTATATGGATGAAATACACCTCCCATAGGAAGGATGGGATTTTTGGGATAAAAAATCCCATTATTTAGAATTATTGAAAATTATGTCCCTTTGAAAATAAAAATTGAAAATAGGGCTAAATACTCTTATAAATTCTGGGACTCTATCACAAGCTATAGTAGGACACCATACACCTCTGGAAAATTTTATAAGCTTGTTTGAAAATTTACCTTGAATTTGTAGTAGAATTACATTATTTCCCCTTCTTGGAATTTAATAAAAAGTAAAGGAAATCATTGCTGGAAAATTATGTGAAAATTTATAGTATCTTAATTATTAGATTAGAACACTTAATAATTATTTGAGAATTTATGGGTAAGTATATCTGCAAAAAAATCAAGTAGTGGCATTTTAGTAATAACACTATTATAAAATTTTAGGTACATTGGAAAATGTGTACCTGATTTGGAGAAGCCTCACTTAGCTCAATGATATAGATCAAGGTGTATTTGATGTTATTTTGAGTTTATATGTGCAGGTTAAGTATTGACTAAAATGCAGAAAAAAGTTTCTAAGTCCATGTGTCGACACTTAAGGAAGTCTGTGTCGACACTTGGAAAAGCTGTGTCGACACCTAAAGCAACTGTGTCGACACACAGAATAAGTTAGTCGACATCAACTGTGTTGACACCGGGAGGCAGTGTCGACACACAGAAGAAGAGTCGACATCAACTGTGTCGACACCTGGAGGCAGTGTCGACACACAAATTCTGAGACTATATCAACTATGTCGACACACAGGACTTGTGTCGACACACAGCAGAGTTTCAACATAGTTGATTGCTGTGGAGTGGAGAAATGATTGTGTCGACACAAATAATCAGTGTCGACACATTCTCAAGATGCAGTGTCAAGAAGCTGTGTCGACATCAAGGCAGCTATGTCGACACCACCAAAGTCTGTGTCGACACTTAAGTCTCTTGTGTCGACACATATTGACAGATTGTCTCGACACTTTATGACAGTCTGTCTCGACGCTTTGCCGACAGAGATAAAGGCTCAAGAACTGTTTGAAGACTTGACAGCTGTGCATTCCAACAAGTTTACTGAAGCTGTCAGACTTGTCAGAAGTTCGTTAGAAACCGGATCAGCCGGTTACCATGGGTGAAGCCTATATATAGACGGACTGTGTCAAATCAAAAAGATAGAGATATACAACTAACACAACTATTGTGAGATTGATCTCTGATCAAGAAAGTGCAAGACACAGAAGAAGATCTTCGTGAGAAGATCTAAGAAGACATTCTGAAGTGATTATCCACTCAGATTTTGTCTAAGGTGAATTCATTCAGAATTCAGAAGGAACTTCAGAAAATTTGGGAAGAGAGAGAGCTCCAGCTATTTTGAGGTCAAGAAAAAGACAATCACAAGTCTCTTAAGAAGTAGATCCTGAACTAATCTACTAAGGAGATCCAGATCTATTTCTGGAATCCAAGAAGGAGGTTGTTAGTCAACTTCAAAGGAGATCAACCCTACTAAGTTCAGATTCAAGAAGCTTTGAAGAAAGCTAAGAACAGGTTGATTTCAGTCATCAGATTCATCAAGAAGCTGATCAAGAATCTTCTTATCCTTTCTCTCTCAACAAGGGTAAGAGTCCATCAAATTACTTATCAAATTCTGTAGGATCTTTTCAAAGATCTGAGTTGTAAGCCTGTATTATAAAGGCTGAGTGTTGGAGACTTTGATCTCTGAGTGGTAAGGCTGATTGAGCCTGAGTATAGGAGATTTAAATCTCTGAGTGGTAAGGCTGTTTGAGCCTGAGTGTAAGAGATTTAGATCTCTGAGTGGTAAGGCTGTTTGAGCCTGAGTGTAGGAGAATTTGTTCTCTGAGTTGTAGGCCTTGTGGCAAGGCTGAGGTAGGGCTTATTAGCCTGAGTTGTAGGAACCTTTCAGGGTTCTGAGCTGTAAGATCTGTGGATCTGAGAAGAAGGAAGAAGTTAGGCCGAATCTAGCACACTGCTAGATAGGTGAAGGGGGAAAGTGGATGTACCCATACCTTGGAAAACCACTATAAATCTGTGTGCAATCTGTGATGTGTGTATGATTGTGATTGTATGTGTTGTGTTAGCTATAGAGATATCTGATTTATATTAAAGAACTGTAGCTATATTCTGCCTTAAGTTAAAATAAGGATAAGAACCTATTCACCCCCCCCCCTCTAGGTGTTTAGGTTGTCTTGAAGTTAAAACTATCAAGTGGTATCAGAGGGAGTTTACTCAAAGAAGGACTTAACAGTCTGAGTTAGATCCTTAAGGACGAATCAAGAATCAAGAAAATGGGTTCTGGAGAAAATCACAAGAAACTAGGTTCAATTAAATTACCCATCTGCGGGAAGGAGATATTTGGAATATGGAAAGAAAGAGTCAGGTTGTTTATGGAAGCTTCTGACCCAAGGATCTATATTACAGTAAAAGAAGGTCCTTATATTCCAATGAATGTGTCAGTTCTAGATGCAAATCAAAGAACTCCCAAAGATTTTTTCTGAGATGACTAAGGATGAGATCATCCTGGCTACTATGGATAAAAGAGCTCAGAATATCATAGTAAGTGCCATAGATGATTCAACCTTTCAGAATTTAATTCACTGCAAGACCTCCAAGGAAATGTGGGACACTTTGATAGTCTACATGAAGGGTTCTGAAGAAGTTAGACAAGATAGAAAGTCTATGCTAAATCAGGAATATGAAAGCTTCAGACAAGGGAAGTCAGACAGCATATCTGAGTGCTATAAGAAGTTTTACAAAATTGTAAATGAGCTGATGTCTTATGGAAGGGTCTTCAGTACATACGAACTGAATGACAAATTCCTAAGATCCTTGACAAAGGATTGGGACACCAAGATTTGTGCCATTAGGGAAGTGGCCAAACTTGCAGATATTTCACCTCCAACTTTATTTGGAAATTTGCTGTCTTATGAAATGCAACTAATGACTTGAAAAGAGGAAGAAAGAAATGCTAAAGGGGAGCATAAAGAAAAGTCTGTGGCCTTCAAGGTTGAATCCACTAGAAAGAATAAGAGGATGTCTCCATCACCTCCTAGGGAAGTTGCTGAAATTGCTTCAGATAATTCAGACAATCAAAGTTCAGACAACAGTGACTCAGATAAAGACTTTGCTGCCTTCACAAGGCAGTTTCAGAGATTTCTGAAGAAGAAGTAATGGAAGTCAAGGCCCTCCACATCACAGCCAGCTGATGACTATTATCAAAAGAGAAAGTCATCCAGGAAGGACAGGAGCAGGTCTAAGCCAAGCAAATCTACAACATCAAAGATAGTTTTCTATTGCTGTAATAGACCTGGACATGTTATTGCTGAGTGTCCAGACAAAAGAAAGGAGTCTGCTGATAAAAGGAAGACTCAACAAAAGAGCAAGAAGGAGAAATCCTTTGTTGCTAAGAAGGAGAAGAGCTTGACAGACCAATCATCTTCAGAGTCTGAATCTGAAGCTGAGGCATACATTGGTCTTTATGCAGCTGATGAAAAAGAAGAGTGTATGCAATTGCTGGACTCTATCTATGCATAGGAAGACCATCAGTACATGGGACTGATGGCTGTATCAGAAGAAGACAAGTGCCAGGATCAACCTGGTCCTAACAAGGTACAATGTTCTTCTAGTAATTCAGATTGTAGTACTGGCATGGAGTCAGCTACATCTGCATCAAGTGATGTGGATGGATCTGAGTCTGAAGGTGATAATCATCAGCTGATAGATGAATATGGGGACTTGTTGCAGGCTCTAAAGAAAAGCAAGAACCTAGCCAAAACTCAGGCTAAGGAAATTACATATCTTAAGATGACTACATCTGGTTTAGAGAAAGAATTGAATCAAAAAATGAATGAGGTTGCCAAGTTGAAAACTATAACTATTATTCAGATGAGTACAATCGCATACAAAAATGATCTAATTAAAAGTCTGGAAGTCAGACTTCAAAAGGAGAAAGATTTGGTGGCTAGTTACTCCAAGCCAAAATCAATTTTACCCTTAATAGATGAGTTTGTGGCTTAAAAGGGTAAGGCTGGAATAGGCTTTAAAGGTAACACCAGGGCTGTCCAATTCAAGAGAAAGGGCAAAGCTTCAGTCCAGCCATTCAATTTTAAAGTCCCTGTAGTTTTTAGAAAGGTAAAAGTGCCTTCTAACAAGTATGACCTTGAGAATACTCTTGGTCATAATAAGACTGAAGTTCTGAATCACAAGGGTGCTTATGTCAATAAGGCAGCCCATGTTCATAAACCCCATGATTGTGAGAAACCAGTGGGTGTATCTGCAGCAGTACCAGCACAATACAAGAGATTTGCTGTCAACCAGACTGTCAAGAATGTATCTAAAAATAGATACAACAAGTATGAATGCTGGTGTTGTGCCAAGACAGGTCATTATGCCATAGATTGCTGGCACAACACTAGTGTCAGGAAGAACAACAGTCTACCTATTAGAAGAGCTGTAGGTAGATTTGTTAAGAATGAAGCTAACTTGAACCAAGGACTCAAGACTTACTTGGGTTCTAAGGGAAAGTAATTCTTTATTACAGGTGAGTCCAAGTCACTATGCCCCTATATGATACTTAAACAGCGGATATTCCAGGCACATGACTGGAACAAAGGGATTGCTGAAGGAGTATTTACCTATTTTAAATGGGCCTAAAGTAATCTTTGGTGGCTCTGAAAGAGGAATCATCAAAGGATTTGGTAACATTTCTAGTAACCAGATTATTATCACTCAAGTGGCCTATGTGAAGGGTTTAAAACACAACCTTATAAGCATAAGTCAGCTGAGTGATTTAGTATATGACATTTCATTTGTTAAGAATGGATATCATATCAAAAGGTCAAGTGATCAAAAGATCATTTTGACAGGATATATAAAGAGGAATGTGTACTGTCTCAATTTTGAGTGTGAGAACAAAGGTTCTCCTATTTGTCTTGTAGCTGATGAGAAAGCCTCTCATTGTGTCAAATGGCACAAGAGGTTGGCCCATCTTAACTACAAAATAATTGTCCAACTCTTTAACAAAGAGTTAGTAAGGAATGGTCCTCAAGAAAAGTGTATAAAGGAAGGGATATGTTCAGCTTGTCAAAAGGGCAAGCAGACAAAATCCTCCTTTCATAACCTTGAAAACAAGGATTCAGTGAGGTGTCTATACCTCTTACATATGGATCTTTTTGGTCCTATGCCAGTTCATAGTTTAGGTAGGAAGGTCTATACTTTTGTGGTGGTAGATGACTACTCTAGATATTCCTGGGTGTTATTTTTGAGACAAAAATCAGAAATCCCAAGTGTTTTACATAGTTTTGTCAGACAAATTAAGAATGAACTGGACAGTACAGTGGTAAAAATCAGAAGTGACCACGGCACTGAATTTCAATCTGAAAGTATGACAAGATTGTGTAAAGAATTTGGGATTTTTCAAGAATTCTCCTCACCTAGAACACCACAGCAAAATGGTATTGCTGAAAGGAAGAATAGAACATTGATTGAGGCTGGTAGAACTCTATTGAGTGACACTTCTCTCCCAGAATATTTCTGGGCTGAGGCAGTAAACACTGCATGTCATGTGCTCAATAGGGCTTCTATCACCAAGTACCACAAAAAGACTCCCTATGAGATCATGAAAGGTAGAAAACCAAATTTATTCTATTTTAGGATCTTTGGTTGCAAGTGCTATATCCTTAATAATGGCAAGTCTTATCTAACTAAGTTTGCTGCCAAATCCCAAGATGGGATATTTGTTGGGTATAACAACAATAGTAAGGCTTATAGGGTCTACAACTTGATTACCCAGGTAGTAAAAGAATCTGTACATGTTGTATTTGATGAAGCTAGATTGATCAACAGTGAGTTGCCTTGTAGTTCATGCAGTCCAACAGGTATAAATGAAAGAATGGACAAGCTTTCCATTGCAGAAGATTCAACTACAGATTAAGAAATGGAAAATGGTGGCTACTGTCCAGGGGGAGTACAAGACTCTCTAGAAGCTGAAGAAAACCAAGAGGTGCAACACATTGAAGAAACTGGAGGTATTCAGCCTAAAGAAAGACTACCTCCAGCTGTTAGACACTTAAAAGATCATCCAGTAAATCAGATAATTGGTAATCCAAGACAAGGAGTGCAAACCAGAAGCAGGAATTTGAACACAGTCCTATAATCAAGTTTTCTATCTCAATTAGAGCCAAAGAAATTTAAAGAAGCTATCCTAGACCCACATTGGATTGATGTCATGCAAGAGGAGATAAATCAGTTCAGAAGGTGCAAGGTCTGGGAGTTAGTTCCTAAACCAAAAGACCACAATATCATTGGAACAAAGTGGATCTTTAGGAATAAATTGGATGAGAGTGGAATTATTATGAAGAACAAAGTAAGACTTATTGCAAAAGGATACAGGTAGGAAGAGGGAATAGACTTTGATCAAACCTTTGCCCTAGTAGCAAGACTAGAAGCCATTAGAATGTTCCTTGCCTATGCGGCATATCAAGGATTCAAAGTATTCCAAATGGATGTAAAATCAGCATTCCTGAATGGAAATCTAAAAGAAGAAGTCTATGTAGAGCAGCCTTTAGGTTTTGTAGATTCTCTCAAACCTGATTATGTTTATAGACTTAGGAAAGCATTGTATGGGTTAAAGCAAGCCCCAAGGGCTTGGTATGAAACCCTGTCTACTTTTCTTATTGAGAACAAATTCTCAAGAGGGAAAATAGACAAAACTCTATTCCTAAGGGAGTCCAAAGAAAAGATAATCTTAGTTCAGATTTATGTAGATGACATAATTTTTGGATCTACTGAAAACAACCTTTGCAAGAAGTTTGCAAAACTTATGCAAGGGAAGTTTGAAATGAGCAGTATGGGGGAACTTAAGTTCTTCTTAGGACTCCAAGTAAGACAGACTGATGATGGCTTGTCCTTATCCTAGTCTAAGTTCACCAAGGAGTTAATTAAGAAGTATGGTATGAAATCATCCTCCACCATGAGAACTCCTATGGGAACAAGTATGCCTATATGCAAAGATGATGCAGGTAAACCTGTAGATGAGTCTTTATATAGAGGAATAATTGTCTCACTACTATATCTCACTGCTAGTAGACCAGACATTATGTATGCAACATGTGTCTGTGCGAGGTACCAATCATGCCCTAAAGAATCTCATTACACTGCAGTAAAGAGAATTTTAAGATATCTAAAGGGCATACCTAATCTAGGCCTTTGGTACCCTAGGAATGGAGATTTTTTACTAACAGGCTATTCAGATGCAGACTTTGCAGGTTGTAAAGAAGATAAAAAAAGCACTACAGGTACATGTCAATTTTTTGGAGGAAGATTGATATCTTGGAGAAGTAAGAAGCAGAATAGTGTGGCAATTTCCATAGCTGAGTCTGAATATGTGGCAGCAGGAAGTTTCTGTGCACAGCTGTTATGGATTCAACATCAGTTAGAAGACTATGGTATTCAGGTAAGTAGAACACCTTTGTTTTGTGATTCTACTAGTACTATTTCTATTGCTAATAATCTTATTTCACATAGTAGGACTAAGCATATAGAAATAAGATATCATTTTCTTAGAGAATATGTCGAGAAAGAGGATATCTCACTAGAATTTGTTAAGACAGATTATCAAATTGCAGATGTATTTACTAAGCCTCTAGATGAAACTAAATTCAATAGATTTAAAATTGAATTAGGAATGTTGACCATCTGTTAGATTCACAAAAGTGGCTAAGTAAAATGGTGTCGACACATCCAGAGTAGTGATGTCTACACATTCAGAATTTGTGTCGACACATAGAGGTCAACATTGTTGTCAAGACATTAGAAGTATGTGTCGACACATTTCAACAATGTCGACACATTTAGACAGTTTTTGCCCTCCTTTTGACCTTCTTTGTTTAAAAAGGTATAAATAGGTCTAGAACAAATTCTGTCGACACGCTCACCAGGTTTTCGAGACTAAAACCCTGTGTCGACAAACCCTCTTCTCTCCATTCAAGCTTTCTCATCGTTCCAATGACGCCAAAGGTTAAAGACAACATCAACGAAGGCTACGAGCTGGTGCGCAATGCTTTTGATGATGCGCCGACAGAGATTAAAGGGGTCCTTACCCTAGTTACTGATAATGTATTGGAGTTTCTTGTTTCTAAACCTACCAAGATCTGGAAGAAAGAAGTATTTGAGTTCTATGCTGCTGCAACAGTGGACTCCACTGGCCTCAAGATCAAATCGACAGTTCATGGAACTAGAGTGAAACTTACTCTGAAAAGTTTAAGAAAGATTCTTCACCTACCAAGAATTCAGGATGAAGAAGAGGTCCCAACCTCAAAGATAAGGGAGGCTCTCCAGTGGTGTGGATTGGATCCAACCATGAAGATAGGAGCAGCCATAAACCGAAAAGGAATGAATCAACAAGGCAAATTTTTATCTGAAGTGGTAGGGAAGGTGATTTTGTGTAAACCAGGAGGCCATGATAGGATCTCTGCTGTTAACCCCCAAAAATCGACGACCCCTCCCAAGGTCTCTAGCTCGCAAGTCGCGGTCCACTCAAGGGAACCCCCCCGAGGATCGCGACCTGCCTCGGCTTTCCCTTTTTGGCCCAAGCGTTTTGGCCAGGCTAACATGCAGCATTGCTTTCTTGCAGGAGGCAAACCTATATCAGTTCGCAGGTTCGATCTGCCGGTGCCGGCACCCGACCGGACCATCGCAAGGCTCGGCTCCCCTGTCCAGCCTGGCCCCAGGCTTCCGCCGTCAGGCCGCCCTTCCCTTGGGGGCGGCCTGGCCTCAGGCCGCCCCCCTTAGGGGCGGCCTGGCCTCAGGCCGCCCTTCCCAGGGGCGGCCTGGCCTCAGGCCGCCCCTCCTTAGGGGCGGCCTGGCCTCAGGCCGCCCCCCCCTTAGGGGCGGCCTGGCCTCAGGCCGCCCTTCCCAGGGGCGGCCTGGCCTCAGGCCGCCCCTCCTTAGGGGCGGCCTGGCCTCAGGCCGCCCTCCTTAGGGGCGGCCTGGCCTCAGGCCGCCCCCCCTTAGGGGCGGCCTGGCCTCAGGCCGCCCTTCCCAGGGGCGGCCTGGCCTCAGGCCGCCCCTCCTTAGGGGCGGCCTGGCCTCAGGCCGCCCCCCTTAGGGGCGGCCTGGCCTCAGGCCGCCCCTCCTTAGGGGCGGCCTGGCCTCAGGCCGCCCCCCTTAGGGGCGGCCTGGCCTCAGGCCGCCCTTCCCAGGGGCGGCCTGGCCTCAGGCCGCCCCTCCTTAGGGGCGGCCTGGCCTCAGGCCGCCCCCCTTAGGGGCGGCCTGGCCTCAGGCCGCCCCCCTTAGGGGCGGCCTGGCCTCAGGCCGCCCCCCCTTAGGGGCGGCCTGGCCTCAGGCCGCCCCTCCTTAGGGGCGGCCTGGCCTCAGGCCGCCCCCCCTTAGGGGCGGCCTGGCCTCAGGCCGCCCCTCCTTAGGGGCGGCCTGGCCTCAGGCCGCCCCCCCTTAGGGGCGGCCTGGCCTCAGGCCGCCCCCCTTAGGGGCGGCCTGGCCTCAGGCCGCCCCTCCTTAGGGGCGGCCTGGCCTCAGGCCGCCCCCCTTAGGGGCGGCCTGGCCTCAGGCCGCCCTTCCCAGGGGCGGCCTGGCCTCAGGCCGCCCCTCCTTAGGGGCGGCCTGGCCTCAGGCCGCCCCCCTTAGGGGCGGCCTGGCCTCAGGCCGCCCCCCTTAGGGGCGGCCTGGCCTCAGGCCGCCCCCCCTTAGGGGCGGCCTGGCCTCAGGCCGCCCCCCTTAGGGGCGGCCTGGCCTCAGGCCGCCCCCCCTTAGGGGCGGTCTGGCCTCAGGCCGCCCCTCCTTAGGGGCGGCCTGGCCTCAGGCCGCCCCCCCTTAGGGGCGGCCTGGCCTCAGGCCGCCCCTCCTTAGGGGCGGCCTGGCCTCAGGCCGCCCCCTCTTCCTGCTCCTCAGGCCTCCCCCTCTTCCTGCTCCGCCTGCTTGCTCCTCAGGTCGCACAGCTTGCCTGCCCTCTTCCAGCTGCCAACAGGAAGACTGCCCCAGCAGAGGAAGGTTCCCGTCCGCGGAGTCCGCCGAGGTCGTCGATCTAATTTTCTCAGTCCGCGGAGTCCGCCGAGGTCGTCGAGGATGACGTCACTGGGCCCCGCTTCAAAGATTCTCCCCGGGCCTATAAATACCCCCCAAGACCTCTCATTCAAGGGGGGTCGGGAGGAGAACTGCCATCTTGATCAAAGGCTGCGGACTCAGTTTTCTCTGTCCGTCAAGGTTGATTAAGCAAGGTCTGCGGACTCAAATCTCCAGTCCGCCCAGGTCGTCAAGGGCTGTGGACTTAGCTTTTTCTGCTCTCAGCAGCTTGCGCAGCCTCCGCAGCCTCCGATCTCCAGTCCGCCCAGGTCGTCAAGGGCTGTGGACTTAGCTTTTTCTGCTCTCAGCAGCTTGCGCAGCCTCCGATCTCCAGTCCGCCCAGGTCGTCAAGGGCTGTGGACTTAGCTTTTTCTGCTCTCAGCAGCTTGCGCAGCCTCCGCAGCCTCCGATTTCCAGGTCTCCCAGGTCGTCAGGGACTGGACACTTAATTTTTCTGCCATCAGCAGGCAGCTTCAGCAGCCTCTGCAGCCTCAGTTTTCCAGCTCTCTGCAGCCTCTTTTACTCAGTTTCTGGCATCTCCTTCCTCAACCGCCAGCTTCCCCCATTGTATCCTTTACTGCTTTTCATGTAATGGTGCAATAGCAAGTTGTAACTCTTCTTGAATAAAGGAAAAGCCCGTCGCAAGAGTGGCATTCAAGCCGCGGCGGGCGAAGTCTGCTGTTGCCGCTGCTAGCGGTCTCCTCTCTTCTTCTCTCCTCTCTCGGCATCAACCTGCAAAGCTAACCATTCAAGTAGCTGTCTGCTCGACAGTTCCAGATCAAGCTCCCTCTCTGCTCGAGCAAGCTTTTTCCTCTGCTCAAGCAAGCTTCTTCTCTGCTCAAGCAAGCTTGCTCCTCCATCCCCGCAACCCTTCTTCCTTCATCTTTAGCTTGTGAGATCGAACACCCGTTAACTGGTCGGTGTCGCTTTTCGAGCATCAACAGTTAACACGCGACCTTCAGATCTCGATCAGATAGTGAAAGCAGTGGTTACTCATGACAGACCATCAACCAGCCGAGAGTCTTTCTCCAAGTCCCAGTGATGATCCTCTTTGGGAGGCCTTAGAGCAATCCCGCAGAGAAACTGCCCAACAGTTTCAAGCCATCAACCGAACTCTAGCAGCTCTCACGCAGCAATTGGCCGCTCAATCTTCAGCAGTGCCAATCCCTCCAATCAATCCAGCACCAGCATCAGAGACTCCTCAAGTTTACCCACCGGCTTATCCGCCGGTCTATCCTCCTCTTTATACTCCAACCTTTCCGCAGGGGCCAGCAGCACCCTTGCGATCTCAAGATGATGAGTTTGCAGCTCGTCAAAACTTCTTCCGGGAAGCTGCCCGGGGAAGTCCGGCTAGATTTCTGAACTTTCAGGGAAGTCATCCCTCCTCTTCAGCTCCTGCCTTTGCTCCTCCCGCAGCAACCTTTTACTCCTATCCTCCTGCTCCTTTTGCAACTACTGCTCATG
The DNA here is from genome assembly GCA_039513925.1 of Platanthera zijinensis. Classification (NCBI taxonomy): domain Eukaryota; kingdom Viridiplantae; phylum Streptophyta; class Magnoliopsida; order Asparagales; family Orchidaceae; genus Platanthera; species Platanthera zijinensis. Next base: position 32,016,623 of record CM077082.1, read on the forward strand.
CTCCTTACTTTCCTTATGCAGTAGAATCAGAAGAGCCATCACCGTTTACGGAGAATGTTCGGCATGAACCAACTCCAGCCAACTTCCGGGAGCCACGGTTGCCCATTTACACTGGGGAGACTGATCCTGTCAAGCATCTTCAAGCCTTTGAATCAGCCGTCGCTCTCAAGACCCTCTCAGATGCTACCAAGAGCAAGCTCCTCGTAACGAACTTTGATGGTCAAGTGAGAGACTGGTTCTATGGACTGCGACCTCAGTCAATCTCTTCCTTTATTGATTTGCGAAGGGAGTTCCTGCTCAGGTTTTCTACCTCTTCAAAGAGGAAGGGCGGTCCAGAAGCCCTCTTTGAGATCAGGCAGCGAGATAATGAGACTTGGTCTCATTATGTGGATCGATTTCAGAAAGAAATCTTGGACATTGAGATCGTTGATCAAGAAATGTACCGAGTGGCTCTCATCCACGGCCTGCGTGAAGGTCCACTAAAGTTTGAAGCTAATGTCCGAGCACCGAGGACTTATCAAGAGCTGATTGGTTTAGCCAACTCGTATATCCGCGGTGAAAAGAGCAACCCCAGCTTCGTTTCCAGGCTGGTATCCGAGAAAAATTCTTCTTCTTACAAGCAACCTCCGAGGTCTCCTCGGAAAGACTTTCCACCTCTCTCTAGGAAAGCGAGAAGATTTCAGCATCATCAACACCCTTTCCAAGGCCATGATCGTACCCAAGAGCGGCTGTTACCATTATCAACATCATCTTCGCTAACAGCTGCAGTTCATCAGCAGCAAGAAGGTGATCTGCCAGAATTTGAGCTAGATGAGGTCATGCAAGAAGTTAGCCAAATCATGAAGGATAAGGCATATCCCAAAAGGCCTTACCAGCCGGCAAATCAGAGATCAAGAAATTCAGACCCATTCTGTGAATTCCACAAAGAGAAAGGTCATTTAACTGAAGACTGCAAGGCCCTTCGGCGATTGGTTGAAAGATTGCTCATCGAGGGCAAGATCAACGACCTGGTCAAGAAAATTGATTCTTCAAAACCTTCCACCTCTAAGGACAAGGAGGTGGCTGAAGGTCAGCTAGAGTGCATAGAGATACATGACAAGGGCCGTCTGGGGTCCATTGATTTTGCAAGTGAGTGCATCGATGTCATTGACGAAGGTCCCCTTGGAAGGCTGTTTTGAAGCAAAGAGGACACAGTTCTTGCGTCATCAACTATGACCAATCGCAGTCCCACAAAGCCCATCACGATCGTAGCTGGTTGTCTTTACTTTACTCTTCAAACATTCTATTCTTCAGCACTTCTAAGTGTTTCATTTTTTCATTCAATAAACCTTACGTCAGAAATCTCATACTGACACAGTTCCCTTTTGGTGATGCTTCTTCTCCATATTTTTCTCTTTGCCAAAGAGATCACTGAACCAGCGAGATATCGCCGAGTCTTGCTCAATGCCCCCTCGAGATTGTCCTCTGGCGTAAAACCACAGTGACCACATATGATGAGGAGTTTTCTCATATGTGTGTAGTGGGGGCCGTTCAACTCTCGTGCGGAGGATGACGGGGCTTTGGATCCCGGCCGATGTCTAGAGCAGTGTGAGTGCCTAGGGGAGGCCTCCTGTGATAGTTCTATCGTGCTTCGTTAGGGATACGTTACAGTTACGATGATCTTCGCGTGACAAGCAATGGCGATCAAGTGTAACCTTGTCTCTTTGATCATCTCACAACTGTGACGGCCGAACACTCTATGGTACTCTCAATCCGTGCCTCCGCGGGACTCACAACTCCGCTGATCAATCCGCAGACAAGCAATAGGCCACTTGGCGCAACTAGTCTAATTGATCAGCGATGCTTGTAACCCGAGGCAAGAGAGCAGTGCATCTATCGATCCTTCTTAGGATTGTTTCTTGTTTATTTTGTGCCCTTCTAAAGGATGCGCGGCCAGCCCGCTTTGGTTAGAACTACACCCAGGATGACTTTGGCAAGTGATGCATAACGCCCACGGGGAACACCTGTGGCAGCATTCAAACTTTTAGTTCATCCTCGGGATGTAGCCCCTCCTCTCTCCTTTTTTATCTTCTTGCAGGTTAGCAGGTTGAATACAACCTATTCTAGAGATCTGCAATATCTCTCTTGGGTTATGATCATCCTATATACACTACCTGCATAAGCTCTTATCAGATGATGGTAAAAAAGTTCTCCTATCAGATGATAATCACACATCACTCAATGCATATGGATCTTCTGGATTGACGAACCGTGCCATCGTGAATCTGATTTTAGAGTTTCTTATCTCGCTGATCTAGGTTTTCATGTCGACATTATACCTTGATCACACAAGATGATCGTCATCGCAGCTTAATCATTACTCAATCGATAGCAGAGTGCGTCAGGTATCTATTCTGTTATCCGATTATGTCTTATCATACCAACAGTTAACAGCCAACATTCGCAGGTTCCGCCCAGGTACTTGTGAACTTAGTTTTCTCTCCTATCATATCTGTTGCTTACTCTTCTTTTACAGAGACTAGCAGATAGTAGCAAGTTCCCCCCAGGTACTTGCACCTTACTCTCCTGTCATATCTGCCTGCTTACTCTCCTTTTACAGAGATTAGCAGATAATAGCAAGATCCTCTCAGGTACTTGCAGTCTATTTTCCTTTTTTCTATCTGCTCCCTCACCTTACTTTTGCAGAAGCTAGCAGATAGTAGCCAGTTCCTCTCAGGTACTTGCAGCTTATTTTCTTTTTCTGCTCACTCACCCTACTTTGGCAGAGACTAGCAGATACCAGCAAGCCCCTTTCAGGTACTTATAAGATTACTATCTTACTATATTATCTCTCATCTGTACTTTGGCAGAGTTCAATAGAAGACGGTTATCCTCTTCCTCATTTACAAAAGCAACTCAGGTACACGCAAGATGTACCTCTTTGTGCCTGCAATAATTTTTTCTTTCGCAGGTAAAAGATAGGCGCTGATAAATTTTTCCTGAGAAGGGACATCAGGTTCTATCTCTCCTGACCTCTAATTTCTTCTCTCCTTATTATTGAGGGGAGGATTACGATTTTTGTGGGTCCTCTACTTTTTCGAAGTTCCTTTCAGAACTTAAAAAAAGTGCGGGGATTATGTTAACCCCCAAAAATCGACGACCCCTCCCAAGGTCTCTAGCTCGCAAGTCGCGGTCCACTCAAGGGAACCCCCCCGAGGATCGCGACCTGCCTCGGCTTTCCCTTTTTGGCCCAAGCGTTTTGGCCAGGCTAACATGCAGCATTGCTTTCTTGCAGGAGGCAAACCTATATCAGTTCGCAGGTTCGATCTGCCGGTGCCGGCACCCGACCGGACCATCGCAAGGCTCGGCTCCCCTGTCCAGCCTGGCCCCAGGCTTCCGCCGTCAGGCCGCCCTTCCCTTGGGGGCGGCCTGGCCTCAGGCCGCCCCCCTTAGGGGCGGCCTGGCCTCAGGCCGCCCTTCCCAGGGGCGGCCTGGCCTCAGGCCGCCCCTCCTTAGGGGCGGCCTGGCCTCAGGCCGCCCCCCCCCTTAGGGGCGGCCTGGCCTCAGGCCGCCCTTCCCAGGGGCGGCCTGGCCTCAGGCCGCCCCTCCTTAGGGGCGGCCTGGCCTCAGGCCGCCCTCCTTAGGGGCGGCCTGGCCTCAGGCCGCCCCCCCTTAGGGGCGGCCTGGCCTCAGGCCGCCCTTCCCAGGGGCGGCCTGGCCTCAGGCCGCCCCTCCTTAGGGGCGGCCTGGCCTCAGGCCGCCCCCCTTAGGGGCGGCCTGGCCTCAGGCCGCCCCTCCTTAGGGGCGGCCTGGCCTCAGGCCGCCCCCCTTAGGGGCGGCCTGGCCTCAGGCCGCCCTTCCCAGGGGCGGCCTGGCCTCAGGCCGCCCCTCCTTAGGGGCGGCCTGGCCTCAGGCCGCCCCCCTTAGGGGCGGCCTGGCCTCAGGCCGCCCCCCTTAGGGGCGGCCTGGCCTCAGGCCGCCCCCCTTAGGGGCGGCCTGGCCTCAGGCCGCCCCTCCTTAGGGGCGGCCTGGCCTCAGGCCGCCCCCCCTTAGGGGCGGCCTGGCCTCAGGCCGCCCCTCCTTAGGGGCGGCCTGGCCTCAGGCCGCCCCCCCTTAGGGGCGGCCTGGCCTCAGGCCGCCCCCCTTAGGGGCGGCCTGGCCTCAGGCCGCCCCTCCTTAGGGGCGGCCTGGCCTCAGGCCGCCCCCCTTAGGGGCGGCCTGGCCTCAGGCCGCCCTTCCCAGGGGCGGCCTGGCCTCAGGCCGCCCCTCCTTAGGGGCGGCCTGGCCTCAGGCCGCCCCCCTTAGGGGCGGCCTGGCCTCAGGCCGCCCCCCTTAGGGGCGGCCTGGCCTCAGGCCGCCCCCCCTTAGGGGCGGCCTGGCCTCAGGCCGCCCCCCTTAGGGGCGGCCTGGCCTCAGGCCGCCCCCCCTTAGGGGCGGCCTGGCCTCAGGCCGCCCCTCCTTAGGGGCGGCCTGGCCTCAGGCCGCCCCCCCTTAGGGGCGGCCTGGCCTCAGGCCGCCCCTCCTTAGGGGCGGCCTGGCCTCAGGCCGCCCCCTCTTCCTGCTCCTCAGGCCTCCCCCTCTTCCTGCTCCGCCTGCTTGCTCCTCAGGTCGCACAGCTTGCCTGCCCTCTTCCAGCTGCCAACAGGAAGACTGCCCCAGCAGAGGAAGGTTCCCGTCCGCGGAGTCCGCCGAGGTCGTCGATCTAATTTTCTCAGTCCGCGGAGTCCGCCGAGGTCGTCGAGGATGACGTCACTGGGCCCCGCTTCAAAGATTCTCCCCGGGCCTATAAATACCCCCCAAGACCTCTCATTCAAGGGGGGTCGGGAGGAGAACTGCCATCTTGATCAAAGGCTGCGGACTCAGTTTTCTCAGTCCGTCAAGGTTGATTAAGCAAGGTCTGCGGACTCAAATCTCCAGTCCGCCCAGGTCGTCAAGGGCTGTGGACTTAGCTTTTTCTGCTCTCAGCAGCTTGCGCAGCCTCCGCAGCCTCCGATCTCCAGTCCGCCCAGGTCGTCAAGGGCTGTGGACTTAGCTTTTTCTGCTCTCAGCAGCTTGCGCAGCCTCCGATCTCCAGTCCGCCCAGGTCGTCAAGGGCTGTGGACTTAGCTTTTTCTGCTCTCAGCAGCTTGCGCAGCTTGCGCAGCCTCCGCAGCCTCCGATTTCCAGGTCTCCCAGGTCGTCAGGGACTGGACACTTAATTTTTCTGCCATCAGCAGGCAGCTTCAGCAGCCTCTGCAGCCTCAGTTTTCCAGCTCTCTGCAGCCTCTTTTACTCAGTTTCTGGCATCTCCTTCCTCAACCGCCAGCTTCCCCCATTGTATCCTTTACTGCTTTTCATGTAATGGTGCAATAGCAAGTTGTAACTCTTCTTGAATAAAGGAAAAGCCCGTCGCAAGAGTGGCATTCAAGCCGCGGCGGGCGAAGTCTGCTGTTGCCGCTGCTAGCGGTCTCCTCTCTTCTTCTCTCCTCTCTCGGCATCAACCTGCAAAGCTAACCATTCAAGTAGCTGTCTGCTCGACAGTTCCAGATCAAGCTCCCTCTCTGCTCGAGCAAGCTTTTTCCTCTGCTCAAGCAAGCTTCTTCTCTGCTCAAGCAAGCTTGCTCCTCCATCCCCGCAACCCTTCTTCCTTCATCTTTAGCTTGTGAGATCGAACACCCGTTAACTGGTCGGTGTCGCTTTTCGAGCATCAACATCTGCCTTTATGTTTAGTCTAATGACAAGGCTAATCTATAAGATTAATACATACTGGTCTGCAGTTCTGTTTGAAAAGATAAAGGAAGGAATCAAAAAGCCTAATTTGGCTAGGTTAATGAGTTTATACCTAGCTGGAGCAATTCTAGAGGTAATGCATCATCTTCTAGGGACTAAGATAAATCATATGAAAAGGATGGATATCAGGAAAATATCTAGATGGGATAGGGTCCTTTCAAAAGATATACCTGATGTGGAGACTGCAGTAAAATCCCCAGGGCATGACATTACTGAGCATGACCATGTGCAGGAGGACACAGTAAATTCACAAGTGCAGGGGGAGCAAGTTAGGAAACAGGTCCAGGACCTGGCTGAAACTGTCCAAGTTCATGAGGAGACAGTTCCTGCACAGTTGCAGGGGGAGCCACAGTCTGCACAGGTGCAGGAGGAAGACAGAATCACCTTATCAGAAGAAATAGTTCTACAAAATGATCTTGATACTTCTGGAGTTGTTGATACTGCTGAGAAAGAACTATCACCAGTTCACAATCAACAAGAGTTCACTATGAAAGAGTTGTTTCCAGACATAGAGGGAGCAGCAGTTGAGGGGGAGCAGGTAAATATTGAGGAGGTGCAGAATGGGACTGAAAAGGAGCTGCCTCCTAGTCCAACAGAAAGAGTTGATATTGTCAGTACTTCTGCTTCAGAGGATGAGGAGATTGCAAATATCAAGAAAAGAAAACTGATGGTTTTCAAGAGGAGAAGCCAGAGCTATAATTAGGCTTTGCAAGCTACTACTTCCCAACCAGCTCCTGCAACTGATTATAATAAATTTTTGGTAGATTTACAAATGAAATTGGATGAGCAGAGATTGGCTATGGAAAAATATGTGGATGAAAGCCATAAGGCCCTCCAGTTTGATCTAGCCCAAGATATAAAATCAATCATATTTGAGGTTAATTAGCATAAGAAGGAAATGACAGATTGCTTCCACAAGGGGGGCAATACTGTAGTATTTTTGGCTACCCAACAAGCAGATATTAAGAAATAAGTGGATGATATTGCTGTCAAACAAGGATATGTCCTTGAAAATCAAATAAGAATGAATGACAATCTAACTGAATCTCACAATGTGATAGTCACTGAGTTAAAAAATGCTGTTATTGCAATGACTGAGGCAAGAAATAAGGAGAAAGAAGAATTTGATAAGAAGCTACAGGAAGCCTTGGATTACTTTAAGACAGCTATTACTGTTTCTCAGCAAACACTTTCTGATCAGCTTCAAAAGTTAAAACCATTCTTTAAAGATGGTATCAATTACCTGGATGGGCAAATCAGATTTCAAAAAGATGATTTGAGAGAACATGTGGCCAGAGAAGTCATAAAGGGGGAGAGGGTGTTAGTATACGCAGGCTCTGATCATGCCAAATGGATAACCAACAGTATTAGAGCCACTCTGGGATATCTACCCTTATGTGATGATGATAATGTGGCTGAGTCAGGTGTGCAACCAACTCTACTTGAAGGTGATCAACCTGAGGTTGCCCAAGTCATTTACCCCCCTGCAAATCTTGAGATGATACATCAACAAGTTCAGTCTATGTACAGCCCTCCACAACCAGTTACTAATGTTATTATTGAAAAGTAGATATGCCAGAAGCTGGTCTGAAAGCTCAACAAGATGCTCAATTATCAAAGAAGAGATTCAGAGAGCAGGCAGAATTAAAACCTAATTTTGAGCAATGGATCCCCACTTCTAGAAACATCATATTAACTGCCTGGAAAGCTGTAAAAGACCAAGTTCATGAAAGAGGTAAATGGTATAATGAGCAGGAGTGACAGAAGTATGAGGCTAGGCAAGAAGCCATAGTTCAATTCAGAAGAAAGGCTAAGAGTGGGAAGCTACCTCCTCATGCCCAAGAGCCTAGCAAGTATTTCCCTAAGCCTTTTCATTACTTTAAATGGCAAAGGATTAAGGTTGAAGCTCAAAAGAAGGCTGATTTAAAAGTGATAGTTTAACTTTCAAGACAACCTAAACACCTAGAGGGGGGGTGAATAGGTTCTACTTGTTTATAAAAACTTCTAGGCAGAATTCAATTAATGGCTAACACAATAATCACAGCAATCACAGAAAATAAAACATCACAGATTGCACAATGTTTTATAGTGGTTCCCCAAGGTCTGGGTACATCCACTTCCCCCTTCACCTATCTAGCAGTATGCTAGATTCGGCCAAACTTCCACTAATCTCAGATCAACAGATCCTACAACTCAGAACCCAACTGGTTCCTACAACTCAGGCACAACAGCCCTACCTCAGCCTTGCCCCAAGGCCTATAACTCAGAGAAGACCCTTCTCCTACACTCAGGCAAACAGCCCTACCACTCAGAGTTCAACACTCCTACACTCAGCCTTTATAACACAGGCTTACAACTCAGATCTGTGTAAACAGATCCTACAGAAATATAGAAAAGATTATTTAACTGTCTTGCCTAAATTAAGAGAGAAAAGGCCAAGACAATTCTTGATCAGCTGATGAAATCAACTGTATCTGAGCTTTCTTCAAAGCTTCTTGAATATGAACTTAGCTGAGTTGATTTCCAAACAGCTTCTTGAGAATCCACTGGTGGTTTCTTTCTTCTTCTTCAAATTCTGGCTTGATCTCTCTCTATCCAGCACTTTGAATGATTCTTCTGAATTCTGATTAGAACTCTTCTTTGATCTATCCTTAGATAGTCTTCTTAGATCTTCCGGAGAAGATCTTCTTAAGTGCCTAGCACTTTCTTGAAATGAATTGGATTGTAATCCTTCTCAACTTTTTGATTCTCAACAATGTATTTCAAAAGGTTGCTTTCTCCTTCAGAATCTGTCTATTTATAGACTTTCTTCATGGTAACCGGCTGATCCGGTTTCTAACCGTTTTCTGACAAGTCTGACAGCTTCAGTTAACCGGTGGCAACCCACAGCTGTCAAGTCTTCAAACAAGTCCTGTGCCTTAGTCTTGAACCACAAGTTGTCGAGACAGTCTGTCAGAAAGTGTCGAGACCATCTGTCTATCTGTGTCGACACAATTGACTTTGGTGTCGACACAGTCTTCAGTGATGTCGACTAAGTTGCCTTTGAGTCGACACGGCTTCTTTTGAAAATAACTTGGTCTTGACTCTTCAGTGTGTCGACACAAGTCCTGTGTGTCGACATAGTTGTTGTAGAATCATAACTTAGTAAGTGTCGACTTAGCCTTCAGGTGTCGACACAGTCTTCTTTTAACCCTGCTATAATGTGTCGACTTAATCACAAGTGTCGACACATTCTGCTGGTGTAGACAAACTTGAGGTCGACTATATTCTTCTGTGTCGACACATCCTGCTGGTGTAGACAAACTTGAGGTCGACTATATTCTTCTGTGTCGACACATTTTCCCAATGTTGAGGTCGACGCTTTTCTTCTGTGTCGACACAAATTCCCAGTGTTGTGTCGACTTACTTCTTCTGTGTCGACACACTTTCCCAGTATCATTGTAGACTAACTGCTATGTGTCGACATACTTCCTCTATGTCGACACTTTTTCCCAGTGTAGTTGTAGACTAACCGCTATGTGTCGACACTGCTTCCCAGTGTTGATGTCGACTAATTTCTTCTATGTGTCGACACATCCTTCTCTGTGTCGACACTTGGACTTAGAATTTTTTCTGCATACTTTATCAATTCTTCACCTGCACATGTCAACTCAAAAACAACATCAAATACACCTTGATGTATATCATTGAGCTAGGTTGGGCTTCTTCAAATCAGGTACACATTTTCCAATGTACCCAACAATCTCCCCCTATTTGGAGAAGTCATAACCCTTATAGCCAATGATATACACTATTTATAAACAGTACTAAATTGATGATATGTGACATAACAGGAATACTTCATATAAACAAAACATAAAAAAAACAATCCATCACAGAATGAACATTATAATATGCCAATCAACATTTTGTTTATAACTGGGTAATGTTTGATTACATTGTTTTACATTTAATGATCACATCACAACATTACAAAAACACTATGAAGGAACTAAAAACATAATCAGGATTGATCAGGCTCTCTTATGATAATCCCTTTGCCAGATTGAATTGTAGCTGTCACAGGAGCTTCTGATTCTTCAACTATCTTCTTTCCTTTTTGATCAGCTTTCTTCTTAGCTTCTTCCTTGATCCTTTGCCTTTCAAAATAGTGAAAAGGCTTTGGGAAGTACTTGCTTGGCTCCTTAGCATCTGGTGGCAGCCTTCCCAGCTTAGCTTTCCTTCTGAATTGTAATATTGCTTCCTGTCTTGCCTCATACTTCTGCCATTCTATCTCATTGTACCACTTCCCTCTCTCATGAACTTTGTCTTGTACAGCTTTCCATGCAGTGAGTATTATGTTCCTTGAAGTAGGACTCCACTGCTCATAATCTGGCTTGAGTGCAGCCTGCTCTCTGAATCTCTTCTTTGCTAATAGAGCATCTTGCTGTTCTTTCAGAGTAGCCTCTGGCTTATCAACCTTCCCAATGACAATATTAGTAACCTCCTTTGGAGGACTATACATGCCTTGAACCTGCTGATCAATCATGTCAAAATCTGGAGGGGGGTAAATGACTTGGGCAATCTCAGGTTGTTTGCCTTCAAGTAGATTTGTTTGTATTCCTGACTCAGCCACCATAGCATCATCACACAATGGGGGATATCCCAATGTGGCTCGGATACTATTGGTCACCCATTTGGAGTGCTCTGAGCCTGCATGAATTAGCATCCTCTCCCCCTTTATGGCTTCTCTAGAAACATGATCTCTTAGATCTTCCTTTTGAAATCTGATTTGGCCATCCAGATAATTCACACCCTCTTTAAAAAATGGTTTTAATCTTTGAAGCTTTTCAGATATTTCTTTTTGAGAGGTAGTGATTGCAGTCTTAACAGAAGCAATTGCAGCTTGAAAATTCTTATCAAATTCTTCCCTTTCTTTTGTTTTATCTGTAGGCAGGCCAGGAACAAACTTCTTGACTTCCTCAATGATCGCATTATGAGATTCAGTTAAATTATCATTCATTCTTAACTGATTTTCCAATACATAGCTTTGCTTTAAAGCAATGTCATCCACTTTAGGGATGATAGTCTGTTGTTGTTTTGCCAGATATACCACAGCATTACCACCCTTATGGAAGCAATCTGTCATTTCTTTCTTATGCATGTTGACTTGAAACTGAATGGACTTTATATCCTGAGCTAAGTCAAACTGAAGTGACTTGCTATTTTCATCAACATACTTTTCCAGAGCCATTCTGTGTTCATCTAATTTCACCTGTAGATCTACCATAAACCTGTTATAATCAAAGGCAGGAGATACTTGTGGAGGTGTTGTCTGTAAAGCCTGCTTATAATTCTTGCTTCTTCTCTTAAATACAATAAGTTTTCTTTTCTTTGCCATCCTGGCTTCTTCAGTTTCAGTATCAGATGAAGTATCTAGGTGAATTTTTTCTTGAGGAGGATGAAGTGTATCTGTCCCAGTGACCTGTTGCTCAGTCTCATCATCCACTGGCTCCCCCTCAACTTGTGGCTCAACTTCAGCTTCCTGATAAATGTCCATACCTACGGACTTCTCAATGTCTGGTCCACCTCCTACTTTATCAGTAGTAGTATCAACATCAGGGAATAACTCCTCCATAGTAAATTCCAGTTGAGCTGAATCTCCTGCTGCAGTTAAATCTTGAGATAAGTCTAACTGTGCTTCCTCTTGCACTTGTACTGACAACAGCTTCTCCTGTAGTCGTTCAGTAATTGTAGTATCTTGAGTAGGAGTGGACACTAGCTCTTCCTGAACCTGTGCATTAATAAGAATATGAGCAAAGTCTTTTATAGTAAAATACATTAGCTCCCCCTACACATGTACCTGATCAGGTGCAGATACATTTTGAGCAGGAGTGGAAACTGGCTCCCCCTGCATTTGTGCAGGTGTTGACACTTGCTGGACTATAGTTGAGTCTGGCTGATCTTCAACCTGTGTCCTGAGTAGGTCGTCTTGTAGTTGTTCAGGTTCTTGGTTTTGAGTAGGGGATTTCACAGGGGTGTCTGGCCTGTTCTCTTCAGGCACATCCTTGGACAGCACCCTATCCCACCTAGAGAACAGTCTCATATCCATCCTTCTCATATGATTGATCTTAGTCCCTGGCTGTTGCTGCATCACTTCAGGAATCACTCCAGTGAGATATAAGCTCATGATTCTAGCCATGTTAGGCTTCTTGATTCCTTCTTTGAGCTTGTCAAAGAGTACTCCTGACCAATCAGTAGGAATTGTAAAAACTATCCTGGTCATAAGGCTGAACATATAGGCAGAAATCCTATCATGTCCACCTGTCTTGCAGAGGATTACTTTCCCAACAACTTCAGACAAGAATTTCCCTTGCTGATTCATACCCTTCCTGTTGAATGCAGCTCCAATCTTCATACTTGAGTCCAGTCCACACCATTGAAGGGCTTCCCTTGTCTTAGAACTAGGAACTTCCTCTTCATTCTCAACTACTTGTAATTGAAAGATCTTTCTCAAAGTTCTTGGAGTAATCTTCACCTTAGTCCCTTGAACATTGGACTTAATCTTGAGGCCTGTTGAGTGGACTGATGCAGAGATAAAGAACTCGTGCACCTCCTTCTTCCAGATTTTAGTTGGCTCTGAGATTAGAAATTCTAACCCTGACTCGGAGAGGAGGGTGATAACCCCTTGAACATCTGGCGGCGCATCTGCAAAGGCCTGGCGCACCAACTCATACCCTTCATTGACGTTGTCTTCAATCCTTGGCGCCATCGATACGTCGAGAAAGCTTGAGAGAAGAGAGAAAGTTTGACTGTCGACACAGGGTTTTTGTCTCGAAAACCTTGGAAGCGTGTCGACAGATAGAGTTTTTGACCTATTTATACCTTCTGTTGAAAGAAGTTCAAAAGGCGCCAAAAACAGACTAAATGTGTCGACACAGACGGAATGTGTCGACACAAACTTCTATTGACTCGACATTACTTCAGCCTACTATGTGTCGACACCAGTTTGTGGTTATGTCGACACCTTGGATACATAGTAGATAAACAGAAATTCTGTGTCGACTCTGAGGATAAGTGTCGACACATATTCTGTAAGTGTCGACACCATTATCCTGGTTGAGTCGACATTACATTTCTGGTTAAGTCGACAATATAACTCTTAAGTGTCGACACATATTCTCTGTGTCGACACAATATTTCTGACTTGTCGACATTATTTCTCTGAGTCGACACATAATTACTGAATGTGTCGACACATTCTTACTTAGCCAATTTCTGTTGGTTCAACACCACTTGTAAGTGTTACTTCAATGTGTCCTTTTTAACACTTGATTATGTTGTTATTACTTTTACTTACTTACATACCACTTCAATTGCATTGTTAATGATTTTGTTAATACATTAATCAATGGTTAACATACCTAATTCAATTTTGAATTTATTGAATTTGGTTTCATCTAAAGGCTTAGTAAATACATCTGCTATTTGATGATGTGTTTTTACAAATTCCAATGAGATGTCTCCTTTTTCTACATGTTCTCTAAGAAAATGGTATTTGATTTCTATATGCTTAGTTCTACTATGAGAAACTGGATTATTAGCAATAGAAATAGCACTCTTAGAATCACATAAAAGAGGTGTTCTACTTACCTGAATACCATAATCCTTAAGCTGATGCTGCATCCATAATAGCTGTGCACAGCAGCTTCCAGCAGCAACATACTCTGACTCAGCTGTGGAAATTGCCACACTGGTCTGCTTCTTACTACTCCATGATATTAGTCTTCCTCCTAGGAATTGACAAGTACCTGTAGTACTTTTCCTGTCCTCTCTACATCCTGCAAAATCTGCATCTGAATAGCCTGTTAGTAGAAAATCTCTATTCCTAGGGTACCAAAGACCTAGATTAGGAGTGCCCTTTAGATATCTCAGAATCCTTTTGACTGCAGTATAATGAGATTCTTTAGGGCAGGCTTGGTACCTAGCACAGACACATGTTGCATACATAATGTCTGGTCTACTAGCAGTGAGATATAGTAGAGACCCAACTATTCCTCTATACAATGATTCATCAACAGGTTTACCTGTCTCATCTTTGCATATAGGCATACTTGTTCCCATAGGAGTTCTCATGGTGGAGGATGACTCCATACCATATTTCTTAATTAATTCTTTGGTGAACTTAGACTGGGATATGGACAATCCATCATCAGTCTGTCTTACTTGGAGTCCCAAGAAGAACTTAAGTTCTCCCATACTGCTCATCTCAAACTTCCCTTGCATAAGTTTGGCAAACTTTTTACAAAGGTTGTTTTCAGTAGATCCAAAGATTATGTCATCAACATAAATCTGAACTAAGATGATCTTACCTTTTGATTCCCTAAGGAATAGAGTTTTGTCTATCTTTTCTCTTGAGAATTTATTCTCAATGAGGAAGGTAGACAGGGTTTCATACCAAGCCCTTGGAGCTTGTTTTAACCCATACAAAGCTTTCCTAAGCTTATACACAGAATCAGGTTTAAGAGGATCTACAAAACCTGATGGCTGCTCTACATATACTTCTTCTTTAAGGTCACCATTCAGAAATGCTGACTTCACATCCATCTGGTATACTTTGAAGTCTTGGTAGGCTGCATAGGCAAGGAACAATCTGATTGCCTCCAGCCTTGCTACTGGAGCAAAGGTTTGATCAAAGTCAATCCCTTCTTCCTGCTTGTATCCTTTTGCAACTAACCTTGCTTTATTCTTCACTATTATCCCACTTTCATCTAGCTTGTTCCTATAGATCCACTTGGTGCCAATTATGTTGTGGCCTCTTGGTTTAGGAACAAGCTCCCAGACTTTGCACCTTCTGAATTGATTCAGCTCCTCTTGCATAGCATCAATCCAGTGCTGGTCTTGGATAGCTTCTTCAAACTTCTTATGTTCCATTTGAGACAAGAAACTTGAATGCAAAACTGTGCTTTGATTTCTGCTTCTAGTTTGCACTCCTTGTCTTGGATCACCAATTATCTGATCAGCAGGATGATCTCTTAGATATCTTATAGCTGGAGGAAGATTCCCTTCAGGTTGAGCATCTCCAGCTTCTTCATTCTGCTGAACCTCTTGGTTTTCATCAGCTTCCATTATCTCTTGTACTCCCCCTGGACAGCAGCCTTCATTTTCCAAAGCTCCATCTTCCTTTGAAGCTTCAGCAATGGAGAGCTTGTCCATCCTCTTGCTTATACTTGTTGAGTCATTTGATCTACAAGACAACTCACAATTGATTAATCTTGTTTCATCAAATACAACATGCACAGATTCTTCAACAACTTGAGTAGTTAAGTTGAAGACTCTATAGGCCTTACTATTTGTGCTGTACCCAACAAATATCCCATCCTGGGATTTGGAAGCAAACTTAGTCAAATATGACTTGCCATTGTTAAGTATATAGCACTTGCAAGCAAAGATCCTAAAATAGGATAGATTTGGTTTTCTGCCTTTCACAATCTCATAGGGAGTCTTTCTGTGGCTTTTGGTGATAGAAGCCCTATTGATGACATGACAAGCAGTGTTAACTGCCTCAGCCCAAAAATATTCTGGGAGAGAGGTGTCACTCAATAGAGTTCTACCAGCTTCAATTAATGTTCTATTCTTTCTTTCAGCAATTCCATTTTGCTGAGGTGTTCTAGGTGAGGAGAACTCTTGAAAAATCCCAAAGTCTTTACACAAGTTTGTTATGCTTTCAGATTGAAACTCAGTACCATGGTCACTTCTGATTTTGACCACTGTACTATTCAGTTCATTCTGAATTTGCTTTACAAAATTAAGTAATACACTAGGGGTTTCAGATTTTTGTCTCAGAAAGAACACCCATGTAAATCTAGAATAGTCATCTACAACCACAAAAGTGTAGACCTTCCTACCTAGACTATGAACTGGCATAGGACCAAAAAGATCCATATGCAAGAGGTATAAGCACCTCACAGAATCCTTGTTTTCAAGGCTTTGAAAGGAGGATTTTGTCTGCTTTCCCTTTTGACAAGCTGAGCATATCCCTTCCTTTATACACTTAATTTGAGGTCCATTCCTCACTAGCTCTTTGCTAAAGAGTTGGCCAATTGTCTTGTAGTTTAGATGAGCCAATCTCTTGTGCCACTTAACACAATGAGAAGCATTATCATCAGCTACAAGACAGATGGGAGAAGCCTTATTCTCACATTCAAAATTAAGACAGTATACATTTCTCTTCCTATACCCAGTCAATATGATCTTTTGATTACTTGACCTCTTGATATGACATCCATCTTTAACAAATGAAATGTCATATCCTAAATCACTTAGCTGGCTTATGCTTATTAGATTATGTTTCAAACCCTTTACATAAGCCACTTGAGTGATAGTAATTAGGTTAGAAGAAATGTTACCAAACCCTTTGATGACTCCTCTTTCAGATCCACCAAAGATCACATTAGGTCCATCTTTGACAGATGAATACTCCTTCAGCAGCCCCTTTGTTCCAGTCATGTGCCTGGAACAACCACTATCCAAGTACCATATAGGGGCATGGTTACTTGGATTCACCTGCAATACAGAATTACTTACCCTTAGAACCCAAGTAAGTCTTGGGTCCTTAGTTCAGGTTAGCATTAATAAAGCTATCATAACCTCTTCTAACAGGTTGACTCTTATTCTTTATAACACTTGTGTTATACCAGCAGTCTAATGCAAAATGGCCTCTCTTGCCACAGCACCAACATTCAAACTTATTGTATCTAGATCTAGATACAACTTTGTCAGAAGAATTTCTGTTCATTGCTGGTGCTGTTGTAACTTCACCTACTGATTTCTTAAAACCATTGGGTTTATGACCATAGGTAGGCCTGCTTGCATTTACACCCTTGTTCTTCAGAACATTAGTCTTAATATGACCTTGAATGTCTTCATGATCATATTTGTTAGAAGGCACTTTCACCTTACTAAATTTTATGGGGACTGAAAGGTTTAGTGGCTGAACAGGAGCTTTGCCTTTCCTCTTGAATCTGCCAGCCCTGGAGTTACCTTTAAATCCTAATCCAGCCTTACCCTTTTGAGTGACAAATTCATCTATCAAGGGTAAGACAGATTTTGGCTTAGAGTAACTAGCCACTAAATCCCTTTCAATTCTAAGTCTG
This sequence comes from Platanthera zijinensis, assembly GCA_039513925.1. Taxonomy (NCBI): domain Eukaryota; kingdom Viridiplantae; phylum Streptophyta; class Magnoliopsida; order Asparagales; family Orchidaceae; genus Platanthera; species Platanthera zijinensis. The sequence goes on from CM077082.1 coordinate 32,033,506, forward strand.
GCCTCCAGACTCTTCACTTGATCATTAGTATAATTAATTGTGCCCATCTGAATAATAGTTATATTCTTCAGCTTGGCAATTTCATTTAATTTTTGATCAATGACTTTTTCTAACTCAGTTGTAGCCAACCTTAGTTCAGCAATTTCCTGAGCCTGAGATTTAACCAGGTTCTTGCTTTTCTTAAGGGCCTGCAACAGGTCCCCATACTTGTCTATCAATTGATAGACATCTCCTTCAGATTCAGATGCATCTACATCTGTTGATGCAGATATAGCTGATTCTTCACTTGTACAACAAACAGATGTAATAGAAGGACATTGTACCTTATTATGACCAGACTGATTCTGGCATATGTCCTCCTCTGATCCTGCCATCAGCCCCATACACTACTGATCCTTTGGTTTATTGATGGAGTCTAGCAACTGCAGAAACTCCTCTTCTTCAGATGCAGCATATAGTCCAATATATGCTTCAGCTTCAGATTCTGACTCTGAAGTTGACTGGTCTGATAGACTCTTATCTTTCTTAGCTACAAAGGATTTCTCCTTCTTGCCTTTCTGATAAGTCTTCTTCTTTTCTGAAGATTCCTTTCTCTTGTTAGGACAATTAGCCACTACATGTCCAGGCCTATTGCAACAATAACAGACAATCTTTGAAGTAGTGGCTTTGCTGGGCTTTGATCTGCTCTTCTCTTTCCTTGATGACCTTTTCTTCTTATAATAGTCATCAACTTGCTGTGATGGGGAAGGCCTAGACTTCCACTGCTTCTTCTTCAAGAACCTCTGGAATTGTCTTGTGAATGCAGCAAAATCTGCATCTGAATCACAGCTTTCAGATCCCTTGTTTGAACTTTCAGAACTATCTTCTGTAACTTCCTTAGGAGGAGATGGTGATTTCCTTCTATTCTTTCTAGTGGCTTCTGCATTTAATGCCACAGCCTTATCTCTATACTCTCCTCTTGAATTCTTTTCCTCCTCCTTTCTCACCATAAGTTGCATTTCATAGGATAGCAACTTTCCAAACAGGGTTGGAGGAGATATCTCTGCCAATTTAGCCACTTCTCTTATGACACAGATCTTTGTATCCCAATCCTTTGATAAAGATCTTAAGAATTTGTCATTCAGTTCATAGGTACTGAAGACTCTTCCATAGGATATTAGCTCATTCACAATTCTATAGAATTTCTTATAGCACTCAGTTATGCTATCAGATTTTCCTTGTCTAAAGCTTTCATACTCCTGATTTAGCATAGACTTCCTGTCCAGCCTTACTTCTTCAGATCCCTCCATGTAGACAATCAATGTATCCCACATCTCCTTGGAGGTCTTGCAGTGAATCAGATTCTGAAATATTGAATCATCTATGGCACTAACAATAATGTTCTGAGCTCTTTTATCCATGGTTGCCAAGATGATTTTATCCTTGGTCATTTCTGAATAACTCTTTGGAGTTTGGATATTTGCATCAAGAACTGATACCTTCATTGGAATGAAGGGGCCTTCCTGTACTGTGATGTAAATTCTTGGGTCAGATGCTTCCATAAACAGTCTGACTCTTTCTTTCCAGATCCCAAAGATTTCCTTCCTGCATATGGGTAATTTCATAGACCCTAGTTCTTTATGATTCTCTCCAGAACCCATCTTCTTGAATCTTGAATCTGCCTTTCAGATCTACCTCAGACTGTTAAGTCCTTTTTGAGGAACCTCCCTCTGATACCACTTGATAGTTTAACTTTCAAGACAACCTAAACACCTAGAGGGGGGTGAATAGGTTCTACTTGTTTATAAAAACTTCTAGGCAGAATTCAATTAATGGCTAACACAATAATCACAGCAATCACAGAAAATAAAACATCACAGATTGCACAATGTTTTATAGTGGTTCCCCAAGGTCTGGGTACATCCACTTTCCCCCTTCACCTATCTAGCAGTATGCTAGATTCGGCCAAACTTCCACTAATCTCAGATCAATAGATCCTACAACTCAGAACCCAACTGGTTCCTACAACTCAGGCACAACAGCCCTACCTCAGCCTTGCCCCAAGGCCTATAACTCAGAGAAGACCCTTCTCCTACACTCAGGCAAACAGCCCTACCACTCAGAGTTCAACACTCCTACACTCAGCCTTTATAACACAGGCTTACAACTCAGATCTGTGTAAACAGATCCTACAAAAATATAGAAAAGATTATTTAACTGTCTTGCCTAAATTGAGAGAGAAAAGGCCAAGACAATTCTTGATCAGCTGATGAAATCAACTGTATCTGAGCTTTCTTCAAAGCTTCTTGAATATGAACTTAGCTGAGTTGATTTCCAAACAGCTTCTTGAGAATCCACTGGTGGTTTCTTTCTTCTTCTTCAAATTCTGGCTTGATCTCTCTCTATCCAGCACTTTGAATGATTCTTCTGAATTCTGATTAGAACTCTTCTTTGATCTATCCTTAGATAGTCTTCTTAGATCTTCCGGAGAAGATCTTCTTAAGTGCCTAGCACTTTCTTGAAATGAATTGGATTGTAATCCTTCTCAACTTTTTGATTCTCAACAATGTATTTCAAAAGGTTGCTTTCTCCTTCAGAATCTGTCTATTTATAGACTTTCTTCATGGTAACCGGCTGATCCGATTTCTAACCGTTTTCTGACAAGTCTGACAGCTTCAGTTAACCGGTGGCAACCCACAGCTATCAAGTCTTCAAACAAGTCCTGTGCCTTAGTCTTGAACCACAAGTTGTCGAGATAGTCTGTCAGAAAGTGTCGAGACCATCTGTCTATCTGTGTCGACACAATTGACTTTGGTGTCGACACAGTCTTCAGTGATGTCGACTAAGTTGCCTTTGAGTCGACACAGCTTCTTCTGAAAATAACTTGGTCTTGACTCTTCAGTGTGTCGACACAAGTCCTGTGTGTCGACACAGTTGTTGTAGAATCATAACTTAGTAAGTGTCGACTTAGCCTTCAGGTGTCGACACAGTCTTCTTTTAACCCTGCTATAATGTGTCGACTCAATCACAAGTGTCGACACATTCTGCTGGTGTAGACAAACTTGAGGTCGACTATATTCTTCTGTGTCGACACATCCTGCTGGTGTAGACAAACTTGAGGTCGACTATATTCTTCTGTGTCGACACATTTTACCAATGTTGAGGTCGACGCTTTTCTTCTGTGTCGACACAAATTCCCAGTGTTGTGTCGACTTACTTCTTCTGTGTCGACACACTTTCCCAGTATCATTGTAGACTAACTGCTATGTGTCGACATACTTCCTCTGTGTCGACACTTTTTCCCAGTGTAGTTGTAGACTAACTGCTATGTGTCGACACTGCTTCCCAGTGTTGATGTCGACTAATTTCTTCTATGTGTCGACACATCCTTCTCTGTGTCGACACTTGGACTTAGAATTTTTTCTGCATACTTTATCAATTCTTCACCTGCACATGTCAACTCAAAAACAACATCAAATACACCTTGATGTATATCATTGAGCTAGGTTGGGCTTCTTCAAATCAGGTACACATTTTCCAATGTACCCAACAAAAAGGAAAGAAGCTCATTGAAGATACAGAACCTCCTATGCAAGCTCAGATTAGATCTGGAAAAGGAATAGTCATCAATGAGCCAGTCCAGCCTTAGTTTTGTTTAAACTAGATTTTTCAAGAACTATGTAATTCTTAGTTTTTCAAGAAATCTATGTAATCAGTGTTAAGAAACTTTTTGATATAATAAACAAAACCATGTTCCATGTTCATTTAGTTTGCATCCTTATTCTGTGATGTGATTTTAATATTTGTTTTGTTTATAATTTACCCTGTTAAATAATGCTTATACATCATCATGTTTATTTATCATAAGTGGTGTATATCATTGACAAAAGGGTTATTACTTCTCCAAATAGGGGGAGATTGTTGGGTACATTGGAAAAATGTGTATCTTATTTGGAAAAGCCTCACTTAGCTCAATGATATACATCAATGTGTATTTGATGTTATTTTGAGTTTATATGTGCAGGTTAAGTATTGGCTAAAATGCATAAAAAAGTTTCTAAGTCCATGTGTCGACACTTAAGGAAGTCTGTGTCGACACTTGGAAAAGTTGTGTCGACACCTGAAGCAACTGTGTCGACACACAGAATAAGTTAGTCGACATCAACTGTGTCGACACCGGGAGGCAGTGTCGATACACAGAAGCAGAGTCGACATCAACTGTGTCGACACCTAGAGGCAGTGTCGACACACAAATTCTGAGACTATATCAACTGTGTCGACACACAGGACTTGTGTCGACACACAGCAGAGTTTCAACATAGTTGATTGCTGTGGAGTGGAGAAGTGATTGTGTCGACACAAATAATCAGTGTCGACACATTCTCAAGATGCAATGTCAAGAAGCTGTGTCGACATCAAGGCAGCTATGTCGACACCACCAAAGTCTGTGTCGACACTTAAGTCTCTTGTGTCGACACATATTGACAGATTGTCTCGACACTTTATGACAGTCAGTCTCGACGCTTTGCCGACAGAGACAAAGGCTCAAGAACTGTTTGAAGACTTGACAGCTGTGCATTCCAACAAGTTTACTGAAGCTGTCAGACTTGTCAGAAGTTCGTTAGAAACCAGATCAGCCGGTTACCATGGGTGAAGCCTATATATAGACGGACTGTGTCAAATCAAAAAGATAGAGATATACAACTAACACAACTATTGTGAGATTGATCTCTGATCAAGAAAGTGCAAGACACAGAAGAAGATCTTCGTGAGAAGATCTAAGAAGACATTCTGAAGTTATTATCCACTCAGATTTTGTCTAAGGTGAATTCATTCAGAATTCAGAAGGAACTTCAGAAGATTTGGAGAGAGAGAGCTCCAGCTATTTTGAGGTCAAAAAGGAGACAATCACAGTCTCTTAAGAAGTAAATCCTGAACTAATCTACTAAGGAGATCAAGATCTATTTCTAAAATCCAAGAAGGAGGCTGCCAGTCAACTTCAAAGGAGATCAACCCTACTAAGTTCAGATTCAAGAAGCTTTGAAGAAAGGTAAGAACAGGTTGATTTCAGTCATCAGATTCATCAAAAAGCTGATCAAGAATCTTCTTATCCTTTTCTCTCAGCAAGGGTAAGAGTCCATCAAAATACTTATCAAATTCTGTAGGATCTTTTCAAAGATCTGAGTTGTAAGCTTGTGTTATAAAGGCTGAGTGTAGGAGACTTTGATCTCTGAGTGGTAAGGCTGATTGAGCCTGAGTGTAGGAGATTTAAATCTCTGAGTGGTAAGGCTGTTTGAGCCTGAGTGTAGGAGATTTAGATCTCTGAGTGGTAAGGTTGTTTGAGCCTGAGTGTAGGAGAATTTGTTATCTGAGTTGTAGGCCTTGTGGAAAGGCTGAGGTAGGGCTTGTTAGCCTGAGTTGTAGGAACCTTTCAGGGTTCTGAGCTGTAAGATCTGTGGATCTGAGAAGAAGGAAGAAGTTAGGCCGAATCTAGCACACTGCTACATAGGTGAAGGGGGAAAGTGGATGTACCCAGACCTTGGGGAACCACTATAAATCTGTGTGCAATCTGTGATGTGTGTATGATTGTGATTGTATGTGCTGTGTTAGCTGTAGAGATATCTGATTTATATTAAAGAACTGTAGCTATATTCTGCCTTAAGTTAAAATAAGGATAAGAACCTATTCACCCCCCTCAGGTGTTTAGGTTGTCTTGAAGTTAAAACTATCATAAAATTTTGTTAGGTCAAATCACTGTATAGGATCATGAAATTCTATATTTTGTATTATTATATCAATATAGACCTCCAGAAATTTTCCTAGAATTTTTGGGTATATAATTGATGTACTTACTTTGGAAAATGATTTAATCATGATTTTAATCTTAAACGGAAATTATATAGAAATTCAAATGGAAAAATTATGATCTCTGGTAGGCAGTCATATTTTACCTAGTTGAACACCAGGAAAATTTCTTAGGTATGTGGACTCATTGAATATAGTACATCATGCAAAAAGTGACTTAGGTCACTTTATTAAAAGATTTAATTTAGGGGCTCAACTACTTAGAAAAAAATGGCGAAATCCTAAATGGTCAACATCATACACCATACCAACCCATGATAATTAATTAGGGGCATTTGGCCCAAGGAATTGGACGTCCTATTATACGAGTTAGTATTAGGTCATGGATTGCGCTTAACAAAAGTAGCAGGTATTACTAGGACCCACAGGGGATACGATAGAAGGTTGAGTTGATAACTATATTGGAAAGATAAACCCTGGTTGGAGTCTAGTAGTTCATTTCATAGTATTGAGTGATAGAGTGCAAAACCCCAAGGATAGTAGCTAGAACGGACACCGGCAGAAAACCGCCGATTCCCCAATAATATCCTAAGTCATTAGGTTCATTCCAGAGTAACAACGAGAGCTGGGTATGGATCATGGGTAGACATTAATAAAAGTAAGTATCCTTGCGAAAGGGAGCTTTGGGACTCAGCCCATCGTAGTTCCCAGTGTCCCCGAGAGCCCTTCACCGAGCATGCCCTGGGCAGTCTAAGGATTAACCCTAAATTGCTAGGTATAACAAACATTAGACAAGAGTAGTCTAATAGGCTAAGACAACATGGTGGCATTCTCACCCGTGAAGGGTTGAAGGGATTCAGAACTAAGGCATTGATGTGCAGTCTCACCCGTGAAGGGTTGGAGGGTTTCAGGACAGTTGGTCCTACGAGCTGGAGGCTCGGGAGTTGATATCAGGACAAGTTTGGTCCTGCAAGCTGGAGGCTCGGGTTGGAATAACTTGCATGTGCATAGAAATAAACTAGTGGCGGGTCATGCGGTACTGGACCAATCGTCACACCAATGGCAGTACGGTGACTCTCGTGAGGTGTGAGGGTTTGAGGGACCAGAAGGTTGTTTATACTGCGGTCTGGAGGACAATCCCCAAAACGCACACCTGACCAAGAAATCTGGCAGTTGGCCAGCATTAGTACGCAGAGACTCTAGAGTGCACCCAGGACGTGTATAGAGGCGTACGATGGGTCTAGGCCTGGTAGTGTATATACCCGCCTAGGAAGCGAAAGCGTCCGTTCCGCTGCTGCCATAGCCACAACGGTGGTATCAGAGAGTGATGCTAGCTCCAAAAAGCGAGAACTAAAGGTCTGTGATCACAGGGTCGTGTGTGTGAGTTGCACTTGTATGAATTATATATAATCGCATGCATAACATACATACATATTTAGGTCATACGCACCATAGATCCTTATTATATAAATTAGTATGGGCTCTTTTATATGATAAGTTACATTTATGAAACCTTAACTTATAAGTTTGTATGAGCATTCATATAAGTTAAGGTACTTTTGTTATGGTAGTTTAGCAGTAGATAGTTTACTTTCTACTCTGTTATTTACTTTAGTTACCGCACTTCTTTTCAGTACTGTTCTTACTTACTTTACTTGTACTATATAGAACTGCTAAAGTAGAGATATACTTGTTATTATATAACCATGATAGATTAGATACACTGTCACCTGCTATATTTTTTCTACCCCTTTTTGTCCTCCGCTTTCGTCCTCCCACTCGGTGCCTAGGAGTCGCAGGGGTGAGGTGAGGACAAAATGACTTAGTCTTTATGACTAACGGTTGGTTTGTACCGTATCATTTTAGCAACTCGAGGAGATCGAGCACCAGGACGAGCAACAAGATGAGTTGGCAGGACTTGAGGAGCTGATACCACCTACTACTACTGCAGTCCGGTGTCAGGTGATGACAAGTGTACCGATGATAGTTAGCTTCCGCTTAGTTTGATTTTAAGAGAGAGAGATTTGATATCCATGTACAGGGCATAAGCCCTTTTCTCTTTCATTATACTCATTGTGGACTACTGTTGTACTTTCATTTTCATATATATATTATATGTACTGTGACTTGTGGACTAGCTAGTTGTTATATAATTACTTGTTTTACTTTTATTCTCGATTGACCGAAACTGGTTGAATGATCGTACTCGCCGACAGGATCGACATCTTGCGGTGTCGACAAACCCGTGTGTTAGTGTCACCGTAAGGCGGCGGTTCGAGGCATAAGACCGGGTTACCTCCTTGATAAGGGGAGAGGAGTCTTACAGAACCTGCTAGGGAGAAGGTACATAATAGCATCCTCAATTTATTAGTAGTAATTCTATTCCATGCCATTGCTCAACAGCGCCCATTGCTCAACAGCGCCATTGCACCTGCCTAGGAAATGTGGCAATTCACTTTCAATTAAGCTTCAAACAAAACATCTTGCCAGATATCTGAGTTAAAAAAAATGCAGAGATCTGAGTTAAAGCAAGCAGAAATCTCACTATAGTTAACCAATATTTAGGGTCACTATATTTTTTATGTTATCTCTGTCAGGAACACTTATTCTTTAAATGTTTAGCCTCAAATAGTTCTCTCTCTGATTATATGTTTGCTAAATATTCACCTTCTATGTTCTCATATATTTCAGCATCCCTCATTTCTAATTATGTTATTTTTCTTTGCATGATTTATGATCAACAAACTGTTGAATTAAATTTTTAATATGAAATTTATTTCATTTCTACTTCCTTACACTTTCAATCATGCTGCACAGCCCACACTACTATATTCAATATTGGAAGTTTATAATATTGCGACTGGCCTGGGTCAATATTAATTAAGCTATATATATAGCTTAATGTCGCCCTCACGACAAATGTTTCCCCATGACAAATGTTTCCCCACGACAAATGTCGCCCCCCACGACAAATGTCACACCCACCACGACAAATGTCACCTCCAGGACAAATGTCGTCCCCACGACAAATGTCGCCCCCACGACAAATGTCGCCCCCACGATAATGTCGCCCCCACGACAATTGTCGACCCACGACAAATGTCGCCCCCACGACAAATGTCGACCCACGACAAATGTCGACCCACGACAAATGTCGAACCACGGAAAATGTCGAACCACGACAAATGTCGCACCCACGATAAATGTCGTACCCTCGCCGAATACCCCCAGGGCCGAAGGCCCATGCCTGTCACTCGTGTGTGTGTGTGTGTGTGTGTGTGTGTGTGTGTGTGTGTGTGTGTGTGTGTGTGTGTGTGTGTGTGTGTGTGTGTGTGTGTGTGTGTGTGTGTGTGTGTGTGTGTGTGTGTGTGTGTGTGTGTGTGTGTGTGTGTGTGTGTGTGTGTGTGTGTGTGTGTGTGTGTGTGTGTGTGTGTGTGTGTGTGTGTGATCAAAAGGTCATAGGCATAAGTTTATACATAGGGCTCGACTGAGATAAACAAAAGCTACAAAATCTCTCACTCCTTCAAAGCCCTATTGGCTTATATCTCTAAAGTCAGGAGACGGGGTAGGCACGTCAACTCGAGCAGGCTCTATAACAGGCAATCCCTCATGCTCTGGCCGAGCCTCGTACAACTTTGTCCCTTAAAATGGGTGTACAACAACACATTAATCATAAGACTAGTGAATTGTCACCTCCTCCCCAAGATCCCTAAGGCTTGGGGATGAGAGTGAGCATCTACAAGATACAATGAGCCGAAGCATTATTTATTAGCAATAAAGCAAATAGTTAAGTAGGAAACAAAGCTAGGAGCAAGAGTTGAAACCAATACAACGGTAAAGAACTACAATTTAGGAAATCTATAAATAGTTATTTAATAAAATCTCCACTTGCTCATGCGCAACCACGCATGTGTTTGCAACCTGCGACAACACCCTTTGTCGACATAGTTTGACCTTTTTCTCTTCAGCGGGGTAGCTAACCCTGCGGGCCTCACTGATGTGGCAGATCGGTGATAGTGGATGGTCAAGCTATTTCTTGGTGTGTTCGTACGCACTACCCAGACCTTGATGTTCAACCTAGCGTACTCCTGGATGTGAGAAACATCCAGGGATAACGAAAATTCGGCTACCCAGTGGAGGAACCCGTTGGGGTATAAAATATGGCCAAGCTCTCGGGGTGCACTCTCCATAGTGCCTTGAGTCATCAATCTTCCCTTATTGGTATGAATGGTCTATGGGCATGACAGACCTGTCACTTTAATAACAAATCAATTTACAAGCATTTCAATAAGGAAACCAACAAGCACCTTCTGGGTTTGCGGTTGATTGCCCTTCTTGACTTGAAATAATTCGAGCGTGCGACCATCTTACATGTGGCCTGATCGTACAGCTCAACTTTAACATGGAGTGTGGAGATCAAGTGAGCTCATTATTTCGGGTTAGCCATGGAGGATTGCTCCGTTTCTAATTTCACCCTACTGAATGTTCATAACAAACTAAACCGCTTAATAAAGCGGGACCTAAAATAAAGGTTATATAACCTGTAATTCTTTGAGATCAGAGAATCTCGAGAACAACTCAGAATACCTCACCCCAGTAGGGGGAGAGTCAAGGAGGCCTCTCCCCAGCCAGGGGCGAGTTTAGGACACCTCGCCCTAGTAGGGGGCTGTTAGGTAATGTATCCACAATGATCTTGATTTGAAGAAGTATTCCTTGAACTAAGATGAATTGAGTTTGTATTTTATGATGTTTCTTTAGTCATGTGCATGCAGGGTTTATTGCTTAGTACAAACCAATATCATGTTACAATGGTTCAGGAAACACATGACTATATAATGTAATCACTCATTGTGTATGTCAATGTGTTGACTCACGTGTAATCTCTCTATTGGATTATACTTCTATTATAAGTGCATTAAAAGGTCCAAAGGAATACAAGTTGATGTATTCAGAAGAAACAAAAAAATTTCCTAAGTAAAATTTGTCGAGTATAAAAGTGGATACTCGTCGAATTCGTCGGGTTTAATTATGTATATTCGTCGAATTTGTCTTGTATATTTACTGATACTCGTCGAATTCATCGTATTTACTTAGAGAATAATTCCACTGATCTTGAAAATCTGTTAAGTAAGATTCATTGAGTATCCTCAAGTATACTCGTCAAATTCGTTGAGTGTACATATCGACACTCGTTGAATTCGTCGAATAAACTAGTCGATACACGTCAAATTCGTCGAGTCTCTCTAGAAAAGCTTCCAAATTCTCGAACTTACTTTTCTGGATTTGTCTAAGTTAAATTCATCAGATATAAAACAATTCGTCGAGTATATTCATGGATATACAACGATACTCGACGAATTGACTTAGCGAAATTTTTCCAGATTTCTGTCTGATAGGTTTCTGTTTCGAGCCAACGACTATGTACAGTACACGTGGACCTTTTCATTTTGGAAAGATTTTTCTAGCCGTTAGAAGAAGGAATCCTATAAATACCTAGGGTTAAATCGTTCAACCCTAATCGCTCATTCCAACCTTGAAATCGAGAATACGGCCACACGTTTCGTCGGACTCACAACTTTTGAAAATCGAAGAACGTCGACCTAGCTTCTCTCGATCAGCGATTCCTTCAAGAAGTGATTCGACCGATCTTGTTTCAAGTTCTACAAAAGATTTCAGATCTAGTCGGATCAAGATTTTAGATCAATCACTCAAGAGAAATTTCTTGTCTTCTCCTTCCACAAGAACTTCAAGCTTTTCATTCTAAGAAAGAAGAAGATAGAATACTTTCAGATCTGTAGGATTAGATTGGTTTCAATCTACAAGCATTGTACAAACTCTTTTGTATTCTCGTAGGAATATTTTTCTTCCGAGGTGTAGATACTTGTGCAAGGATCGAGTTGTAGGAGTGTTCTGTTCTCCGAGTGTAGGAGAGGTTATTCTCCGAGAAGTATGAGTGTTGACTCTGAGTTGTAATATTTGTTTAAATCTGAGAAAAATGAAGTAGCTAAATCTAGCCCTTCATGGTAGATAGGAGAGGCGGGACAGTGGACGTACCCAAATCATGGAACAACTATAAATTCATGTGTTGTGATGTGTTTGCTCTATGTGCTTGCTCGTAATAATTTTTAATCTGTTATTAGATGTAGAACTCACCTATTCACCCACTCTAGGTGATTTAGGTGGGCAACTAGACACTCTCAGGGGCGACTTGAGAAGACCTTGCCCCACAAGGGGGCGAGTTGAGAAGACCTCACCCCAGTAAGGGTGGGTCGAGGAGGACTAGCCCCAGCCAGGGTGAGTAGAGAAGACCTCGCCCCCAATAGTGGGCGAGTTGAGGAGACCTCGCTCTAGCAGGGGCATGTCGAGGAGACCTCGCCCTAGCCATGGCAAGTTGAGGAGACCTCACCCTAGCAGGGGCGTGTTGAGGAGACCTCGCCCAGTTAGGGTGAGAATGCCAGGGTAGATGTTCGCATACCTTAACCCACCCGATGAGGGTCGAGTTTAGAATTAGCCCCACTTGTGTCGAGCTCAATAATGGATTTAGGAGGGGAAGTTATTATAGAATTCTGGGTGTGTGGTGGGACCTCCTCACCGCAGCATGCAGGTCTTGTTTGTATGTAGTCCGAAGTTTTTCTTTTGATTTGCCACCTTAGTCTCGCCAAGACTCCCGCGGAGCGACCACTAAATCAGTATGCTTTGGTCACCCCCAGGTCCGAACAACAGGGACCAATATTCTTGGTTCCAACATTTTTTGTGTGGTGAACGTGGACCGTGATTAAAAAAAGAAATTTTAGTGCAAGACCTTACGATGAGCCATGTCGAGAACGATGCGAGGTGATTTCCAGCCTAGGTGAGTCCGAAAACTCTGTGTAGGGGACATAAGGTCAAGGGTGACTATTGACCCGCATTTTCACTCATTTTTAGCTGAGTTCGCACAAGGGATGGCTGGAGGTGTGGACTTGGTCTGGATCTGTACCTAGTCAAGGTTTGGTCAGTCCGAGAGATCGCGTGATTAGCGCAGACTGCTTTTTTGTCCGCCGAGTTTGGCAGCTGACAGCCTGGTGCTCTAGTTTCGGGCTAGGGGTGTGTGGACTGGAGCAGTGTCTGTCGGGGTGTGCAGATTAGAGTTGTATCCATAGGTGTGCGGACTGGTGCAATATCCGCAGTGTCCGCTGGTATGGTGGACAAGTCTTGGTCTGGCCTTGTGGAAACAAGGCGGATATGTTTTCTATCCGGCCTTGGTGGTGCGACCTTGGCGGACTGGCTATCCGCCTAGTCGCGGCAAAAAGGCGGACTAGCTTTGTGTCCGCAAGAGTGCGGATACTCTCAGTGCTCGCCGCGAGATAGGTTGGTGATCCTATCAGCTAGGGTGGTGACCACGCTCCTCTTCGCGCCTATAAATAAGACCCCCTATCACATCAACTGTACAATCGAATGAACAGTAAGTGAGCTTGGGTGGATGCTGGGGACAGGTTTTTGTATCCGCATGGGTTGATTAGTTGACCTATTTTTTGTTGTGCAAATTATGCGGATAACTCTGAGAAGTCAAGAACTTGGTTCTGCAGTGCGGACTCTGCGGTTACAACTGACGGATAGCAGCAGGTCGCGGCTCTCGACTAGACGGTCTTCTCTTCTGTAACCTTTTCTCAGTTCAATAAGGTTGTCCGCTTTTGGCGCCTGTTCAGTTCTGCAGCAGCTGTTCGCGGTGATCTGGCGGCTAAGCGACTTCGCGGTTAGGTGGCTTGCGGATTAGCGGACAGAGTTCTTTAGCTTGGAATAATGGGGTGTCCGCGCTGTTAGGTTGCGGTCTGGCGACCTGCCGGATTCAACGGACTCCTTGTCCAGCTCAGCAGAGTGGGTGGTTACGATTCTAACCGTTCGACTAGTTCTTTGCCTTATATTTTTGCTTCCATCGGATACATCAGCGAATCATGTCCCGTCATGTATACCTCGCCTTGTAAAGAAATTTGATAGTACAAGATTTTCTTGCTCTTCTGTATACATCTCGTTTACTTGGTTCAGATAGGTTGAGTGTTTATGCGGCTTGATTTCCCATTTTCTGCGGTTCACTAATTTTTACACGCAAAGCTAACCGCAAACAGAACTGTTGAACGAAGAAAACAACCTACCCACTGAGACCGAGCAAACTGCTTATTTGAACAATTCATGATCGTAAGGAAGAAGACTTCTAGCCGCGTAAACTGCAACTTGTGGTATGCCGCAAACTGTAAACCGTGAACTGTTCCACACTGAGCTTCCCACTAGTTGTCTAGTCTCCCGGTGTTAGTTGCACAGCCTGCATAGCACAAGTCAACTTCACTTTAGCCGCCCGGTTAGAAAAAACTAACCACAAGTTCAAAACGCGAGTAGAATTCTCACAGTTCTCGTTATTATATGATGAGGCGGGGACCCCTATTTATAGGCGACAAGGGGAGTGCGGTGACCGCCCATAACGATAGGATAGCCGTCCGTCATTCTGCAGCTAGCACAACCTATCCGTACAAGGGTGCGGATATCAGAGTCAGACCGCGTGCGACAACAACCTAACCACACACAAGCGGTAAGATCCACCAGTCCGCATAACCGAGTGGACAACCACCTCAGTCAGCGTGGACTTAGCAATCCAGCCAACAACGTGCTTATGACGAACTATCGGTCTCCGCAACCAAACCGGCCAGAAATAGCGGTCTGCGCGAACTCCAGAAGCAGACCGCGCAACCACGCGGGCTCTGCGACTACCCAACCGAACCCAACTTGTCAGAACACCGTGACCAAGTCCACAATACCAACGAACTTTGGATTCAGACCGCGCGAGCAGAACATAGCGCAATTTCTAAAGAAAACTTGATGTTAGATTTAATTTGTGCAGATATGGAAGTGATCAGCAGCTTCATCTTCAATGCAGGGCCCGTTTGGTTTTTGATGTTGAAAGACCGGCAAATCATTTAACAATATTTTACTGATGGGCTCCACCTTAATTTATAAGAAAAAGGAGACCCCCATGATCCCCATGAATGGAGATCATGGGCGGGCCCCCCTAACCCCCATGATCTCTCATGGAGATCATGGGAGTGGGCCCCCTCTCTCCCCACCATTAGGGGAAGGAACCGCCCCGGCGGTTCCCCTCCGGCCGCGGCCATGGCCGGCCGCGGCCATGGCCGGCCGCGGCCATGGCCGGCCGCGGCCATGGCCGGCCGCGGCCATGGCCGGCCGCGGCCATGGCCGGCCGCGGCCATGGCCGGCCGCGGCCATGGCCGGCCGCGGCCATGGCCGGCCTCGGCCATGGCCGGCCGCGGCCATGGCCGGCCTCGGCCATGGCCGGCCTCGGCCATGGCCGGCCTCGGCCATGGCCGGCCTCGGCTATGACCGGCCTCGGCCATGACCGGCCATGGCCGGCCCCGACCATGGCCGGTCGCCGCCGTGGCCATGGCCGCCCGGCCATGGCCGGCCGTGGCCATGGCCGCCCCGGCCATGGCCATCCCGGCCATGGACGGCCGTGGCCACGGCCGGCCCGGCCATGGCCGGCCATGGCCATGGCCGCCCCGGCCATGGCCATGGCCGCCCCGGCCATGGACGGCCGTGGCCACGGCCGGCCGTGACCTTGGCCACCGCCGGCCTCCCTCGCCGGCCGCCCGGCTGCAGCCGCCGTCATGACGGCCCGCCATCATGGGAAGCCCTCCCCGCCGTCCGATCGGGGGAGAGGCCCCACCGGCCGTCCGATCGGGACAAAACCACCCACTAACCCACTAGGTTAGTGGTGGGGCCCGCCATAACTTCCCCCTGGAGCCTATAAAAGGACCCCAGGGGCTCCTCATTTCCTAACTTTCTCCTCCTACGCTTCCCCCTTCTTCTTCTTCCTCAGGTAGGAGCTCTCCCGTTTCCTCTGTCGGCGACCACCCCTCGTCGTCAACCACCAGCGGCCGCCTCTCGCCGCCAACCACCGACAGCCACCCGCGACGTCCAGCGGCCACCAACGGATACTAGCACCCGCCAACAGCTACCAGAACCTGTCATCGGCTATTGGCACCCCACCAGAGCTCAGTTACAAAGGGAACACTCCAAGGACTGAGAAGGACGCACAAAGGAAGCAGTGACAACCCTTGGACACGCGTCGCCTCTGAGTGCACGCGACTGAAGTATCTCGCGCATTCCACCGTCCAAGTCCCGTTGGCGTGGCAGTCTGTTGCCCACCAACGAGTGCATACACTCTCTCTCTCCTCAAGATTGTAACGGGAGCGGCCTGTCGCCCCGATTCCCCCCATCAAATTGTAACCTCCAACAAGCTAGTGGATTTTGATCGGCACCGACCCGGTCACGTGGTTTTTCACCCGGTTGAAGGATTTTCCACGTTAAAACTTCCTGTGTCCATCCCCCATTTTTCAACTGACTGTGTGCGCGCTCGACCGCTCCGCGAGCTAAGCCGGTCCAAGAATATCCGGCCCGACCGGAGCATCGAGTTAGTCCGCAATATTTACATTTAATTTGTTGGATTAATTATCTACCCGGCCGTCTATTTATATTTGTTCACTTTCTGGATAATAAAAAATTAATGCATACATTTAACAGTCTTATTTTCATTCTACTATATAAATACATGTACATCATGAATTAATGTATATCTCTAATTGTCTATCGCAACAAATTAAAGGCAAAAATAAATGAGGTTCTTCTGCAAATCAATCATCGTTCCTGCAGGACTAGTGATCCTTCTACTCCTCCCAAGCGTAGGTGATGACTCTCTCTCTCTCTCTCTCTCTTCTCCATATATGATATATCCCCTCCGCCCTGTTCAATTCAGTGTTCAGAAGCTCCTATGTATAATATATATAACTGCATGCATGCACAGATACTGATCAGTATTAATGGTTTGTTTTCTTAAGCAGATATGAAGAGGGTCTGTGCTAGCAAATATATAAGATTTTCCCACCGATATGGTTTTCAGTGCAACTATTATCGCTGCCACAATGAATGTATATCTCTAATTGTCTATCGCAACAAATTAAAGGCAAAAATAAATGAGGTTCTTCTGCAAATCAATCATCGTTCCTGCAGGACTAGTGATCCTTCTACTCCTCCCAAGCGTAGGTGATGACTCTCTCTCTCTCTCTCTCTTCTCCATATATGATATATCCCCTCCGCCCTGTTCAATTCAGTGTTCAGAAGCTCCTATGTATAATATATATAACTGCATGCATGCACAGATACTGATCAGTATTAATGGTTTGTTTTCTTAAGCAGATATGAAGAGGGTCTGTGCTAGCAAATATATAAGATTTTCCCACCGATATGGTTTTCAGTGCAACTATTATCGCTGCCACAATGAATGTCATCGCCGAACATGGCCGTCTGGACACTACGTGTATTACACTGGTTTTCATATATAGAGTTTTGACAGTGCTTTACTTTTGCACAAATCAACATTCCTGGGTAATCTGATGATCAGATCAAAGAATCATCACACTATTAGATTTACGGAGACTATTCTAATAATTCCTTAAAAAATCAGCTCATCATATAATGTTGATAATAGTCTGTTTATTTTGTGAGAAGCAGTAATAATTTATACGTTCTTTTCTATTATAAAAGTTTAAAAGATAATTTCTCTTCAACTTCTCAATGGAATTATAATCTAAAAATGACGAATTGGATTCTCCTTAGAATGACACATAATTACAATCATTAATCGAAAGTTTTCATATATAGAGTTTTGACCGTGCTTCACTTTTGCACAAATCAACCTTCCTGGGTGATCTGATGATCTGATCGAAGAATCATCACACTATTAGATTCGCGGAGACTATTCAGATAATTCCTAAAGAAATCAGCTCATCATATAATGTTGATAATAGTTTGTTTATTTTGTGGGAAGCAGTAATAATTTATACATTCTTTTCTATTATAAAAGTTTAAAAGCTAATTTCTCTTCAACTTCTCAATGGAATTATAATCTAAAAATGACGAATTGGATTCTCTTATGAATGACACATAATTACGGTCATTAATCAAAAGTTTCCATATATAGAGTTTTGACTGTCCTTCACTTTTGCACAAATCAACCTTCCTGGGTGATCTGATGATCAGATCGAACAATCATCACACTATTGGATTCGCGGAGACTATTCAGAAAATTCCTTAAAAAACAGCTCATCATATAATGTTGATAATAGTCTTTTTATTTTGTGGGAAGCAGTAATAATTTATACTTTATTTTCTATTATAAAATTTTAAAAGTTAATTTCTCTTCAACTGCTCAATGAAATTATAATCTAAAAATGACGTTGGATTCTCCTTGAAATGACACATAATTAGAGTCATTAATTGAAAATTTTCATATAGAGAGTTTTGATTGTGCTTCACTTTTTGCACAAATCAACTTTCCTGGGTGATCTGATGATCAGATCGAAGAATCATCACACTATTAAATTCACGGAGACTATTCAGATAATTCCTTAAAAAATCAGCTCATCATAGAATTTTTATTTTTTTTGCTCGGTGATCACTTGTACCTAGGCCTTTTCATGTCATATGAGTCAACTTTGATCAGGGGAAAATGTTACTGTTGCGGCCAAACTCGGCGCTCCGGTCGATCTGTACTAGCTTGGACCGCCTTAGCTCACGGAGCGGTCGAGCGCGCACACAGTCAGTTGAAGAGGGGAAATGTACACAAGGAGTTTTAACGTGGAAAACCCTTCAACCGGGTGAAAAACCACGTGACCGGTTCGCTGCCAGTCAAAATCCACTAGATCAGGCTGATTACAGTATGTTGAGTGAATCGGGGCGACAGGCCGCTCCCGTTACAGCTTGTGGGGAGAGAGGATGGCTATAACTGCAGGCGGGCAACAAACTGCCCCGCCAAAGTGACTTAAATGGTGGAACGCGCGGGATGCTTCTCACACGTGCGCCTGGAGGCGGCGCGTTTGCGGGCTTCGACTGTCTCCTTCGCTCGGCTTCCTCCCCCTTTGGGCACCTCCTTCCTAACTGCGCGTTGGTGGGGTGTCAATAACCGATGGCAGGTGTTGATGGCCGATGGTGGCCGCTGGAGGTTGTTGGTGGCCACCGGTGGCAGTCGATGGCCGCTGGTGGTTGGTGGCGAGGGGCTGCCGACTTGGTGGAGGAGGCGGGAGTTCTCTCACCTGAGGAAGAAGAAGGAGAAGAATAGGAGGAGAGAATTAGATTCCAAATAAGAGACCCCTGGGGGTCCTTTTATAGCCTCCAGGGGTTGGTTATGGCGGGCCCCACCACTAAAGTGGTGGGGAAATGGGTGGTTATCCCCTCGATCGGACGGCAGGGAGGGTGCCCCCCTCGATCGGACGGCCGGGGGCTTTCCAAGATGGCGGGCCGACGTGACGGCGGCGGTGACCGGGCGGCCGGCGAGGGAAGCCGGCCTAGATCGCGGCCGATCATGGTTATGGCCGGCCATGGCCGGGGCGGCCAAGGCCGGGATCGGCCATGGCCGGGCGGCCATGGCCGGGCGGCCATGGCCGGGATCGGCCATGGTCGGGCGGCCATGGCCGGGGCGGCCATGGCCGGGATCGGCCATGGCCGGGATCGGCCATGGCCGGGATCGGCCATGGCCGGGCGTGTAACATCCCTTTTTCAAATCAGACCCCCCCTAGGTGTGGCTTTGAGCATGACTCAGTCTTGGCAAGTCCTTAGTGAGCCTAGGAGACCAAATGACTAGTTGAGGCTCACTTGGGCTGCAAATAGTAAAATCTTATAACCCTAATTTTTGGTGGCCTGGTGAGTTCAATCTGACTCCAAGGCATTCCTAGACCTATTATGAGATCAATGGGTCACCAAGACCCATTGGGGGCAAATCTGGTGGCTAAGTTGACCCAAGTCAACTCAAGCCCTAGTTAGGCCAAGGTGACCTTCCTTTGAGACAATTCACCCTCATTATGTCAAACCTACCCTACTTAACCATACCTAGGCCTTAGAGGAGGTCAATGGGTCACTAGGAGTCCTTTGATGGTGACCCAAAAGGTCAAGTTGACCAAGTCAACCCTAAGCCCAAATCAAGTCAAACCTAGTTCAATTAGGTTAACTCAAGCTCAAGCCCTCATGTAGGCTCATGAGGTAATAGTAAGGGATAATATGGCTGCCTATAGCCTAAACCCTAGGCTAGTCAACATGGTGACTAGGAGAGAGGGTTAGGTCAATTTTTAGAAGAGTAATATAGGAGAGAGAAAGTGAGAAAAGAGGATTATTTTTTTTTGGTGAAAGGGAGAGCCTCCATTCTCTTTTGAATTATGAAGTATTAATATTAATTATGGGCTGCCTTTAGGCTTTTAGGGAGAAGAAATCGTGAGGGTGACTAGGAGAGAGAAAGAAGTGAGAATTTTGATATATTTAGGAGAGAGAAAAGGTGGTGGAGAGGTGAGTGGGTGTTTTGAAGTGTGAGGAGGCATGGGGTCAGCCAAAGAGGGGCCCACAGCCACCTAGTGGCTGACATCTCTCCCCCCCAACCATTTCCCGGCCACCAAGGGGTGGCTCCACCCCTCTCTCTCTCCTCCCAACCTTTTCATGAAGAGGCACTTGCCCCTTGATGAAAACCGCCCCCTCTCCCCTCTCCTCTTTATATGCTCACTTAGGAGAGAGGGGAGACCCATTTCGAAATCAGAGAAGGAGGAGAGAGCCTTGCCGGAGCCACCAAGGAGGAGAAACGCCGCCACCGCCGCCACCATGACGTCGCGCCGCTCAACCCGCATCCATGCCCGAACTCAGGTCCTCCCCCTCTCCTTCCCTTGTGTTTAGATCCTAGACTTGTTAGGGTAGAGGTCGGGCTCAGTCAAGCCGGTTGGGTGGAGTGAAAATCCAGAAAAACACCATTTTTAATGGTTTTTGGAGCTCTCGGGTGAGGCGCCGCCGCCACCTCCGGCCGCCCCAACCGCCGGCCAACTGCTCCCCCCACCACCGTGAGGGTAAAGGAGTCAATGGTCGGTGGAGTCGCCGCCCCTAGCCGCCGGAAAACGGCCCGCAAACACCTCCATTTTCGGCCTGGTTTCGGGCTTTGAGGAAGATGAATAGTGCCATGCATATTATTAATTCCTTTTATTCTAATTTACTGGCCGGTTTTTAAAATAATTATTAAAACTACTTAGGCCCTCCTACAGAAAATAAGGCCAACATCAAAGTTGTAGCCTTTAATGTCTAGATTAATTCAAAATTAGTTTCAATCAATTTGGATGGGTGGTCTGACCCCAACAACCATTTTAGTGAGGGCTCTCTAGAATAGTGACAAATCACAAAATTAAATCCCCACTCTTCAATTCTTGTCATAATGCTTTGAATTTTGGACAGGAGCTTACTTATATCTATACCTATCTACAATAAAAATTTGGTGTCATTTGGAGTATTTTAACCTAGGTTTTTGATCTAAATCTATAAAAGCTAGGGTTAGGAAATTGAAGGGTCAAATGACCTCCATACCCTCCCAAGTTTTGGTGAGGTGTCCCTGGTGTATATATATAGGTCTGGTTCAAATTTCAACTCATTTGGTTGAGTTTTGAACAGGAACCATTAAGCCCTAAGTTGGACCTAGGGAAGGGTAATTTGGGAAAAAGGGGGATTTGTGACAAATGAGTGGTCAACTCACCTCAACAGAGGTTGAGGTTTTGATCACTGGGTTAGGATGATCCTAAGAGCCTTTGGGGAGCAAAGGAGATGTGTTAGGGTGGATTTACCCTAGGGCCCAGGTACAAACCCAAAGTGAGGACTTTTGGGGGCTTGTGAAGGACATAGGGGCAAATGCCCTTGTATGGCCTTGAGATTTGGTAGAGAGGTTGTTGATAGACATCTAACCCTCTGGTTATAATCCTAGAGAATTTAGAGGTAGGTAGGTACCTCAAATCCTAAACCCTAGTTTTAGGGTAGAAGGGCCTTTAGGGTCAAAACAGTAATTTAACTCATCTAAAAGCTATGAAACTTGGGTAGAGTGAGTTTTAGAGTGTTCTAGACACATGGTAATTTTCCTGGAATTTTATGATTAATAAAAGTTATACTTCATGTGTTAAATGATTATTAGCCGATTTGTTGTTTTCAATTGTTTGGTGGCTTTAATTTAATTAAAATCAGTTAAAATTCTGGATTTAGATCTTGCTGATTAGAACATTGATTCCTGAATTTTTATAGAACTTTATGTTGAGAATTTGTAGAGGTTCATTCACAATCTTTTAATATGGGCTTTAGATTGTAAAAATAAATTAGGGCTTGTTAAATTGCTGGAAAATTATGAGATCTGGAATTTAAGGTTTTTAGGCTCTTGTATAGCACTGAGAATTATTTAAGAATTTTTAGGGTTGCTGTTATAGTACTTGATTCACAAAGCCGGTTAGATTATTAATTAGTAAATGATTTATTATAATTTAATTTCCAGCAAGAAAAATATGGAATTCTGTAAATGTTGTTTTTAATATCATACCAGCACCCTGTAATTATTTCAAGATTTTTGGAGGAATATTTTATATAGATGCTTCAATAAACAAGAACTAGATGATTTATTACTAAATTATATTTAGGCCCCTTGGACATCATTGTAAATTATCAAACCTTGGAAAAATAGATACTTAGGCCTACTAGTATTTACCATAGAACTTTGATGTTTTGAATCAACTAAAATGACATACCTCATGTTCAAAATGATGATATTAGGCCCTTAAGAATAAATAAATAAATTATCTGATTTATTAGGAAAATATTTAATGCTTTGGATTTAGGCAAATCCTGTTAGGATAGACCCCCGATAAATAATCTGAGGTATTTGGATGAAAAGTAGGAGTCGAGTTTTCATGAACATCATATAGTACAGGTTGGTCGGTAGATAATAACCATGAGGAAATGTGTAAACAGGGTTAGGATGTGTTGACTTAAGGTTAGGTCATGTTGGTGGATTCATAGAAGAGAATGGATCACCTAAGGAGGTTTCAAGGTCTGGTGAGAATCGAGTCAGTAAGTGTTAGAAGGTGCGCGGGTCCGACGAAAGACCGTCGTTCCCGTAGGAGCGAAGAGTCAAAAATCACCCTAGGATAGTATACTGTAATATGAAAGGAATGGGTAAGGGAAATCAACCAACCAAAAATAAGTGCCTTGCGAAAGGGAACTTTGGTCTTCATACCATCGTAGTTCCTAGTGCCTATTGAGAACCCTTCACGGGGTATAATCCGGAGGCAGTCCTGGGCTAACGTAAACCTCAAAACAAAAGAAAGAGTAATCAGTTAAGTAGGGATTCACATTTGCACACACTCAGTAGTTAGGGTCGGAAATGGTTAGGCCATCCCGATGTGTTTAAGGGATGGGGTTTTGGAATCAAGCCGGACGGGTTTGTCCGGGGAGCTTTTGGCTCGGTTGATAGACCTTACGGACGGGTTTGTCCGGGGAGCCTTTGGGCTTGGTTGGTATTGGATACGGACGGACTTGTCCGGGAGCTTTTACCTTTTTACTGCTTATACTATAATCGTTGCATGTGCATAGATAGGAAGGAAAAGGTGGTGGGTCTTCGGTATCGGGGAGATCGATTGCACCGACACCGGTATCGTTGACTCGGCAAGGTGGTTAGCACCTTGCCAAAGGTTAAGTCCGGCGGACCAGTCGGCAAAGTACGCAGGAGTCCGCCTCGTGCACCAGGTGTGAGCGTACGATAGGTCAGACCGGTAGTGCTTTTACTGGTTTTGAGGTGGGGTAGGCCCGTCCCACCGCTTCCGTCTGCCACTACGGAGGTATCCTGGGAGGTAACGGCTCCGAAAGAGGGAACTATAAGGTTTGTGCACAAAGTCGGGTGTGTGAGTTGCACTGCATGTCATAACATACCCACCATATAGATGCATATCATAATCAATCAAAAACCCTTGACACCTAAAGCATAAGTGGAATGGGACGCTTATACTTTAGGACTTGCAAAACGACCCCTTGGTCTATAAGCTTGTGTGGGCAAGTTTATAAATCAAAGGTTAATTTCAATATATATATATATGCTGCTGTTTGATAACCGACACCCCAACGTATAAGTGGTATGGGACACTTTATACGATGGGAGCCTTGCAAAAGATCCCTTGGCTTATGTGTACTCACATAAGTGAAGGTTTAAATTACCTTACTTATTTTCCTTCTTGTCTGACCTATTACAACACTTATGATATATTGCTCCCCGATTACACAACTGCAAGTTAGGACCACCGTCATTTGTTTTGACTACTCTCCACCTTCATGTCCTTCCCTTTCTTCCTCTCCGCTCGGTGCCTTAGAGCATGGGGGAAGGGGTGGGGGATGATAGGGCTTAGTCTTATAGACTAACGGTTTTCGGACCACAACATTTTAGGTGTACCATATGGAAGGGTCTCGGGTTTTGCAGTTTCTGACGGAGTTGACCCCGCGACCATGTTACCATTGTCACCAGCCGGGACATACACGGGTCAAATGCCCCTTGATGGGTGGGATCCCACCAGCTCAGCAGTCAGGAGGCCGAAGACGTAGACGCAGACGTGGATTGCGAGGCGGGGACTGCAGGTCGAAAAGGAGGAAGCGCCCAGAGATGCAGCACCAGCAGATTATGGGGTCGGTGGAGATGGACCAGTCAAGCTTGGGTGCTCTTGGTTCAGTGACAGTTACAGTGACTCTTAGTTTTAGTTCAGCTTCCGTTGAGTGACCATGTAGTGAGGTGTTATTGTACCGGGCTTAAGTCCTTTTCCTTTCAGTACTTTGTTTTTACTCTGATGTTATACTGTGGACGCTCCCCTCGTGGAGTTTACATATATGTGATTTATTATTGTGGACTGCATTTCTCTTTACTGTTCTACTTGCTACTTGATTGTGATCAAAAAGGCCGGCAGAATCGGCGCGTTGTAGTGACTACCTTCCCGGGTGCGAAGGTGTCACCGCAAAGCGGTGGTTCTGGGCATAAGACCCCGGGAATTGGAATCAAAAAAAAAAAAAATGGGGTCTTACAAAGTGGTATCAGAGGGGTAATCACGATCGAAAAAGTAGCAGTCCACAAACCGTGGGTCACCCCCGCACGAGTTTAGTTTGGGGACAAACTAAGCAGCGGAAGCAGTGGTGTGCCCATATGGTGATCACATATAAATTGTCCACTTCTTTAACAAATGGATTTCTTCTTTGTAGCTTGAGGCAAACCCTTCCCCCAACAGAGAGTACCTCTGGCTGCAAAGACCTCATCTTATAATTCCTAGGTCAATGAGTTAGACTCAACCCATTAGGACACATGACCAACCATGACGACTTATAACATTCCCTAGTTCGAAATAGACCCTGGGTATGAACTTGTTTAAGGTAAGGATGTACCCAAACAGAATAAAAGGAAGAGTTTAACGACAACCTAATAGATAAACTCTGGTGACCTTATGGTCTCTATCAAGGATTACTCAAATCAGTAGACTGCTTTAAGGAGAGTTGAGACCAATAAGCCATTAGCAGAATGGTAGAAGATAAGTAGTCTTAACCCTCGTACATGTAACAAGATTTCTCGAAGACAACCACAAAGACAAACACCGAGGGTTGGATATGAATTCAAGTTCAGAAGATACATATTTGGGATTGGGAACATTTTGACCCGGATAAGGTTGTCGTAAATGTGACTCAGAGAGTTTAAGGTATATATCAACAGGTTTCAGGTTGGAACCCCAAGTCGAAGATTGATGCCCTAGGGATTGTGCACCCAGCTATGACGGATATAACATGGTAATATCAAAGATACTTAGCCCAAGGAAGATAGGGGCTTATCTTTTGTTTATTGGGGGCTTGTCTTTTGTTTATTGGGCAAATAGGATTGACTTGGGTTTCCTTAGACCTAATTTAGGGAAGGTGGCGTAACAAACATAGTGAGATAGAATTTAATATAGTACGACGTTATTCGGATGAAGATAAGACTAAATCGCTATGTTGTATCATCGGATGAAGATAAGACTGAACGAGGTAGTTGGGGTCACCCAGACCCGAAAGAAAACTCTCGTGGGTGTTTCATAAGAATTGTGAGTAGCTGTTCGTTATCACGGGGTGCCCAAGACGATTGTGTCGGATCGGGATGGCCGGTTCACTTCCAGGGAGTGGAGATCATTGCAGGCTTACTTAGGCAGGCTCAGGTAAGGCTGATCAGAGACAGGATATTAGAGGCCCAGAGCAGACAAGCTAAGTACTATGACGCCCGACACCATCAGGTGGAGTTTCAGGTTGGGGACCGGGTGTTCTTGAAGATCCGGCCGATGCACGGGGTTTCACGAGTACGTGGTCGGCGGAAGAAGCTCAGTCCGAGATACATGGGGCCTTTCAGGATCCTGGAGCGGATCGGTCCATTAGCTTACAGACTGGAGCTATCGCAGGAGCTGTCCAGCCTACATGATGTGTTCCACGTATCTTCTCTCAGGAGGGCTCTACTACGCCCGGAGCTACAGATTACCACCACTGATGGGCCGGTAGCTACCGATCGGTCCGTTCAGGTGGAGACGATATGGATAGACGACCAGGGGATACGGGTCTTGCGCCGCAAGAAGATCCTGCTAGTCAAAGTCTTGTGGAGGAATCATGGGCAAGAGGAGCATACTTGGGAACCCGAGGACCTGATGCGGGAGAAGTACCCAGAGTTATTTAGTCAGGTGCATCTCCTAACTCCTCAAGAGATTTTATTTGTTTTCTTTTTGTCTTACTAGTAGAATCTTCTAAAGTTAGAGGCTAGTCTTTTGTTTATTGGGGCTAGCCCTTGCGTATTAACTTTGGCTAAGCAATTCAACCAACATGGATGTTACAAGCTTAAGATAACTCGGTAGAAAAGCTTCCATAGACTTAACTTTAATTTCGGGGACGAAATTTTTGTTTTGTTTATTGGCATTTGTAACATCCCTTTTTCAAATCAGACCCCCCCTAGGTGTGGCTTTGAGCATGACTCAGTCTTGGCAAGTCCTTAGTGAGCCTAGGAGACCAAATGACTAGTTGAGGCTCACTTGGGCTGCAAATAGTAAAATCTTATAACCCTAATTTTTGGTGGCCTGGTGAGTTCAATCTGACTCCAAGGCATTCCTAGACCTATTATGAGATCAATGGGTCACCAAGACCCATTGGGGGCAAATCTGGTGGCTAAGTTGACCCAAGTCAACTCAAGCCCTAGTTAGGCCAAGGTGACCTTCCTTTGAGACAATTCACCCTCATTATGTCAAACCTACCCTACTTAACCATACCTAGGCCTTAGAGGAGGTCAATGGGTCACTAGGAGTCCTTTGATGGTGACCCAAAAGGTCAAGTTGACCAAGTCAACCCTAAGCCCAAATCAAGTCAAACCTAGTTCAATTAGGTTAACTCAAGCTCAAGCCCTCATGTAGGCTCATGAGGTAATAGTAAGGGATAATATGGCTGCCTATAGCCTAAACCCTAGGCTAGTCAACATGGTGACTAGGAGAGAGGGTTAGGTCAATTTTTAGAAGAGTAATATAGGAGAGAGAAAGTGAGAAAAGAGGATTATTTTTTTTTGGTGAAAGGGAGAGCCTCCATTCTCTTTTGAATTATGAAGTATTAATATTAATTATGGGCTGCCTTTAGGCTTTTAGGGAGAAGAAATCGTGAGGGTGACTAGGAAAGAGAAAGAAGTGAGAATTTTGATATATTTAGGAGAGAGAAAAGGTGGTGGAGAGGTGAGTGGGTGTTTTGAAGTGTGAGGAGGCATGGGGTCAGCCAAAGAGGGGCCCACAGCCACCTAGTGGCTGACATCTCTCCCCCCCAACCATTTCCCGGCCACCAAGGGGTGGCTCCACCCCTCTCACTCTCCTCCCAACCTTTTCATGAAGAGGCACTTGCCCCTTGATGAAAACCGCCCCCTCTCCCCTCTCCTCTTTATATGCTCACTTAGGAGAGAGGGGAGACCCATTTCGAAATCAGAGAAGGAGGAGAGAGCCTTGCCGGAGCCACCAAGGAGGAGAAACGCCGCCACCGCCGCCACCATGACGTCGCGCCGCTCAACCCGCATCCATGCCCGAACTCAGGTCCTCCCCCTCTCCTTCCCTTGTGTTTAGATCCTAGACTTGTTAGGGTAGAGGTCGGGCTCAGTCAAGCCGGTTGGGTGGAGTGAAAATCCAGAAAAACACCATTTTTAATGGTTTTTGGAGCTCTCGGGTGAGGCGCCGCCGCCACCTCCGGCCGCCCCAACCGCCGGCCAACTGCTCCCCCCACCACCGTGAGGGTAAAGGAGTCAATGGTCGGTGGAGTCGCCGCCCCTAGCCGCCGGAAAACGGCCCGCAAACACCTCCATTTTCGGCCTGGTTTCGGGCTTTGAGGAAGATGAATAGTGCCATGCATATTATTAATTCCTTTTATTCTAATTTACTGGCCGGTTTTTAAAATAATTATTAAAACTACTTAGGCCCTCCTACAGAAAATAAGGCCAACATCAAAGTTGTAGCCTTTAATGTCTAGATTAATTCAAAATTGGTTTCAATCAATTTGGATGGGTGGTCTGACCCCAGCAACCATTTTAGTGAGGGCTCTCTAGAATAGTGACAAATCACAAAATTAAATCCCCACTCTTCAATTCTTGTCATAATGCTTTGAATTTTGGACAGGAGCTTACTTATATCTATACCTATCTACAATAAAAATTTGGTGTCATTTGGAGTATTTTAACCTAGGTTTTTGATCTAAATCTATAAAAGCTAGGGTTAGGAAATTGAAGGGTCAAATGACCTCCATACCCTCCCAAGTTTTGGTGAGGTGTACCTGGTGTATATATATAGGTCTGGTTCAAATTTCAACTCATTTGGTTGAGTTTTGAACAGGAACCATTAAGCCCTAAGTTGGACCTAGGGAAGGGTAATTTGGGAAAAAGGGGGATTTGTGACAAATGAGTGGTCAACTCACCTCAACAGAGGTTGAGGTTTTGATCACTAGGTTAGGATGATCCTAAGAGCCTTTGGGGAGCAAAGGAGATGTGTTAGGGTGGATTTACCCTAGGGCCCAGGTACAAACCCAAAGTGAGGACTTTTGGGGGCTTGTGAAGGACATAGGGGCAAATGCCCTTGTATGGCCTTGAGATTTGGTAGAGAGGTTGTTGATAGACATCTAACCCTCTGGTTATAATCCTAGAGAATTTAGAGGTAGGTAGGTACCTCAAATCCTAAACCCTAGTTTTAGGGTAGAAGGGCCTTTAGGGTCAAAACAGTAATTTAACTCATCTAAAAGCTATGAAACTTGGGTAGAGTGAGTTTTAGAGTGTTCTAGACACATGGTAATTTTCCTGGAATTTTATGATTAATAAAAGTTATACTTCATGTGTTAAATGATTATTAGCCGATTTGTTGTTTTCAATTGTTTGGTGGCTTTAATTTAATTAAAATCAGTTAAAATTCTGGATTTAGATCTTGCTGATTAGAACATTGATTCCTGAATTTTTATAGAACTTTATGTTGAGAATTTGTAGAGGTTCATTCACAATCTTTTAATATGGGCTTTAGATTGTAAAAATAAATTAGGGCTTGTTAAATTGCTGGAAAATTATGAGATCTGGAATTTAAGGTTTTTAGGCTCTTGTATAGCACTGAGAATTATTTAAGAATTTTTAGGGTTGCTGTTATAGTACTTGATTCACAAAGCCGGTTAGATTATTAATTAGTAAATGATTTATTATAATTTAATTTCCAGCAAGAAAAATATGGAATTCTGTAAATGTTGTTTTTAATATCATACCAGCACCCTGTAATTATTTCAAGATTTTTGGAGGAATATTTTATATAGATGCTTCAATAAACAAGAACTAGATGATTTATTACTAAATTATATTTAGGCCCCTTGGACATCATTGTAAATTATCAAACCTTGGAAAAATAGATACTTAGGCCTACTAGTATTTACCATAGAACTTTGATGTTTTGAATCAACTAAAATGACATACCTCATGTTCAAAATGATGATATTAGGCCCTTAAGAATAAATAAATAAATTATCTGATTTATTAGGAAAATATTTAATGCTTTGGATTTAGGCAAATCCTGTTAGGATAGACCCCCGATAAATAATCTGAGGTATTTGGATGAAAAGTAGGAGTCGAGTTTTCATGAACATCATATAGTACAGGTTGGTCGGTAGATAATAACCATGAGGAAATGTGTAAACAGGGTTAGGATGTGTTGACTTAAGGTTAGGTCATGTTGGTGGATTCATAGAAGAGAATGGATCACCTAAGGAGGTTTCAAGGTCTGGTGAGAATCGAGTCAGTAAGTGTTAGAAGGTGCGCGGGTCCGACGAAAGACCGTCGTTCCCGTAGGAGCGAAGAGTCAAAAATCACCCTAGGATAGTATACTGTAATATGAAAGGAATGGGTAAGGGAAATCAACCAACCAAAAATAAGTGCCTTGCGAAAGGGAACTTTGGTCTTCATACCATCGTAGTTCCTAGTGCCTATTGAGAACCCTTCACGGGGTATAATCCGGAGGCAGTCCTGGGCTAACGTAAACCTCAAAACAAAAGAAAGAGTAATCAGTTAAGTAGGGATTCACATTTGCACACACTCAGTAGTTAGGGTCGGAAATGGTTAGGCCATCCCGATGTGTTTAAGGGATGGGGTTTTGGAATCAAGCCGGACGGGTTTGTCCGGGGAGCTTTTGGCTCGGTTGATAGACCTTACGGACGGGTTTGTCCGGGGAGCCTTTGGGCTTGGTTGGTATTGGATACGGACGGACTTGTCCGGGAGCTTTTACCTTTTTACTGCTTATACTATAATCGTTGCATGTGCATAGATAGGAAGGAAAAGGTGGTGGGTCTTCGGTATCGGGGAGATCGATTGCACCGACACCGGTATCGTTGACTCGGCAAGGTGGTTAGCACCTTGCCAAAGGTTAAGTCCGGCAGACCAGTCGGCAAAGTACGCAGGAGTCCGCCTCGTGCACCAGGTGTGAGCGTACGATAGGTCAGACCGGTAGTGCTTTTACTGGTTTTGAGGTGGGGTAGGCCCGTCCCACCGCTTCCGTCTGCCACTACGGAGGTATCCTGGGAGGTAACGGCTCCGAAAGAGGGAACTATAAGGTTTGTGCACAAAGTCGGGTGTGTGAGTTGCACTGCATGTCATAACATACCCACCATATAGATGCATATCATAATCAATCAAAAACCCTTGACACCTAAAGCATAAGTGGAATGGGACGCTTATACTTTAGGACTTGCAAAACGACCCCTTGGTCTATAAGCTTGTGTGGGCAAGTTTATAAATCAAAGGTTAATTTCAATATATATATATATGCTGCTGTTTGATAACCGACACCCCAACGTATAAGTGGTATGGGACACTTTATACGATGGGAGCCTTGCAAAAGATCCCTTGGCTTATGTGTACTCACATAAGTGAAGGTTTAAATTACCTTACTTATTTTCCTTCTTGTCTGACCTATTACAACACTTATGATATATTGCTCCCCGATTACACAACTGCAAGTTAGGACCACCGTCATTTGTTTTGACTACTCTCCACCTTCATGTCCTTCCCTTTCTTCCTCTCCGCTCGGTGCCTTAGAGCATGGGGGAAGGGGTGGGGGATGATAGGGCTTAGTCTTATAGACTAACGGTTTTCGGACCACAACATTTTAGGTGTACCATATGGAAGGGTCTCGGGTTTTGCAGTTTCTGACGGAGTTGACCCCGCGACCATGTTACCATTGTCACCAGCCGGGACATACACGGGTCAAATGCCCCTTGATGGGTGGGATCCCACCAGCTCAGCAGTCAGGAGGCCGAAGACGTAGACGCAGACGTGGATTGCGAGGCGGGGACTGCAGGTCGAAAAGGAGGAAGCGCCCAGAGATGCAGCACCAGCAGATTATGGGGTCGGTGGAGATGGACCAGTCAAGCTTGGGTGCTCTTGGTTCAGTGACAGTTACAGTGACTCTTAGTTTTAGTTCAGCTTCCGTTGAGTGACCATGTAGTGAGGTGTTATTGTACCGGGCTTAAGTCCTTTTCCTTTCAGTACTTTGTTTTTACTCTGATGTTATACCTTGGACGCTCCCCTCGTGGAGTTTACATATATGTGATTTATTATTGTGGACTGCATTTCTCTTTACTGTTCTACTTGCTACTTGATTGTGATCAAAAAGGCCGGCAGAATCGGCGCGTTGTAGTGACTACCTTCCCGGGTGCGAAGGTGTCACCGCAAAGCGGTGGTTCTGGGCATAAGACCCCGGGAATTGGAATCAAAAAAAAAAAAAAAAAAAATGGGGTCTTACAGGGCGGCCATGGCCGGGATCGGCCATGGCCGGGCGGCCATGGCCGGGGCGGCCATGGCCGATCCCGGCCATGGCCGAGGTCGGGCGAGGGAGGGCCGGCCGGCGGCGGCGGTTCGGCCTTAACTGGCGGCGGTTCCTCCATGAAGCGGGGTAGTGGGACCCGCCCCCATCATCTCCATGAGAGATCATGGGGGGTGGGGCCCACCCATGATTTTCCTTCATGGAGATCATGGGGGGCTCCTTTTTCCTTATAAAATGAGGGAGAATCCCATCAAATGCCCCCCAAATCCCTTCGGTCCGGGAACGAAGAGAGCGCAAGGAGGGATTTTCTTCGTTCTTTGTTTTTATGGCGAGTGCCGGTGCGAGTTCCGAGGCTACGGCGGTGGAGCGATGTTCCAAGGTAATAGGTTGTGCGGATGCTCGCCGTACGGGCGTAGTACGCAAGCGGGCAGAGACCGGGCGTTGAGGTGGCGCATGCGAGGAAGGGCCGCGGGGGCGGGTGCAGGTTGCGCGCGCTGGCGGCGTGCGTCGGCCGTGCGTGTGCTGGACGCGCACGCAGGCCGCACAGGCCCCGCGCCCTGGCCGCGCGGGCTGGCCGAGCAGGCTGGCCGCGCCTTGGCCGCGCGCGCAGCCCGCGCCCTGGTCGCGCGGGCTGGCCGCGCGTGCTGGCCGCGCGCGCTGGCCGCGCGCGCTGGCCGCGCGCGCTGGCCGCGCGCGCTGGCCGCGCGCGCTGGCCGCGCGCGCTGGCCGCGCGCGCAGGCCGCGCAGGCTGGCCGCGCGCGCTGGCCGCGTGCACAGGCCGCACGGGCTGGCCGCCCGCGCATGCCGCGCGGGCTGCGTGCGCAGGTCGCGCCGGCCGCGCGGGCTGCTCGGGCTGGCCGCGTGCGCAAGTTGCGCGGGCTGTGCTGGCCGGCCGCGCGCGCAGGCTGTGCGGGTCACGTGTGCAAGCTACGTGGGCGGATTTTGCACTTTGAGGTCTTGTAACTGCAAACTGATTTTATTTCTTTGTCGTGTGCAGGTGACGAAACGTTCCTCAGGTCCGATGCGCCTGCGCTCTTCCTTGACTGAGTACGGCATAGAGATTTGGAGGGCGAAGTACGGGCTTCCTTCAGACTTGATGGTGAGGATCCCGCGGCCCGAGGAGCGGGTTCAGAACCCCCCTCGTGGGTGGATGACGATTTGCGACATTTCCCTTAGATCCGGCTTCCGGTTTCCGCCTTGCGATGAGGTGATAGAGATTTTGAAGTTCTGTGGAGTCCCCGTTTCCTAGTTTGCTCCGACTGGGGTCGTCCGAATTATGGGCTTGGTTACTTTCTTTCGTGAGCATGGGAGCTCGTTTTCTTTGGATCAGTTTCGGGACTGGTGCGACGTTCTCCTTGATGGCGGCGAACGGATTGAGGTGCGCAGCAACAAAGTCTGGCTGGAGTTTGAGGCCCGTTAAGATCGTCGCCACGGTAATACTTTGTTCGGATATGTGAAGAACTCCTGGGGTCTTCCTGAGGTGTGGAATGCGCTTCCCGATCGTTGCTGTCGTATGAGAGGGAGGGAGCGTGACTTCTCCCCAGTGCTGGGATTCTCTGAGCCTCGTGAGCTGGCCAATCGTCTCTTCAACATATATATTTATATAGAGGAAAAGCGACTGTTGGGATATGGTATTTCGGCGAGCACGACTCAGGTGGCGATGTCTTCTCAGGGAGGTGGCCGTAAGAGGAAGGCGATGACGGCTCCTGTTGTTGACTCTGATGCTGTGGTGGTGGTTTCTGACGGCCCAGCTCCAGAGGTGCGGTCGTCCGTTTCTCCAGTTCTTCCGGCACC
Source organism: Platanthera zijinensis (assembly GCA_039513925.1). Lineage (NCBI taxonomy): Eukaryota > Viridiplantae > Streptophyta > Magnoliopsida > Asparagales > Orchidaceae > Platanthera > Platanthera zijinensis. The sequence continues at coordinate 32,067,303 of CM077082.1, forward strand.
TGTCAGCACGGCGGCTCCTCGAATGTCTTCTTCCTTGAGAGCGATGAGCGAGGCGGTAAGGGGTTGACTGTCTCCTTTTCTTTCTTCTTTTGTTTGAGAGTGGCTGATGGTGTGTCTTTCTTTTGCAGATCGAGACTCAGGCGCAGATTGCGGTGACCTGGAATGATCATTATGTGAGCTTGAAGGACGGATATCTCGCTTTGCAGGAGAAGCTTCGGTTGTCGATGAGCTCACTTTCCTCCTTGAAGGAGGAGCATGACCGGGATATTGCGCGGCTCCATCGAATTGGCTCAGAGTTGAAGTCTGAGCTAGAAGATTCGCGTGCTGCCCTAGATGTGGAGAGGGCTCTGGTGGAGAGGACTACTCAGATGCTGAAGCACGCAAAGGAGGAGACATCTGGCTTGGGATCCCAACTGCAAGCGGCGCGAGAGGAGATTTCAGGCCTTGAGACTCAGCTTCGGGCGGCGAAGGTGCAGGTTCTGTCTTCTGATGACCATGCATCGGAGCTGAAGGCCGCAAGTCTTGCTGAGTACCTAGAGTCCCTGGACTACATGCGGGATCGTAGCCTGATTGTGGAGGAGGTTCGTGATGATATTTGGTCCAAGGAAGTGGAGCCTCACATAGACGATATACGCGAGCTAGCGCTCCGCCGCGGCGTCTCGAAGGCCTTTCGCTTTGTAGGGAAGCGTCTTGGGTGCGACACCTCCAGTTTCAGCTTTGCGGACGTTTCAGGGGATGAGTGCTCCGGCTCAGATGCTGATGAAGAGTAGCTGTAGTGCTTGTCTGTTGTTGTATGTTTTGTCATATATTTGTCGTCATTTTACTTTCGTTGTAGCTTTTGAGATTGTTGCCGCTTAGAGCTCAAATTCATTGTTTTTATGATAGCTTTATTTGTACGTCATTGTCATATGGCCTGCGCAGATATGTGTTTTCCACGTTGGTGGCGCCCTCTCAAGTGTTTGAGATTTTGATTGAATCATCTTTGATTTTATAAAAATAGAGAGGGAGTAGACTCCTGCGGAGGTGCCCATGTGTAGCGGGTTCATGATTTCGTGCGCAAAGCTGACTTGTGGTTTGGTTGCGTGGAACTGGTCCACGGCTTTGTGCGCAGGGCTGGCCTGCGGCTTAGTTGCGTGGAACTGGTCCATGGCTTTGTGCGCAGGGCTGGCCTGCGGCTTTGTTGCGTGGAACTGGTCCACGGCTTTGTGCGCAGGGCTGGCCTGCGGCTTTGTTGCGTGGAACTGGTCCACGGCTTTGTGCGCAGGGCTGGCCTGCGGCTTTGTTGCGTGGAACTGGTCCACGGCTTTGTGCGCAGGGCTGGCTTGCGGCTTTGTTGCGTGGAACTGGTCCACGGCTTTGTGCGCAGGGCTGGCCTGCGGCTTTGTTGCGTGGAACTGGTCCACAGCTTTGTGCGCAGGGTTGGCCTGCGGCTTTGTTGTGTGGAACTGGTCCACGGCTTTGTGCGCAGGGCTGGCCTGCGGCTTTGTTGCGTGGAACTGGTCCACGGCTTTGTGCGCAGGGCTAGCCTGCGGCATAGTTGCGTGGAACTGGTCCACGGCTTTGTGCGCAGGGCTGCCCTGCGGCTTAGTTGCGTGGAATTGGTCCACGGCTTTGCGTGCAGGGCTGGCCTGCGGCTTTGTGCGCAAGGCTGGCCTGCGGCTTCTTTGCGATGGGGGCAGGCCCCCACGGTGTTGGACGGGTTAGGGAGCCCCTAAATCTTGTTAGAACATATTTGCAGAAAGTAAAATGCAACTCTTTGAATAATAGTTTGCACGAGATCAGTCTCGCGACTTATATGAATCATATAGTCTTAAATTAAAAACTGCTGCATAAAAGAATCATAATGTATCACTGGTAAAAGCGGTGCAGATTTTGCGCGTTCCACGTGCGAGGGAGAGTTTTTCCTTCGGCGTTTCGTAACTTGTACGTGTCTGGTTTTATCATGGCGGTAACAATGAACGGTCCTTCCCATGTTGGAGATAGCTTGTCTCCTTGCGGTTTCCTGATTTCCGCGCACTATTCCAATTCCTCCTGGAGTAGGGAACTTCATTGCTAGATGGGGAATAGATGGGATAGCTTTGAAGATGGTCTGAACGGGCCTTCCAAAGATAGCGTTGTATGCTGAGTTTGAGTTTACTACCACGAACTGGGCTTCATGCGTGATCTGTCTTGGAAATTCTCCCAACGTGACTGGTAGGGTGACTGTTCCGATGACTTGGACGTGATGGTTGTCGAAACCGTATATCGGGCCAGCTGCCGGAGTTAGCTGCTGCCGGGATATATTCATATTCTGCAGAGTGGTGGAGAAAAGGACGTCAACTGAACTGCCATTATCGACAAGAATTCGCTTGACATTGTAGCAGGGGTTTCCGATGCCAGCACTAATTACAAGCGGGTCTTGATGCGGGATTCGGATGCCGATGAGGTCTTCATCCCCAAATGATATGGTGGTGTCTTGCTTACTTCTTTTATCTTCATGGGCCTCCTTTCCGGAGTGAACTGATAGTACTTGTGTAGTCAGAATAGGTGATCCGGCAATGATTTCGATGTTTCCTACCACTTGCCTTCCTCCTCCGGGTGCCGGCGGGGCATTCTGCTGGTCCCTGAGATGCCTAGGCGGACCTTGCTTTTCCTGGACCCTTCCTTGCAGAAATCTACCGAGCAGTCCTAGGCGGACCAAGCGCTCGATCTCCTCCTTTAGGCGAGCGCAATCTTCGGTGGTGTGACTGGTCGTCCGATGATATTCACAATACTTCGATTGATCGTTCTTAGGATTTGGAGGCGGCTGCCTTGGTCGCTGCAATGCTGGTTCATTCTGGATGGCATACAAAACGTTGGTGCGAGAAGTGTTGAGAGGAGTATAATCTTTAGGAGGATCTCTCTGCGAGTCACACCTGCGCTGCCCGGCTCGACGCTCCTCGGGGAATCTTCCTTCCTGGCGCTGAGGGGTCGACTCTTTATCTCTCTGCCTTTTTGTACTCCATCGAATTGCCGTCGATGAGCTTCAATAGCTTCGTCCGCGGCTATTTGTGCTTCGATTCTGTGCACCAAATCTGGATAGTTGGGAACGGTCTCTCTCATAAGCGCTGAGTAGAAACCGCTGGGACGAAGACCTCCTAGGAATACTCCACGCAGGAGTTCAGGGTCGACTCCTGGGATCTGGCGGGCTTCTACAGTGAAACGTCGGAAGAATTCTTTGAGGGTTTCCCCCTCATTTTGGCGGATTCCAGAGAGATGAGACGGATCACGAACAATCCTTCGATTAGCAATGAATTGGTCGGAGAACTGCCTGGTCAGCTCGGTAAAACTAGTAATGGTACCGGGCCTCAAGGAGTGGAACCATGTTCGAGCTTGCCCTTTGAGGGTAGTTGGGAATACTTGACATAACAATTGATCAGTGGCATGGAAGATCCTCATAATAATGGTGAAATGATTGACATGGTCAAGGGGATCGTCAGTTCCATCGAATGTTTTGATGTTTGGGAGTTTGAATCCTTGTGGAATTGGATGATCGAGGATCTGTGGGGTCAAGGGGGAGCCTTGATAAAGTGGTCGCTGAGGGTGGAAATCTCTCCTTGTAGCTTGGCGGCATTCTTCCGCAACAACCTCCCTGATTTCCTGACGATTGAGGAGAGGGTGGATGGGAGCATTGTTAACTAGATTGCGGGGGTGATCTGCCCCTGTTCTTCTTAGGTGGGGGTGAGCCGAACTGGCGGCGTCTGAATGGTCTTCAGACTCGTCTCGCTCTACAGGGTCTTCCTGGTTCCTTGGCGGATTGAGCGGTGGAGGATGGTTAGCTGGCAGAGGAGCTGGAGGTGCTCCCAGGTTCCGAAGCAGTGCGAGCATCTCTGTTTGCTGCTCTTCCATTTGACGGACACGCCCTTCCAAGGCGGTAACGGGGGCGGTAGCTGCTTCAGCGGTCAGCGGTACGTCTACGAGAGGGTGAGACCGTGCTGGTTCGGTGTGTCCGCCAAGTGCGGATCCTTCAGCAGTGCGGACACTTCTCTTTGTCATTGCGGTAATAGGGATGATAAACTCGTTCTGGGAAGGATACTAGGAATGCGTTCCCACAGACGGCGCCAAACTGTTGCGGCCAAACTCGGCGCTCCGGTCGATCCGTACTAGCTTGGACCGCCTTAGCTCAAGGAGCATTCGAGCGCGCACACAGTCAGTTGAAGAAGGGAAATGTACACAAGGAGTTTTAACGTGGAAAACCCTTCAACCGGGTGAAAAACCACGTGACCGGTTCGCTGCCAGTCAAAATCCACTAGATCAGGCTGATTACAGTATGTTGAGTGAATCGGGGCGACAGGCCACTCCCGTTACAGCTTGTGGGGAGAGAGGATGGCTATAACTGCAGGTAGGCAACAAACTGCCCCGCCAAAGTGACTTAAATGGTGGAACGCGCGGGATGCTTCTCACACGTGCGCCTGGAGGCGGCGCGTTTGCGGGCTTCGACTGTCTCCTTCGCTCGGCTTCCTCCCCCTTTGGGCGCCTCCTTCCTAACTGCGCGTTGGTGGGGTGTCAATAACCGATGGCAGGTGTTGATGGCCGATGGTGGCTGCTGGAGGTTGTTGGTGGCCGCCGGTGACAGTCGATGGCCGCTGGTGGTTGGTGGCCGCCGGTGACAGTCGATGGCCGCTGGTGGTTGGTGGCGAGCGGCTGCCGACTTGGTGGAGGAGGCGGGAGTTCTCTCACCTGAGGAAGAAGAAGGAGAAGAATAGGAGGAGAGAATTAGATTCCAAATAAGAGACCCCTGGGGGTCCTTTTATAGCCTCCAGGGGTTGGTTATGGCGGGCCCCACCACTAAAGTGGTGGGGAAATGTGTGGTTATCCCCTCGATCGGACGGCAGGGAGGGTGCCCCCCTCGATCGGACGGCCGGGGGCTTTCCAAGATGGCGGGCCGACGTGACGGCGACGGTGACCGGGCGGCCGGCGAGGGAAGCCAGCCTAGATCGCGGCCGATCATGGTTATGGCCGGCCATGGCCGGGGCGGCCAAGGCCGGGCGGCCATGGCCGGGGCGGCCATGGCCGGGGCGGCCATGGCCGGGATCGGCCATGGCCGGGCGGCCATGGCCGGGGCGGCCATGGCCGCTCCCGGCCATGGCCGATGTCGGGCGAGGGAGGGCCGGCCGCCGGCGGCGGTTCGGCCTTAACCGGCGGCGGTTCCTCCATGAAGCGGGGGAGTGGGTCCCGCCCCCATCATCTCCATGAGAGATCATGGGGGTGGGGCCCACCCATGATTTTCCCTCATGGAGATCATGTGGGGGCTCCTTTTTCCTTATAAAATGAGGGAGAATCCCATCAGTTACTTAATAATGTTGAAGATCTATGTGAAATATTTTAAATAATTTTATTGATCACCACATCATTAATTATACAATATTTTGATATTCTACGTGTCCAAACCATTTTAGTCGAGCTTCTCGCATCTTCTCTACAATTGGTGTCACTCCTCTCTTATCCCTAATACATTCAGTCCTAATTTATTTGGTCTCGTGTGTCCACACATCCACCTAAGTATTTTCATCTCCGTAACTCCCATTTTTTGCTCATGTACACATTTCACTGCTATATGCACTTTTTAAAAAAAAAACACTCAAAACCATAGAGCATCACTGTTCTAATTGCAGTATGGTAAAACTTATCTTTAAGTTTTAATGGTACTTTATGATCAACACCAATTAGAATTCACAATGTAACACAGATGCCCACCACATAAATCTGGACCGTCCGAACTAGGTAGATCATAACATCTAAACCGTTCGATCACACAAATGAATCAGGATCGTCCATCTAAAATTTCATAGGGCTCCTACACTTAGGATTGTAAGTGATCCTAAACCTATAATTTTAATAGGGCTACTACCCTACAATAAAAAAAATTCTATTTTACCCTCCTCACTTTGAATAAAAGCTCTTACAACTGGCCAACAATGTTACTGCACGCATGAGTGAGATAAAAAAGAAAAGTTAGCCAGCCCAACCGCACTGGTTATCCCGCCCATTGTGATCCCTGACGCGCTTCTTCACTTCAACCAACCTGCTTGGATTCTTTGTAACAAGTCTTTATCAACACCTCCATCACTTTGAACTATTTCTATGAGAAATGAAGAAAAAATTACATTTATATTAAATTATATCACTTTATTAGCTTCTTGATAGGAGGTCAAACTGAATGCAGCTATTTATCTAAAGAAGACCATAATACTCTAGATTTTTTAGCGTAGGGTACAAAGTGCAAGACTAATTGAAATTGGAGGAGCGCAAGGTGCAAGACTAATTGTGATTGGAGGTGCATTTTGTCAAATTTAATATTTTATGAAGCATTTTGTCATATTAAATATTTTATGATGCATTTTGCTAAAATCATATAATTTGAGAGTATATTGTGTCAATTACCCATTAAAATGCCTTGGTTTTTAAAATTGAAGGATTGATTTAATTTCCATTCAAAAATTTAGGACCTTATTTAAATAGGTCTCATAATATGAGGACCGATTTAGCATTTTTCAAGAAATATTAACCTATCTGCATTCATCCATGTTATGAATGTCTGAGTATTATCTGTATTCATTACACAAGGCCTACATAAAAAATTGAGGCACAACAGTGATTAAAATAGTTTCCATGATAAATTTTACAGCATTTTAAATCTCTAGAAAATGTAGAGAACACGGGGTTAAATTGTTATTTGTTAACACAGGGTTAAATTGTTATTTGTTAACACCACCCAAGGAACTTCATTCACTTTTATGCTCGAACGAATGATGTTTGTTAGGTGATCCTTAACGAATGATGTTTTAACTCATGTATTTACGACTGCCACTACCATTGAAAGTTTTTAATTTCAAGAGTAGCTAATCACCTAGGGGGTGAATAGGTTTTTAGGTATTTTTAAACTTTCTCTATTCTTTGGTGTGTTGTGATTTATTTTCAGTTAGCTTTCAAGATTACACAACCAACACACAAGTAATTTATAGTGATTCCCCATATTATGGATACATCCAATGTCCCTCTCACCTTTCTAACAGATTGTTAGACAAGACAACTTCACCGAACTTGGCTCAATAAACTTACAACTCAGATCTCTCTGGATCTCTCAGACTCCTTCAAGTCCTACCTCAGGCGCAAGACCCTACCACTCAGAGCAAGCAATGCTCCCACATCTCAGTGATTCACAGATCACCTACCTCAGACTTTTCTTAAAGTCCTACCCCTCAGGCTAGGAGGATAGCCCTACAACTCAGAGAGAATGACTCTCTTACCTCAGATCTGAACCAGATCCTACCTCAGGCCAAAAGCCCTATCACTCAGATTCACAACTGAATCCTATAACTTAGTCACGAAAGCCCTACCACTCAGCCTTTATGATTTAGGCTTACAACTCAGATCTTTTAAGATCATACAGAATGAAATGGTTGTTGTTGATATAAGACACCAGAGAAATAAACTTGTGTCTTTCTCTTCCTAAACTGAGATGACACAGTCATCCTTTCTTCACAGCTCCAGGAATGTATCTTTAGGAGTAGTTCTGCTTGGGCTGTTAAGACAACTGTAGTTAGGTTTAGCATGTGCTGCAACTTCTAACTCAGAGAGAAAGCTCTCTGAACTTGCTGTTGAAGATGAGTACATCAACAACTAACTTTCTTGAACTTTCATATAAGAAGAATGAACTATTTTTCCAAGCTCTGCAACTCAATTGAGTGGAAGAAGATGAAGTTCAGTACTTTCCAAAAGTTAAAGTTCTTCTTCTACGATCTCGTCTTTTATATCCCATCATCCAACGGCTCTTTAAGCATTGGGACCACTAGGAGTTGGTAGTTGCAGCTCTAATTTTGCACTAAATGTTGTACAACAAGAAAGCGATGTTATTTGTCGTGTACTATTCACTTCCCGCAACATTTGAATTTCTGCTGACGTCAGCACCTGTGAACTTAGTCAAATTTAGACAATTCAGCATAGGCGTTGAGTGAGGGCTTGTCACTCAACGCCAAAACACTTAGTTAGTTTTCTGCAAACAGTAGACGTTGAGTGATCAGTCATCACTTAACGAATATAAAATTTTAGCTGTCTAACAGATTAGATGTTAAGTGAACCTTCATCACTCAACGCATTTGTACTTAGCCAATTTTCTTTGTATGAAGGCATTGAGTGAAGCTTTTGCACTCAACGCTTTCTACCTTTGCCCGCCATCTTGTTACGGCGTTGAGTGAACTGTCTTCACTCAATACTTTTGTACTTAGATGAATTTCTATTGAGTTGGCGTTGAGTGAACTGTTTTCTCTCAACGCTTCTAGACTTAGACAGATTTTCTGTCTACATCTTTTGTGGCTTTGACATCACGAGCTCCACTCAACGCTACTGCTCTTCTGGCGTCGAGTGAGCTGTCCTTACTCGACGCTTCTGGACTTAACTAGATTTCTGCATTGGCAATGCTGAGGCTTTGACTGTCTAGTCTTTACTCAACGCTTAAGGTCATCTAGCGTTGAGTGAACTATCTTCACTCAACACCTATGGACATGGACAGATTTCTATCTTGTCAGCATTCTTCCATGTATCCACCTATCATTGTTACTTAGACAACCTATCTAATCAGTGTAACATGTAACCACCTGCATGCATAGAACTTATAACATGCATTAGATATAAACATATATATACCATTGTCCTGTAGGACTTATTTAAATCTGGGACATTGTGATTAATGGACCCAACAACCATGCCAAACAGAGCCTTAGTTTTACTTGTTGAAATCTATGTGGGGTTATGCACCTATTTTTAAGAACTAAGAGGCTTATCAACAATTTGAGTTAACATCCATAACTACATGGAAATAGGATTTTTGGGAATTAAATTTTTTATAGAAGGTTACTATAGAAATAAGATTTCACCATTTTTTCAGATGTTTTCGGGCAAAGACGTGAGACTTAGATCGTTTTTTTGATCTGAGTTCCCTATGTGCGCTCTCGAGTCTACACACGTTCAACGCTCACGTGGGTAGAAATAAGGGGGACCCTTCCTCAGCTTTGTGTAAGAAGTTCGAGTCAGTAGTGGAAGCTGCGGTTTAAAATTCTTGAGGTTGCAAGCAGGTTGCGGATAAACTATTCTGTCAATCAAGTCAGCAATAAAGCTATGATTTCAGAGTTATTGAGGATACAAGGTATCTATAGATAAAAGCTCTTACTGTAAAAGGGTTCGTGCCCGGAAGTAAGTAATTCACGACTTGGTGTTGGTCTGGAGCGGGTTGGCTTAGCCTGAAGAAAGTTGTAGTAGAGGTGCGGGTTGGTGTGTAGTTACAGTGGTGGTTCGGCTTGCAATAAGACTAAGAAGAGGTGCGGTCTAAAGGCTGGTTGTGGGAAAACTGTTGGGGATAGTCACAGAAGCAAGTCATGGAGGACGCATTGAGTTCCTTGTTCCAGACAACCTGAGCAGTGGCGGGTTGTGCGGCCTGAACACGTGGAGTGCAAACTAAGAAATGGTGGTGCGGTTTGTGTCTTGAACCAGTGGATTGCAAACTGGCTCAGTGGAGGTGCGGTTTGGAGCTATTGAGGACCTTGTTTTATATTGTGTACAATCATTGTTGAAGTCGTTGTTGAATTCATGTAGTTGTGTTGTTGGTATCTATTGAAATTGTCCAACACCACGCAAAATCTATCCTGTGGTGGTTCTTTTCCTCATCTCATGTACTATTGATTTTTCTTTTATTCAAGTATTGTTTTGGCTTGTGAATTTTATTATCTTGCAATCGGAAATTACAGCATGGTATTAGAGCTAGGTTTGAACTAGCTGGGCTATTTCCGTTGTAAGATAAATCAAGCTTGAAGTTGGATGGTGGTAGATATATCAAAGGTTTTGGAGTGGAGATTCTATACCAAACAAATAACTAGAAGTGGAGGTCGTGCATGAAGAACTATCTCATTGGAGAAGATCTTTGGAAAGTTGTTGGCAGGGTTGAATAAGAGAAAGTCATTGCAGCTAAGAACAATGGTCCAGATGTGGGAGCTTGGAAGAAAACAAATGCAAGGCAGAATTTGTCTTAAAGAGATCCATATCACCGGATCTATTCGATCATATCCATGGATGCAAATTTGTGTCTCATATTTGGTCTTCTTTCAATCAGTTGTTCAACAAAAATAATGTCATGTGATTGCAATTTTGGAGAACGAATTGGCAAAGGCTAAACAAATGGAGATGTTTGTGTCTACCTTCTTCTTAAAGATGAAGAAAATATGCGCGGAGATTTGAGCATTGGATTCTGATGAGCTTATCTTAGAGGCGAAACTGAATAGGCACAATGTGTGTGGCTTGCGGAAGGAATATGTGTCCTTTATAGCCGCAGTGCAAGGCTGGGTTGTTCAACCGTCATTACTGGAATTAGAAAATCTATTATCATCCGAGGAGAGTTTGGTGAAGTAGATGACAAAAGTTTCTATCTCAGGTGGAGATAACGATGTCTTGTTCTCCGGAAGAAATAAGTTCAGGGAATAGAAACAAGAGAGTTCTGGAGACAGACTGTCTACTTCATACAAGCAAGGTGTAGGAAAGGCTCCTTGGAATGACTGGGGTTAAAGGAGAAATTGTGTTACAGGTGCAACAAATTCGGGTCATTTCGCACGAGATTATAGGACTATCTTGAATCCTAGGCATGTTGCAGAGAAAGGTAGAAGAGGAGGAGGGCAAGGTGAACCCACGAGATGGAGAACAAGGTGAACCCAAGGGAGATGATGAATAAGGAAACTATTTTTTATCATACATGATAGTGACGTTTGTGGACGTTTTTGCTTCTATCAACTTGTAGGAGGATTGGATCATCGACTCAGACTGCGGCCAATACTTCACTATAGATTAGTCAAAGCTCAATTCTTTTCAAACTTACACAGGGAATGATGTGATCGTGACTGTTGATGACACAATGCATCTCATTGAGAAAGAAGAGATGGTGTCCTTAGGCAGCGATGAGAGACCTCTCACCTTGAAGAGTGTTTATCATGTGTTGGGGTTGAAGAAGAATCTTTTTATGGCAACCAACATCGTGGACGCCGGTTACAATATTCTCTTTGGACTGAAGGAAGTCCTATTCTTGAAGAACTTCTCTTCGGTGAAAGCTAATATGTCACACACTAGGCGACGTATGAAGGACTTATTCATGCTCTCGTCAAGCTCCTATGTCGAGAAGATGAAAACCAATGACAACGCGATCATTTGGCACGAGAGGATGAGGCACATTGATGTGAGTAAGTTGAAGGCTATGGTAGCAAGGAGCCTAGTGAGAGGCTTGCCTAACTTACCTTTTGGAAATGGACATGTGTGTGAAAGATGTGAGTTTGGGAAGGAACACAGTCTTCTATTTGAAAAGTCTACTTCAAGGTGTAAGATGTCTTTGAAGTGCATCCATAGTGACCTGATAGGTCCATATATAACCCCCACCAACTTAGGTAATAGGTACATGCTTGTACTTATTGATGATTTCACCCGCTACACGTGGGCATACATCGTGAAGGAAAAATCAGAGGTTTTTCAGGTGTTTGTGGAGTTCAAGTAGCGGGTTGAAAGCATGTAGATTTTGCGGATCAAGAAGTTGAGGACGGATAATGGATGGGAGTACATTTTTATCGAGTTCACAAACTTCTGTAGGAGATAAAAGATTAGAAGAAAGTTATCATGTGCCCACACTCTTCAGGAAAATGGAGTGGCAAAGAGGAAGATCAAGAACTTGACGAAAACTTGTAAAATTTGGTTACATGCCAAGAACATTCTCAAGGCCTTATGAGCAGAAGAAATGGCTTGTGCAAATTATGTAATCAACAAGATGCCACTAAACTCCATTAACATGAAGTCTCCGCATGAGATGATATTTAGGGAAAAACCGAGCGTGAAACACCTTCGGGTATTTGGAGCTACTTGTTTTGTGCATGTCCGAGACTCACAGAGGACCAAGCGATGATTCATCATTTAAAGAGATGTGGTATTTGACGAGTTGTCATTGTACCAAGGTGTTTCCACTGTTTCTTTGGAAGAGAGCAGGAAGAAAGGAAGAAGAGAAGAGAGAGTTGTTGATGATTCTCTAGTCGAGTCACCTATGTCTCCAGGTTCTTCATATTCTTCAAGCTCAGGTACCTCAGTTTCTGGAAGTAGGGGGAGCAGTGCTCCAAGACAAGTTAACATAGAGGATGAAGTTGCTACTATTACAGCAGAGAACGATACAAGATTGAGGATATCCAAGTGAACCATTATACTACCGACACGCTATAGGGACGACAACTTGGTGTGCACATGTTCTTGCTTCTTTATAGGACCACTCGACGAGCAGGAGTCGACATGCTTTGAGGATGCCACAAGAGTGAAGGAGTGGGAGGAAGCTATGAATGAAGAAATGTCCACTCTCAAGAAGAACGAGACTTGAGATTTTGTATCCAAGGTGTATGGAATTACTCCCGTCACTTATAAGTGGATCTACAAAGTTAAGAAGAAGATAAATGGAAGTGTGGAGCAAAACAAGGCTTGCCTTGTGGCGAGGGGATTCTCATAATAGTATGAACATGACTATGATGAAAATTCAGTCCCATTGCAAAGATGACTTTCGTTCGAACTGTGATTGCGTTGGCGGCAAGTAAGAAATAAAAGATGTGGTAACTCGACGTGAAAAATGATTTCCTTTACAGATAGATCAACAAAGATATTTTCATGATGCAACCACCGAGGTTTGTTTTGAAGATGCATCCAGAGCATGTGTGCAAGCTGAAGAAGGCCCTATATGGGTTGAAGTAGACACCTCGAGTCTGGTATGGGAAAATTGTAGAGTACCTATAGTTCTGTGGTTATTTGACATCGGACTCAGACTCGAGCCTGTTTGTGAAGAAGTAGGGACATCTTCAGGTTCGCGTGTTGTTATACGTCGACGATATGATAATAACGAAAAATTAGGATAGAGAAGTTGCAAAGCTCAGAAAAGAACTATCAATCTGGTTTGAGATGAAGGATCTTGGTGAACTACATCAGTTACTTGGACTAGTGGTAGAGAAGAAGAAGAAAAAGGTACTCGTTTCCCAAAAATATTATGTTGGTTGAATCGTGGAAAGATTCAGCATGAAGGAGGGGAAGAGTAGCTCTACTCCTTTGGAGGACCGGCTGAAGCTTCGATGTGATGAACGGGAGATTCTACTGGAACAAAGGCTGTTTCGAGCACTGGTAGAAAGCATTGGTAGAAAGTCTGATATACTTGATAATTACAAGGTCGGACATCACTTTCGCTGTCGGCTAAGTAAGTCAGTTCATGCTGGAACCCAGGAGACCTTATCTGGAGGCAGAAAAAGGCATTCTGAAGTATGTGATCCCAACCTCGAAGCTTGGGTTACATTACAAGAGGAACACGAGTTCAAAGTGCATGGGTTCATGGATGCAAACTATGTTGGAGATGCTGATGATCGGAGATCAACTTCAGGCTATGTGTTCATGTGCGGACCTGCTGTTATCTCGTGGTGTAGCAAAAAACATGACGTGGTGTCCATCTAGACAATTGACGCAGAGTATAAGACGTCTTTTATAACGTCTCATTCCACCTTTTGGTGCAGGCCTTATGTAGACCATTACCGAGCTACAACTCAGTTGGTGATGAGGTGTGTTTTGTAGACTCCTTGTCAATGGGGTTGTGGGTTTGAGACCCGGCCTCAACAATGCGTGCGTTCGAGAAACATGCATGAGATGCTTTGGGGTGTTTGGGTTGTAGTCCGGTAACGATCCGCATAAGGTATAGTGTAAATTAGAGTACACAAAAGGCAGAACGGGACATTACAACTTTCTTGGCAGCTTAGGAGGGCATGTGGCTGCGTAGGTTGGTGGAGGATATTCATGAGTAGGTGCGGGAACCTACCTTGCTTTATGGTGACAATAAGTGTGCTCTAAAGTTGGTTACCAATCATGTCTATCACGTGCGAATAAAGCATATCAAGGTTGAACACCACTTCATTCGAGTGTAAGTGTTGGGTGAATCACTAGCAGTGAATCATGTGCGTAGTCAGGACAACGTCTCTGACATATTCACAAAGTCGCTTGCAAAGGGACCATTCGAGCAATTGCGGGGATTGCTCGGTCTTGTTGCCCCCAATTACTTTAAGGGGGAGTGTTGAAGTTTAAAGTGTTTGGACAAATTCTGTGTTTGTCATTTTGACCAAAACTTGTGTGAAATTAGTGTTTTGTGTTCTGGGAGGTTTGGCTATAAATAGGGGGGACCCTTCTTCAGCATTGGGTAAGAAATTCGAGTCAGCAGTGAAAGTTGTGGTTTCAAATTCTTGAGGTCACATTCAAGATGCGGATATGCTATCTAGTGAGGTGAGTCGACAGAAAATTTTTGGTTTCTGAGTTATTAAGGTTGTAAGTTGTCTGCCGGTAGACGCTCTTGTGGTGGAAGGGTTTGTGTTTGGAAGTGCAATGATTCGCGATTTGGTATTGGTCAGGAGCGGGTTGGCTTGGCTTGAAGCAAGTTGAAGTAGAGGAGCGGGCTTGTGTGTACTTGCAGTTGTGGTGCGACTTGCGATCAGACTTAGCAGAGGTGCGGGAAATTGACGGGGGCAGTCGCAGAAGCAAGCAGTGGGGGATGTATTGAGTTCCTTATTTCGGACAGCCTGAGTAGTGGCAGGTTGTGATGCCTGAACTTGAGGAGTGCAAACCGAGCAGTGGAGGTGAGGTTTGTGGCTTGAACCAGTGGATTGCGAACAGGCTCAGTGTGTAACACCTCCATCCGTCACATGGAATATAATAGAGGGTCCGGTCGGGGCCCCACGCAATATTTCGCAGACAAACGGCGGACTCACGTGTGAATATCAAAATACTTTCTACTCGCATCTTAACTTAGAGCATTCTAGCGAAAGTTTATTACTTGCAAGAACTCAACCAATGAATGTCCACTACATATATAAATAACACATTTATATATAACACCAGGAATGTATACAAATACACAAGCGCTCACGGCCTTAAGGCCTTACATATTTCTCTTTACAAGAGGTGGTTTCATGCATCGGCACACATGCCGGCCACACATGAAATCACAACAAGTGCACTCATGCACAACATCATCACAAATGACGGCCTTCATGCCAGATGCTCTGTGCACTCAGGGCACGCTTACGGTGTACCGAATCATTCCAGGTCCCACCACCGATTAGAGGTTATTAGCTTGTTGACCGGGCACTAGTCTACTACAACACGCATGTTGGAGACATCCTCGCCCATACCACTTAGAGGTGTTCACCTCACGGAAATAATGAGCACTATAGATCGACCTACGCCCGTAGTGTAACAAGTCAAGGAACCCCCCCCCCCCCCCACATTACCACCAATCGATCGCTCACAACGCAGGTACATAGTACCTCTAGATCGACCTACAACATTAGTGTAACAAGATGGGAAGGCCCGCATCCCCCAATTTGCAGTGCTACTAATTGACCTCTCATAAATAGTACCGCTTTCCGATTCATCTCCCAGCTCACACAGAGCGTACAATTCCAATGCCCCAGAGGCTCCACAATCCCAAAGAATGGCTCTTACGGCCACATTGTATACAGCTCATGCAGAGCATACAACATAAGGAACTCACAAGCATCCTCACACTTTTCATAACCTACTCGTTATATACACGGAGTCTTCTCCGGTTCGCAATATAAACATCAACAATCCAGACAAACCGTCTAGATGGGCTTCGCACAACATGTCTATTCCATACTACTCATTTTCGGATCTAGATGCAGACTCAACCGGGGATATCAACCATCAACCTGCTGGAATCGCTTACGCTTTCCACCTCTTGGTGGAGGATCCCATGCACATGCATAAAGTAGGACTTCACTTGTCCAAGAAGGAGATCGTTATCCTTGACGATCGCTTTGGAGCCATATAAATCCAGTCGGATGGAAATCACCGCAACGGCTTTGCCTCCACAACACTGAACTCGACTCTTGATTCGGAACTCCGAAGCTCCACCAGCAGCCGGAATCCTTCTCCTTCTTCCTTCCTTGCTCTCCTCTCTCTCTTCTCTTTAGAAAGAGAATGGCCAACAATAGAATGAGAAATACTTCTCAATCCTTAGCCTTAGAACAGTAGGAAGGATCTTGGACCATTAGATCCAATTTGAAGGAAATGAACGACCATAATTCGCTTTGAAAAGCATCTTTCCAGGGCTTACGCGGCTTGTGACACGCCCTTTTTACAGGCCGTGTACCTTAAGTGGCACACAACCGACTCAATCCAGACCAGGACACGGGCTTAGACATGCCCGTGTCAGCTCCTCACACAGCCGTGTCAATCAGTACATGCCCGTGTTGAGGGGCGTGTCCCTCAATCGACACAGGACCAACAATCCCAAAAGGAACACGGGTTCCCAACACGCCTGTGTCAACTCTGACACGCCCGTGTCATCCAGAACACACCTGGGATCCAAGCCGTGTTCCTCACCCGACACAACCCAACTACCAACCCAAGCAGGACACGGCCTGGGACACGCTCGTGTCCCTGGCCGTGTCGCCTCTCGAAGATCATTGGCTGCACTTCGTCGAGAACTCGCGACACACAGTGAAGGACACGCCATGGAACACTTTTGTGTCCCAGGCCGTGTGCCTCACTCGAGACACACTCGAGGCCCACTCGAGTCCTACTCGAGACCCACTCGAGTACACAGAGCTAGACACGCCCTGGGACACACCCGTGTCCCAGGCCGTGTCACCCAGCCTGAACTCCAAATCGGGATTTTTGGTGTTACACAGTGGAGGTGCTGTTTGGATCTATTGAGGACCTTGTTTTTTGTTGTGTACAATCATTGTTGAAGTCGTCATTGAAATCATGTAGTTGTGTTGTTGGTATCTACTATACTTGTCCAATACCACGCAAAATCTATCTTGAGGTGGTTGTTTTACTCATCTCTTGTATTGTTTATTTTCCTTTTATTCAAGTATTGATTCTGGCTCGTGAGTCAGAATTTATAACCGACGCTTCAGCAAGCACAGTAGAAGGCATATATAAAAGAATGCTCTCGTGGACTCTCTCATGGACTCTCTCATGGACGCTCTAGGGCGCGCTCTGTGGACTTGGTCTTTTTTCCCCTTTTCTCTTCCTTTAAAGCTTGTAAACGGAGAGGGGCATGTCACCGTCCTGAGAACTCAAGCTCATGTAACCTCAAGAAATCTAATAGATTTTGGCCCTACACTGATCCGGCCACGTAATTTTTTATCCTTTTCGGATTTTCCACGCTAAGACGTCTCGCTTGTCATTATTGTTGACTCTCTTTTGACAGTTTGCATGCTCGGCCCAACTTCAAGCTAGGGTGGTCCAATTCTCCGATCCGGAGAAAAACCGAGTGACCCACAACATTACTTATGCAATCAAATGAAGGTTATAAAAATTAATTTGCTTACTATTGGTTTATACTTCATTCTTATGATCTTATGCAATTCTCTTTGTTTCATTCAACTATATAAATGAGGTGACTGGTATTTATCTTATGCAATATGGTTTTCTGTGCAAGGAAGGATTGTCCAAAATGCGCAGCTACAGTGATTGGAGAAGCAGTGGTGGAATAATTAGCAGTTTTGCAGAGTAGTGGTAAAATTTGTGAAATTGTTTGGAAGAACAGCGTTTGCAGTGCTCCGCTTCAATGAGAGTGCTCCCTCCAGAAGCTTCGTGGACCAAGAGAATTTTTCAAGCAGAACGCTCCCACCCAGGTTCCAATGTCGAAACGCTTCCATCGAGGCTCCGAAAACTTAGTCATTTTTCCTCATTTTCTACACCTATAACGGAGTAGCGGCCGGTCACCCTCTGAGATCAAATCAAATTCCGTAAAATTCTGAGAAGCTAGTGAATTTTGGCTCGGCACAGTTCCAGCCACATGATTTTTTAACCTTTCCGGATTTTCCTCGCAAATGTAAAAATTTCTGAAGCGGGAGCTGACCGATGTCGCAAGAAGACTCAACCACAACATAAGAAAAGTAAAAGACAGCAATAACTGGAGCACAAGAGTTCCAATTGAAATTAACTTCTTTTATACGACGAAGCATACATTGTACAACCCCATATTCGCTTGGTGGGACATAAATTCCTAGTGGGCTAGCCATAAGTAAAATAGGGTCTGGCTAGAATAGTAGGCGGAAGGGGTTCTCGCCCAAGGCGTGCGCAAAGGGTCGCGCATGGAGAAGTGGGAAGCCCCATGGAGTTGGCATTTAGTGAGGTCTTTCCACTCAACGCTCTCGGCACCCTCCAGGTTTTGGCGTTGAGTGAGGTCTTTCCACTCAACGCTCTCAGCGCCCTTTGTCCTTTTTGCTCCCGCCAGCAGAAGGAGGGAAGACTCTCATTCGTCGAGCTGAGCTCTCGCTCGTCGAGGTGAGCTCTGTTTTTGTCGAGCTGAGCTCTGCGTTCGTCGAGCTGAGCTCCGCTTTCGTCGAGCTGAGCTCTGCTTTCGTCGAACTGAGCTCTGCGTTCGTCGAACTGAGGTTAGTGTTAAACTATTAGCTCCCGTCCGGGGTAGGCGGGAAGGCTCTCGCGCGTAACAAGCGGGAAGCCCACAAGTCCAGTGAAAAGGTTTCCGCCAGGGTGAAATTACCTGGGTACCCTTGGGTGGAAGTTACTTGGATGTCCCTAGGTCTGTATTTAGCTCCTCAGAACATCAGAGTTTGGTTGTTGGCAGACCAGCCCATGGGCATTTTAGTAATTTTAGGGCAGCAAAAGTACGTTTTTTGCAGACCATACTAAAAATCTATAAATAAACCCATATAGTTCCTCAGAAGGCAGGGTTTTCATAATTTCTAAAATCTGCTAGTGCTTTCTGAGGTTCTCCTTGCCCAGCAATTGGCTTTGGAGGAGAAGTGCTCAGAGATCTTCCGGGTTAGTGGAGGGATCTCCTAGCTGAGGCTTTGGGTCAGTTCCTGGGTCTTTGTTATTAGTCAGGGGTCTGGGTTTGGGAGAAGTCGGTGCTGGCTACACCCCAAGGTCCGAACTCTCGTTGAGGCCAGTTTTTTGCTTCAACATACATTGCAAGACATGATTCTACAATGTAAACCAGGGAACAAAAAATAGCAACAAGAAGTATTTGTGCAGACAAAACACTGTAGCCGCACAAGCCGCCTAACCGCCAGCAGAGTCCTCCGAGACCGTCGAAGTTGCTCTCCTAAATGGAGGGAAAAAGAAGACTCGCCGAAGGAGGTCCTACCCGTGAGGAGACGAGGGATTGGGGGGGGGGGGCGAGAATGAGAGACTTATTTACGCCAAGGTGCATCCAGGAGGGCGTGCGTGAGTTAGAACTGGATAAAAACTTTAGGTTAGTTTTTTTTTTTAACTTTTTACTATTATTATTAGTATTTTTATGATTTAGAAGAGGAAAGAGTTACACACTTTTCCTTGCAATTTGCTTGAGGGGCTCTAATTTTGTCCCGGGTAGGCTCGTTATGATCGTCTCGTCGATATGCACTCATCAAATGATCCACGATTAATTTTGAGTTTGCTTGCTCATTTTATGCTCCCCGAATCATTTGTGGCATATAAGTTACATAAACACTGAAAACCCTCCTAGCCATGTCGGAACTTCAAATGGACGACTCCTTTGAACTCGTATGGACTTTAAGTATCTAACGAAAAATGACCGAGGCCAATTCTGAGGCTATTTGCTCGATTTCATCTTTTTTTATAATTTCGATACTTAAATTCGTATCTGTGTGATGATTTCTCCAATACTCATCGAAATTTTGTGTCTACATTTCCGTTGAACTCGTATGAACTTTATGAGTCCAATGAAACTGATTTATGTTAATTCAGACGATGTTTGCTCGATTTCATCTTTTTTAATAATTTTGTTATTTAAAATTGCGTCCGCACGATAATTTCTACAATAAGTTGAACTCAAATGGATTTTGCGAGCCTAACAAAATTGACTGAATTCAATTCTGAGAAAATTTACTTATCTCGTGAGAAACCGATAGGTTTAGGTCATGGTCAAGTAATGAGTCACTCAGACTCGACTACATCGTTCATGCGTGTCAATTGAAAAGTAAAATTTTACACAAGTGAATCAACTAGACATCTGGAGAATTAACATAGAAATTATTTATCACTATTAGCTTAAATCAGTGTTTGGTTTTAAGCCCTTATCTTTTTACCCGTATCTTAGATGAACTACCAAACATATCCAACAAACAATACCTCGGTGTTTATTGTTTGCGGATGATATTATATTGATCGATGAGACGCACAAGGGTGTAAATGCAAAACTTGAATCTTGACAAGACACTTTAGAAGAGAAGGGTTTTAGCTAGGATGAGTAGGACAAAGAAGAATTATATGAAGCTTAAATTTAGGAGTTCAAGATCAAGGACGTATGACTTTGCTATTAAGTTGTGTGATTAATATATTTTATGCATCGATAGTTCAGAAATAGATGGAGGTGTTGATAAAGATGTGTTATAAAGAATCTAAGCAGGGTGGTTAGAGTGAAGATGCGCGCTAGGAATCTTATGCGATCATAAAGTACCACTAAAATATAAAGACAAGTTTTATCGTACTGCAATTAGACCGGCCAATGATGCCCGGTGGTTCTGAGTGTTGGGCAGCGAATAGTGTACATGAGCAAAAATGAGAGTTGCGGCGATGAGAATGCTTAGGTGAATGTGCAGACACACCAAGTACGAATAAAATTAGGAATGAACATATTAGGGATAAGACAGGAAAGATGCAAGAAACTCGGCTAAGATGGTTTGAACACGTACAATATCAAAAAAATTATATTTAATGATGATGATGATCAATAAAATTATTCAAAATATTTCAAATAGATCATCAATATTATAAAGTAACATTCCCCCTGATCAAAGTTGACTCGAATGATGACAGGAAAAGGCCTTAGGTACTAGTGACCATCTAGCCAAAAAAAGTTCAATGATAAGTTGATTTTTTAGGAATTATCCTAATAGTTTCCGCGA
This sequence comes from Platanthera zijinensis, assembly GCA_039513925.1. Lineage (NCBI taxonomy): Eukaryota > Viridiplantae > Streptophyta > Magnoliopsida > Asparagales > Orchidaceae > Platanthera > Platanthera zijinensis. The sequence goes on from CM077082.1 coordinate 32,088,260, forward strand.
GTCTAACAGTATGGTGATTTTTCAATCCGATCATTATATTTCTAAAAAATCACCCAGAAAAGTTGATTTATGCACCAATGTAGCACGGTCAACACTCTATGAAAACTTTCGATTAATGACTCTTAGGTAGCGTTTGGTTGAGCTTATTTCCTGCGGTGCGGTGGAAACGCAACGCCATTTTGCCAAAAAGTAGTGTTTGGATCGGATGATTTTGGAAAAGGCGTTTATTAGGCTCCGCGGTTTTGTGTTTAACCCCAGCCGCGATTATTTTCGCCGTTCCGCCGCAAACTCCCGTTGATCGCAATCCGCTCCCGAAAACCTAGCTGCGGCGATTCTCCTTCCCCGATCGCCACCCGGATTCTTGCCTCAGCTCTGTTTTCCGAGGTTTTGCTTCAGACCAATCTTGGAGAGCGACATTCCAGCCGCATCTACACCGAGCGACAGCGGTATGCTTCTTCCTCTTCTTCATCCGCCGCCTCCCCCTCTTCTTCCTCCTCCTCCTCCCCCTCCTCTTCTTCTTCCTCCCCCGTCATCCTCTTTTTCCTTCTCATTTTCTTCAAAGATTTATAAAATATTTGCCAGATCTGAAAATTTTTCCGTTGGATCTGACCTAGATCTGACGTTCTGTTGAGTAAATGATTTAGAATTTGTTTTTCTCCAACCATTTTGATCTGATCTGATATTTTATTTCGTGATTTATAGTAATATCCCTCTTACTGCTGCTTCCTCAACCATTTAGAACTTCATTTTTATTTGCATCATCTGAAATCAAGGTTGATTTTGCGGGATTTGTACTGAAATCTTCTTGATTTTGCCGGGTATGTTTTGTTTGCTGGATCTGTACCTTGGCTGCAATGTCATGGTTATATTATTATGCACTGAGATCTGTACCTTGCATCATCTGAAATCAAGCTTGATTTTACTGGATTTGTACAATGGCAATTAGAACACACCATAATTAAATACCAGATCATGATTGTGACGATTATGACAATTAGAAAATAACTTAGTAGGCTCATGGAGATAATTATGCGCGAATTTTTGGCACTTTGCACCCTGTAATTAGGGGCTCTTGGCACATTGCACCCTAGTTTTAAAATTTTGGCACTTTGCACCCTGTAAATATGATTTGCTTGGCAGATTGCACCCTACTGTTATTAAATCAGTTTTTTGTATTTATTTAAAATTTTATTTTTCTAATTCTGAGGGCAATTTGGACATATCCTCCTAACCCTAAACCTAAAATCATCAATCCTTTTTCACTCCTCCCTAAAGTCCCGAACAAAGCTCCTGTGCACCGTTCGGCTCCACGCTCGCTACCGCTCCGCCGGGCCATCTCTTCTCCGGCGATCTCCTCCGCCTTTCTTTCTTCCAAGTACAAGGCGAGAACCTCCTGTGGCTCCACCCTCGCCACCGCTCCTCCGCTCACTTGCACAAGAACCGTCGCGCCTTGTGCGTTCTCGCCATTGTGAACTCCTTCTCCGGCGATCGATCACCGCATACTTTTTTCCTAGTCCACGGAGGTGTCCTGCTGCTGCAGCCCACGATCTTGTCGCTGTGACCTCCAACTCCGGCGATCAATCTTGTTGCTACAGTGGTCTCCTAGTTGGTATAAAAACTGTAATTCCTAAATTTTTAAGCTTGGTTGTTTACTTTGTGAAACGTTTGAAAAACTCGAATTTTTGTAGGTCAAACATTCACTCCCACGATCTCGCCGTTACGATCTCCAACTCCGGCAATTGATCCTGCTGCTGCAGTGCTCTCTTGGAAGGTATACAAATTTTGATTCCTAATTTTTTTTAGGTTTGGTTGTTTACTTAGTGAACCCTTGTAAAAAGCCCTAATTTTTTTGTTCTAACAGCGCCTCCCACGATTGCGCCGCTGCGACCTCCAACTCCGGCAATCGATCCTGCTGTTGCAGTGTTCTCCTGGAAGGTATAAAAACATTAATTCCTAGTTTTTTTAGGTTTGGATGTTTACTTAAGAATGTTTCAATTTTTAGAATGGTCTGGGTTATGAGAGATAAAGAGTCGCGGGACGGAGCACTTTACATGTCATACGAGGTTTCGTTGTTCACTATTAAATTGCACCATTCCGGGTCCTTTTTGGCTTCAAGCAGAATTTCTTATGTGCCTGATGTAGTTCATGTGTTTGACTACTGTGATTACAATGAACTATGTTTGACTGATTTGCATGAAATGTGTACACTGGTTGGTCACTTGGGCTGGGTTAGGTTTTACAGCAACTTCAGTGGGCTAGAAGATTGCCCTAATATGATTTCACTCGATACTGACGAAGAAGTTAAAAATCTGATTAGGCATATCGACCGTAACAGAGTAGTGGATGTTTATGTTGAGACGGTTGAAGCTTATCCTCAAAGTAACTTTAATTCGACGGAAAAAGATATCTTTGAGCTTGATAAAAGTGAATCATTTAGCAACGAAGAGGACACAGATGAGAGTGATTCTAGTTTTAGTGATGACTTCGTAGATGCTGATTTTGAGTATGATGATATGGAGTATGACGAAAATATTGATGAAGCTATTGAGTGGGTTGGTTTGAAGGAATCAAGGGAATCACATAAAACTGAACAAACACAAATGGCAGAGCATTACAAGGGTAAAAGTCCACTCACGTCTAACTCCATTAAAAAGAAATCATCAAAGTACCAAATTTATCAAGGAAATGCTAACGAAACGCATTTTGATTTCGAAGTTGGATTGTGTTTCACTACAGCTGATGAGTTTAGAGAAGCTATTAGGACATATGCTAACATGCAAGGAAAGCCAATCAAATTCAGCAAAAATTGCAGTGATAAAATTCAAGTAACTTGTGAATGTGGTTGGCAATTGTACGCCTCCTTCATATCAAAAAGTGATAATACTTTTCAAGTGAAGACCATTAAAGGTGAACACACATGTTTTAGGACTGCAACATCTAAACATTGTACTTCTGATTATCTTGCCAACAAATATCAAAACCACCTTAGGAGCAATCCTGAGTGGCTGGTGCATTCGATGCAAGAAATGATGCAAATGGAAAACAGAACATCTCTCTCTATTTGGAAAATGTATAGAACAAAAAAACATGCAAATAAAATCAATCATGGAACAGAGTTGGAGCAATATGCTAGTTTATGGAACTACTGCGAGGAAATCCGACAAACCAATCCAAACACAACCATCAAAATCCAATGTAAACAAAGTTTGAAATCAGATGCATGTATTTTTAAGCGTTTATATATATGTTGGGGTGCTTTGAAAGTTGGTTTTCTGCAAGGATGTCGACCCATTATAGGTTTAGATGGGACACACTTAAAGACCACAAATGGTGGAGTTTTACTATGTGCGGTTGGTGTTGACGGGAACAATGGTATTTATCCAGTAGCATATGCCATGGTTAGAAGGGAAAATGGAAAATCATGGGAATGGTTTATTGGTCTTTTGATACGGGATTTGAATATCGTTAATAACTATGCTTGGACAATCATGTCCGATAAGCAAAAAGGTTTGATACGTGCAGTACAAGAATTACTACCTAATGCTGAGCATAGGTTTTGCCTTAGACATATGTACGGCAATTTTAAACAAATTCATAAAGGTTTGCAACTTAAAAATTTATTGTGGAAGGCCGCATCGGCTAGCAGAATAGTTGATTTTAACACTGAAATGGAGAAGTTGAGAATGTACAATATAGAGGCATATAATTGGGTAAGGGCAAGAGAACCTAAAAATTGGGCAAGGTCACATTTCAGTACATGGCCAAAATGTGATATGCTACTCAACAATTTATGTGAATGTTTCAACAATGTAATCTTAAGGGCAAGAGGAAAACCCATCATAACAATGCTAGAGATCATAAGAGTGATAATGATGAGGAGATTACATACACAAAGAGATAAGATGTTAAAGGTTTGTGGAGATATTTGTCCAAATATCCAAAAAATTCTTGAAACAAACAAAAGAGGTGTTCATGATTATATTTTGGAATGGAATGGCAATGATAAATTTGAGGTAAAAGGGTGGGCCGGGGATAAATGGACTGTTGAATTGAATTCCCAAAGTTGCAGTTGTCATAAGTGGGATCTCACCGGAATACCATGTGTGCACGCCATAGCATGTATATTCTATCAAAGGGAAAGAGTTGAAGACTATGTAGACTATTGGTATAAGAAAAGCACCTACCTGAAAGCATATGAACATATGATGAATCCTATTAAGGGACAGAGGGAGTGGCCGTGTGCTAATCAAAATATTTTGGTGCCATGGAATGTTAAAAAAAAAGCTGGAAGACCTTCATTGCAAGTTAGAAGGAAAGATGCAGATGAGGTGAGTACTTGTAAATATGGTTTGAAAAGATCTGGTAGCAAATATGCATGCTCTAATTGTGGAGCAACTGGTCATAACAAGAAAAGCTGCGGTCAAGCTTCAAAGAATGTTGAGCCAACACAACAAACATTAACTATCCGATCGAAATTACCGGTATGTAAAAAATCAATTATTAGATTAAAGATTTGATGTATAAATCTCTTAACAATTAACAATTGTTTGCTATATTTATAAATATAGGTGAAGATGAAGAGCACAATGACAAATGATATTGCAACTCAAGAATCAATAACTGCACCATTTAATCAAGGTGAGACTTTTGGTATTATGTTATTTACTTTTTCTTAAATTTCACTCATACTAAATTGTATTTCTATTTAACAGGTGATGAAGACTTGTTTGGGAGGACACAACATGAGAAGTGAAGCTCTTGTTTCATCACTAAGAGATTGTTTTGAAATTATGTTCATTTTGTGTAATGAGATTGTCTTATGAATTATTACTTTGAGTTTTAGTTTTTGGAGCTCTTACAATGAGATTGAAATTCAGTATGTTTTTGGAGTTTAAGAAATTCAGTATTATGTTATTTATCTTTTAATATAAATATATTAATCATCTTTAGAGCCCAAACAAAGTTTTGTGTTTGATTGATTCAAGTATTTCTGGCCATGCGTGTGTAGATTTCTCTGTCTACTTCTTTGTATGATTGATTATTATGGGTTTGATGGGATAGATTATAATGAATTTGGAGTCGTTTTAGGTTCTTAGTGTGATTTCAGTAGTAATACATATAATTTCCATCCTTCCTGTAAAGGATGAGAGGCAATCTGGTTTGAAGTTTTGCTCTCCTTGATTGAATATCTACTGCTTTGCTGAAGATTTTGTTTTTCCTGCTGTCATATTTCGTGGAATCAATTTTTTGTTTGCTTCTCTGAAAGAATAATTTTAGAAATTGATGTCATAATATGCAATTTGCAAATGCCTTTTCATTAATTGCTATGATTTCAGTAGGATCAGTCACGTCTTCCCCAATTTAAAATTATTTTCAGGCTAGGTATCTTAAATCTTAGGAGGGAAAATGTGCAAAATTGAACCAGCTTGACAGAATTGAATCTCTATCTGATTCAGGTTTTCATGCGATGGCTTGAAAGTCTTATTGGTTAACATTATAATTCCATTTGTTTATTTAATTGGAGTTTTTGAATTGGATTTTAACCTTGATTTTAAAAAAAAAACTAATAAGCTTGTGTAGGCTGTCATAACTTTTGGTTTTAAGATTCATGCAAGCATGCTAGATCAGGTCTAGGAAAGGAAGCACTGTCAATTTTTGATACTGTTCGCGGGTTAAATGAGTGAAAATAAACCACCGAAATTTAATATATCGGTCTGCAGTTAGAAGTGAAGGAAATAATTTTTTTAAAATGACCAAAATACCCCTCATTCATTCAATTTTCGTAATTAAAAATTAAATTTATTCTTATTAAATGATATGAGGGTGCAAAGTGCCAAATAAAACTGATTTGGAGGGTGGAAAGTGCCAAATATGAAATCATAGGGTGCAAAGTGCCAAACACCTCATATTAGAGGGTGCAAAGTGCCAAAAATTCAATTATGCGCTGAGATTGTGATGAATATGACAATTAGAACACACCATTGTGGAAATAATGCACTGACATTTCATTTGTATTGTTCTGTGTATGTGTGTACATGTCTGTATATGTGTGTGTGTGTTCATTTTCTGTGTATGTGTTGTGTGTTGTATGTTGGTGTGTGTTGTGTTGTGTTGTGTGTTGTATGTTGGTGTGTGTCTCTTTACAAAAGGGCTGTATATGTATATGTGTATTTATTGATTTTGAATATTGAATTCATATTTATATATTGCCTTGAAAAGATGGGCAAACCAAAAGACGGTGGGGTGGCAGCAATGTGGGACAATTCCGACGTTCTACTCTTTTGTGATATATGCATAAGAGAGATAGAACGTGGGAATCGTCCGACAACACATTTCAGTAAAGAGGGATGGTCCAATATAATGAGAAAGTTTGAAGAGTCGACTGGAAAGAAGTACGATAAAGTGCAATTCAAAAATAAGTGGGATCATCTGAAGAAGGAGTGGAAACTGTGGACGGAGTTAAAACGAGGTGAGACTGGCTTGGGTTGGAACACTTCAAGGAAAACGATAGATGCCTCGGATGAGTGGTGGGACGAGCGCTTGAAGGTATTTGTGTGTGTTTAAATTCAATTATTTCCCTTAAATATCTTTTATATACCCGTTTTAAATAATTGATTTTGATATTTCAGGTTGTTCCTGCGGCAAAGAAGTTCCGTTATTCCGGAATACAGCCGGAATTGGAGGAGAAAATGAACATGATGTTCAGCTCTGTTGTAGCGACTGGACATCATGCTTGCACCCCTCATTCGAGGAATGTTGGCCCCGAGTCTACGGAGGATAGAGCATTGTCAAACGGTGGACAAGAAGACGATGATGTCACTGGAGTACCTCCTGTACCTGAGAACACAGCAACATCCGAGGTTGGCCACAGAAGGAGGAAAGGACAGAAGAAAGACATTACAGCGGTGTTAGAGGATATGGCAGAGTCTTCTAGGACCATGTGCCGATTCATGCAGGAGCCACCGAAGAGCAATTCCTCGTTCCCCATTGCACAGGCGCTTGAGAAGTTAGGAACTTACCATGAAGTGCAGTCAGATAAGGCCTTCCACTTTTTTGCCATCACTTATCTGATGGACAAAAATCACAGGGAGACCTTCATGTGCCTGCCAGAAGGTCTGAATGTTGAGTGGCTTCGTAGTCGCTATACCAGTGGCGTGTAGTTGAGACATTTATCTTCTTTTTTTGAGACTGTTATGTTATTTTTTTGGATGTTATTATGTTTCTTACTGCACTAGACTGGACATTATGATGTTTTATTTGATTATTGATATCTGCATGGTTGATTATTGATATGATGTTTTATTTGATTATTGATATCTGCATGGTTGAATGCTTATTGATATCTGGATGTTATCCCAGAATATGTCGAGCGAGGACTCTGACGATTCCACGGAGCAGTATGAAATAGCTAGAAGAAAATGTGTTATTGCTCAACAGACTATAGTAGCAGCAGCATGTTTGGCCGCTGCACACACCACTTCATTAAAGAGTCGAGTCCCACGCATGACTTCGAAGCAGACAGGCGATAAGTGGGTTGGAGAGATACTTCGAGGATCTACTGTGAGATTCCATGACTCCTTCATGATGAGTCAAGACGTATTTCTCGATCTACTACATTACCTGGAGGCAAGGTGTGGACTCCAGGGGACAAGAAGGACAGCTTCCAGAGAAGTCCTAGCATTGACCTTATACATATTGTCGCACAATGAATCAATGAGGAAAACAATAGAGCGCTTTCAACATTCAACGGAGACTGCTAGCCGATTTTTCTCTCAGGGTATTTGTTCTTTGCTGCGGCTAGGGGAGGAAGTTATCCAGCCATTAGACAGGTCTTTCGGAAGCACACCACCAGAAATTATGTACGACAGACGCTATATGCCTTTCTTCAAAGATTGTGTTGGAGCTATAGACGGGACACATGTTGACGCGTGCATAGCAGTTGGACAGCAGGTACCCTATATTGGGAGACGGGGCAATCCAACACAAAATGTCATGGCTGCTTGCGATTTCAACATGTGCTTCACTTTCGTCATGGCGGGTTGGGAGGGATCTGCACACGATAGCCGAATATTCAATTATGCGTTAAATGATCCTCAATATAAATTTCCTCATCCACCTCGAGGTAATGTTAACTGATCCTTTACTGTATGTCTCGCTTTAATTAATTTGGGTGGTTAATTAATTTTTAACAAATTAACAGGAAAGTATTACTTGGTCGATTCTGGATATCCGTTGCAGAGAGGATATTTGAAACCTTATCAAGATACCAGATATCATCTGCCAGACTTTGCACGTGGTGGCCGTCGAGCAGAGGGACGTCGAGAGATGTTCAATCATGCACACTCATCGCTAAGGAGCGTGATAGAACGATCGTTCGGCGTTTGGAAGAAGAAATGGGCCATACTGCGGGACATGCCGAGCTATAGCTTCGCGAAGCAGGGGGATATTGTGATGGCCACGATGGCATTACATAATTTCATTCGCCGACACCCTTCCCGCAACGATATAGATTTCAATGAGTGCGAGCAGGAAGGGCAAGAAGTTAGGGTGGCCTCGCAAGGGCGACAAGAAACCTGCTCTGACACTGCAGGTGGAGTAGAGGAGATGATCGCGCTACGTGATAGTATAGCGGATCAGTTGTATGAATCGAGAGCATAGCTCGAGATTGCGGGTGTACTCGGATTTGTTGTGTTATGTTTTTATTTAGACTAAAGTTTTTTTTTTTTGAAAAAAAAATTTCAACTCAAAACTCCGTTTTGAATCCAAACAACTTATTCAAAACTCTGTTTTCAAAACTCCATTTCATCCAAACAGTTTTTTAACAAAACTCCGTTTTTCAGAATCAGCACTTTTTCCATCAGCAGCTTCTCATCAGCAGCTTTCCATCAGCAACAGCCCAACCAAACAGACCCTTAATTTATATGTCATTCCAAGAAGAATCCAAGTCACTTTTAGATTATAATTATATCGAGCAGTTGAGAAGAGAAATTAGTTTTTAAAATTTTATAATAGAAAAGGACGTACAAAGTATTACTGCTTCTCACAAAATAATTATCCACGTACATTAGGAAGACAATGGAAACAATAAATAGCAAATAAACAATTAATCAACAACATTACATTAAGAAGACCGACAATGAAAAAAAAAAGAATTGCAAATAAAATAGAAAATTAAGAACAAAGAACACGAGTACTGCAAACATACTCAAAAGATTTTGGCACACCAACTCAAATCTTCTTCGGGCCCGACCTCTAGAATCGTTGCTTCAAAAAAGAAATCATGCATCGACATATATGTTGCGCGGGTCTTACATACCATATGGTGCAAATATCTGAGATCCCGGCTTTGTGAGAGGATATTTCCCCTCATGACAAAGCCTACACGGTCTTGGCTTTGGGGGCTTTGGGTCCCAAATGGGAGGAGATTTCAACTCCCTACAAAGCTTACACTCGCAGGTGTCGGTCCGAAGGCACATGGCCTCATCCAAGTAGACTCCAGGAATCGTCCAGAATCGGTCATAACATCCTTGGTAGCAGTCCTCAAGAGAGCATGGAAAAGCCCGAAGAGGGTATCTCATAAATTTGCTATAACAGGTTCGAGTCTTCATATCTGCTTAAGAAAACAAACCTTTAATACTCAGTTCAGTATATATACTTTGCAATATGCATGCAGCTATAAATATTACGATTTATATTTATTGCGCGGATCTTCTTTCGTGTCTTTTAAAAATAGATCCTCTAAACAGCATTTTTAGAAAAAGTGGTCAACATGAAAGTTGTAGATCTCGACTAGATCTACAACTTTCATGTTGACCACTTTTTCTAAAAATGCTGTCTAGGGGGTGTTTTTTTTGTTTTTCTGAGAAGCGCGTTTTTTAGTCAAAAACGAGCTGCGCGTTTTTACATATATCTGTATTTATATATATATATATTTTTTAATATATATATATATATATATATATATATATATTTAGAGGAGCTTCTGAACACTGAATTGAACGGGACGGAGGGGGTGGGGAAGAGAATCATCACCTATGGTCGGGAGGAGGAGTAGAATGATCAGTCCTGGAACAATGATTGATCTGCAGGAGAACCTCATTTATTTACCTACGCCTTAAGTTGCTATAGACTGAGATATGTACATTCAAGTACACACACATATATATATAGTTGAATATGAAAATATGAATGTGAATAGCTGTGTTCTTAGAAGGGAAGCTATATACATTTTCATATTCTTTCTTCCCTTGTCTGTAACATTCAATAATTTAGGGTGGAGAGCGCGCTCTGAATAAATACAAAGTTGACCGGTCAATTATCCAACAAATGTTACACTATGGTTTGCGGATTGTAGTACCTATTAGGCTATTACTTTATCATAAATATATTTATATAGTTGAATATGAAAATATGAATGCGAATAGCTGTGCTCATAGAAGAGAACGGGTAACCTATATTAATTTTTATATTTTTTTCTTTGTCTGTAATAATAAATATATAATTTATACCGGAGAAAGCGCCCTAAATAAATACAAAATAGACCTACTCAATCATCCAGCAAATGTCACACTGGTTTGCGCACATGGTGGTTTGCGGATTGTACTACGTTTCCAACAAATGTCACACTGTGGTTTGAGGATTGTACAATGTATGATCTTATCATATATCTCTGCTATATACAAAAAAATATATATATCACCGGCCAATCATAGCTCGCGGTGTGCGTAACAGCGGTCTTCCGGCCGCCAGATTAATCTGAACAGTCCGATCAGATCAGATAATAAGATCATAGTCGTTCGATCACAGAAATGAATCAGAACCGTTCATATCTTTTTTCTAGGTCTCCTATGTTGGGGTTGTGGAACACTTCCGGTCCTCTTGTTTCTTACACCGGGTTAGCCCACGTGAGCTTAGAGAAATCGAAGTGTGATCCTCCTCCGACATATCTGGCGCCGACAACAGCGGGGGTCCGGGGGCAGATGTTTTCTCCAAGTCGTCGAACTGGGTTCGACGTTCGTCGAACCCAGCTCGACGATCGTCGAACCCAGCTCGACGATCGTCGAACTAGGTTCGACGTTCGTCGAACCCAGCCCGACGTTCGACGCGTCGAACCCAGATCGACGTTCGACGTTCGGGCCGAGATCAGCGATCGTCGAACGCCGATCGGGCCGAGTTCGACGATCGTCGAGCGCCGTTCGGCGTTCGACGTTTCCTGTCTTGCGGAAGCCTATTTAAGGCGTTTTCTGGTTATTTTTAGGGTACGACGGGAAAACGACGGTTAAGGCGGCGGTAGTCTTTTGGAGGCGATCCAGAAGGTATTCTTCTACGGTTTTGTCTTCTTGTCCAGAAGTGTAAGAAGGTAGGATCAGGTTTTAGATCCTTGTAACCTTTTGGTGTAAACTGTACTGTTCTGGTGAATACAAGAAGGGAGAAGAAGGGGAGAGAGGACGTAGCCCGGTTTGGATGAACCTCTGTATATCTCTGTGTCTGTGATTGCACTGTTTTTGCTCTGTGTTTTGTTATTCTTTTTTTTCGAATTTCCTCTTCTCGGCGCTCCGGATTTCCTTTCATCCTAAACCTACCATGATAGAGTGTCCTGAACCTATAAATTTCGTAGGACTCCAACCCTACAGTGAGAAATTACTATTTTACCCCTTCAATCTCTGAAAAAAATCTGATGGATCAAAGTAAAGTCGGCCGCTCTGCATATGGGCGCCCCGTTTAGACCGCCCACACTACATATACAGCCCACCCGGTCCAACCAGAATGCTCCAATCCGGCCCATTTCATGCCAGAAACCCAGAAACTTTAAGCTCGCTAGATTTCAACTGCATCTACTTTTCAGTGTGCTCCTCCTTAAATACGCCAGAAATTTAAAATTTTGGACGATGTGGGACTATTCTCCGGCCCGCCTCTTCAAATCCCACCCAGTCAGAATTTTTAATTTTTAAAATATATAAATACCAACCGGGCGAATAGGATCGCTCTGTTTAAGGCACACAAATCACCATTTTTTTTTTTGGAAAATATCGAAACTTTCCTTGAGTCCAAAACAAACCCGCCCGACATCAGGAACGGCCCAACGGACAACGGGGGAGGTTACACGCGGTAACCACCCCCAACTGCCCGCTTTGCGGGAGGTTACGGGCGGCGGACGCCCTGTACGGGGGTGCCGGAGGGGGCGACCGCCCTGTACGGGTGCGCCGGAGGGGGCAGCGGCCCAAATGGGGCGACCGGCCCTAAGGGGCGGGGTGACCCCTTGGCAATCCAAACGGCGGGCGGCCTAGGAGAGGAGGGGTGAAAGTGGGTGATTGAGCGACCTGGGAGACATGTCTGCGTGGACTATGCAGACAGGACTTGCGGTTAGTCAGGTCGGCAGAGCTGTTGCAGACGGCTTATTTTTTGGCGGCCTGGGATGTCTGTTCACGCGGACTATGCAGACAGAGATGGCGGTCAGCAAGGCCGGCTTATGCTCAACAAGCAGTTGGATCCCAGAAGGTAACCGGGCACATAGCTTCTCTATCTGCGGAGTCCGGCATGACGCAGACTTGGTTGGAGCTCGGCAACCGGCATGCCAGATGCCTTTGTCTAGCTCTGGTGGTGCGACCGGTGGAAGCCGCAGGGATCGTCGGTTAAAGTGGACAGATGCTGGAGGTCGCCGGGATTGGTCGACTGTTTCCAGTGTCCGCCAATAAGCACAGACTTGCCCTTGTGGCCAGTGGTGTGAACTTAGTTGGTTCTGAACCTAGTCCATGTTGGCTCAGTCCACGAGGTCGCGCGGTTTGGAGCGCGGACTACTTCTCAGTCTGCCAACCTCGGCAGCAGTTGTTATGTCTTTGTTGCGAGATTGGGGAATGCGGACTGGAGTTGAGTCCGCAAGGCGTGCGGACTGGAGCCGAGTCCGCCAAGCTCGGCAGCAGATGCTTTGTGGTTTGGTTGCGAGCTTAGTGAAAACGGACTGGATTTTTTTCGCCTGGGCACGCAGACTGTTCTCCTTGTCTGCCGAGTCTGGCAGTTGACGTTAGTGACTTGGCTGCGGGCTCGGGGTATGCGGACTAGAGGTGAGTCCGCAGGGCGTGCGGACTGGAGCGGTGTCCGCTGATAGGCGGAAAAGGTGTTGCTGCAGAGTCCGCTGGTGCTGTCATGCTGGCTTGGCCTTTGGCGACAAGGCGGATAGAGTTTGTTGTCTTGCCTTGGTGATGTCACTTGGCAGGCTGGCTATTCTGCCAGGTCGCGGGGGACTTGATGTGTATTCGTGGCTTGCGGATACACTTGGTTCTTGCTGTGGGATGAGGCAGTTATCCTATCGGCTAGGGCAGTGACCACACTCCTCATCGTGCTTATAAATAGGACCCCCTGTCACATAAATATTAAGAACGAATGAACAATAAGTGAACTCGCTGATAGTTGCTGCGGACTGGATTTTTGTATCCGCGCGGTTTGGAGTTTGACCGGGTTATGTTGTCCAGGTTGTGCGGATAGTGCTGGAAGGCCGAGACTTGGTTCTGACTGCGGTCAGGTACAGTGTGGACTCTGCGGATTGCAACCAGCGGTTAACACAGGTCGCGGGTTGCGGCTAGGCGGTTTCTCTTCTGTAGTTAGTTTCCCGGTTCAATAAGCTGTCCGCTTCTGTCGGCCTGTTCAATTCGGCAGCAGCTGCTCGCGCAGTCTGGCGGCTAGGCGACCTCGCAGTTAGGCGGCTTGCAAATCGACGATTAGAGTTTAGCATTGGAATAACGGGCAGTCCGCGCGGCTTAGTTGCGATCTGGCGACTAGGCGGGCTGAGTGGACTCTGTATCAGATAATAGTAGAGCCGGCGGTTACCTCATCAGTCCGCGCGGCTTGTTTTGCCCTGTGTTGTTTCTGTTTTCCCTTTGGGTATTTTGGCTAATCATATCTCGGCATGTATGTCTCGCCTTGTAAAGATTTTTTAGTACAAGATTCTCGCTCTTCTGGCTTGCATCTGGTTTATTTGGGCTCGGATAGGTTGAGTGTTCCTGCTCCTGGTTTCTCATCTTCCGCTATATCAAATTTCAACAGAAGAGGGGTAGCCGACCCCTTAGGGGCGGCGTCTCCCCAGCCGGCCTAGCCGTAGGCGGCCGAGGAGAAGAGGTTGGTAGGCCCCTTGGGGGCGGCGCCTCCCCGACCGACCTAGCCGTAGGCGGCCGGGGAGAAGAGCGGCGGCCGACCCCTTGGGGGTCGGCGCCTCCCCGGCTGGCCTAGCCGTAAGCAACCGAGGAGAAGAGGGGCAGTCGACCCCTTCTCCCCGGTTGGCCTCGCCGTAGGAGGCCTGGGAGAGGAGGGGTGGCCGGCGCCGCCAACCGGATGTCAGGAAGCCGACGCGCAGGATCTCAAACGACGGTTGGTGATCCTGCATGCAAGAGCTAGGATCATGCGCACGGGAGTTAGGATCCCGCGTGCGGTAGTCACGATCCAATGCGAGACAATTATGGCGCGGATCTAGTGCGTGCGCACAAAGCGGTTTAAACCGCAACCCCCCACCCCCACCCACCACCACTTTGTTTGCGGGGGGAGTGGGTGTTTTGGTTACATGCAAACTAGTTCGCCTATATATTGGGGGACGACCCCATCAACTGGAGATACTATATAAATCATATTCAAAACTTGATAAGGCATATGAACTATCTTGAGTGAAGCCTCTCCCATCAACATTCTCAAGATAAATTTCTCTGATTGGGTTTCCACTCTCGTTCCCTTCCAATCTTATGATTTCACCGGGGTTTCCCCGATTCCCGAGTTTTCTGTCACAAGCCACTGCAAATCGCTGATCCACTCTGGATCGCAAGGCTCGTTCCCTTCCGCTCTTGATCGGGTTCCTGCCGACTCAATGGATAAGGACAAATCGCAAGTTCTAAAAGAGAAATCCAAAAAACTGCTCTCCCGGGCCGAAGGAAACAAGTGCCGCTAGTTCTCGTACCCCTGTTCATTTCCAGATTTGCCGCCAGCCGAAGCAGTGCTGCAACACCGCTCTTGGTTTTCTTTTCACTGTGGCTAAGGAGGATATAGATCTGAGGGCAGCCTCCAAACACAGATCTGAGGGTAGCCTCCAAATACAGATCTAAGGGCATCCTCCAAATCCAAATCTAGGGAAGCTGCACAAAGTTTTCGCAATCCTAGCGCCACTGTCATTCGTTGTAGTCGCCAATCTAGCACTGGAGGAGAGGAACACCTAACTGTTGGATCACTGCTTGGTCTTCTCTGTTTTTTTTGTATTTGATCCATCTTGATCGCCTGTTCTTTTTGGAGGAATCACCGCCCTTCATCGTTCTTGTAAATGAGAAACATGTCTCTCTGTTCAAGTGCGATGTTGTGTTGATCAATGGCTGCAAGCTTTTGTTGGTTGCCGATTAGGGCCGCTACCGCCAAAATCTGTAGTTTTGGAGTTTCCAGATCTTCTTCCTAGGATTTTAGAGGACTGAATCCCCCACTCTAGTGGGGTGTTGTAATTCAAAGAAGAAATTCTATTTTCTTGGTTCTCTCATGCGCAGATTTCACTTAGTACTACTTGGTTCTTTCTGCCGATCTCTAATCAAGGAAGAGAACAACACACTATTAGTTATTATCTGGATCAGATCCATACTGGATCACTAGTGTTTTTTGCTGGTCATGGAGAAGGATCCGTCTCGGTTTGTGCTATGGATATCTATTCGTCAATATTTTGTTCTATTCTTCGGGGATTGTGCTTAGCTGAAGAGGAGGTGCAAACATACTTTTGGATTGGATCTGAAGACATCGGGTCGTCTCTGTGCGGATCAGGTGACTTCTTTCTAAATTTTTTCCATTCAAGCTATATTGAGATTGTTGGAGTTGGTGACCGGGCGGTCTGGCGGTCTGTCTTGGCGGGTTGAAGACCGCGCGGTCTCGCAGTTTTCCTTCAGCGGTTTGGTTGCTGGGCTGTTGTTGTCTGGAGTCCGAGCGGTCTAGCGGTCTGTCTCAGGCAGCTTGGAAACCAGACGGTCTAGCGGTCTCCCATGGCGTCTTCTCTCTCTCTCTGGTGGTAGCCGAGCGGTTAGCCCTTCTCCTCTAACCGCGCGGCTTGTGCGGGTTGTTTTTGTATAGGCCCCTTAGTCCATTAAATTTTTAGTCTCACATCTCTAATTTGTATTCTTTCATCTCTCCTCCATTCTATAAAAGGAAGGTCATACCTTTGTAATAGATACATTTTTTAGATAATAAAATTTCTATTAATTCTTTCCGGTTTGTTCTTGTTCATTTCTAACATGGTATCAGAGGACTCAATCTTTTCCGTCTGATTCGGCTTCTCTTTCTGTCCAGCAGCTTGTTCCTCTCTGGTTGTCTGTTCACGCGGTTTCTTTTCTTCCTCTTGTCGCTGCCCTCTGTGTGCGCGGCCTCTCTGTGCAACCTCTGTTATGCTCGCACGCCCTGTTAGATTTCCCGCAAATTCCTTTCTGTTCGCGCGATCTTCTCTTCCTTCTGTTCGCGCGGGCTGCTTTCTAGCCGCTCGACTTCTTTCCCTCTGTTTAGTTCTGCGACTTGGTCGTGGATTTTCTTGCCGCTGGTGTCTAACACCGTGACCGCTACAACTCTCTTTCTCTTAACCGCTGCGATTTCTTCCTGTTCGCGCGGCTTGTCTCCTAACCGCACGGCTTCTTGTGTTTTATCCTATGGCTCTTTCTGATGCTTCTACTGCCACCAAGCCTGTCGTAAATCCGCCTCCGCCTCTTCCTCCTACTCCTTCCGGGAACCTTGACACCGTTTCCAAGCTTGTCGGCTCCAACTACCCGGATTGGAGCATCTCCTTAACCTTTCTCCTTCGCTCGCAACGCAAACGCCACCATCTCGTTGATGACCCTCCTCTGCCCACTTCCCCTCTATTTGATAACTGGGATGCGAGCGACGCGCTTGTGCGTACTTGACTCGCTAACAGCCTATCCGATGAATGCCTTCCCGTCATCCGTCATGATAAGACGGTCAAGGCCGCTTGACTTCATCTTGCTGCTCTGTACTCCAAGGGGGATCAGACGTCCCGCATCTATACATTGTATGCGGACCTCTTTGCCCGTCCTATCTTGTCTCCTACTGCTGCCTACCAACAGGTTCAGGCTCTCGGGGCTGAGATTCTTCTGAATCTCCCCTTTTCTACGGATTTGGCTCAATAACACAAGCGCTTTCAGGAGTTTCTGGTTGTGTACTATCTTCTACGGCTTCCTGATACTTATAATATGATCCGCCAGTAAATTCTGGGTGAGGCAAAATCTCCTACCTTAGATGCCACCGCTGCCCGCATCGCCGCTGTCACCTCTCTCCTTCAACGCCCTCTTCTACCCGCTCCTCCTTCACCGAACAACTACGCTCACCAAACTCAGCGGAGTGGCTCTAGTAGTCGCAGTCACCAGTCTAACGGACGTGCTCCTTCTCGCTACCTTTGCTCTCACTGTGGCCGCACCGACTATACTGTGGATCGCTGCTAGATGAAGCATCCTCATCTTCTCCCCTCGGGTGACTCTTCCACCTCCTCTTCCAAGCTGTTTGCCTCCGTGGTCACGTCATCAGGTAGTGCCCACGTGATGACTCAAGGTAAATGGCTTATCGACTCTGGTGCGACTAATCACATGATGGGCAATCCTCAGTGCTTCTCTCTCCTCAAATAGCATGATCGGTTGCCCCCGGTCCTCATTGCAGACGGTTCTCCCTCCCCGGTTCTTGGGTCGGGAGTGGTTCATGTTACTCCGTCTCTTCGTCTAGCGGACACTCTCTATGTGCCCAAGTTTCCGTGCAATTTATTGTCAGTTACCTCTTTATGCAAGCAATTTAAGTGCTCTGTGACGTTTACTCCGACTTCTTGTTCTTTTCAGGATCTGAGCTCCCAATGGACAATGGTTACTGGAACTGAGAGCGGTGGGCTCTACTTCCTCGACAACGTTTCCGTCTTGTCCGCCTTCTCATCTTCTTGTACGGATCTTCTCCAGTGGCATCTCTGCCTCGGTTATCCTCCTCCACGGCTTCTACGTCAACTTCTGCCCCACCTCCCTCCTTCCAGTACTCCTCTCAACTACGACGCTTGTCAGCTTGGAAAACATCACTGTTCCTCCTTCCCGCCGAAGCAAGGTCGGGGTTCTACCCGTCCGTTTGATCTAGTATACTCCGATGTCTAGGGACCTGCTCCTACCCTCACCATTGGTCGGGGTAGTTCTTATTTTGTTACTTTTATTGATGATTTTTCTAGATGTACTTGGGTGTATCTCTTACGAGATCGCTCTGAACTTTTTGATGTATCACTCTCTTTTTATCAATTAATTAAAACTCAATTTAGTGTTTGTATTAAAACCATTCACTCAGATAATGCTAAAGAATATCTGAGTCATGCTTTTACCTCTTTCTGTGTGCAACATGATATTATTCATTAGACTAGCTATGTTTATACCTCCCAGCAAAATGGGGTAGCGGAACGCAAAAACCGTCCCCTCCTCGATGTCGCTCGCACCTTGATGACCCAGATGCATGTTCCTCGCTCCTATTGGGGTTATGTTGTTCTCCTTGCCAGCTACCTCATCAATCGCATTCCTTCCACGGTTCTCCACGGGCATACCCCATTCTCCATTTTGTATCCGGGCAAGGATCCTTTTCCTCTCCCTCTCCGAATCTTTAGATGCACTGCCTTTATGCATGCTCCATCTGCCACCCGTGATAAGCTCTCCCCTCGCTCCACCAAATGCATCTTTCTGGGGTACTCCACCACTCAGAAAGGCTATTGTTGCTTTGACCCCGTTCTTCGTAAGCAGTTCGTCTCTGCTGACGTCACCTTTTTCGAGAATGCCTCCTACTTCTCGGATGACTCCTCTCTTCTTCCCCCGACTTCTGATACTCCTGTTGTTCCCTTCGTTCCCAGATTTTCCGCTTCTACACTGGACCTGGAAATAACAAACTGCTTCTTGCTCTTCTAGCTCACCAGATTTTCCTCAACAATGGTGCAAAAACCCGAGGTAGACTTGTAATCCCCTTTGTCATCAGCATAACTCGCATCTGAGTATGCTTCAACCCTCATATGACCATTCTTCTGAAAGAGTAATCCTTTCCCAGGCGCTGCTTTGACATACTCCAAGATCCGCAAGGCGGACTGTAGATGGCACTCCCTAGGAGCTTGCATGAATTGGCTCACCTTGCCCACAACATAGGAAATGTCGGGTCTGGTCACAGTGAGATATATGAGCATACCAACCAGACACCTGTATCGTGTAATATCTGAAAGAGGAGGCGAATCATCTTTCCAGGTTTTGTCTTCTCCAATTGTCATGGAGCATCAGGCAGGTTTTGCTCCAGTCAACCATGCCTCTTTTAATAGATCAAGAGCATACTTACGTTGGGAGAGGACTAAGGAGTTAGGCTTCCGAGAGATTTCGATCCCCAGAAAGTACTTCGGAGAGCTCATATCTTTCGTGACCAGATGTTGACGAAGATGCCGCTTTGTCAAGGCTACCCCTTTGTAGTTATCGCCAGTGAGAAGAATATCATCGACGTACACAGCAAGAACAACCAGTTCCGAGGAGGTTTTGCGAATGAATAGCGAGTGATCGGCAGAGCTTCGCGCAAAACCCACGGCCTCCACGATGCCGTTGAACTTGTCAAACCAAGTTCGAGGGCTCTACTTGAGGCCATAGATTGCTTTCTTCAGCCGGCATACTCGTGTCACCCCCTGAGCAACATACCCAGGAGGTTGCTTCATGTAGACGGTCTCCTGAAGATCACCATAAAGGAAGGCATTTTTGACATCCAGCTGGGAAATAGGCCAATCTCTATTGACCGTCACAGAGAGGAGAACCCGGATAGTGCTAAGACGAGCCACGGGAGAGAAGGTGTCAAAGTAATCAACCCTATAGGTCTGAGTAAAGCCCTTAGCAACAAGGCGGGCCTTATAACGATCCACATTGCCGTCCTGGCCAAATTTGACCCCAAAGACCCAGCGACACCCAACAACATCGGTGCCGAAGGGAGGAGGAACAAGATTCCAGGTACCCCGCTCAGTTAGGGTCGACCTTTCCTCATCCATGTCCATCTTCCAATGAGGAATAACAAGAGCCTCCTGGTAGGAATGGGGTGTGGCAATGGCAGAGATAGGCAGTGCAAAGGCCCTGCGAGAAGAGGTAAGACGATCATATGAAATAATAGCAGCAAGGGGGTGTAGGGTACACGTCTGCACCCCTTTGCGAAGAGCAACAGGAAGATCCAGGTCGGCGGGTCCCTCGGCATCCGGAGCATCCGTGACGGAGAGAGCTGGCCCGGGAGTAGAGAGCGACGGCAACGGAGATGAGGGAGACGGTGGAAGAGAAGAGAGAGAGAGGTGGAGGGAGAGGAGTGGACGGAGACGATGTAGGAGGTGAGACCGCAGTAGGAGACGACTGACATCTTCACTAAGTCAGTATCCGCCTTGTTTCTTCATATTTTGCGACAAGCTGGACATGATCGATATATATGCTCCAGCTTGAGGGGGAGTGTTGGAGTTGGTGACCGGACGGTCTGGCGGTCTGTCTTGGCGGGTTGAAGACCGCGCGGTCTTGCAGTTTCCCTTCAGCGGTTTGGTTGCTGGGTTGTTGCTGCCTGGAGTCCGAGCGGTCTAGCTGTCTGTCTCAGGCGGCTTGGAGACCGGGCTGACTGACATCTTTGCCCTCCCTTCGTCACTTCTGATAAAGAGCTGACTGACATCTTCACTAAGTCAGTATCCGTCTTGTTTCTTCATATTTTGCGACAAGCTGGACATGATCGATATATATGCTCCAGCTTGAGGGGGAGTGTTGGAGTTGGTGACCGGACGGTCTGGCGGTCTGTCTTGGCGGGTTGAAGACCGCGCGGTCTTGCAGTTTCCCTTCAGCGGTTTGGTTGCTGGGTTGTTGCTGCCTGGAGTCCGAGCGGTCTAGCTGTCTGTCTCAGGCGGCTTGGAGACCGGGCGGTCTAGCGGTCTCCCATGACATCTTCTCTCTCTCTGGTGGTAGCTGAGCGGTTAGCCCTTATCCTCTAACCGCGCGGCTTGTGCGGGTTGTTTTTGTATAGGACGCTTAGTCCTGTAAATTTTTAGTCACACATCTCTAATTTGTATTCTCTTATCTCTCCTCCATTCTATAAAAGAGAGGTCATACCTTTGTAATAGATACATTTTTTGGATAATAAAATTTCTGTTAATCCCTTCCGGTTTGTTCTTGTTCGTTTCTAACAGAGATGTCAAAGAAAAGTGCACTCAACGTCGTCAAGCTGTAGTCTTTTGATGTCACTAACTTCCTCAATTGGAAGCTGCAAGTCCAACTGAGAATGAAGGAATGAGAGATTTTCTACACCATTCAGAGCGATTTTGTGGTGAAGTCAAGCACAGCAACTGTGTACCAATTGTACTGGGATTTTGTTAAAGATTGGGGATTTGTTACAACCAATCTCGAAGAACCCATGGCTTAGGAATGAGCTAATTCTACTGTGCAAGTTCATATATTTCTTAACAAAATATAGAAAAAGACAAGATTTTGATTGAAAAAAACATGACTTCAATGAGCTAATGTGTTGGGGTTGTGGAACACTTCCGGTCCTCTTGTTTCTCACACCGGGTTAGCCCACGTGAGTTTAGAGGAATCGAAGTGTGATCCCCCTCCGACATATCTGGCGCCGACGACAGCGGGGGTCCGGGGGCAGCCGCTGCTGCGGCTAATGACCAGACTGCTGTTGCGGCAAACCACCAGACTGCAGCTGCGGCTAACCTCAAGGCCGCTGCTGCGAACAGCCACCAGTCCGCTGCTGCGGACAGCCACCAGGCCGCTACTGCGAACTCTTACCAAGTCGTTGAGAAGGCTACCCGACAGGCCGCTGGTCCAAACCGCCAGACCACTGACCAGACAGGCCGTTGCGACTAGACAGACTAACAGCCCGGTCTCATGTTCCAACAGATATTGCCTTGTTATATTGAATTGAGAAATTGAAACTTATGCATATTGATATTAAATTTTTTTTATTTCATGTACAACAACTAAAGAACTATGTTGCTCATTTAGTCATATTTTTATGACTAAACTCGTCGTCTATTTTATTTTTGTAGCTGAAGCGATCTAAGTGCGCAAGGAAAGGTTAAGTTGATCGAGGAAGAACAATAATGACTCGTAGCAAAACGGTCCAAGATATGAATTAAGTTTGTATGATGTATTTTATTTTGCACTCAATTTCCTTACTTCATTCTGAAGCGAATAACTTGACATTAGCTTAGATACAAAATTCTTGTATCTAAACTTCTCTCTTGATTTGACGCCTTGGTTCATGCGTGAATTATGCATTAGCAAAAAGTAAAAGGAGAATACAATTGGGGGGAAGACAAAAGAAGAAACAACAAATAAAGGAAAAAAGACGAGCCACCCTCAACCGCCGTCCAACCCGCGGCAGTCCTCGGCCACCAGCGCTAGGAATCTCTCATATGCGCCACAGCGGCCACCCAAAGAAACTCGCCTTGGTTCATGCGGGTACACAAAAGAAGCAGCGGACGCAGGTTCTTGATCTTTCTCTCTCCAGGAGACCTAAACTTATCTCTTGATTTGGCGCCTTGGTTAGTTGTCGTCCCCGTTTCTCGTCATTCTTGTTTCCATTAAGTTGCAGCCATTCTTATTTTGGATTTCTCTTCGGTTCGTTGATTTCTGATTGTTTTTTGTTCGGACTCGTACAACTCTTAATGTATGTATATATGTATATCTCCGTATTTGTCTTAATGTGGTTATAGCAAACTCGTATTTCTTTATTTCGTGCAAATCCTTCTAGCTGGTTTGAGCTTCCTCTGGGGAAACTTCCTATTTGGAAGTGCTTTTAAGAACACTTAAACAAACATTCCTACTTAAAACTCTTGAAAGTTTAATATGAGGAGATTATTTGATGGAAGGATGCAGGAATAAACATCATGGCATCTTTTGATGATGATGAAGAGTTCAATTAAGCTCCACCCAAAATCAATAGCATCTTAAGAAGACAGGTTTCTAAATTTTAATCAGTGACATATATAAACTCCACGACACTTGTGGTACCAAAAAAAATGTACAAATATAGAATTCAATTAAGACTTCGTTTCTTTTTGCGTTTCACCGCCTGCGTTTGGAGTAAACGCCGTTGGACGGCGGGTTAACAAACGGGCGCCGTCGGCTTTTGCACCCGCCGGACAGAGGAAAAGCCGTTCAAAAGCAGCGTTTCCAACCCCACCTCCCGCCCTCCGGTTCCGTCCCTCCCTTCCCAAACGCGTGTCTCCACCCGCCACCGCCGCGCCAAATAAAGCCTAAGAAGTGCTAATATCAATCGGCTTATTTATCACTTAAGCTGTCTAAAATCTTACTTATATTAATAAATGTTCAGATAACAACAGCAATAAGGTTCAAGTACATAGACATGTGTATGAAATTAATAATACTAAAAAAAACTTCAAGAAAGTTAAAAAAAACAATATTCAAAGAATGCTTTTATTTTAGAGCAGAAAATAAAGATTCCGGCGGAGAAGGCAGCGACGATTCCGGCGGGATGCACCAACTTAGAAAAGATGCCACATTTGGTCTTCGTTTTCACTGCTGCCGGATATGCCTCCGTCAGAGGGTTCTTCGCAATCAGATTCTCATCGTCGGGATGCAGGGGAATGACGGCTCCACTGTCGCCCTCGACGCCGTCATTGATGCAGGGGGCGGAAGAGACCACCACGGATAGATCGGAGCAGAGCTGCTTTGGCGGCGGTGCCGCTTTGGCCGGAGACAGCATCTCCTCTGCATCTGCTGCCTGATCTGAAATCTCAGAGTACTCCGAGACGACATGCTTAACCTCTTTCAAGAGCTCCACGGCCGCCGTCGTTTCTGCAGCGACAGCCTCCTCTGCTTCCAAATTCAACTCCGCCGGCAGGGATACGGTGGCGTTGCCTTCAGCGGCGATGGAATGAGGAAGGTCGGAGGAGACAGCCGGGTTCTTCGTGAAGCCTTGTTGGATGTAAGAAAATGTGTTCTTAGCAGGGTGCTCGGCGTCCCCGTGTATCTCCATCTTTGTCTTGGCTGCATCTTTGGCCTGCCCTGCTGCAATCAGATTCTCATCGGGATGCAGGGGAATGATCTCCCAAGTGGGCACAGTGTCGGTTTCCACCGGAAAAACACTCGTTTCTGCAGCGACAGCCTCCCCTGCTTCCAAAATCAACTCCGCCGGCGGGGATACGGCGGCGTAGCCTTCCGCAGCGGTGGAATGAGGAAGGTCGGAGGAGACGGCTGGGCTGCATTGAGGGGAATCCTTGGAAGCTAGCTTGGCGGTGAGAAGCTTCATCTGTTTCCGCAGCTCCACCGCCTCTGTAGCGAGACGGACATTCAGGATTCTTAACTGCTGCAGAGGGTCATCGGTTGAGGGGTTGTTCGCCGGAGGTTGGCGTCTGGACGATGCAGCGGCTGCAGCACGATTGGCGTTCTTCCGCCGGGCCATGTCGGAATTTTGAGAGCAGAGAGAGAGAGAGAGAGATTGGAGTTAATTGCAGAGCAGGCAGAGAGAGAGAGAGACAGATTGGAGTGAATTGCAGGCCGGCCAGTCCTCTATTTATAAACTCACCCTCCGGATTAATAATTATGTGTATAATTATTTGAATTTCCAATTTCAATTTCCTTCAAATTAGTTAACTACAACTTATAAGTAAATTTGTTTTAGATTATTTTAGGCAATTGATATGGGCAAATATTTTTTGAATAGGTGTAAATTAAATTTTAAAATAAAAAATATATTAAATACCTGTTACAAATTTATTTTAGATTTCTTTAGGTAATTGTTATTGACAAATAATTTATAATATATAGGTGCAAATCATATTTTTAAATAAAAAATATTAAATACCTATTAAGTAATTTATTCTAAAAATAATTGGGGGGCAAACTTAAACGGAATCTACCTGAAATAATTTCATGATGGTTATTTATTTGGAATGTAAGATAATAACACTAGTATAAAAGGTTGTAGTTGTTAATTAGTAATTAAATTATTATTTTTATTTATTTATTCTTAAAAATAACTTTTTTTAGAAAGAAAAATTCCCAAGTATAAGTATATATGAATTTTATATAGATTTCTGCAATTGGCCACTTCAATATTTGACTGTTGCGATTATTTTTCAAGCATCATATATTAAACGTCTACAACCATCATTTACCTATGTTCTGTGATAACAAGGCTGCCATATACATCTCTAAAAATCCGGTCTTTCATGAAAGAACCAAGCACATTGAGGTCGACTGTCATTTCATTCGTGAAGAGATTTTGAAGGAATAAATTTGCACTCCCTTCGTCACTTCTGATAAAGAGCTGGCTGGCATCTTCACTAAGCCAGTATCCGCCTCGTTTCTTCATATTTGCGACAAGCTGGACATGATCGATATATATGCTCCAGCTTGAGGGGGGGGGGGGTGTTGGAGTTTGTGACCGGGCGGTCTGGCGGTCTGTCTTGGCGGGTTGAAGACCGCGCGGTCTGGCAGTTTCCCTTCAACGGTTTGGTTGCTGGGTTGTTGCTGCCTGGAGTCCGAGCGGTCTAGCTTTTTGTCTCAGACGGCTTGGATACCGGGCGGTCTAGCGGTCTCCCATGGCGTCTTCTCTCTCTCTGGTGGTAGCTGAGCGGTTAGCCCTTCTCCTCTAACCGCGCGGCTTGTGCAGGTTGTTTTTGTATAGGCCGCTTAGTCCTATAAATTTTTAGTCACACATCTCTAATTTGTATTCTCTTATCTCTCCTCCATACTATAAAAGAGAGGTCATACCTTTGTAATAGATACATTTTTTGGATAATAAAATTTCTGTTAATCCCTTCCGGTTTGTTCTTGTTCGTTTCTAACAGAGATGTCAAAGAAAAGTGCACTCAACGTCGTCAAGCTGTAGTCTTTTGATGTCACTAACTTCCTCAATTGGAAGCTGCAAGTCCAACTGAGAATGAAGGAATGAGAGATTTTCTACACCATTCAGAGCGATTTTGTCACTACACGTGAGGATGTGGATGAATTCCAGCGGAGTAAGGACGAGGACTTCTGTCGGGACTACCTCTTGAACTCCCTTAATCCTAGACTAGCCTTGGCCTATAATACCTACAAGTCTGCCAAAGAGATTTGAGACCGCTTGAACACACATTTCCAGAAGGAGAGACTATCAAAGTCGCTCATTAGAGAGAAGTTCTTCAACTTCAGGTTCAAAGCAAACTCGCCAGCCACCTCACAAATCATAGAGTTGGAAAACTAGCGTCTCAAGCTGAACGATGATCAGTCAAAGATGAACGATAATCTCTTTGTGTACATGATTCTGAGCAAGATGGCTCCTGAGTGGATCTCCTTCAAGACTGAAATGCATAGACTGAAGGATAAGATCACACTAGACGAACTTAAAAGGTTCATCCATATAGAGGATCAAAATATAGCTGGAAAAATCTTGGAGCAAGTTAGCCAGTTTGCACAGCCTGTCAACTTCATTTCTCGTTTGAGCAAGCCTCGCCATAATCTTTCGACACCTAAAGGCGAACCCTCTACACAGTTAGCGCCTAAAAAGCCTTCTTTTAAAAGGAAGAGGGGAAAGTGTCACAACTGTGGCGAGTGGGATTACTAGGACATGGATTGTAAGGCTCCAAAGAAAAAGGAGGAAGTCTCACACATTGTGCCGAACATGCTAGTAGATGACTTAGATGTCAAGTCCTTTATGGCTATGATCGAGAGCAGTCACCGCAGCTCGTCCTCTGAGTGGTGGCTAAATAGCGGTGCTACCTGTCACGTAATGAATAATAGAGGTCTTCTGAGTGAGGTTGAGGAAGTTCAGTGGAGAACTGTATTGGTGGAGAGACCGTTGTGACTCGTGCTGGGATAGTAGAGCTGGTCCTCTATTCTGGTAAAACTTTATTTTAAATAATGTTAAAATAGTTTCCATCATTACTAAAAACTTGATTTTCATGAGTTTATTAGATAAGGCTTGAATGTTCTTCACTATACAAAACAATAGAATAACCTTAACGATTAGTTCACATTACTTTGGGTGTGCGTATTTGATTAACAAAATGTAGACTTAACTTAAATAATGATAACATTAACCAAGTGAGTTCAAAACTTATTGATTCTAAGTTGTTACATAATAGATTTGGACATATAAATTATAGGAAAATACTAGATCTAGCTAAGAGTCATAACATCCCCTTAGATCTATCTATTCGATTTGATATGTGTGAAATGTGTGCTCAAAACAAAATCACTAGAAAACCTTGCAAGTCGGTTTCTAGAAGCACATAACTTTTTGGAATTGATACAATCAGACCTCTGTGATTTTTTAAGTCATGACACTATCGAAGGAAAGAAGTATCTAATTACATTCATAGACGGTTTTCCAGATATTATCATGTGTATTTATTGAAATCGAAAGATGAGGCTTTTGAAACATTTAAGACATTTAAGTCTCGTGTAGAAAATCAGTTGAATCTTAAAATTAAGATATTTAGAAGTGATCGAGGAGGAGAATACACTGCTACTGGATTCAAGAAATTTTGTGTCTCTGAGAGAATAATCCTTGAAACCACAGCTCCTTACTGTAAGACCCCCCCTTTTTTTCAAACACCGGGGTCTTATGCCCAGAACCGCCGCTTTGCGGGGACACCTCCGCGCCCGGGAAGATCGTCACCACAAAACGCCGACTCTGCCGGCCTTGTTCGATCACAATTGTAGTAGCAAATAAAATAGTAAGAAAATGCAGTTCGCATCCAGATCACATATAATCAAAAGCTCCACGAAGGGAGTGTCCACAGAATAGTAAAAAGTACATAAATGAAGGGCTTAAGCCCGGTACATCAATATCCTCACTACAGATCTCTCATGCGGAAGCAAAATAAAACATCACTAGAAGTCGGTACTCACGATCTCAGCTGGCTGTGCTCCTGAGCTAGACTGCCCTGTCTCCAATCGCACCGGTCTCCTGGGCTGCTCCTCCCTGCTGAGCTCCGCGATCCCCTAATATGATGTGGTTCGAAAACCGTTAGTCTATAAGACTAAGCCCTATCGTCCCCCACCCCTTCCCCCATGCTCCTAGGCACCGAGCGGGGAGGAAGAAAGGAAAGGACGTGAAAGTGGAGAGTAAAACAAACAGGTGACAGGGGACCTAGCTAGCAAATTATAATCATGTGGTAATAAGTAAAGTAAGAAAAGAGGTTTAACCTTCACTTATGTGAGTACACATAAGCCAAGGGATCTTCTACAAGGCTCCCATCGTATAAAGTATCTCATACCACTTTATACGTTGGGGTGTCGGTTATCACAAGCAGTATATATATATAAATTGAAATAACCTTAATTTATAAACTTGCCCACACAAGCTTATAGACCAAGGGGTCGTTTAGCAAGTCCTAATATATAAGCGTCCCATACCACTTATACATTAGGTGTCACAGGTTATTATGAATGATTATGATATGCATTTATATGGTGGGTATGTTATGATCAAGCAGTGCAACTCACCCACCCTACTTTGTGTACACAAACCTTTAGTTCCCCCTTTCGGAGACGTTACCTCCCAGGATACCTCCGTAGTGGTAGACGAAAGCGGTGGGTTGGGCCTCGCCCACCTCAAAACCAGTATAGCACTACCGGTCTGACCTATCGTACGGCTCAACGCTTGGTGCACTAAGCGGACTACGCGTACTCTTTGCCGACAAGACCGCCGGACTTAGCTTTGGCGAAGTGTAAAAACCACACTTGCCGAGTCATCGTACTAGCATCGGTGCTACGACAATCCAGTACCGAAGACCCACCACCTTAGGTATTTCTTATGCACATGCAACCTTGATGTATCAACCACCGAGCCAACGCTCCCCGGACTAACCCGTCCGTAATAACCAACAACCGAGCCAAAGCTCCCCGGACTAACCCGTCCGTAATAACCAACAACCGAGCCAAAGCTCCCCGGACTAACCCGTCCGGCTTGGAGGAGGAAGAAGGAGAGGATTCCGGCCGCTGGTGGAGCTTCAGCGGTTCAACTCGAGATCGAAAGCCAGCGTTGTGGAGGCAAGGCCGTCGCGGTGATTTCCATCCGGCTAGTTTCTCCATGGCTCTGAAGCGATCGTCAAGGGTAACGATCTCCTTCTTGGACAAGTGAAGTCCTACTTTATACATGTGCATGAGATCCTCCACCAAGAGGTGGAAAGCGTAAGCGATTCCAGCAGTTGAGTCTGCATCTAGATCCGGAATGGTGTAGTACGGAATAGACATGCTATGTGAAGCTCATCTGGATTGGTAGTTTGGATTGGTGATGCTGCGAACCGAAGAACACTTCGTGTATAAAATGAGTATCCTGTGGAGATGGTGAGGACGCTTGTGAATTGTGGTAAGGAAGCTTTGCATAGCTCCTTTGGTTGTATGCTCGGCATGAGGTGGATGATGGTTTGGTTAGCAGCTCTGAGTGAGCTGTGGAGTGAGCGGAAAAAGGGGAAGCTGACCCGCGTCAAGATCTGCGCTATTGACGAGTTGAGAAACGGGTAAGAGCTGACCAGTGTAGGCAAATGGGGGGTTACGGACCTTCCCGGCTTGGTGGCAAATGGGGGGTTACAGACCTTTCCGGCTTGGTTGAAAATGGGGGGTTACGGACCTTTCCGGCTTGGTGGCAAATGGGGGGTTACGGACCTTCCCGACTTGGTGGCAAATGGGGGGGGGGGGTTACAGACCTTCCCAGCTTGGTGGCAAATGGGGGGTTACGGACCTTCGCGGCTTGTTAGCAAAAGGGGGGGGGGGTTACGGACCTTTCCAGCTTGTTGTTGTGTGCAAATGGGGGGCTGCGGGCCTTCCCGGCGTGTCGATCGTTTTTGCTCAAGTATTGCTGGGAGGTGAACACCTCTGAGTGGAATGGGCGCGAGAGGTCTCCGGCATGCGTGTTGTAGTAGACTATTGCCCATATCCACCAAGTTAAGCACCTCTGATCAGTGGTGTTACCAAGGGTTGTTCGGTACACCGTCTATGTGCCATGAGTGCACAGAATGTCGGGCTGCGGCCGACGTTTGTGATGATATTGTGCTTGTGAGCACTTGGTGTGTTTTAAAGATATCTATTGTGATTAAAATGCATGCAGGGAAGGAACCACTGCCCCGGGTAAGGGTTAGAGTCGTTATAATTGGTCAGCTGAATGCTGACCGTATCTTTGTTTATCACCCTTGGGGTGGACGTCCATATGCAGGTGTTGCGGGCTGATTGGATTGAGCAGGCTGAAACCCTTATTGCTGTTGCTGGTAGGCCCTTGAAGGTTGTGCGAAGTATTGGATTTCATGTGTGGCCAGCCTGCGTGCCGATGTATGAAATCATATTTTGTAAAGAGAAACTTGTAAGGCCTTAAGGCCATGAGCGTTTGAGTTGTAAACATTCATGGTGTTTATATAAATTTGATATTTATATAGTAGTGGACATTCATGGTTTGAGTTCGTGCAACTTATAATCTTCCGCTAGAATGCTCTGGGTTAGGGTGCGCTGGCTTTTTGGTATTAACCTGTGACCTCGCCGTCTGTTTGTAGCATATAGTGTGGGGCCCCGACCGGACCTTCTATTATATGTTATTTAACGGGTCGGGTTGTTACAGCTAGGTCGGCTTGTGTTTAGTTGGCAGTCTGTTCCCAATAGTTAACCGGGCGGATAGATTTGCTATCTACGGAGCTCGCCAAGACCGGCGAGGTGCAGACTTATTTTGAGTTCACCGAGTCCGTGTTGCGGACTGGTCTGAAGCTCGGGAGATCAGCTTGGTGTGTGCCTTGGTCTAGCTCTGGTGGCGCAGTTGGTGGTAACCGGAGAGTTCACCGTTTAGTGTAGACTGGCCTTTGTATCCACTGGTGTTGTGTTCACACCAGGGATGACCGATGGTGTGGACTTGGTCTCGATCTGTACCAAGTCCAGGTTGGCTCAGATTGGCAAGTTATGCGGTCTACGGGGACTGAGATCCCTGTCCGTCGAGTTCGGAAGCTGTCAGCCTTGTGTGCTTTGACTGCGGGCTCGTGGTAAGCAAACTGGCTGTGTGTCCGCAGACTAGCAGATACTCTCAGTGCTCGTCGCAAGATAGGGCAGTTATCCTATCAACTAGGGCAGTGATCACACTCCTCTCTGCGCCTATAAATAGGACCCCCTTTCACATCAACAGTAACACCGAATGAATAGTAAGTGAGATTGGGTAGTTGCTTCAGACATGGGTTTATATCCGCGCGGTTTAAAGTGTTGACCGAGTTTGTACTGTACAGGTTGTGAGGATAGTACTGGAAAGCCAGATACTTGGTTATGATTTTGGTCAGGGACAGTATGGACTCTACAGTTAGCAACTAGCAGTGAGCAGCAGGTCGCGGCTTGCGACCAGGCAGAATTCTCTTCTGCAACTCTTTCCCAGTTCAATAAGTTGTCCACTTCTGGCGGCTTATTCAGTTCGGCAGCAGCAGTTCGCAGGATCTGGCGGCTAGGTGACCTCACGGTTAGGTGGCTTGCTTATCAGCAGACAAAGTTCCTTTTCAGCATTGGAATTGAAAGTGTAAAGTTGTCAACCTAAATCACCTAGAGGGGGGTGAATAGGTGAATCGTGCGTCTATTTGCAGAATAAAAATTTTAACGATCTAGCACAAGAAATCAAGCAATAACAGAAAGACAAGAAGATTTATAGTGGTTCCCCAATTTTGGGTACATCCACTTTACCTCACTGATCTAGCAAATCACTAGACTCGGCTATTCCATTATCTCGGATTGAAAACAATCCTACGCCTCGGAACCAAGATCCTACAAACTCGATCCAAAAGGATCTACACTCGGAAGATGAAAATTTCCTACAACTCGGAGAACAACGCTCCTACACTCGGAGAAAATCTCCTACAAGATAACAACAAGATTTGGAAAAATACAAACAGAGATTTCTCAGATCTGGAAAAATTCAGCCCTAGGTCTTCTTCTTGAATTGGCGGCTCTTTCAGAAACGGTTGAAGAAGACTTGACGATCTGACCTGAGAAAGCTTTGACATACTCGATCAAGGAGAAGATGATGATCCCTTGAACAACAAGTCTTCTTGGATCGAAAGCAGAAAGATCGATCTCATGATGAGCGGCGGCTGCGGCTTCAGAACGTGTTCTTTTGGAAAGTGAAGGCCGATCCAGAAATTTAGAGTGTACAGAATTCCGCTCCTTGTAATTGTTAGGGTTTTGTCTTAATGAAAAGACTTTATATAGGATTACCATTAACGGCTAGAAAAGACATTAATGACGACACGTGGACCAATCACGTCAAGTCATTTGAAAAATTTCGGCCGATCTGGACTTAAAAAAAATTTCTGAAAAATTTGACTTACAGTTCTCGAGAAGTAATTTTAGTTCTCGAGAACTAGAAACTGAGTTCTCGAGAACTATCAGGACTTCTCGAGAACTATACTACTTAGAAGAATTTTGGACTTCTCGAGAACAAAAGGTTGGGTTCTCGAGAACTAACAGACTTCTCGAGAACTATGGAGACTTCTCGAGAACTAACACTTAAGAAAGATTTCTGAGGCAACTTTGACTATTCGAGAAATAGGGCTGGCAGTTCTCGAGAACTTAAGCCAAGCTTCTCGATAACAAGATGGACTTCTCTAGAACTATGGAGCCTTCCCGAGAACTAGCCAAGACTTCTCGAGAACAAAGAAGACTTCTCGAGAACTCTTACTTGGAAAAATTCTTGAACCTGTCTGGACTTCTCGAGAACCAAAAGCTGGGACTTCTCGAGAACTAAGAGGCTAAGATTCTCGAGAACTCTAAGAACTTCTCGAGAACTTTGAAGCTAAGCTTCTCGAGAACTTTAAGGACTTCTCGAGAACTAAGAGGTACTTCTCGAGAAGTGGACTTAGAGAATTTTCTGAACTTTAGAAAAAATCTTTCTCTTCTCTTCAAGAGTCCAATCTTCATTCCATGATCCAAGGTTTGAATATGAAGTGTATCCCAATTGAGAGGCTACACATGAGTCAACACCTTGGGTCGCACAGTGAGGGATTATACTGTATGGTCCTGTGTTCATGACCCACTGTAGATTGACATTGGTCTACACTTTGCAATGGTAATCTGCAAACACACAGCTAAAACAAGGATGTCAAATACAACTTAATTCATCTTAGTTCAAGGGTAACTTCATGCAAATCTGGGTTATTGTGGATGCAATACCCAACAATCTCCCCCTATTTGTAGAAGTCAGAACCCTCTACACTAAGGTGAATTATGACAATTAAGAAAGAACTGAAAATGAATAATTGAATCTAAATGCAATAACAGATTAATTAAAGACATAATTAGGCAAAACTAGAGATTGTATATATGTAATGTTTTAGATTTCTAATCAACAACCATTTCATCCAAATTCTCAAAAACATATCAACAATAGTTCATTTTTTGCTTTGATGTTGTCTGTCCTGCTTCTCCTGCTGTCTCCTATGATAGCTGAATGGCTTAGGATAGTACCTTGGAGGCTTAGGAGGAGCTTTGGGATTATTCCTGCCAAACTCTCTATCATATATCCTTCTCTTGGTCATGGACTTCTCAAATAATTCCCACTCAAATGAGCTGTAGTGGAGATTTCTGTTCTCATTAAAGTCCATCACCAATTTGAGAGTATCAAGAATTAAGCTTTTAGAAGTCAGGCTCCAAACTTCAGCAAACTCCTTTGCTTTTCTTTTCTCTGCATCTGGCTGGGGAACAGATTTGCTTGCAGATGGACCTTCTCCATACTTTCTCTTCTTAGAGGTGTGGATTTCTGGTAAATCCTGAGGAATAATATCATCCCAAACCTGGTCATAGGAAGCAGGAGGAAGATCCTGATCTTCTGGCCTTAGAGAAAAAGTAGGCATTTGAGGTTGAGGCATCTGGCTGGATTTAACTTCAGCAAGGGGGTTCAGGTGATGAGGAATAATATTAGGCTCAACCTGAAAGTCAGGGAAAATTTGGTTGTGCATCCAGACTGCTGTGTCATAAGTGTGGAATTTCACTGATTGGATTTGATCTAAAACATTCTTATTTATCTCAGTCAATTTCTCATTCTAGAGAGATTTTGCATCTGCAGTAAGTTTTTCCACTTGTTCTTTCACTAAGCTCTCCCCCTTTTTTATTTCTACACAAAGCTTTGATATAGTGTCTTCTTTGAATGTACCAACTTCCTCACAAATCTTCATCACATGTTCTTGAGCTTTCTTTTCCAACTGAATTTGATTATTTGCCAGTGTGACAGACTGTTCCGTGACCATTCCAATACTGGTAATGGTGTGGTCAATGGCTTTGCCACCAATTCTGAACAGCTCTTTAAGAAATCTGTGTTGTGTTGGATCTCTACAAATCCTCTGCTCATTTCCTTTTCTAGAGAGGTGACCTGATCTTTGACTAACTTGAGAGATTCATCAAAATATTGCCTTTGGGGAGCCAGCATACCTTCAATCTTAGATAGAATATCTGAACTTACAGTTGCAGCAGCAGTAGGAGTGGCAAAAACAATTGCAGTAGGAGGGGTACTAGGTGTAGCAATCTGAGGTGGAGGAGGTGCTTTTCATGGAGGAATTTCTTCTATTACCATAGAGCTCTGGGCTCTTATAGTGTGAGATACTGTATCAGCCTCTGCATCAACAAATCTTGGGAGGGAGAAGTCAAGGTTCCTGAGAGGGGCTTCCACCTCTTCAGGTTCTGGCTCATCCTCTTCAGAGAGAGGAATGGTCTCTGATGGAGTAGATTCTTTCCTTGGAGAGGGAAAAGGAGGAGGAGTAGCTTGAGTTGAGGGTGGTGGAGAAGGTTCTTTTGATGGTTCTGCAGAGGTTTCTTTGTGAATGAGAGGAAGTGATTCATCTGAAATGAGTTCTTCAATCATGTTGTAATTTGCTGCACTTGTGTCCTTGAGGGTTTCCTGTCCTAGAACATCTGATAGGGTGGCATCTGGAGAATCTGCCACAGAGCTCCTGATGGGAGATCTCACTGGGCTTCTGAGAGGAGATCTGCTTGCTGATCTGGCTGGAGAGGAAGGAGTAGGTCTGACAATAAGAACAGAGGCTGCAGGCTCCCCCTCAGTTGCTGCACCAGATGGTTCGGCAACATGATGAGATGAGGGAGATGGGGTCTTGACCTTAGAGGCAGAAGCTGCAAGTTCTTTAGCTAACTGCTTGGAATTCTTCAGCTTGAGATCCCATCTTTAGATGGAGGCCAATGAGATCTTTTTTCAGATGATGGATATGAGTACCTTTAGAGGTTTTGAAGGTGACTGGGTCAATCTCACTCAGCAACAGGGAGATTATTCTTGCAAACTTGGGAGCCTGAATACTATCCCTGATCAATTCAAATACAATCATTCCATATTGAAATTTCTTTCTACAGATAATAGCTATCATAACACTAAATAGATCATTGGTTATGAAACTAATGGACTTTGTTCTGCACCATAAGATTTTTCCAATTAAATCTACCAGAAACTTTCCTACATCATTGAAGAGATTTCTCCTTAAAGAGTTGAACTCCTCAGAAACTCCACAGAAGGAGTAAGTTCTGTCATAATCTTCAAGTGTTAGGTCATCCTCTTCATCCACAACGGACATCTTTAGAAGCTTTGAAACTTTAGTTTTATCCAACTTGATTTTGATCCCTCTGACTTTAGTTTTCAACACTGTACCATTTCGCCTCACCTTGGCATTCCGGAAGAATTCGTCTACATCTGGATATGAAATCTTGCAGGGTTCTGAGAGAACGAACATCAGACCGGCTGTATCCAGGAGAAGGAGCAAGTTCTTGAAGTCATCAGAAATGTCTGCAATCCCTGCGACGACGAGTTCACTGCCGACTCCTATCTTCGAACTCTACGCTATGGACGCTGACGGCGGCGACGGACGGAGCGCAAGACGACGACTGCGGTGAAGCTTTCTGTCGGCAGAAGACGAAGAGTTTTCGAGAAAAGGAAATTTGAAATGTCGGTTGATTATCGATTTCTAAAACTTTATATATATATATATATAATCCTAGTAATGTCAATTAAGTGTCTAATTAATCTAGGGTTAGGACTGAAATCAAGCAGGTTTTCGAAATAGAAGAAATTAAATATAAGTCGAAAAGAAGACGGGCATTTCTCGAGAAGTAGGTTTAGTTCTTGAGAGCTGTCAGTATACTTTTCGAGAAGTATGATATAGTTCTCGAGAGCTTAATAGACTTCTCGAGAGACAGATCATAAGTTTTCGAGAAGTAGTCTAAGTTCTCGAGAACTGTTACTTCACTTTTCGAGAGGTATACTTAGTTTTCGAGAGCTACCTTCCTCTTAAGAAATTCTTAAACCTTTTTGAAGAGTCCTAGATTCTTGAGCCTTGAACTGTTCCACTTTGGTCTATTCTTCTTTGTTCAGCAGCCCAAGTTCAGTTTTGAAGAAATTAAACTTGGTCTCGTCCAGCAGCTTTGTGAAAATATCTGCAACTTGTCGATCTGTTGGCACGTACTGCAGATCCACATCCCTTTGCTCTACATGCTCCCGGATGAAATTATATCTGAGCTCGATGTGCTTTGTCCGGCTATGCGAGACTGGGTTGTTTGCGATTGCGATCGCGCTGGATGAGTCGCAGAATAATGGAATGTCTTTGAACTTCATATTGTAATCTTCTAGCTGGTTCTTTAGCCACAACAACTGTGCACAACAACTGCCGGCAGAAATTTATTCTGACTCAGCCGTTGAGATTGCGACACAATTTTGCTTTTTGCTGTTCCATGATATAAGCCTTCTTCCCAGAAACTGACACGTCTCGGAAGTGCTTTTCCTGTCATCTTTGTTACATGCAAAATCTGCATCTGAAAAACCAATTAGTTCGATGTCATTACTTCTTGGGTACCATAAGCCAAGATTCGGTGTACCTTTAAAGTATCTCAAAATCCGCTTTGCAGCAGCATAGTGAGATTCCTTACAGTTCACTTGGAATCTAGTACAGACACATGTAGAGAACATTATGTCTGGTCTACTAGCAGTAAGGTAGAGCAAGGATCCAACTATGCTTCTGTACTTGGTTTCATTAAAAGGTTTCACTTTCTCATCCTTGTCCAGAGATATAGCTGAGGCCATTGGAGTCCTCATAGAGATTGCACTCTCTATTCCGAATTTCTTAATCAACTCCTTGGTGAACTTAGTTTGAGAGATGAAAATTCCATCTTCAGATTGTTTCACCTGAAGTCCTAAGAAATACTTCAGCTCTCTCATACTACTCATTTCAAACTTTCCTTGCATAAGTTTAGAAAACTTTTTGCAGAGGTTGTCATCTGTAAAACCAAATATAATGTCGTCGACATAGATTTGCACCAGCAAAATCTTGCCTTTAATTTCCCTAAGAAATAATGTCTTATCTATCTTTCCCCTTGTGAACTTGTTCTCGAGGAGAAAGGTAGATAGTATTTCGTACCAAGCTCGAGGAGCTTGTTTCAAACCGTACAATGCTTTCGATAACAAATAAACATATTCAGGAAAGTTAGGATCGACAAAACCTGGGGGCTGTTCCACATACACTTCTTCCTTTATGTCACCATTCAGGAAGGCGGATTTCACGTCCATTTGATAGACAGTGAATCCCTTCAGTGCAGCATAAGCTAGGAACAGTCTGATGGCCTCCAGTCTTGCCACTAGAGCGTATGTCTGGTCGAAGTCGATCCCTTCTTCTTGACGACATCCTTTGGTGACGAGTCTGGCCTTGTTCTTTATGATCGTCCCATCCTCGTCCATCTTGTTCCTATATACCCACTTCATTCTAATGACATTCTTACCTTTGAGTCTTGGAACAAGCGTCCAAACTTTGCAGCGCTTGAACTGATTTAGTTCTTCTTCCATGGCCAAGATCCATGATGTGTCTGAGTTTGCTTCCTCAAACTTCTTTGGTTCAACCTGTGAGAGAAAACTTAAATATAAATTCTCGTTAGTTGTACCTCGACGAGTTCTGACACCATCCCGGGGATCTCCTATGATCTGGCCCATTGGGTGATCCTTCAGATATCTGAGCTCTAGATTCCTCGCATCTGGGACTTCTTCAGCCACTGGAGTGACTTCATCAACTTGGACAATATTTTCATCCTGATCATCTACCTCTCCAATAGGGGTTGGAGAGGTGATCTTGATGAACTTTTCATTTTCACCTTCGATCGATTCATCCAAGCTGGTCTCTTTAAGCCTTATACCTGCAGCTTCAACAAGCAAATTAGACGATTCACCTTGCAGCAAGATCGTCTCATCAAATACAACATGTATGGATTTCTCTACAACCAGAGTTTTTCTATTGAAAATCCTGTATGCCTTACTATGGCTACTATATCCTACAAAAATACCTTCAAAACTTTTCTCACAAACTTGGTAGTATGATACTTACCATTGTTAAGCACGAAGCATTTACAACAAAAAAATTCTAAAATATGAAACTGTTGGTTTCCTGCCTTTTAGAAGTTCATAAGGTGTCTTATCATGATTCTTGTTTATGAGGGCTCGATTTTGTACGTGGCATGCAGTGTTGACGGCTTCAGCCCAAAAGTACTCCGGTAGTGAAGCATTACTCAACATAGTTCTACAGGCCTCTATGAGTGTTCTATTCCTTCTCTCAGCTACTCCATTTTGCTGTGGAGTACGAGGAGAGGAAAACTCATGAAAGATACCTAGGCTTTCACAAAATTCTGTCATGGCCCCAGATTTGAACTCCGTTCCATTGTCACTTCTGATTTTGACTACGGAACAGTTGTATTCATTCTGGACCTGCCTGACAAAATTTATAAAAATATCGAAGGTATCTGACTTGTGTTTCAGAAAGAACACCCACGCAAAACGCGAGTAGTCATCAACAATTACCAACGTATAATCCTTACCTCCTAAGCTTCTAATTTGCAGTGGACTGAACAAGTCCATATGAAGTAGGTGTAAAAATCTATTAGAGTTTTTGCCAATGATGCTTTTAAAGGTAGCCCTTGTTTTCTTGCCTTTTACACATGCATGACAAGGTCTCTCTTTGACGTGCTTGACATTTGGGGCATCACGTGCTAAGTTCTGGGAGAATAATTTATTAATTGTTTTAAAATTAATATATGCTAGCCTCTTGTGCCATTGGTCACCAAGAGACGCACTATCTTTAGCCAAAAGACACATTGGTGTAGAAGAATCTATATAGATGAAATTTAAACAAAATATGTTCCTGCTTCGAGTGCCTGATAGAATTGTTTCCATATTGTCAACATACTTTATCAAGCACTTGTCAGCGTGGAACTCAACTATGTATCCTTTGTCGCACAGTTGGCTTATGCTTATGAGATTGTGTTCCAATCCCTCCACATAAGCTACATCCGAAAAGGATACACTACCGTTAGTGATCATACCGTAGTCTTTAGTTATCCCTCGGTCTGAACCTCCAAAGATGACCTTTGGTCCGTTGCAGACTGGAGTGAAATTCTGGAGTAGGCTTCTTGTCCCGGTCATGTGTCGAGAGCATCCACTGTCCAAGTACCAGATTGACATTTTAGTGGCCTTTGGACATACCTGTATTCATGATCACTTTGCCTTAGGAACCCAAACATGTTTGGGTCCTTGGTCTCGGGTTAGAACACTCCCCCTACGAAGATTAGCATTCTGAGTGGTCAATCTCATGTTGCCAACTTGAGGAGTAGTAACCTTCCTGGTATTAAACCAACAATCGATGGCGAAATGACCAATTTTACCACAGCACCAACAGTCAAACCTGTTGTATCTTTGCCTTATGTACTCCTGCTTGACCTTTTGAGATGGTGCTCTAGCGGGGGTAGCATTCTTGGAGGAGGAAGCTTCATGGTGATGGCAGACACATGATTTCTTCTCCTTCGGAGGCTTTCCCCAACGGGCTTTACTTTAGGTGCTTTCTTGAAGTTTTGGCCATGATTATAAGGACCATAGCCCTGAAGAATCACTTCTTCATAAGGTGCCTTAAAGACATTCTCACCAAAGCTTCGAGGGCGAGTCCATCCTTAGTATCGAGACTTTGGCTCTACATAAGTAGGTCTGGTCAAGTGACCATAGGACGAGTCCAGATCAAACTCATTTGATGAAAAGATAACTTTCTTAAAGACAGACTGATCTAGAGGAGCTTTCCCCTTTTCTTTGGCCAAAGCCTTCTTGGCGACCTTATTCTTCCGTTGAGCCTTGTTTCTCCTAGAAGATTTACTAGGAGCGTCAACATGGCCTAGTCCAGCTCCTTGGGCCTTAGCTGAGAATTCAGTAATGAGTGGAAGAACATTCTTGGGCTTGGAGAAACTTTGAACAAGTTTCTTTTCAGCTTCGAGTTGTTCTTCGAACTCTTTGATGATTTTCTATTTAAGGTCGAGGTGCTTAAGAGCTTGATTATATTCTTCAATAGCAAGATTGAAGTTCTCTTGAAGTGAGTCAGTCTTAGCGACTTCTTCTCTCAAGCTGCTCTTAATAGACTTTAGAGACTTAATCTCTTTCGCCTGAGTTTTCACGACTCGGCAACATTTGTCGTAAGTCATGATCAACTCCTTGTACTGGGCCATAAGTTCAGACTCATCTTCAGAAGAGCTGTCCTCATGATCATGCTCAGAAATTTCAGATTAAGAGAGAGGAGTGTGAGATTTTAACTCCCCAGTGAACTGGAGCTCTTGTTCGTCATCTGATTGAGCCATGAGCCCAAAGTAGGCTTCCTCTTCTTCACTCGATTCAGATGAGTCGGAGTCGCTGAGAGTCTTGCCCTTCTTGGCCAACAGGCTCTTCTCTGTCCTCTTTTTGTGGTATAAGGACTTCTTTTCCTCTCTTATGCCACCCTCCTTCTTCTTGTGGGGGCAGTCAGCTATAACGTGACTTGGTTTGTTGTAGCAGTAGCAAACAATGTCAGTAGAAATCTATTTGTTCTGTTTAGAGTTATACCTATCATGGCTACTCGAGCCTTTCTTTCGCTGATCACCGTCATATCGTGATCTTCTGTATGAGGCATCCTTGCATCTCCACTACTTCTTCTTGTTCAAGAATTTCTTGAACTACCGTGAGAGCAAAGAGAACTCTCTTTCAGATAGTTCTGACCCCGAGGTGCTTGGCTCAGAGTTTCTTTTTCACTCACTTCTTGAGCAGGTGCTAGTGAGGCAGCTTTGCCCTTCCTTGAACTATCAGCATTTAAAGCAACCGACTTCTCTTTTGATGAGAAGCGACTTTTCTCTTCTTCAGCTTTCTGGAATTGATCTGCAGTTCATAGGACATCAGCTTGCTAAATAGATTCTGTGGGTCTGTTTCAGCAAGTCTGCCAAACTCCCGGATGGCACAGACTTTGTTGTCCCATTCCTTTATGAGAGACCTCAGAAACTTATCATTCAGCTCCCCATTGGTGAAGAATCGGCCATACACTCTTAGGCCATTTAATATCTTTAAGAAATTCTCAAAGGTATCTGCAATGGTCTCCTTTGACCCTTGCCTGAAGGCTTCATATTTCTGGTTTAGTAGGGATCTTCTATCATCCCTCACTTCTTCAGTACCTTCCATCAGAGTTACTAGAGACTGCCACATCTCCTTAGCTGATTGGCAGTGAATCAGATTCTGCAGCATCGAGTCATCGACTGCACTTGCTATAATATTTTTTAGCTTTCTTGTCCAAAGAGACAAGTGCAATCTCGTCCTTATCTAGATCCATCAATTTCTTAGGAACCTTCTTGGTTGGATCTATAGTGGAGATAGTCATGGGGACGTAAGGACCTTCTTTAACAATCATGAAGATCTGGGGGTCCACATCTTCCATGAAAAATTTGATTCTCTCTTTCCACATGGGAAAGTTATTCTTTGTGCACAGGGGAAGCTTGGCAAAATCTTTGACCTTGCCCATTGCTTGAATAACCAAATGACAACTTTCGAGAGGAAATTGATCAAGGTGTTAACCTTTTAACGACCAACCTCCCTCTGATACCAATTGAAAGTGTAAAGTTGTAAACCTAAATCACCTAGAGAGGGGTGAATAGGTGAATCGTGCGTCTATTTGCGGAATAAAAATTTTAACGATCTAGCACAAGAAATCAAGCAACCATAGAAAGACAATAAGATTTATAGTGGTTCCCCAATCTTGGGTACGTCCACTTTACCTCACCGATCTAGCAAATCACTAGACTCGGCTACTCCACTATCTCAGATTGAAAACAATCCTACGCCTCAGAACCAAGTTCCTACAGGAAGATGAAAACTTCCTACAACTCAGAGAACAACACTCCTACACTCGGAGAAAATCTCCTACAAGATAACAATAATATTTGGAAAAATACAAACAAAGATTTCTCAGATCTGGAAAAATTCAGCCCTAGGTCTTCTTCTTGAATTGGCGGCTCTTTCAGAAACGGTTGAAGAAGACTTGACGATCTTACATGAGAAAGCTTTGACCTACTCGATCAAGGAGAAGATGATGATCCCTTAAAAAGCAAGTCTTCTTGGATCGAAAGCAGAAAGATCGATCTCACGATGAGCGGCGGCGGCGGCTTCAGAACGTGTTCTTTTGGAAAGTGAAGGCCGATCCAGAAATTTAGAGTGTATAGAATTCCGCTCCTTGTAATTGTTAGGGCTTTGTCTTAACGAAAAGACTTTATATAGGATTACCCTTAACGACTAAAAAAGACATTAATGACGACACGTGGACCAATCACGTCAAGTCATTTGAAAAATTTCGGCCGATCTGGACTTAAAATAATTTTCTGAAAAATTTGACTTACAGTTCTCGAGAAGTAATTTTAGTTCTCGAGAACTAGAAACTGAGTTCTCGAGAACTATCAGAACTTCTCGAGAACTATACTACTTAGAAGAATTCTGGACTTCTCGAGAACAAAAGGATGAGTTCTCGAGAACTAACTGACTTCTCGAGAACTATGGAGACTTCTCGAGAACTAACACTTAAGAAAGATTTCTGAGGCAACTTTGACTATTCGAGAAATAGGGCTGGCAGTTCTCGAGAACTTAAGCCAAGCTTCTCGAGAACAAGATGGACTTCTCGAGAACTATGGAGACTTCCCGAGAACTGGCCAAGACTTCTCGAGAGCAAAGAAGACTTCTCGAGAACTCTGACTTGGAAAAATTCTTGAACCTGTCTGGACTTCTCGAGAACCAAAAGCTGGGACTTCTCGAGAACTCTAAGGACTTCTCGAGAACTAAGAGGCTAAGCTTCTCGAGAACTCTAAGCACTTCTTGAGAACTTTGAAGCTAAGCTTCTCGAGAACTCTAAGGACTTATCGAGAACTAAGAGGTAATTCTCGAGAAGTGGGCTTAGAGAATTTTCTGAACTTTAGAAAAAATCTTTTTCTTCTCTTCAAGAGTTCAATCTTCATTCCATTATCCAAGGTTTGAATATGAAATGTATCTCAATTGAGAGGCTACACATGAGTCAACACTTTGGGTCACACAGTGATGGATTACACTGTATGGTCCTGTGTTCATGAACCACTGTAGACTGACATTAGTCTACATTTAGCAATGGTAATCTGCAAACACACAGCTAAAACAAGGATGTCAAATACAACTTAATTCATCTTAGTTCAAGGGTGACTTCATGCAAATCTGGGTTATTGTGGATGCAATACCCAACAGGAATAATGGGCTATCCACGCGGCTTGTTTGTGGTCTTACGACAAGGCGACTTCAGCGGACTCCCTGGGCCGCTCAGTAGGATCATCAACTTCTCCTTGAGACCGCGCGACTAGTTCTTTGCCTTGTATTTTTTCTGCTTCCATCGAGTATATTGGCGAATCATGTTACGTCATGTATGCCTCACTTTGTAAAGTTTTTTTTGATAGTACAAGATTCTTGATCTTTTATTAGCATTTGTTTACTTGGGCTCGGATAGGTTGAGTGTTCCTGCACCTAGTTTCCCGTTTTCTGCGAATCACAAATTTTTTAATTGTATCAGAGGGAATAAAGGCTGATCAGCGATCAACCGTCAGTTTGCCTTATTGCTTCTAGGAGTCTAAGTGAACCAGGATTATGCAATGGAAGGTGGTTTTGCAAGAGGTCTTAGAATCGAGCTTCTTACATCGACTAACTTTAAGAAGTGGAAGTCTTGTATGGAAAGATATATTTTGGTCGAAGACCTTTGGGAGGTCGTCTACGGAGACGAAAGGCAAGAGGTTATTGCTGCTGCAGGTGTTGATGCGGTGAGAGCTTAGGGGGAGACAAATGCGAAAGTGGAGTTTACTCTCAAGCGAGCTATTTCACCCGAACTCTTCGACCACATCATAGGATGTCAATGTGTTGCGGAGATTTGAACTTCTCTCGATGGGTTGTTCAATAGGAAGAGTGTAGCAATGATATAATTCTTGGAGAATGAGTTGGCAAGAGGCACTCAAGGAGATCTGCCTATCTCGACGTTCTTCTTGAAGATGAAGAACTTGTGTGCTGAGATTTTAGCATTGGACCCTGATGAGCTTATTTCAGAGGCGAAGTTGAAGAGGAA
Organism: Platanthera zijinensis; assembly: GCA_039513925.1. Taxonomy (NCBI): domain Eukaryota; kingdom Viridiplantae; phylum Streptophyta; class Magnoliopsida; order Asparagales; family Orchidaceae; genus Platanthera; species Platanthera zijinensis. The sequence continues at coordinate 32,132,664 of CM077082.1, forward strand.
CATAATCCGTGGTTTGCGGAAGGAGTATGTTGTCTTTGTCACTTTTGTTCAAGGTCGAGCCACTCAGTCGTCTTTACTAAAGCGGGAGAACCTACTGGCTTCGCAGGAGAGCTTAGCTAGACAGATGGCTGGAATCACTATCTCTGATGGAGGTAGTGAGGCGCTCTTCTCAGGAAAGAAGAAGAGATGGGAGAAGAAGAAGACTGATGTTGATGATGATGCTTCAACTTCTTATCAGCAAGAGGAGAGTGCTTCTCCTAAGCGTGATTGGAAGAAGAAGAAGGTTTGGCTTAAGTTCTATAAGTGCACCCAACCAGGTCAATTCAAGAAGTACTGCAAGGTCAAGATGTAGTCGGGACATGTTGCAGATAAAGAGGAAGTTGGTTCCAATGTTGAGAAAGCCGAATGGGGGAATGCGATCATGACGGGCACGCGTGTCCGTACATTGTCCACCATCGACTACAAAGATGACTGGATTGTGTACTCAGGGTGTTGTCACCACCTCAACGGGGACGAGTCGAAGTTCTCCTCTCTACACATGTCTCAGGTAACAAAGCTATTATAACTGTTGATGATGCTATTCATGCAGTCGAGAAGGAGGGTATCTTTTCTTTAGGTAGTGATAATGGTCCACTCACCTTGAGGAGTATCTATCACGTACCGGGCATGAAGAAGAATCTCTTCTCAGTGACCAACGCAGTGGACGCAGGCTATAACGTTCTGATCGGTCCAACAGAAGTGAAGTTTCTCCGCAATGTGTCAGCGGTTAAGGCTGACGTTGCTCATGTAGGGAGAAGGGTATGGACTTGTTTGTGTTGTCAACAAGTTCCTATATTGATCGGATGAGGGAAAACGATAGTGCAGCTATCTGGCATGAGCGGCTGAGACACGTTGGGATGGACAAGCTGAAAGCCATGAAAGCGAAGAGCTTTGTGAAAGGCTTTCCTTGGTTGTCATCCTTCGACGACGGTCATGTCTGCGCGAGATTTCAATATGGAAAGGTTCACTGCCTTCCGTTTGATAAGTCGTAGACCAGGTGTAAAGCACCATTGGAGTGTATCCATGGTTATCTGATGGGGCCGACCGTCACAGATAGTCTTGGAGGCAGCAGATACATGCTAGTTTTGATTGATGACTATACGAGGTACACTTGGGTGTAATTTATGAAGGAGAAGTCGGACGCGTTCTGTTTTTTTGTGGAGTTCAAGGAGTCAGTGGAGGGCCGACTTGGCCTGCAGATCAAAAAGTTTAGAACAGACAACAGAGGTGAGTTCGTTTCAACTGAGTTCTCTAACTTCTGTAGGAAGCACGACATTCAAAGGGAGCTCACTTGTGCTTATACTCCACAACAAAATGGAGTAGCAGAGTGGAAGATCCGTCATCTGATGAAAACCTGCAAGTGTTGGCTTCATGCCAAAGGCAATTCAAGGTCCTTCTGGGCGGAAGGGATGACTTGTGCAACTTATGTCATCAATTAGATGCCTCTGAGTCCGATCCACATAAAGTCTCCTCATGAGATGATGTTTAAGGAGAAGCCTAGAGTTGGACACCTTCGGGTGTTTGGATCTACCTACTACGTACATATTATGGATGCTCTCAGTACAAAGTGGGATGCAAATGCAAGGAGGCTTGTCTTTGTGGGCTATGATGAGCGGAAGAAGGGATGGAAGTGTATGGATCCAGAGACGAAGAAGTTTGTTATTTCGAGATACGTGATCTTCGATGTGCTGACATCATATGGAGGTAGCTCCTCTGTGGAGCTGTAGGAAAGCAGATCGGATGGCGAGCAGGAGGAGGCTGCTAAGGATCTTCTGGTGGAGCTTCCCGTATCACCAGGAGCTCCAGGTATTTCTATCTCCCCTTTAGGGTTAGAGAGGTGTTAGGGAGCTTACTTTGAGGTGATGAGTTCATTTTGTTGTAAATCGACCAAAGTTGACTTCTGCACATTGGGGGTGCACATAGCAATTTTCCTTACCTCAAGGAGTTCTAGGGTCGTCTCCTTACCCTAACTCGCCACTCAAATCCTAACACCAGCAAGGGGGTCTAGAAGGGCTAGGGATGTTAGAACTTCTAATAGTGTAAATCACGACTTGATGTATGCCGCAAATTGTAAACTGTGAACTGTTCCACACTGAGCTTCCCACTAGTTGTCTAGTCGCCCGGTGTTAGCCGCACACCTTGCACAATACAAGTCAACTTCACTTAACTGCCTGGTTAGAAAAAACTAACCGCAAGTTCAAAATACAAGTAGAATTCTAACTGTTCTCGTTATTATGTGACGAGGCAGGGACCTCTATTTATAGACGATAGGGGGAGTGCGGTCACCGCCCATAAGATAGGATAACTGCCCGTCATTCTGCAACTAAAACAACCTATCAACACAAGGGTGAGGATACCAGAGTCAGACCGCGGGGGACAACAACCTAATCGCATAAGCGGTAATATCCACCAATCCGCATAACCGAGCGGACAGCCACCTCAGTTCGCGTGGACTTAGCAATCCAGCCACGCGTCCTGAGCAATAACGCGCTTATGACGAACTGCCTGTCTCCGCAACCAGATCGGGTACAACAGCAGTTTTCGCGAACTCTAGAATCAGACCGCGCAACCATGAGGGCTCTACAACTAGGCAACCGAACTCGACTTGTCCCAACACCTTGATCAAGTCCACAATGTTGGGATATAATGTAGTAACTATCCCCTAGACACAACCAATTTAATACAGGGTATACAAGCACATAAATCTGAACAAGCCTCTACATAAATAAATAATGTAACTACAATAATAATACACGAAGAAATATACCGACATCCGTTACAGAATACACCACGGAGGAGCCAGACTCGCTCGATCCGCGGAGAGAGAATTATCTGGACTGTAATCCGCTAGCACAGTGGACGCACAAGGTTCGTCAAGAAACTTCGTCGTCGGGTGACGACCAAACCATCTAACACCACCAGAGAAATGTCGTCGAGGCCCATTGCACCCACACATGCCATCGACGCCAAGCCGCACTACCTGAGAGAAACACCATCAAGGTCAGTGCACTCCTGCATGCCTTCGCCGCCATGTCCGCACCGCCGGAGAGAAACTCCGACAAGGCCACTGCACTACCGCAGGCTTTCGCCGCCACGCCCGCTCTGTCGGAGAGAAACTCCGTCAAGGCTACTACACCACCGCAAGCCTTCGCCGCCACGCTCGCACCACATCATATCCTCCAAGACCAATAAACACCCTCTCCTCCAAGACTGGCGGCTATCATCTCTAAAACCGGGGGATGTGTCGGGGTTACACATGGGAGGAAGAAATAAGGTGATAGCGGCAAGATCGACACCAACGACGCTGAAGCCGCTGCATGGGGTCGCACCACCGACAACAACCGGCGGTGGCGTTGGCCTTCCTTCAACGCGAGCACAGGGCGACACTAACTCCTCACGGTTCCTCTTTTCCATGAACAGGAGGCGGCTGAATTCTCCAAATGGTTCAAACGGCTTCTCTTCTCCCAGGCCGGCTCAAATCCTCTGTCATACTTGAACATATATATCTGCATATTTATATATAGAAATCATATATATATATATATATATATAACAGAGACGGTTTAATTTCCCTATAGAGATATCTCTCCCTTGCCATTAATAGGGCCGATCATTATGGGTGTTGCCGTCTAACTCGACGTCCCGGTCAAACCGGAATAACCTGGACCATCTTAGCTCTCGGAACGGTCGAGCGTGCACACAGTCACAGAGAAAGAAAAGCTGACAAGGCAATTTTTTTACGTGGATGCCTTGGGATATGTTAGTTTCATGCGCTATAGGATGTCTTGGGTGAAACCCATGTCTACATACATGCTGCATAGTAGGTCCCTCTTTATTAATTACTCAACCTAGAAACGTGTTTGATGTATGTTGTTGAAACTGAGAATTTGGTCTCGAGGAGTTCACCCTTGGGGAAGGGGTGATCGCACACGTACTTCTCTCCCGCGAGCCCGAAAAACCAAGGAAGAAAAACTAGGGACAGACCCAAGGCTCCAGCACGGAGGTCCCTCCACACACCCGGAAGTTCTTAGAGTGCTTCCCCTCCTTAGCGTGATTGGTTGAAGCTAAGGTATCCCAGAGACCCCTAGAAGACCGGGCACCAGTGAACATGCCCTCTGAGATACCCCTTGGGTCCTATTTATAGATTTCTGAAAACGGTCTACAAACAGCCAACCTTTGCTGTTTGGAACAGCTAATTGCAGGCCACCTGGGTCTGCCAACAACGAGACTCCGCTGTTCTAACTAGCTATGGGCAGGCCCGCAGGGGAAAAATGGTAAAAAAAACACCCCACACAACACAGGGCGTACAACCCCCCACTGCCTCTGCTCGGCAAGGGCGGCGAGTGCCCGATGGAGTTGGCACTTGCCGCCTCAGCTCGGCAATTTGACGAGCTCGGACCCGGCCTGCCCTACTCGCCTGCTACGGCCTCGACAAACGCCCTGGAGTTCGTCAAAATGGACTCGACGAACTCCACTGCGGGTCGAGGCTTTCTGGTTGCCTTAGGCGAGCTGGACTGTTTGCCAATGCGAGCTGGGCTCGCGACGCTAGGGCAGGGACGTCGAGTGTACTCGACTCACTCGACGCCGGGCTAGAGGCACCGAGTGAACTCGCCGCCCGGGCTTGGGCGTCTAGTGGACTCGACTCCCAGGACCCAGCTCGTCCACGGCTCGGGCTGGGCTCGGCTGACCTGGCCCCTTGCTGACCCCACTCGCCGGATACGGGGTTGTACATATGTGACATCCTAACCTGTTTCTTTACTCTATATGTTTATATACATTTGCATACGAAGTGCTGACCTACAGGGTAATGGAGTGCCCCGGGATCCACTAGGGACGGCTGGGAGGAGATGTGTCGGTTACGCAGTTGAGATCAGCCTTTGTTGATCCACGTTACAACAAATTTTTACAGGACAAGAATCGCAAGCAAGAGCAAGCTCGCTGGCCAAAAAGGCCTAAGCCTCATGAAGTGAACTCTTTGTTTAGCAGCTTTGTTTTGTTGAGTGATATGCTTAGTGCATTGTGTTTCCGGCTTGCAAGCTGAGGTATACTAAGAGTGCCAAGACACGTTGCTCTGTCTATGGTTGTTGTTTCAGTTTCTGGACAATTGATTTTTGTAAGGCCTTAAGGCCGGTTCGTACTCCTTTAGTAGTGGATAACTTCTGGTTTGTTGTTTGTTTCCGTTGCTTTATTTTCTAAGTTTTGAGTTGGGTAGTTTTATATCATCTTATAATACTTAAGCTGTGGAGTTTGTATATTGTGGGGGCCCTGGACGGACCCATATTATACGGTCATTATAGGGGAGGTGTTACACGTGGTGCGCTTGTTGGCAAAGAGCGCGTTGAGTGTTTGCTGGAGGAGAGCATTCTAGGCGCTTGCTGGAGGAGGGCGCTGAGTGGTTGCAGGTAAATAGAGAGAGCGCAGAGCGCTTGTAGAAGGAGAGTGCGTGGAGCGTGGGGGAAAAAGACCCGCATAAGGGAGCGGCATGTGTGAGAGCGCGCAGGAGCACACAGGGGAGAGACGCGCGCAAGAACGCGCGAGGGAGAGGCGCGCGCGAGAGCGCACAAGGAAGCGACGAGCGGGAAAGCATGCAAGGAGGAGACGCGAGCGGGAGCGCATAAGGAGGCGATGCACGCGGGAGCGTGCAAGGAAGAGGACGCGCAAGAGCGTGCAAGGAAGAGATGTGCGTCAGAGCGCGCAAGGAGGCGATGCACGCGGGAGCGCGCAAGTAATCGATGCACTTGGGAGCGCGAAAGAAAGAGGACGTGCAAGAGCGCGCAAGGAAGAGATGTACGTCAGACCGAGGAAGAAGGCGATGCACGTGGGAGCGCGCAAGGAAGGCAACACACACAGGACCACGCATGGAAGCCAATGCGCGCAGGAGTGTGCAAGAAAGAGAAATGGAGGAGGGATAAAATCCGTAGGAGGATTTCCCTGACGAAGAAGATGAAGATCTTCGAAGGAGGCGTCGAAAACGAAGGAGAACTTCAAGGAGCGCTTGAAGACCTTCGAGGAATGAGAATGAGATGAAGGAGGAAGGAGAGAGAAAATCCGTAGGAGGATTTCCCGAGGAAGGAGAAAATGAGAATTAAAGGGGGATCCAGGACCCTATTTATAGTCTTCATGGGTGGTTATGGAGGTTATGCGGCTATCCGCGGCCCATAACCACCATGATTGCTATTAATAGGCCGCTTTCATGACATATTTACGCGTATAATATTTAATAATTATACTAATCATAGACTAACCTATTTTTGTTAATGCATTTTCTCCATTACGGGAGATCATGCGGGCGGTTACGTGGGTGGTTACCCACGTAACCGACGGCAGCGATCGAGGGAGCGTGACCAGACGGCGGAGGATACACATGATGGACGACGGGCGGCGGCGGCGGCGGGGAAGATTGCTTGCCGGCGAAGGTTACGCTTGACCGGAGGGACTTGGCCGGCCACCGAGGAGAGGCCGGCCGACCGAGGGGAAGAGAAAACTGCCCATTGGCGATGCCGGCGGAGGACAGGCGGCAAAACAGCAGCTCGTCCCGACGAGGAAGAGGTCTTCCCTATTAGGGGCGGCCGGCGGCGGACGGGCGGCCAAATTGCCGCCCGTTAGGAAGAAGGAAACACCGCCCCTGTTAGGGGTTGTGACACCTCCCTGTGCAGGAAAAAAAGGGGGAGGGAGGCAGGTAGGGCCGCCCTCCCCGGAAGGGAATCCGGCCGCCATTAACAAAAGGCGGCCGACGGCGGATGGGCGGCCAAATGGCCGTCCATCTGGCAGAAAAGACCATTGCCCCTGTTAGGGGCGGTGGCGCTTTCCTGGCGCAGGAAGAAGGAGGGGAGGGCGGCCGGTTTGGCCGCCCTCCCCGGAAGAGAATCCGGCCGCCCTAACCCGGCGGCCACGGAGGCGAGGAGGCCGGGCGTCCTGGAAGCCGCCCGGCCAGAGCGGCACGGCAGCATGAAAAAGCACGTTGTCGGCTGTCCTGCGCGCGCACAGAGGCGCGCGCACCTAGATGCGTGTGCCCTAGGAGCGTGCACACTCTCAGGTACGCGCTTCCTCCCGCGCGCATGCGTGGGAGCGGACCGTGCGCGGCATTGCGCGCGGCTAGGCGGGATGCCGCTGATAACTCGGGTTGCGTTTTGACGGACCGCGGCTTGACCAGACCGGGTACAGGGAGCCCCATCAATGGGATTCCTTTTTTTTCCATAAAACCTGTGACATGCCAAGTGTGGTGCTTCGCACGATCTTTTGCTTCAGACCGCGTGAGCAGAACACAGCGAACTATGTCTATACCTTCTACTATTTGTATAAATGCCTGTACCTTCTTTTGTATTACAGTATTACTATTGAATGAATTATGAAGTGAAGCAGTAAAATTAAATACTCTGTTTTGCGTGCTCTATTCCCTTCATTTTTCCTTGTGATTCTCAACTTACACATTTCATTCAATTTTTTTTCCTTGACTAATACATAGCATTAGCATCGATTCTTATACATGCAATTTCTCATGAAAACTTAATGTTAGATTTAATTTGTGCAGATATGGAAGTGATCAGCAGCTTCGTCTTCAATTCAAAGTAAGTCCGGTTTGGTTTTTGATGTTGAAACACCGGCAAACCTTTTAATAATATGTTACTTTTAATTTGTTGGATTAATAATCTATCCGGCCGTCTATTTGTATTTGTTTAGCTTTCTGGAAAATAAAAATTAATATAGGTTCCCTTGTAAGAGCCCAGCATTAATTTACAGTCCTATGTTTATTCAACTATATATATCTTGGAAACGTGGATAGGCAAACTCTATTTCACCAAACATAACCCGGCTACTAAATAATCATACAACCTAACATCTCTCTCTTCAACACCACTATACCCACACCTTCTTGAAAAGTTCAACACCAAACTTTAAAATCCGGCGAGAACACCCCTCTTGCAGAGCACACTCTCCTGCCGGCGAGATGGAACGGCGAGCAGGTGGCGGCGAGCTCCAGCAGGCTAGGGTGGCGAGACCTTAGCGGGCAGTCGGGCGAGACTCAATAGTGCGAGTGCACAATGGCGAGACGGTCTCCCGTGCGGGACAGGGTGGCGAGACCTCCGCGAGATCAACCCCGGCGAGATGGTGCGGGCGAGACCTCCCTATTCTTCCCGCGACGCAGGGCGCGCGAGCAGCTCCAGCGAGTTCGTCAAATTCTCCGGCAAGACACCCCTGCGGGTTGCCGGTACACTTCGGCGAGACCCCAAACCACCAGCGAGTCGCTCCTGGCTGGGTCGGGGTCTGGGTGATGAGGTGATGCAGCCCTCAAAACACAGAAACCCAAAACCTTTAAAACAACACTTTAGAACTCTAGTGCTTCGGCACTTCACCGGGAGGGAGGAAGAAAGAGGTGAGAAAAAAATCTCTATTCAACAGCCATAAAAGAACTAGATACAAACCTTTATATAGGTCAACCCATCTAGTAATAAAACGACACGTGACACTCACATTAAATGTCATTCCCATCACCATTTCTCTCCCTCCTCCGCTTAAAGACAAAATACATAATAAAAGCATAAAAAATCATTAACCCTTGGTCAACAAAACTACATCCAGCAAACTCCCCGTCAAACTTGACAGCACATGCCGAGTTTGCCCTTTAGCTTCAGGAACGTCTCTACCTTCAAAGCCTTGGTGAAGAAATCTGCAATCTGCTCTCCGGTGGGGCAATACACCACTTCAATCGTCTTCTGCTTCACCTGCTCACGAAGGAAGTGGTACCTCGTCTCGATGTGCTTGCTACGCCCATGTATCACAGGAATCTTTGCGAGCTGGATGACCGACATGTTATCAACATACATCGTTATAGGGCCATCCTGCGGATGATGTAGCTCCTCCAACTGGTTCCTTAGTCAAATCGCTTGACAGGTACAGGCCGCTGCTGCTATATACTCAGCTTCACACGATGACAAAGCAATCATTGCCTACTTCTTCGAGTTCCATAAGAACACTCCTGTTCACATATGGAAAGCGTACCCGGAAGTGCTCTTCCGATCATTCATGTCTCCACCATAATCACTGTCCGAGTACCCAACCAATATCAACTCCTCTCCTGTAGAGTACTTTAGGCCATGACCTCTCGTCCCGTTCACATATCTCAGGATCCTCTTCGCTGCCGAGAAGTGGTCCTGCTTCGGCTCCTCCATGTACCTGCTCACCACTCCAACAACGTACATAATATCAGACCTGGTGAAGGTCAGGTAGCGTAGACTTCCGAACAAGCTCTTGAACAACGTGGAGTCGACTGCCCCCTCCTTCGAGTCCTTCCTCAACTTTAACCCCGGGTCAGCGGGAATGGAGATAACCTTTCTATCCTCCATCCTAAACTTCTTCAAGATCTCCTCAGCGTACTTCTTCTGTGAGATGAAGATACCATCTTCAATCTGCTGCACGTCCACACCTAGGAAATAATTGAGCTCTCCCAGGTCGGTCATCTCAAACTCCTTCTTCATCGTTCTCTTGAACTCCTCAAACATGGTAGGGTTGTTGCCTGTGAATATCATATTGTCTACGTATAGACATATGATCATCATATCTTCGTTCTTCTCCACCTTCGTGTAGAGAGGATATTCATAAGGACACTTAATGTAGCCATGCTTCTGGAGGTATGCATCTATCCTCCCATTCCAAGCACGAGCGCCTTGCTTCAGCCCATACAGTGATTTGTCCAGTTTGCACACCTTCCTCTCCCGGCCCTTCACAACATATCCGGGAGGCTGCTCGATGTAAACATCTTCCTCCAAGTAACCATTCAGGTAGGCGGACACCGCATCCATCTGCAAGATCTTCCACCCATAGTGAGCTGCCAGTGCGATGATCAGATGGTGTCAATCCGCGCCACTGGTGCAAAAACTTCATCGTAGTCCACTCCTTGGACTTGCCTGTAGCCTTTCACGACTAGTCTCTCCTTGTGCCTCTTCGCATCTCCATTCTTGTTCCTCTTCACTTTATAGACCCACTTCACTCCGAAGGGTTTGTGGCCAACTGGTGGATCGACCAACTTCCAAGTGTCGTTCTTCTTGATGGACGCTATCTCCTCATCCATCGCCTTCCTCCAATTTTTATCTTTGGCTGTTTCATCATATGAGTGCGGCTCGCAATCTGCTATGACACAGTATAAAGAAAAATTATTAAGAGTCGGTGCCGTCTCCTCATAGATCTCCTCCAACCTCCTCATCCAAGGTTGAGGACGATCAGCTTTGCTCCTGCTAGTACAAGTTCCACTAGAGCTGTCTCCACTTGTGCTTGCTTCACTCGAGTAGGGAATAGGAGATCCCCCTGACTCTCCACTTGGTGTTGATGGTGGCTCAGCTCCACCAACCTCAGCTTATGCTTCGTGACCACCTTCCTCTTCATCATCGTCGAAGAACATTCCTTTGATTCTTCTCACCTTCTCATCCCAGCTCCACCAACTATCCTCCTCAAACACAACGTCCCTTGAGATTATTTCCTTCTCCATCACTGGGTTGTACAGCTTGTAAGCCTTGCTCATCAGAGCGTAGCCCACAAAGATGCACTTCTCACTCTTGTCGTCAAGTTTCTTCCTCCTCTGGTCCAGGACATGGGCATAAGCCATACACCCAAAGACAGTTAAGTGTTTCACACTCGACTTCCATCCGCTCCAAGCTTCGAGCGGTGTAATGAACTCAAGCTCTTCGTTGGGCACCTGTTAAGCAAGTACACAACACTGCTTCTGCCCAGAACATCTTTTGTAATCCCTTGCCTTTCACCAAACTCCTTGCCATATTCATGATGGTCAGATTCTTCCTCTCCGCGACTCTGTTCTACTGAGGTGAGTAGATCGCCGTCAACTAGTGAGATATCCCACACTCTCTACAGAACTCATCAAACAGCCTAGAGGTGTACTCCCCACCTCTATCTGTTCTCAGCACCTTCAGTGGTTGCTCACTCTCCTTCTCCGCCACCGCCTTGAACTCCTTGAACCTTTCAAATGCCTCATATTTCTCATTCAAGAAATACACCTAACACTTCCGACTGAAGTCATCGGTGAAGGTGATATAGTACTTGCTCCCGCCAACTGAGGTAGTCTCAAACGGACCAGCAATGTCTGAGTGAACTAGTTCAAGCTGCCTCCCTACCCTTCGAGACTTGACACCTTCGAACGTCTGCCTCTTCTATTTCCCTTGGTGCATGCCTCACAGATCTTCTATGGAGGTGAAATCATGGGCAGACCTTCCACCATCTTAGAATGAGATAAGAGCTTCAAGCCAGTGAAGCCCAAATGACCCATCCTGTGATGCCATAACCACGCTTCTTCTTCCTTAGTTCTTTCAAGGCACACCATCTCCTCGGCATCCATCCTTAGCGTAAAGATACGATTCGTCGTCATCTTCACCTTCACTACCTCTCTTCCTCGATGGTCCTTCATGACCAAGGATCCATCCTTCAACTACACACAGTACCCTTTCTCCACCAGCTGCCCAAGGCTTAAGATGTTACTCTTCAAGCCTGACACATAGAACACGTTGTTGAGGTGTACCTTCTTTCCATTCAGGGTGACAACTATCAACTCTTTTCCTTCCACCGAGATCTTTGAAGCGTCTCCAAAACTGATCTCACCAACATTTGGCTCAAGGTTGGTGAACAGCTCCTTCTATCCACACATGTGGTTACTTGCTCCCGTGTCCAAGTACCACACCTCATTTCTTCCTCCTTCAGCTCCTCTGTAAGTCAAGAACATCATTGGGTCATCACCCATGTTGCTTGCTTCTACATAGTGGTTGGTCTCTTCTCTCTTCCTCAGAGCCCAACATTCATAGCTCATGTGCCCAAAACGGTTACAGTTGTAACACTGTACTTGGGGACATATCACCTAAGCCTCTTCCTCTTCCTCTTCCTTCTTGCCTCCCTCCTTGAGGTTGCTCTGCCTCTCTCTGGTGGTATTGATTCCTTCCTTGGTCTCTTCCTTCTCTTCTTCCTCTACCTCTCCCTCGGTAGCCTCGACCTCGCTGGCTTCCTGCTCTTCCTGTGCTCTCTCCAAAAGTTAACTGAGTCTGGAGTGCTTTTCCCAAGTCACTTGACTCTTCTTCATCCTACATCATTCGGTACTCATGGGCTTGTAGGGACCCAACAAGCTCATCCACGGACATCTAGGTGAGATCCTTCGATTCTTCAATCGCCACCACCACATTACGGAACTTCTTTGACATAGACCGCAGGAGCTTCTCCATGAGGCTCACGTCATCTATCGTCTCTCCATTGCGCTTCATCTTACTTGTGAGCATCCGCAGACGAGTCACATAGTCTCCAACCTTATCAGCACTCTGCATCTTCAACACTTCATACTCGGCTCTAAGGGACTGCAGCTTCACCTTCTTGGCCTTATCAACTCCTTGCATGGAGCGTTGCAACACCTCCCATGCCTCGATCCTTCGAACTCTTCGCATCTGAGATTTTTTCAAACGTCGCCTCATCCACACCTTGGTAGAGCAAGAACAGTGCTTTCTTGTGTCTCTTCTTCGACTCCCTTAACGCCGTCTTTTGTGCGCTCGTCAATGCAGCCTCTACTTCTGCAGTAGGCTCCTCATAGCCGTCCTCGACTATCTCCCATAACTCCTTCGAGGCGAGTGACACCCTCATCTGGATACTGCAGTTCCCATAGTTGGTCTTCATCAACTTGGGGACTTGCCCCGGTATGGCACTTCCCATCTCCATCACCACTAGTCACTTCCCTTCCGAGCGACTTCCAAGGGTCCAACCTGCCTCTGATATCACTTGTTGGAAATGTGGATAGACACACTCTATTTCACCAAACACAACCCCGATACTAAATAATGATACAACTCAACATCTCTCTCTTCAACACCACTATACCCACACCTTCTTGAAAAGTTCAACACCAAACTTTAAAATCCGGCGAGAACACCCCTGTCACTGAGCACACTGTCCTGCCGACGAGATGGAACGATGGTGGTGGCGAGCTCCAGCAGGCTAGGGTGGCGAGACCTTAGCGGACAGTCGGGCTAGACTCAACAGTGCGAGTGCACTCCGGCGAGACGGTCTCCTGTGCGGGACAAGGTGGCGAGACCTCCACGAGATCAACCCCGGCGAGATGGCGCAGGCGAGACCTCCCTATTCTTCCCGCGACACAGGGCGCGCGAGAAGCTCCGGCGAGTTCCTCAACTTCTCGAGCAAGACACCCCTTTGGGTTGTCGGTACACTTCGACGAGACCCCAAACCACCAGCGAGTCGCTCCCTGCTGGGTCGGGGTCGGGGTGATGAGGTGCTGCAGTCCTCAAAACACAGAAACCCAAAACCTTTAAAACAACACTTTAGAACCCTAGTGCTTCGGCACTTCACCGGGAGGGAGGAAGAAAGAGGTTAGAAAAAAATCACTATTCAGCAGCCATAAAAGAACTACATACAAGCCATTATATAGGCTAGCCCATCCAGTAATAAAACGGCACATGACACTCACATTAAATGTCATTCCCATCACATCATGTATTAATGTATATCTCCCAGCTGCATGTGTATTGCAACTAATTAGGCATAAATAAATGAGGTTCTTCTGCAGATCAATCATCGTTCCTGCAGGACTAGTGTTCCTAATTCTACTCCTCCCAAGCGTAGGTAATGACTCTCTCTCTCTCTCTCTCTCTCTCTCTCTCTCTCTCTCTCTCTCTTCTCCATATATCCCCTCCCCCTCTTCAATTCAGTGTTCAGAAGCTCCTATATATATAATATATATAGCTGCATGCATGCACAGATACTGATCAGTGTTAATGGTTTGTTTTCTTAAGCAAATATGGAGATGGACTGTACTAGCCATTATATAAGATTTTTTCCTCAATATGGTCTTCGGTGCACTGTGGAGCATGGGCGGAACTGGTCCTGGGCACGGTAGGGCACGTGCCCGAGCGGTTTTTTCCGTGATTTTCCCCAGGGGAGAAGGAATCCCGTCGCTAAGCCTGCTGCTCCCGTGCCCTAGCCCGTTGCTGCTCCCGTGCCCTAGCCCGCCAAGCGTCGACGACGACGATTCGCACTGATGCAGCCCGCCAGACTTCGCACCGCTGTAGCCCGCCAGACTTCGCACCGCTGCAGCCCGCCAGACTTCGCACCGCTGCAGCCCGCAAGACTTCGCACCGCTGCAGCCCGCCAGACTTCGCACCGCTGCAGCCCGCCAGACTTCGCACCGCTGCAGCCCGCAAGACTTCGCATCGCTGCAGCCCGCCAGACTTCGCATCGCTGCAGCCCGCCATACTTCGCACTGCTGCAGCCCGCCATACTTCGCACCGCTGCAGCCCGCCATACTTCGCACCGCTGCAGCCCGCCAGACTTCGCACCGCTGCAGCCCGCCAGACTTCGCACCGCTGCATCAGCGGTGCGAAGTCTGGCGGGCTGCAGCGGTCCAGATTTTAGTCCAGATTTTACTGTGAAATCTGGACTGATTTCAGTCCATATTTCACTGTGAAATCTGGACTGATTTCAGTCCATATTTCGGTGTGAAATATTTGCAAAAAAAATTTCTGGGCCGCCGCCCCCGAACCCCCGCTCAAGGTGTGCTGCCCCCCCTCCCCCGAACCCCCCAAATTGACAGTACTTAAATTGTGCCCGTGAGACTTCAAAATCCTAGTTCCGCCGCTGCTGTGGAGGGCTGCTACTCTGTATGTTCTGACCAAAAATGGCGGTCTGGACGCTTCTTGTATTACTCTAGGTGCCATAGGGGCAGCGCCTGCGAGTGTAACCATTGTGGTGAGGGGAAATTTCTTCACTTGTGGGCCAATTCTAAAAAAAACTGTAATTAGTAAGCAAGGGATTAATTTTCTTGCTAAATAGCAATTTTTTTTGCCAATTTTAACTAGCAAGCAATTTAGAAAAAAAAAACTTAGCTAATTTTATCCTAGCTAATATTAACAAGCAATATTTCGTAGGTAAAGTAAAAATTCATATTTCTACCTAAATTTGATGCAAAATAGGATGAAATTATACAATGATTCTAATTTTCGTTTCTAAATGAAGTTATTCTTGTAGTGAATCCGCATTATTTCCCAAAGCCCTCAAGCCCAAGATACTAAGAAAGGAGAGTGATCTTGGAGGCGACAACATGACACCATCTGCACAAGATAAAGCAAGGGAGAGTTAAAAAGAGAAGATAATGATAACTTGGGAGGAAAGACTCCTGCATCGATGAAGAGCAACTTGACCAAGCCTATGTAATCTTATCTTTGTAATAATTGCAGTAGCCAGTCTTTTGGCTATAAACACTAATCAGAACTGCTCCTGTAAAATCAATCAAAAATATCAGAAATAAAATAAACCGGCTCTTCTTTTTGTTGGAGTTCGGCGTTGACATGTTGACCGGGCCCCACCAGGATTACAGTTTAAATTTCATTTATAATTTCCTTTAAGTACGAGAGAGTGAATGTATTAATGAGTAGTTGAAAGGTTGTGTTTAATAAGGAGAGAGAGTTTGCAATTAATAGGGTAGTTGAGAGGTTGTTTTGCTTGCCTATAAAAGGCCCCCCTTTGTATGTTTTTTGGTTGCTGAAATATTGAAGAGAAAACCCCCCAAAGTGTGTTTTTCGGCCTTGTGTGTGTGAGAGCGCTACAGCGCTAGAAGGAGTGTTTTTCTCGTCGAGGTCGGGCGGCTAGTTTGTGAGGCCGGGCGGTTAAGTGGTCTCGCTGCGCGAGTGGGAACTCGCGGGTTGCGGTCTCGCAAGAGGTAGAAGCAGAGTACTCGCCTAACAGGCCTCACGTGTTGAGGGAAGGCGAGTAGGTGTTGACGAGTAGTGGTCTCGCCGGGTTGCTGAGTAGAGCTCGCGTGGAGGCGAGATCTCGCAGAAGTGTTGGCGAGTAGGCTTTGGAGTGGCGGTCTCGCGTTGGTCATCTCGCAGGAGGGAGCTCGCGCGGTTAGGCGGCTAGAGTTGGCGAACTCGGCGGTTTGTGGATTTTGTGCTAAGTATTTTAGAGGTGTAGCAGAGGCGGGGACTCATTCACGTTTCCAACAAGTGGTATCAGAGGGGTTGCGACCCCTGGAAGTGTGCTCGGAAGTTGGTGACGAGAAGAGATGGAGATGGGAAGTGGAATGCCGGGGCAGGTCCCAAAGTTGAGCAAAACGAACTATGGAAATTGGAGTATTCAGATGCGAGTACTGCTCGCCTCTAAGGAGCTATGGGATGTTGTGGAGGAAGGTGTCGAGGTGCTTACTGCCGAAGCAGAAGCCGCGTTGACTAACGCTCAAAGGGTGGCGGTGAGAGAATCCAAGAAGAAGGACATGAAGGCGTTGTTCATCTTGTACCAAGGAGTGGATGAAGCGACTTTTGAGAAGATCTCGGACGCCGAGACATCAAAGGAAGCATGGGAGATACTGCAGCGCTCCATGCAAGGAGTGGACAAGGCGAAGAAAGTGAAGTTACAATCACTTCAGGCTCAATACGAGGTGATGAGGATGCAGAGCTCGGAGAAGGTGGGAGACTACGTGACACGTCTACGGACGCTCACGAATGAGATGAAGAGAAATGGGGAGACGATAGACGAGGTCAGCTTTATGGAGAAGCTCCTGCGATCTATGTCCAAGAAGTTCAGGCACGTGGTGGTGGCCATCGAGGAGTCGAAGGACCTCACCACGATGGCGGTGGATGAACTCGTTGGGTCGCTGCAAGCCCACGAGTACCGTATGCTGCAGGATGATGAGGAGTCGAGTGGCTTGGGAAAAGCACTCCAGACTCAACTCAATTTTGGAGAGAGCTCTGGAAGAGGAGGAGGCCAGCGTGGCCGTGGCTACCAAGGAAGAGGTAGAGGAGGAAGAGGTAGAGACCAAGGAAGGTACCAACCGCACCAGAAGGAGGTGGAGCATAACCAAGGCTGGAACGCCGGAGGTAGAGGAAGAGGCCAAGGAAGGGGCCAAGGTAGAGGTCAGGGAAGAGACCAAGGCAGAGGTCAAGGCAGAGGAGGAAGAGGAGACATGTCCCAGACTCAATGCTACAACTGTGGCAAGTTCGGGCACATGAGCTACGATTGTTGGGCTCCTAGGAAGGGAGGAGATGCCAACCATTATGCGGAGACGAGCAACACGGGAGGCGACCCGATGATGTTCCTTACCGTCCAAGGGGCTGGAGGCGGAAGGAATGGAACATGGTACTTGGACACCGGAGCCAGTAATCACATGTGCGGAGAGAAGGAGCTGTTTACGAGCCTTGAACCAAATGGTGGTGAGGTGAGTTTCGGCGACGCTTCTAAGATCTCGGTTGAAGGAAGAGGAGTAGTGGCGGTGGTGTTGAATGGGAAGGAGGTGCTCATCAACGACGTGTTCTACGTGACAGGCTTGAGGAGTAACATCCTAAGCCTCGGGCAATTGGTGGAGAAGGGCTACCGGGTCTTATTAAGGAATGGCACCCTAGCCATGAAAGATGGTCAAGGGAAAGAAGTGGTGAGGGTAAAGATGACGACGAATCGTCTCTTTACTTTGAGCATGGATGTGAAGGAGACGGCGTGTCTCGCGAGGACCGAAGAGGAGGAAGGAGCTTGGCTGTGGCACCACCGGATGGGGCATCTGGGGTTCACAGGCCTGAAGCTGTTGTCTGGATCCAAGATGGTGGAAGGGCTGCCTATGATCACACCTCCTCAACGGGTCTGTGAGGCATGCACGAAGGGGAAGCAAAGAAGGGAGACTTTTGAGGGTGGCAAGTCCCGGAGAGCGACAAGGCCGTTGGAGTTGGTTCACTCGGACATCGCTGGCCCGTTTGAGACTACTTCAATAGGTGGAAGCAGATACTACATCGCATTCACCGATGACTTCAGCAGGAAGTGTTGGGTGTATTTTCTAAGAGAGAAGGCTGAGGCACTGGAGAAGTTCAAGGAGTTCCGGGCGATGGCTGAGAAGGAGAGCGGTCAACCGCTGAAGGTGCTCAGAACGGATAGGGGTGGGGAGTACACCTCTAGGCTGTTTGACGAGTACTGTAAGCAATGGGGGATCTCTCATCAGCTGACGGCGGCATACTCGCCTCAGCAGAATGGCGTGGCGGAGAGAAAGAACCTTACCATCATGAACATGGCGAGGAGTATGGTGAAGGGCAAGGGGTTGCCAAAGAAGTATTGGGCGGAAGCAGTGCAGGTGGCAGTGTACGTGCTGAACCGTTGTCCAACAAAGAGTGTGAAGTTCAAGACACCCTTTGAAGCTTGGAGTGGGTGGAAGCCCAATGTGAAGCATCTGAGGGTCTTCGGGTGTGTTGCTTATGCTCACATCCCGGACCAGAGGAGAAGGAAGTTAGATGACCGGAGCGAGAGATGCATTTTTGTAGGCTACGCTCCTGCGAGCAAGGCTTACAAGTTGTACAACCCGGAGACAGGGAAATCCATCATCTCTAGAGATGTGGTGTTTGAAGAAGGAAGCTGCTGGAGCTGGGATGAGGCGACGAAAAACATCAAGGGGATGTTCTTTGAGGATGATGAAGAAGAAGGTGGGAAGGAGGCTGAAGCCGAGTTGGATGGAGCGGAGCCGCCATCACCACCTAGCGGAGGTTCAGGGGGAGCTCTCACCCCTTACTCTAGTGGTGCAAGTACTAGTGGAGGTAGCTCTGGAGGAGCAAGCACCAGTGGGAGCAAGGATCATCGCCCTCAGCCCAGGATGAGAAGACTGGATGAGATCTACGAGGAGACGGCACCGGCTCTTAATAATTTTTCATTATATTGTCTTTTGGCAGATGTTGAGCCGTGCTCCTACGATGAAGCTGCAAAGGAGAAAAGCTGGAGGAAGGCGATGGATGCGGAGATCGCCTCCATCAAGAAAAATGAGACCTGGAAGCTGGTCGACCCTCCTGCTGGCCACAAACCCCTCGGGGTGAAGTGGGTGTACAAGGTGAAGAAAAATAAAGATGGAGGCGTGGAGAAGCACAAGGCGAGGCTAGTCGTGAAGGGCTACCGCCAAGTTCAAGGGGTCAACTATGATGAGGTGTTCGCCCCTGTAGCACGGATTGACACCATCCGCTTGATCATCGCCCTAGCTGCACACCATGGGTGGAAGATCATGCAGATGGACGTCGTCTCTGCCAACCTGAACGGGTACCTAGAGGAGGAGGTATACATCGAGCAGCCTCCAGGGTACGTGGTGAAGGGACAGGAGAGGAAGGTCTGCAAGTTGGTGAAGGCACTCTACGGGTTGAAGCAGGGAGCAAGAGCATGGAACGGGAGGATAGATGCTTTCCTGCAAAAGCATGGCTATCAAAAGAGCCCGCATGAGTACGCCCTTTATACCAAGGTGGACAAGGATGGAGGCATGATGATAGTATGTCTCTACGTGGATGACATGATCTTCACAGGGAACAATGCTACCATGTATGATGAGTTCCGGGAGATGATGAAGAAGGAGTTTGAGATGACTGACTTAGGAGAGCTAAGTTATTTCCTGGGGGTGGAAGTGAAACAGGGAGAAGACGGGATTTTCATATCTCAGAAGAAGTATGCGGAGGAGATTCTGAAGAAATTCAGGATGGAGGATAGCAAGCCTATCTCCACTCCTGCCGACCCGGGGATGAAGCTGAGCAAGGAGTCGAAGGAAGGAGCGGTGGACTCCACCTTATTCAAGAGCTTGGTGGGTAGTCTGCGCTACCTGACCTTCACCCGACCAGATATCATGTATGCGGTCGGGGTGGTGAGTAGGCACATGGAGGAGCCAAAGGAAGACCACTTCACTGCAGCGAAGAGGATCCTGAGGTACATCAATGGGACGAGAGGTCATGGACTGAAGTATGGTACTGGAGAGGAGCTGACGCTGGTAGGTTACTCAGACAGTGACTACGGCGGGGATGTGAATGACCGGAAGAGCACTTCCGGATATGCTTTCAACATGGGAACAGGAGTGTTCTCTTGGAGTTCGAAGAAGCAGGCCACGATAGCTCTATCGTCCTGCGAGGCGGAGTACATAGCGGCAGCAGCTGGCACATGCCAAGCCATCTGGCTAAGGAATTTGTTGGAGAGCTTGCAGCATGGAGTGGATGGGCCAACGACCATGTTGGTGGACAACATGTCGGCCATCCAGCTCGCGAAGAACCCGGTACTACACGGGAGGAGCAAACACATCGATACAAGGTATCACTTCCTGAGAGAGCAGGTGGAGCTGAAGACCGTGGAGGTCAAGTATTGCCCGACCGGAGAGCAAGTGGCGGACATCTTTACCAAGGCGTTGAAGGTGGACACGTTCCTGAAGCTCAAAGGCAAACTCGGCATGCTATGTCAAGTTTGAGGGGGAGTTTGTTGGAGTTCGGCGTTGACATGTTGACCGGGCCCCACCAGGGTTAGAGTTTAAATTTCATTTATAATTTCCTTTAAGTATGAGAGAGTGAATGTATTAATGAGTAGTTGAAAGGTTGTGTTTAATAAGGAGAGAGAGTTTGCAATTAATAGGGTAGTTGAGAGGTTGTTTTGCTTGCCTATAAAAGGCCCCCCTTTGTATATTTTTTGGTTGCTGAAATATTGAAGAGAAAACCCCCCAAAGTGTGTTTTTCGGCCTTGTGTGTGTGAGAGCGGTGCAGCGCTAGAAGGAGTGTTTTTCTCGCCGAGGTCGGGCGGCTAGTTTGTGAGGCCGGGCGGTTAAGTGGTCTCGCTGCGCGAGTGGGAACTCGCGGGTTGCGGTCTCGCAAGAGGTAGAAGCAGAGTACTCGCCTAACAGGCCTCACGTGTTGAGGGAAGGCGAGTAGGTGTTGACGAGTAGTGGTCTCGCCGGGTTGCTGAGTAGAGCTCGCGTGGAGGCGAGATCTCGCAGAAGTGTTGGCGAGTAGGCTTTGGAGTGGCGGTCTCGCGTTGGTCATCTCGCAGGAGGGAGCTCGCGCGGTTAGGCGGCTAGAGTTGGCGAACTCGGCGGTTTGTGGATTTTGTGCTAAGTATTTTAGAGGTGTAGCAGAGGCGGGGACTCATTCACGTTTCCAACACTTTTGTATTCTTTATTTCTTCAGTATCAAATTTCTCGACAAGCGATCCAAGTTAACTAAGAGATACTATCATCATCAGATATACACACGATATGGTTTGTAAGACCCGCGCAACACGCTGATGCATGATTTCTTCTCTGAAGCAGCGATGGGGTCGAGCCCGAAGAAGCATGGAGTTTGTGTGCCAAGACCTTTTACGTATGCATGTTTACAGTGTGCTCTTTTTTCTTTTCTTTTTTATTTGCAATTCCCTTTTTTCATCGTCTTCTTAATGTTGTTGATTAATCAATCAGTGTGAAGCATATAATAGTCTGTGCCCAGAATCCATGCTTATTCTGTGGGAAGCAGTAATAATTTATACGTTCTTTTCTGTTATAAAAATTTAAAAGCTAATTTCTCTTCAACTACTCAATGAAATTATAATCTAAAAATGACGAATTGGATTCTCCTTGGAATGACATATAATTAGAGTCATTATTAGATTCACGGAGACTATTCAGATAATTCCTAAAACAAAATCAGCTCATCATATAATGTTGATAATAGTCTGTTTATTCTGTGGGAAGCAGTAATAATTTGTAGGTTCTTTTCTATTATAAAAGTTTAAAAGCTAATTTCTCTTCAAGTGCTCAATGAAATTATAATCTAAAAATGACGTTGGATTAATCTCCTTGAATGACACATAATTAGAGTCATTAATCGAAAGTTTTCCTATAAATAGTTTTGACCATGCTTCACTTTTGCACAAATGAATCTTCTTGGGTGATCTGATGATTAGATTGAAGAATCATCACACTATTAGATTCGTGGAAACTATTCTGATAATTCCTAAAAAATCAGCTCATCATAGAATTTTTATTTTTTTGCTCGGTGATCACTAATACCTAAGGTTTTTTCCTGTCATATGAGTCAACTTTGATCAGGGGAAAATGTTACTTTATAATGTTGATGATCTATGTGAAATATTTTAAATAATTTTATTGATCACCACAAAATGTACCTTCTTTTGTACCACTATTGAATGAATTAAAAAGTGAAGCAGTAAAATTAAAAACTTTGTTTAATTTTGTGTGCTCTATTCCCTTCGTTTTTCCTTGTGATTCTCAACCTACACATTTCATTCAATTTTCCTCGACTAATACATAGCATTAGCATCGATTCTTATACATGCAATTTCTCATGAAAACTTATTGCCAGATTTAATTTGTGCACATATGGAAGTGATCAGCAGCTCCGTCGTCAATTCAATGTAAGGCCGGTTTGGTTTTTTTATGTTGAAATTAACACCGGCAAACCTTTTAACAATTTCTTACATTTAATTTGTTGGATTAATAATCTACCCGGCCGTCTATTTGTATTTGTTTAGCTTTCTGGAAAATAAAATTTAATATAGGTTCCCTTGTAAGAGCCCAGCATTAATTCACAGTCTTATTTTCATTCAACTATAAATGTACATGTACTTCATGAATTAATGTATATCTCCCAGCTGCATGTGTATTGCAACTAATTAGGCATAAATAAATGAGGTTCTTCTTCTGCAGATCAATCATCGTTCCTGCAGGACTAGTATTCCTTCTACTCCTCCTCCCAAGCGTAGGTGTTGACTCTCTCTCTCTCTCTCTCTCTCTCTCTCTCTCTCTCTCTCTCTCTCTCTCTCTCTCTCTCTCTCTCTCTCTCTCTCTCTCTCTCTCTCTCTCTCTCTCTCTCTCTCTCTCTCTCTCTCTCTCTCCATATATCCCCTCCGCCCTGTTCAATTCAGTGTTCAGAAGCTCCGCCCTGTTCAATTCAGTGTTCAGAAGCTCCTATATATATTGCTGCATGCATGCATGTATATATATATTGCTGCACGCATGTATATATACTGAGTATTAATTGTTTATTTTCTTAAGCAGATATGAAGATGGACTGTGCTAGCAAATATATAAGATTTTTCCCGCAATATGGTTTTCCGTGCACTGTGGAGAGCTGCCACACTGCATGTTATAACCGAAAATGGCCGCCTGGACGCTTCTTGTATTACTCTAATTGCTATAGGGGCAGCACCTGCGAGTGTAGACATTGTGGTGAGGGGAAATTTCTTCACTTTTGGGCCAATTCTACAAGAAAAATTGTAATTAGCGAGCGACTAACTTTCTTGCTAAATATCAAAATTTTTTTCCAATTTTAATTAGCAAGCAATTTAGAAATAAAAAAATCATAGCTAATTTTATCAAAGCTAATATTAACAAGCAATATTTCCTAGGTAAAGTAAAAATTCATTTTTCTAGCTAAATTTGATGCAAAATAGGATGAAATTATACAATGATCCTAATTTTTGTTGCTAAATGAAGTTATTCTTGTAGTGAATCCGCAATATTCCCCAAAGCCCTCAAGCCCAAGTTACTATCATCATCACATATACTCACCATATGGTTTGTAAGACCCGCGCCCACGTCGATGCATGATTTCTTCTCTGAAGCAGCGATGGGGTCGAGCCCGAAGAAGCATGGAGTTTGTGTGCCAAGACCTTTTAAGTATGCATGTTTACAATGTGCTCTTTGTTCTTTTCTTTTTTATTTGCAATTCTCTTTTTTCATGGTCTTCTTAATGTTGTTGTTGATTAATCAATCAGTGTGAAACAGATAATAGTTTGTGCCCAGAATCCAAGCTTACTCTGTGGGAAGCAGTAATAATTTATACGTTCTTTTTTGTCATAAAAGTTTAAAAGCTAATTTCTCTTCAACTGCTCAATGAAATTATAATCTAAAAATGACGAATTGGATTCTCCTTGGAATGACACATAATTAGAGTCATTAATCGGAAGTTTACATATATAAACTTTTGATCGTGCTTCACTTTTGCACAAATCAACCTTCCTGGGTGATCTGATGATCAGATCGAACAATCATCACACTATTAGATTCGCGGAGACTATTCTGATAATTCCTAAAAAAATCAGCTCATCATATAATGTTGATAATAGTCTATTTATTTTGTGGGAAGCAGTAATAATTTAGGGCGTTTATATTGACAGCCCGTATATCGATATTGGCAGCCCAATTATAATGGCAGCCAAGTAAATCGTTATTGGCAGCCCAATGGCTAATGACAGCCCAAAAAAATAGGTTTTTAAAAGTCATTTTTACAAAAAGTGTTCAACATGAAAGTTGTAGATCTCGACAAGATCTACAACTTTTATGTTAAACATTATTTCTAAAAATGTCATATAATAGGTCTATTTTCAAAAGGCGCGGAACCTGAGCAGAACTATGCGAGTTCCGCCCGAATTCCGCACCTTTTGAAAATAGGTCTACTATATGATATTTTTAGAAAAAGTGTTCAACATGAAAGTTGTATATCTCGACGAGATCTACAACTTTCATGTTGAACACTTTTTATAAAAATGTCATATAGTAGGCCTATTTTCAAAAGGCGCGGAACCCGCATTTTGGGCTGCTATTAGCGGCCATATTAAGTGTGTCTTTCATTATTTTTTGGGCTGCCAATATCGATATACGGGTTGCCAATATAAACGTCCATAATTTATACGTTCTTTTCTATTATAAAATTTTAAAAGCTTATTTCTCTTCAACTGCTCATTAAAATTATAATCTAAAAATGACGTTGGATTCTCCTTGAAATAACACATAATATGAGTCATTAATCGAAAGTTTTCATACATAGAGTTTTGACCGTGCTTCACTTTTGCACAAATCAACCTTTTTGGGTGATCTGATGATCATATTTAAGAATCATCATACTATTAGATTCGCAGAGACTACTCAGATAATTCCTTAAAAATCAGCTCATCATAGAATTTTTATTTTTTTGCTCAGCGATCACTAGTACCTAAGGCTCTTTCCGGTCATATGAGTAAACTTTGATCAGGGGAAAATGTTACTTTATAATGTTGATGATCTATGGGAAATGTTTTAAATAATTTTATTGATCACCACATCATTAATTATACAATAGTTTGATATTGTGCATGTCCAAACCATTTTAGTCGAGCTTCTCGCATCTTCTCTACAATTGATATCACTCTTGTCTTATCCCTAATACATTCCGTCCTAATTTTTTCTGGTCTCGTGTGTCCGCACATCAACCTAAGTATTTTCATCTCTGCAACTCTCATTTTTTGCTCATGTACACAATTCACTGCCCAACACTCGGAACCATAGAGCATCATTGGTCTAATTGCAGTATGGTAAAACTTGTCTTTAAGTTTTAATGGTACTTTACAATCAACACCAATAAGAATTCGCAATGTAACCCAGATACCCATCACATAAATCTGGACCATCCGATCTGGATAGATCATATATTCATATCATCTAAGTCGTTCGATCACACAAATGAATCAGAACCGTCCATCTAAAATTTCATAAGGCTCCTACACCTAGATAGTAGGTGGTCCTAAACCTATAATTTTAATAGGGCTACTACCCTACAATGAAAAATTTCTATTTTACCCTCCTAACTTTGAAAAAAATCTCTTGCAACAGGCCAACAGTGTTACTACGTACATGCGTGAGTGAGATAAAAAGAAAAGTTAGCCTGCCCGACAGCACCGATTATCCCGCCCATTGTGATCCCTGACGCGCCTCTTCACTTCAACCAACCTGCTTGGATTCTTCGTAACACTTCCTTATCAACACCTTCATCGCTTTGAACTATTGCTATGAGAAATGAAGAAAAAATTACGTTTATATTAAATTATATCACTTTATTAGCTTCTTGACAGGTGGCCAAACTGAATGCAGCTATTTATCTAGAGAAGACCATAATACTCTAATTTCTTTACCATAGGGTGCAAAATGCAAGACTAATTGTAATTGGAGGTGCGTAAAGTGCAAGACTAATTGTAATTGGAGGTGTATTTTGACAAATATAATATTTTATGATGCATTTTGTCAAAATCCTATAATTTGAGGGTATATTGTGTCAAATACCCATTAAAATGCCCCAGTTTTAAAAGTTGAAGGATAGATTTCCTTTCAAAAATTTAGGACCTGATTTAAATAGGTCTCATAACACGAGGACGGATTTAGCATTTTTTTCAAGAAATATTAACTTATTTGCATTCATCCATGTTATCAATGTCGAGTACTATCTGTATTCATTTTAAGTAGTTTCCATGATAAAAGTAAATAAATTTTACAGCATTTTAAATCTCAAGAAAATTTAGTTTCCATGACTAATTGAAATTGTTGCCGACTCCCTTAAACGTTTTCATAATTGTTGATAACCCCTCCACGGCCCCACCCTTACACGGTGGCGGCAGTCATGAACACGGGGTTAAATTATCATTTATTAACACCCACCCAAAGAACTTCATCCATTTTTATGTTGAAACGGATAAGGTTTGTTAGGTGATCCTTAACGAATGACGCAGAGCCTTAGTTTTACTTGTTGAAATTTATGTGGGATTATGCAACTATTTTTAAAAACTAAAAGGGTTATCAACAGTTCGAGTTAACATCCATAACTACATGGAAATAGGATTTTTGGGAATTCAATTTTTTAGAGAAGGTTACTGTAGAAATAAGATTTCTCCATTAAAATTTTGTTTTAGAGTAACCTTGTCAAAGAAATAAGATTTCACCACATCGTGCTGGAGCTATTTTGAGAGTTGACCGGGTCAATAAATATTTGGTTTTGTTTTGTTTTCTAGTGGAGAGAGAGAAGTTGAAGTTGGTGAGCATTTATTGTGCTGCCACATGACGTTTTCTTAGTGGTGTGTATTGCCTATATATTGGCTGTTTGTTCATTCTAATAGTGTGGCTGAAATAGAAAAAGCGTTTCCTTTTCTTATCTCCCGCAGGAGAGAAATAGAGAGAGAGTGAGAGAGCTCACGGGAGAGAGAGAGAGAAATAGAGAGAGAGTGAGAGAGCTCACGGGAGAGAGAGAGAGAGAAATAGAGAGAGAAAGAGTTCTCGCCGAAGAGAGAAAGTTGTGGCGAGAGAGAGAGAGAAAGAGCGGGAGAGAGAAGGCTTTGGTTTTGTTTCTCTGGCAGGAAAAGAGAGAGAGAGAAAGAGATTGGCGGGAGAGTGAGAGTGAAACGCGAGAGATAGCGAGTGAGAGGGAGATCAATATTTCGCGGAAATATTTCATCCTGGTTTTTGCTGCAACCTCACCGTAGCACTCGCCCCGAAGGATTGTCGCGAGAACTTGGACGTTGAGGTGGCGGAGAAATATTTCATATATTTCTCGCTTAGTCCAAGCCCGCCGGCAGCGAGAAGGAAACATCCCCGGTAGTTCGTTCTCGCCGGAGTTTGGGTTGATCTCGCCTGGACAAGTGTTCTCGCCTGGACAAGTGTTCTCGCCTGGATCATCTCGCCAACAGTAAAGTGAAGTGGAGAGGAGCTCGTCGGTGGTGCAGCTAGCAGCGGGTAGTGTGTGGTCTCGCCAGCGTAGAGGAAGTTAGGAGTTGAAGTTTTTTTTGTTCTAAGAGGAGAGGTCATCGGCCCATACGCACGTTTCAACAAGTGGTATCAGAGGGAGGTTCCAAACCTTTACGGTGACTCGGAAGGTTTGAAGTAGAGAAGAGATGGAGATGGGAAGCGGGATGTCGGGGCAGGTCCCCAAGTTGAGCAAGACAAATTATGAAAATTTGAGTATCCAGATGCGAGTGCTGCTCGCCTCTAAGGAGCTATGGGATGTTGTGGAGGAAGGTGTCGAGGTGCTTACTGCCGAAGCAGAAGCAGCGTTGACTAACGCTCAGAAGGTGGCGTTGAGGGAAGCAAAGAAGAGGGACAAGAAGGCCCTATTCCTATTGTACCAAGGAGTTGACGAGGCGACGTTTGAGAAGATTTCGGATGCGGAGACATCGAGAGAAGCATGGGAGATACTACAACGCTCCATGCAGGGAGTGGACAAAGCAAAGAAGGTGAAGTTGCAATCACTCCGAGCTCAATACGAGGTGATGAGGATGCAGAGCTCGGAGAAGGTGGGCGACTACGTGACTCGTCTGCGGACGCTCACGAACGAGATGAAGAGGAATGGGGAGGCAATTGAAGATGTCAGTTTCATGGAGAAGCTCTTGAGGTCGATGTCCAAGAAGTTTAGACACGTGGTGGTGGCTATTGAAGAGTCGAAGGACCTCACCACGATGGCGGTGGATGAGCTTGTTGGTTCGCTACAAGCTCATGAGTATCGGATGGTGCAAGATGAGGAAGAGTCGAGTGGCTTGGGAAAAGCACTCCAGACTCAGCTTAACTTTGGAGAAAGCTCAGGAAGAGGTGGAGGCCAGCGAGGCCGAGGCTACCAAGGCAGAGGTAGAGGAGGAAGAGGTGGAAGAGATTTTGGAAGAAATCAGTTCAACCAGGGAGCGGTAGAGCAACATCATGGTTGGAGGCAAGATGCAGGAGGTAGAGGAAGAGGCCAAGGTAGAGGTCAAGGCAGAGGACAGGGAAGAGACCAGGGAAGAAGTCAAAGAGGAGGAAAAGATATGTCCCAAACTCAATGTTACAACTGTAACAAGTTTGGACATATGAGTTATGACTGCTGGGCTCCCAGGAAAGGTGGTGAAGCCAACCACTATGCGGAGGCTAGCAACACGGGTGGAGACCCGATGATGTTCCTTACTATCCAAGGCGCTGCAGGAGGGAGGAATGGAGTGTGGTACCTAGATACTGGAGCTAGTAACCACATGTGTGGTGATAAGGAGCTATTCACCAGCCTTGAGCCGAATGGAGGAGATGTCAGTTTTGGCGATGCCTCGAAGATCTCTGTGGAAGGAAGAGGAGTGATCGTGGTTGTAAGACCCCATTTTTTTTTTTTTTTTTAAAACCCGGGGTCTTATGCCCAGAAACGCCGCTTTGCGGTGACACCTTCGCACACGGGAAGGTAGTCACTACAACGCGCCGATTCTGCCGGCCTTTTCGATCACAATCAAGTAGCAAGTAGAACAGTAAAGAGGAATGCAGTCCACAATAGAAGTAAATCACATATAATATAAATAAGCTCCACGAGGGGAGTGTCCACAGAAATAACATCAGAGTAATGAAAGTAATAAAGGGCTTATGCCCGGTACATCAGAGTTCCTCACTACAAGATCACTCATGCTGAAAATAAACTAACACTCGTACTAAAGATCGGGACTCACAGTCCCTGCAGTCTGGACTCCGGTGCTAGATTGCCCCATCTCCAAGTGCACGGACCTCCGAGGCTGCTCCTCCGTGCTGCGCTCCACGTTCCCCTGTAATGGTGTTCGGTCGCCCGTCAGTCAAAAAGACTAAGTCCTATCGTCCCCCACCCCTTCCCCCATGCTCTAAGGCACCGAGCGGAGAGGAAGAAAGGGGAGGACATGATTGTGGAGAGTATTTCAAGCAGATGACGGTGGACCTAACTAACAGTGGTGTATTGAGGGGGCAATTAATAATGTTGTAACAGGCCAAAGAATACAGTAAGATAAATAAAGTAATTTAAACCTCCACTTATGCGAGTACACATAAGCAAGGGATCTTTTGCAAGGCTCCCATCGTATAAAGTGTCCCATACCACTTATACGTTGGGGTGTCGGTTATCAAACAGCAGCATATATATATATATATTGAAATTAACCTTTGACTTATAAACTTGCCCACACAAGCTTATAGACCAAGGGGTCGTTTTGCAAGTCCTAAAGTATAAGCGTCCCATTCCACTTATGCTTTAGGTGTCAAGGGTTATTATGATCAATTATGATATGCATCTATATGGTGGGTAATGTTATGGCATGCAGTGCAACTCACACACACGACTTTGTGTACACAAACCTTTAGTTCCCCCTTTCTGGAGATAACTCCCAGGTTACTCCCGTAGTGGCAAACGGAAGCGGTGGGTTGGGCCTCGCCCACCTCAAAACCAGTAAAAGCACTACCGGTCTGACCTATCGTACGCTCACGCCTGGTGCACGAGGCGGACTCCTGCTTACTTTGCCGACTGGTCCGCCGGACTTAACCTTTGGCAAGGTGCTACCCACCTTGCCGAGTCAACGATATCGGTGTCGGTGCAATCGATCTCCCCGATACCGAAGACCCACCACCTTTTCCTTCCTATCTATGCACATGCAACGATTATAGTATAAGCAGTAAAAAGGTAAAAGCTCCCGGACAAGTCCGTCCGTATCCACTACCAACCAAGCCCAAAGGCTCCCCGGACAAACCCGTCCGTAAGGTCTATCAACCGAGCCAAAAGCTCCCCGGACAAACCCGTCCGGCTTGATTCTAAATCCCCATCCCTTAAACACATCGGGATGGCCTAACCATTTCCGACCCTAACTACTGAGTGTGTGCAAATGTGAATCCCTACTTAACTGATTACTCTTTCTTTTGTTTTGAGGTTTACGTTAGCCCAGGACTGCCTCCGGATTATACCCCGTGAAGGGTTCTCAATAGGCACTAGGAACTACGATGGTATGAAGACCAAAGTTCCCTTTCGCAAGGCACTTATTTTTGGTTGGTTGATTTCCCTTACCCATTCCTTTCATATTACAGTATACTATCCTAGGGTGATTTTTGACTCTTCGCTCCTACGGGAACGACGACCTTTCGTCGGACCCGCGCACCTTCTAACACTTACTGACTCGATTCTCACCAGACCTTGAAACCTCCTTAGGTGATCCATTCTCTTCTATGAATCCACCAACATGACCTATCCTTAAGTCAACACAACCTAACCCTGTTTACACATTTCCTCATGGTTATTATCTACCGACCAACCTGTACTATATGATGTTCATGAAAACTCGACTCCTACATTTCAACCAAATACCTCAGATTATTTATCGGGGGTCTATCCTAACAGGATTTGCCTAAATCCAAAGCATTAAATATTTTCCTAATAAATCAGATAATTTATTTATTTATTCTTAAGGCCTAATATCATCATTTGAACATGAGGTATGTCATTTTAGTTGATTCAAAACATCAAAGTTCTATGGTAAATACTAGTAGGCCTAAGTATCTATTTTTCCAAGGTTTGATAATTTACAATGATGTCCAAGGGGCCTAAATATAATTTAGTAATAAAACATCTAGTTCTTGTTTATTGAAGCATCTATATAAAATATTCCTCCAAAAATCTTGAAATAATTACAGGGTGCTGGTATGATATTAAAAACAACATTTACAGAATTCCATATTTTTCTTGCTGGAAATTAAATTATAATAAATCATTTACTAATTAACAATCTAACCGGCTTTGTGAATCAAGTACTATAACAGCAACCCTAAAAATTCTTAAATAATTCTCAGTGCTATACAAGAGCCTAAAAACCTTAAATTCCAGATCTCATAATTTTCCAGCAATTTAACAAGCCCTAATTTATTTTTACAATCTAAAGCCCATATTAAAAGATTGTGAATGAACCTCTACAAACTCTCAACTTAAAGTTCTATAAAAATTCAGGAATCAAAGTTCTAATCAGCAAGATCTAAATCCAGAATTTTAACTGATTTTAATTAAATTAAAGCCACCAAACAATTGAAAACAACAAATCGGCTAATAATCATTTAACACATGAAGTATAACTTTTATTAATCATAAAATTCCAGGAAAATTACCATGTGTCTAGAACACTCTAAAACTCACTCTACCCAAGTTTCATAGCTTTTAGATGAGTTAAATTACTGTTTTGACCCTAAAGGCCCTTCTACCCTAAAACTAGGGTTTAGGATTTGAGGTACCTAGCTACCTCAAAATTCTCTAAGATTATAACCAGAGGGTTAAATATTCATTAACCACCTCTCCACCAAATATCAAGGCCATACAAGAGCATTTGCCCCTATGTCCTTCACAAACCCCCAAAAGTCCTCACTTTGGGTTTGTACCTGGGCCCTAGGGTAAATCCACCCTAACACATCTCCTTTGCTCCCCAAAGGTTCTTAGGATCATCCTAACCCATTGGTCACAACTTCAACCTCTGTTGAGGTGAGTTGACCACCCAATTGCCACAAGTCCCCTTTTTCCCATATTACCCTTCCCTAGGTCCAACTTAGGGCTTAATGGTTCCTGTTCAAAACTCAACCAAATGAGTTGAAATTTGAACCAGACCTAGATATATACACCAGGGACACCTCACCAAAACTTGGGAGGGTATGGAGGTCATTTGACCCTTCAATGTTCTAACCCTAGCTTTCCTAGGTTAGGACAAAATACCTAAGTAAAACAACTCCAAATTCACCCCAATTTGGACAGCCCCTATCTAGCCCTAATGTTGACTCCCTGTCCAAATTTCAAGTCATTTGGACAGAGGGTTAAGGGTGGGCATCCTCTTGAAATCTAGGGCACAATTCCCAAGGTAGGGCTAGGGTTTGGTCAAACCCTACTCAAACCTTATTCAAATGTGCTCAAAATTTCTACATAGCTATATACTATTGCCAGGGACCTCTCACCAAAATTTGGGAGGGTTTGGGATTCATATAACCACTTAATTAAATCATACATGAATTATTCAATGTTTTCAAAAACTATAGACAAAAGTTCTCCAAAAATTCCCATTTTTGCACAGCTCTTAGGTATAGTTAAGAGTGACCCCTGGTTCAAATTTCAGGTCATTTGATCAAGGGATGAAGAGTGGGGATTTATTTTAGTGGCTGATCAACATTTTGGACAGCCCTCACCAAAATGGTTGTTGGGGTCAGCCCACTCATCCAAATTGGTTGAAACCAATTTTGAATTAATCTAGACATCAAGGGCTATAACTTTTATATTGGCCATATTTTCTGTAGGAGGGCCTAAGTATTTTTAATTATTATTTTAAAAACCGGCCATTAAATTAGAATAAAAGGAATTAATAATATGCATGGCACTATTCATCTTCTCCAAATAACCGAAACCAGGCCGAAAAATTGTGGGGTTGCGGGCTGTTTTCTGGCGGCTAGGGGCGGTGCCACCACCGGCCATCACCTCCTCTACCCTCACGGTGGTGGGGGGAGTAGTTGGCCGGTGGCTAGGGCGGCCGGAGGTGGCGGCGCCGCCCTACCCGAGCCACCCAAAACTCCATTAAAATGGAGTTTTTTTTCTGATTTTTAGGTTACCCGACCGGCTCCTTTGAGCCCGACTTCCATCCTAAACAAGTTCTAAGATCTAGGCAAGAGGAGAGGAGAGGGGGAGGACCTGAGTTCGGGCATGGATGCGGGTTGAGCGGCGCGTCGTCATGGTGGCGGCGGTGGCGGCGTTTCTCCTCCTTGGTGGCTCCGGCAAGGCTCTCTCCTCCTGCTCTGATTTCGAAAACAATCTCCCCTCTCTCCTAAGTGAGCATATATAAGAGGAGAGGGGAGGGGGGGGCGGTTTTCATCAAGGGGCAAGTGCCTCTTCATGAAAAGGTTGGGAGGAGAGAGAGAGGGGTGGAGCCACCCCTTGGTGGCCGGGAAACGGTTGGGGGGAAGAGTTGCCAGCCACTAGGTGGCTGTGGGCCCATCTTTGGCCGACCTCATGCCTCCTCACACTTCAAAACACCCATTCCACTCTCCACCACCTTTTCTCTCTCCTATAAATATCAAAATTCTCATTTTTTTCTCTCTCCTAGTCACCCTCACGTTTACTCACTCCTAATAGCCTAATGGCAGCCCTAAATGATCATTAAAATATTACAATACCAAATGTAGGGAGGGCTCACCATTCTACCATGAAAATACCCCTCTTTTCTCATCTTCTCTCTCCTATATTTCTCTTCCAAAAATTGACCTAACCCTCTCTTCTAGTCACCATGTTGACTAGCCTAGGGTTTAGGCTATAGGCAGCCATATTATCCCTTACTATTACCTCATGAGCCTACATGAGGGCTTGAGCTTGAGTTAACCTAATTGAACTAGGTTTGACTTGATTTGGGCTTAGGGTTGACTTGGTCAACTTGACCTTTTGGGTCACCATCAAAGGACTCCTAGTGACCCATTGACCTCCTCTAAGGCCTAGGTATGGTTAAGTAGGGTGGGTTTGACATAATGAGGGTGAATTGTCTCAAAGGAAGGTCACCTTGGCCTAACTAGGGCTTGAGTTGACTTGGGTCAACTTAGCCACCAGATTTGCCCCCAATGGGTCTTGGTGACCCATTGATCTCATAATAGGTCTAGGAATGCCTTGGAGTCAGATTGAACTCACCAGGCCACCAAAAATTAGGGTTTTAAGATTTTACTATTTGCAGCCCAAGTGAGCCTCAACTAGTCATTTGGTCTCCTAGGCTCACTAAGGACTTGCCAAGACTGAGTCATGCTCAAAGCCACACCTAGGGGGGGTCTGATTTGAAAAAAGGGATGTTACAAATGCCAATAAACAAAACAAAAATTTCGTCCCCGAAATTAAAGTTAAGTCTATGGAAGCTTTTCTACCGAGTTATCTTAAGCTTGTAACATCCATGTTGGTTGAATTGCTTAGCCAAAGTTAATACGCAAGGGCTAGCCCCAATAAACAAAAGACTAGCCTCTAACTTTAGAAGATTCTACTAGTAAGACAAAAAGAAAACAAATAAAATCTCTTGAGGAGTTAGGGGATGCACCTGACTAAATAACTCTGGGTACTTCTCCCGCATCAGGTCCTCGGGTTCCCAAGTATGCTCCTCTTGCCCTTGGTTCCTCCACAGGACCTTGACTAGCGGGATCTTCTTGCGGCGCAAGACCCGTATCCCCCTGTCGTCAATCCGTATCGGCTCCAATTGCACGGATCGGTCTGGAGCTACCGGCCCATCCGGGGCCGTAATCTGCAACTCCTGGCGTAGTAGAGCCCTCCTGAGCGAAGATACGTGGAAGACGTCGTGTAAGCCGGCCAGCTCCGGTGACAGCTCCAACCGGTAAGCTAAGGGGCCGATCCGCTCCAGGATCCGGAAGGGCCCCATGTACCTCGGACTGAGCTTCTTCCGCTGACCTCGCACTCGTGAAACTCCATGCATCGGCCGAATCTTCAAGAACACCCGATCCCCGATCTGGAACTCCACCTGACGATGCCGAGCGTCATAATACTTGGCCTGTCTGCTCTGCGCCTCTAACATCCGATCCCGGATCAGTCTGACCTGAGCCTCGGTGTCTTCCACGAACTCTGAATCTAGAATCTTCGGGTCCTCATCCTGTAGCCAAGATAACGGTGTCCTGCACCGTCTCCCATATAAAGCCTCGTAAGGGGCCATCCGTATGCTGGACTGATAGCTATTGTTATACGAGAACTCTACCAACGGCAACATCCGCTCCCAGGGCTCTCCACGATCCACAATGCACAGTCTCAGTAAGTCCTCCAGTGTCCTGTTGGTACGCTCCGTCTGCCCGTCAGTCTGGGGATGGAAGGCCGTACTGAAGGTCAGTCGGGAGCCGAGGTAAGCCTGCACTGATCTCCACTCTCTAGATGTAAACCGACCATCTCGATCTGATACAATCGTCCGGGGCACGCCATGATAACGGACAAACTGCTCCACAAACTTCCGAACCAACACTCCAACAGAGTCATCCTTCCTGATCGGGATGAACCTAGCCACCTTCGTCAGACGGTCCACGATCACCCAGATCGAATCGTTTCCCGTCCGTGATCGAGGTAGGCCATGAATGAAGTCCATCGCGATGTCCTCAAATTTCCACTCCGGCACCGGGAGTGGCTGTAGTAATCCTGCTGGGTTCTTGCACTCGGCCTTCACCAGCTGACATGCCTCGCAGTGGGTCACAAAACGAGTGATGTCCTTCTTCATCCCCGGCCAATAGAGAGTCCTCTTCAAATCTGCCGTCATCTTCGTAATCCCGGGATGTACAGAATATCGGCTTTGATGAGCCTCAGACATGATGTCCTCCCGTATCTGCCCTCCATCCGGTATGTATGTCCGGCCCCTGAAGCACACCAGATCGCCTCGCATCGTATAGTCCCCAGCTGAGCCTGTCTCCAAGGCCCTGAAAATTGGCTCCAACTTGGCATCCTGCCTCTGCCAAACTCTGACTCTGTCTCGTATATCATCAGTGGTACTCGTCGCAACCAAATACTCCTCGAACAGATCGGTGTCGTCAGACGATACCAAGGTAATGTGCATATCCTCGAAGTTCCGCAATAACTCCAAAGACATGTTCTGGGACCCTGCTCCTGATGTGGCAGCTCGTCGGCTCAGAGCATCAGCTACAACATTTGCCTTACCCGGATGGTAGTGCATCTCGTACTGATAATCGGCTAGAAACTCCACCCATCTCCGCTGTCTGATATTCAGCTCCTTCTGCGTATCCACATATTTCAGATTTTTGTGATCTGAAAATATGTCGCAATGGACACCGTAGAGATAGTGTCGCCAGACCTTCAGCGCAAAGATAACCGCTCCCATCTCTAGATCGTGCACCGGGTAGTTTTGCTCATGCTTCTTTAGCTGGCGAGAAGCGTAAGCAATGACATGCCCATTCTGCATCAGAACAGCTCCCAAGCCCTGGTAGGAGGCGTCTGCATACACCTGGAATCCTTCCTTCCCCGAAGGGAGAGTCAATATAGGAGCCGAGGTGAGTCGCTCCTTCAGCTCCTGAAAAGCCGCCTCGCACTGCGGGGTCCACTCAAAAGGTACCTCCTTCCTCGTCAGAGACGTGAGTGGGAGGGCAAGACTAGAAAATCCTTCAACGAACTTCCGGTAGTAACCGGCAAGTCCTAAGAAGCTCCGAACATCTGTAGCTGTCTTCAACCGGGGCCAATCTCGGACTGCTTGAACCTTTGCCGGATCCACCGCCAATCCAGCTCCACTAATAATGTGACCCAGAAAGGCCACCTCCTTCAACCAAAACTGGCACTTGCTGAATTTTGCGTACAACTGGTGCTCCCGCAATCTCTGTAGTGTCAGTGCCAAATGCCTCGAGTGCTCCTCCTCGGTCCTCGAATAGATGAGGATGTCATCGATGAAGACGATGACAAACACATCCAAGTAAGACTCGAAGACCCGGTTCATGAGAGTCATGAACGCTGATGGCGCATTCGTGAGCCCAAAGGGCATCACGGTAAACTCGTATAGGCCATATCTGCTACTAAAAGCAGTCTTTGGGATGTCCTCCTCGCGGATCCGTAGCTGGTAGTAGCCCGATCTCAAGTCCAACTTTGAGAAGAAGTGGGCTCCCTCCAGCTGATCGAATAGCTCATCTATCCTTGGCAGCGGATAGGTATTCCGGACCGTCAGTCGATTCAACGCCCGGTAATCGATGCACAGCCTAAGTGTCCCGTCCTTCTTCTTGACGAACAACACAGGGGCTCCCCATGGCGAAGAACTTGGCCGGACATAACCGGCTTCTACCAGCTCCTGTAATTGGCTCCGAAACTCCACCAGCTCCTTTGGGGCCATCCGGTAGGGGGCTCTAGATGCTGGCTTAGCCCCTGGCACCAGCAAAATCTGAAAGTCCTGCTCCCTATGCGGGGGTAGCCCCGGTAACTTCTCGGGAAAAACATCCTCGAAATCTCGCACAACAGGAATCTCCGCTACAGGAACATTGGCCTCCGCCATCTCGAATAAAACCTGGTAAATCTCGTCGCCCTGTATATGGGCCTTGACGGCCTGAATAGATGACAAAAATGAAAAGGAGGCATGTCTTATACCTTCTATTACGACGGAAGAATCTCCATGCCTCAGAATAATCTTCTTGGCCACGCAGTCAATTAGGGCATGGTTCCAATATAACCATGACATGCCCAAAATCAAATCATATGAAGGCATTCTTAGGATTGCGGCTGGTGCCTCGAATGCTTTCCCGCCAATTTGTGCCTCCATGTTGCAATGCGCAGTGGTGTGTAGCTCGGACCCGTCAGCTAGTCGTACCCTTAATGCCAAGCCGATGAATCTCTCCACGCCTGCCAAGCCAACAATGAAGGCCTCTGATACAAATGAGCGTGACGCACCCGTATCGAACAAAGTATATGCGGGCTTGCCGCTGATGAAGACAATGCCTGGGGTAACAAAATTTTTGAAGTCTAGTTAAAGTTTTCTTTCCCAGTTTGTAATTTCTTAGTTTAGAGTCTAATTATTAAACAAAGGAAAATATACAAACTTTTGACGTACCTGTGATTACCTCCTCAGGATGTCGAGGCTGGGTCAGATCTAACGCATAAACCTGCTCTCTTCCTTGTCGGCGGTCTCCGCCCTGATAGCCACGTCCTTGGCCGCGTCCTCGGCCTCCAAAATACTGCGCAGGTGGGGCAACCTGCGGTGCTGGAGGAGGTACCCCCCTCATGGGGCAGTTCCTCTTGATATGGCCCACCTGATGGCAGTGGAAGCATTCCGGCCGAGTGTAAGCTCCACCTCCCGGTCTCTGCACATCCCGCAACTGGGGTCTTGGTATCTCCCGAATCTGAATAGGCTGCGGGGCCAGTATCACCTGTTCCTTCAGCTCTTGCCTCTCCTCCGGTCGAGGCTGACCCTCCACCCTCTGTGCCTCTGTCACACGGCCTCGTCGCTGGTCGTTCCGGGCTCCCCGGCTCTGATCCTCCGTTGGCCGCTTCCGGCCTCTGGTGGTGTGCCAATCCGCCTCTAACCTCTTTGCCATCTCCAGAATACGGGTGATAGGCCCGTCCGATACAAAGAGAAGGGCATCCCTCATGTCTTCCCGCAGACCTTTGTAGAATCTCTTCGTGTACGCTGCCTCATCTAGCTGGTAAGAGTCTGCAAAATGTGCTAGATGGTTGAACTCTCGATGGTACTCCACCACCGTCCTGGTACCCTGCTTCAACTGCAAGAAGCGGTCCTCCAACTCGTCTCGGGCCGACCGCGGTACAAAATGTTCCAACAGCATGGGCCTGAACTCATCCCACGAAACCTCTGCAGCCACCCTCTCAGCAAAAGTAGAGTCCAGAACCGCCTTCCACCACCGCTTGGCGTGGGACTCTAAGCAGGACACAACCAATGGCACTCTCTCCTCCCACGGGCTCCGTATCCCTGTCAGCATTTCTTCCATAATGTCCAGCCATTCTTCTGTCCGCACTGCTGACTCTGTCCCCAAGAAGGACGGGGGAGAAAGTCCTCGAAAGATGCTAAGCCAGTTGGCTCCCGGTATCTGCTGTGGAGCCGGGGCCTGCTGGGCCCGGAAGGCATCCAAGATGGCAGTCAAAGTCTGCCCCATATCGGTCTGCAGGAACTGAGCAGGAACCGGTGGTGGTGGGACAACTCCCGGAACCTGCTGGGCTCCACCCTGTGGTGTAGTCTGCACTGGGGGCTGCGCAATGAAAAATTCATCGTCAGAAAAACTTTTAACTTAATAAGATGGACAATTTAATATGTGATTCCCCCTATGGGCACACCACGCTTCCGCTGCTTAGTTTGTCCGCAAACTAAACTCGAGCGGGGGTGACCCAGGGATTAGTGGACTGCTATTTGATCGATCGAGTTTTCCTCTGATACCACTTTGTAAGACCCCATTTTTTTTTTTTTTAAAACCCGGGGTCTTATGCCCAGAAACGCCGCTTTGCGGTGACACCTTCGCACACGGGAAGGTAGTCACTACAACGCGCCGATTCTGCCGGCCTTTTCGATCACAATCAAGTAGCAAGTAGAACAGTAAAGAGGAATGCAGTCCACAATAGAAGTAAATCACATATAATATAAATAAGCTCCACGAGGGGAGTGTCCACAGAAATAACATCAGAGTAATGAAAGTAATAAAGGGCTTATGCCCGGTACATCAGAGTTCCTCACTACAAGATCACTCATGCTGAAAATAAACTAACACTCGTACTAAAGATCGGGACTCACAGTCCCTGCAGTCTGGACTCCGGTGCTAGATTGCCCCATCTCCAAGTGCACGGACCTCCGAGGCTGCTCCTCCGTGCTGCGCTCCACGTTCCCCTGTAATGGTGTTCGGTCGCCCGTCAGTCAAAAAGACTAAGTCCTATCGTCCCCCACCCCTTCCCCCATGCTCTAAGGCACCGAGCGGAGAGGAAGAAAGGGGAGGACATGATTGTGGAGAGTATTTCAAGCAGATGACGGTGGACCTAACTAACAGTGGTGTATTGAGGGGGCAATTAATAATGTTGTAACAGGCCAAAGAATACAGTAAGATAAATAAAGTAATTTAAACCTCCACTTATGCGAGTACACATAAGCAAGGGATCTTTTGCAAGGCTCCCATCGTATAAAGTGTCCCATACCACTTATACGTTGGGGTGTCGGTTATCAAACAGCAGCATATATATATATATATTGAAATTAACCTTTGACTTATAAACTTGCCCACACAAGCTTATAGACCAAGGGGTCGTTTTGCAAGTCCTAAAGTATAAGCGTCCCATTCCACTTATGCTTTAGGTGTCAAGGGTTATTATGATCAATTATGATATGCATCTATATGGTGGGTAATGTTATGGCATGCAGTGCAACTCACACACACGACTTTGTGTACACAAACCTTTAGTTCCCCCTTTCTGGAGATAACTCCCAGGTTACTCCCGTAGTGGCAAACGGAAGCGGTGGGTTGGGCCTCGCCCACCTCAAAACCAGTAAAAGCACTACCGGTCTGACCTATCGTACGCTCACGCCTGGTGCACGAGGCGGACTCCTGCGTACTTTGCCGACTGGTCCGCCGGACTTAACCTTTGGCAAGGTGCTACCCACCTTGCCGAGTCAACGATATCGGTGTCGGTGCAATCGATCTCCCCGATACCGAAGACCCACCACCTTTTCCTTCCTATCTATGCACATGCAACGATTATAGTATAAGCAGTAAAAAGGTAAAAGCTCCCGGACAAGTCCGTCCGTATCCACTACCAACCAAGCCCAAAGGCTCCCCGGACAAACCCGTCCGTAAGGTCTATCAACCGAGCCAAAAGCTCCCCGGACAAACCCGTCCGGCTTGATTCTAAATCCCCATCCCTTAAACACATCGGGATGGCCTAACCATTTCCGACCCTAACTACTGAGTGTGTGCAAATGTGAATCCCTACTTAACTGATTACTCTTTCTTTTGTTTTGAGGTTTACGTTAGCCTAGGACTGCCTCCGGATTATACCCCGTGAAGGGTTCTCAATAGGCACTAGGAACTACGATGGTATGAAGACCAAAGTTCCCTTTCGCAAGGCACTTATTTTTGGTTGGTTGATTTCCCTTACCCATTCCTTTCATATTACAGTATACTATCCTAGGGTGATTTTTGACTCTTCGCTCCTACGGGAACGACGACCTTTCGTCGGACCCGCGCACCTTCTAACACTTACTGACTCGATTCTCACCAGACCTTGAAACCTCCTTAGGTGATCCATTCTCTTCTATGAATCCACCAACATGACCTATCCTTAAGTCAACACAACCTAACCCTGTTTACACATTTCCTCATGGTTATTATCTACCGACCAACCTGTACTATATGATGTTCATGAAAACTCGACTCCTACATTTCAACCAAATACCTCAGATTATTTATCGGGGGTCTATCCTAACAGGATTTGCCTAAATCCAAAGCATTAAATATTTTCCTAATAAATCAGATAATTTATTTATTTATTCTTAAGGCCTAATATCATCATTTGAACATGAGGTATGTCATTTTAGTTGATTCAAAACATCAAAGTTCTATGGTAAATACTAGTAGGCCTAAGTATCTATTTTTCCAAGGTTTGATAATTTACAATGATGTCCAAGGGGCCTAAATATAATTTAGTAATAAAACATCTAGTTCTTGTTTATTGAAGCATCTATATAAAATATTCCTCCAAAAATCTTGAAATAATTACAGGGTGCTGGTATGATATTAAAAACAACATTTACAGAATTCCATATTTTTCTTGCTGGAAATTAAATTATAATAAATCATTTACTAATTAACAATCTAACCGGCTTTGTGAATCAAGTACTATAACAGCAACCCTAAAAATTCTTAAATAATTCTCAGTGCTATACAAGAGCCTAAAAACCTTAAATTCCAGATCTCATAATTTTCCAGCAATTTAACAAGCCCTAATTTATTTTTACAATCTAAAGCCCATATTAAAAGATTGTGAATGAACCTCTACAAACTCTCAACTTAAAGTTCTATAAAAATTCAGGAATCAAAGTTCTAATCAGCAAGATCTAAATCCAGAATTTTAACTGATTTTAATTAAATTAAAGCCACCAAACAATTGAAAACAACAAATCGGCTAATAATCATTTAACACATGAAGTATAACTTTTATTAATCATAAAATTCCAGGAAAATTACCATGTGTCTAGAACACTCTAAAACTCACTCTACCCAAGTTTCATAGCTTTTAGATGAGTTAAATTACTGTTTTGACCCTAAAGGCCCTTCTACCCTAAAACTAGGGTTTAGGATTTGAGGTACCTAGCTACCTCAAAATTCTCTAAGATTATAACCAGAGGGTTAAATATTCATTAACCACCTCTCCACCAAATATCAAGGCCATACAAGAGCATTTGCCCCTATGTCCTTCACAAACCCCCAAAAGTCCTCACTTTGGGTTTGTACCTGGGCCCTAGGGTAAATCCACCCTAACACATCTCCTTTGCTCCCCAAAGGTTCTTAGGATCATCCTAACCCATTGGTCACAACTTCAACCTCTGTTGAGGTGAGTTGACCACCCAATTGCCACAAGTCCCCTTTTTCCCATATTACCCTTCCCTAGGTCCAACTTAGGG
Organism: Platanthera zijinensis; assembly: GCA_039513925.1. Classification (NCBI taxonomy): domain Eukaryota; kingdom Viridiplantae; phylum Streptophyta; class Magnoliopsida; order Asparagales; family Orchidaceae; genus Platanthera; species Platanthera zijinensis. The sequence goes on from CM077082.1 coordinate 32,175,129, forward strand.
CTTAATGGTTCCTGTTCAAAACTCAACCAAATGAGTTGAAATTTGAACCAGACCTAGATATATACACCAGGGACACCTCACCAAAACTTGGGAGGGTATGGAGGTCATTTGACCCTTCAATGTTCTAACCCTAGCTTTCCTAGGTTAGGACAAAATACCTAAGTAAAACAACTCCAAATTCACCCCAATTTGGACAGCCCCTATCTAGCCCTAATGTTGACTCCCTGTCCAAATTTCAAGTCATTTGGACAGAGGGTTAAGGGTGGGCATCCTCTTGAAATCTAGGGCACAATTCCCAAGGTAGGGCTAGGGTTTGGTCAAACCCTACTCAAACCTTATTCAAATGTGCTCAAAATTTCTACATAGCTATATACTATTGCCAGGGACCTCTCACCAAAATTTGGGAGGGTTTGGGATTCATATAACCACTTAATTAAATCATACATGAATTATTCAATGTTTTCAAAAACTATAGACAAAAGTTCTCCAAAAATTCCCATTTTTGCACAGCTCTTAGGTATAGTTAAGAGTGACCCCTGGTTCAAATTTCAGGTCATTTGATCAAGGGATGAAGAGTGGGGATTTATTTTAGTGGCTGATCAACATTTTGGACAGCCCTCACCAAAATGGTTGTTGGGGTCAGCCCACTCATCCAAATTGGTTGAAACCAATTTTGAATTAATCTAGACATCAAGGGCTATAACTTTTATATTGGCCATATTTTCTGTAGGAGGGCCTAAGTATTTTTAATTATTATTTTAAAAACCGGCCATTAAATTAGAATAAAAGGAATTAATAATATGCATGGCACTATTCATCTTCTCCAAATAACCGAAACCAGGCCGAAAAATTGTGGGGTTGCGGGCTGTTTTCTGGCGGCTAGGGGCGGTGCCACCACCGGCCATCACCTCCTCTACCCTCACGGTGGTGGGGGGAGTAGTTGGCCGGTGGCTAGGGCGGCCGGAGGTGGCGGCGCCGCCCTACCCGAGCCACCCAAAACTCCATTAAAATGGAGTTTTTTTTCTGATTTTTAGGTTACCCGACCGGCTCCTTTGAGCCCGACTTCCATCCTAAACAAGTTCTAAGATCTAGGCAAGAGGAGAGGAGAGGGGGAGGACCTGAGTTCGGGCATGGATGCGGGTTGAGCGGCGCGTCGTCATGGTGGCGGCGGTGGCGGCGTTTCTCCTCCTTGGTGGCTCCGGCAAGGCTCTCTCCTCCTGCTCTGATTTCGAAAACAATCTCCCCTCTCTCCTAAGTGAGCATATATAAGAGGAGAGGGGAGGGGGGGGGGCGGTTTTCATCAAGGGGCAAGTGCCTCTTCATGAAAAGGTTGGGAGGAGAGAGAGAGGGGTGGAGCCACCCCTTGGTGGCCGGGAAACGGTTGGGGGGAAGAGTTGCCAGCCACTAGGTGGCTGTGGGCCCATCTTTGGCCGACCTCATGCCTCCTCACACTTCAAAACACCCATTCCACTCTCCACCACCTTTTCTCTCTCCTATAAATATCAAAATTCTCATTTTTTTCTCTCTCCTAGTCACCCTCACGTTTACTCACTCCTAATAGCCTAATGGCAGCCCTAAATGATCATTAAAATATTACAATACCAAATGTAGGGAGGGCTCACCATTCTACCATGAAAATACCCCTCTTTTCTCATCTTCTCTCTCCTATATTTCTCTTCCAAAAATTGACCTAACCCTCTCTTCTAGTCACCATGTTGACTAGCCTAGGGTTTAGGCTATAGGCAGCCATATTATCCCTTACTATTACCTCATGAGCCTACATGAGGGCTTGAGCTTGAGTTAACCTAATTGAACTAGGTTTGACTTGATTTGGGCTTAGGGTTGACTTGGTCAACTTGACCTTTTGGGTCACCATCAAAGGACTCCTAGTGACCCATTGACCTCCTCTAAGGCCTAGGTATGGTTAAGTAGGGTGGGTTTGACATAATGAGGGTGAATTGTCTCAAAGGAAGGTCACCTTGGCCTAACTAGGGCTTGAGTTGACTTGGGTCAACTTAGCCACCAGATTTGCCCCCAATGGGTCTTGGTGACCCATTGATCTCATAATAGGTCTAGGAATGCCTTGGAGTCAGATTGAACTCACCAGGCCACCAAAAATTAGGGTTTTAAGATTTTACTATTTGCAGCCCAAGTGAGCCTCAACTAGTCATTTGGTCTCCTAGGCTCACTAAGGACTTGCCAAGACTGAGTCATGCTCAAAGCCACACCTAGGGGGGGTCTGATTTGAAAAAAGGGATGTTACAGTGGTTATGATGAATGGGAAGGAGGTGCTCATCAACGACGTCTTCTATGTACCGGGCTTGAGGAGTAACATCCTAAGTCTTGGACAGCTGGTGGAGAAGGGCTATCGTGTCCTGTTGAGGGATAGCACCTTAGCGATGAAGGATAACCAAGGAAGAGAGGTGGTAAGAGTGAAGATGGCGATGAACCGCCTCTTTCCTCTAAGTATGGATGCCAAGGAGACGGCATGTCTTGCAAAGACAGGAGAAGAGGAGGAAGCTTGGCTGTGGCACCACCGGATGGGGCATCTGGGGTTCACAGGACTGAAGCTGTTGTCTGGATCCAAGATGGTGGAAGGGCTGCCTATGATCACACCTCCTCAAAGGGTCTGTGAGGCATGCACGAAGGGGAAGCAAAGAAGGGAGACTTTCGAGGGAGGAAAGTCTCGGAGAGCTACAAGGCAACTGGAGCTAGTTCATTCGGACATTGCTGGTCCGTTTGAGACGACCTCAGTTGGAGGTAGCAGATACTATATCACGTTCACCGACGACTTCAGTAGGAAGTGTTGGGTGTACTTTCTGAAGGAGAAGGCAGAGGCTCTGGACAAGTTCCGAGAGTTCAAGGCAATGGCTGAGAAGGAAGTTGGGCAGCCACTGAAGGTGCTCCGGACAGATAGAGGTGGGGAGTACACCTTTAGGCTGTTTGATGACTACTGCAGAGAATGGGGGATCTCATACCAGTTGACGGCAGCGTACTCGCCTCAGCAGAACGGAGTGGCGGAGAGGAAGAACCTAACCATTATGAACATGGCGAGGAGCATGGTGAAGGGCAAGGGGTTGCCAAAGAAGTATTGGGCGGAAGCAGTACAGGTAGCGGTGTACTTGCTGAACCGTTGCCCAACCAAGAGTGTGAAGTTCAAGACACCGTTTGAAGCTTGGTGTGGGAGGAAGCCCAGTGTGAAGCACCTGAGGGTCTTCGGGTGTGTAGCTTATGCTCACATCCCGGACCAGAGGAGGAGGAAGCTAGATGACCGGAGCGAGAGGTGCATCTTTGTAGGCTACGCTCCTGCGAGCAAGGCTTACAAGCTGTACAACCCGGAGACGGAGAAGGCCATCATCTCAAAAGATGTGGCGTTTGAAGAAGGAAGCAGCTGGAACTGGAATGAGGAGGTGAGGAACATCAAGGGGATGTTCTTCGATGATGAAGAAGAAGAAGGTGGTCAGGGAGATGAAGCGGAGATGGGTGGAGCTGAACCACCATCACCACCTAGCGGAGGTTCAGGGGGAGCTCTCACCCCTTACTCAAGTGGAACGAGTTCAAGCAGAGGTGGATCTAGTGGAGCTAGCACCAGTGGAACTAAGGATGATCGTCCTCAACCTCGGACAAGGAGGTTGGAGGAGATCTATGAAGAGACGGCGGCAACTCATAATAATTTTTCTTTATACTGTTTGTTTGCAGATGTTGAGCCGTGCTCATATGAAGAGGCCGCGAAAGAGAGAACTTGGAGGAAGGCGATGGATGTGGAGATCGCCTCCATCAAGAAGAACGATACCTGGAAGCTGGTAGATGCACCTGCAGGCCACAAACCCCTCGGGGTGAAGTGGGTGTATAAGGTGAAGAAAAATAAAGATGGGGGCGTGGAGAAGCACAAGGCGAGGCTAGTCGTGAAGGGCTATCGCCAAGTTCAGGGAGTGAACTATGATGAAGTCTTCGCACCGGTAGCACAGATAGATACCATCCGGCTGATCATCGCGCTAGTCGCACATCACGGGTGGAAGATAATGCAGATGGACGTGGTCTCTGCTTATTTGAATGGCTACCTGGAGGAGGATGTGTACATCGAGCAGCCTCTAGGGTACGTGGAGAAAGGACAGGAGAGGAAGGTCTGCAAGCTTGACAAAGCACTCTACGGGCTCAAGCAAGGAGCTAGAGCTTGGAACGGAAGGATAGATGCTTTCCTGCAGAAGCATGGCTATCAGAAGAGCCCGCATGAGTACGCTCTCTATACCAAGGTGGACAAGGAAGGAGGCGTGATGATAGTGTGTTTGTACGTGGATGACATGATCTACACGGGGAACGACACAGCTATGTATGAAGAGTTCCGAGAGATGATGAAGAAGGAGTTTGAGATGACAGACTTAGGAGAGTTGAGCTACTTCCTGGGGGTGGAAGTGAAGCAGAGAGAAGACGGAATCTTCATATCCCAGAAAAAGTATGCGGAGGAGATTTTGAAGAAATTCAGGATGGAGGATAGCAAGCCTATCTCCACTCCTGCTGACCTGGGGATGAAGCTGAGCAAGGAGTCGAAGGAAGGAGCGGTAGACTCCACCTTGTTCAAAAGTTTGGTGGGTAGTCTACGCTACCTGACCTTCACCTGACCAGACATCATGTATGCGGTCGGGGTGGTGAGTAGGCACATGGAAGAACCGAAGGAGGACCATTTCACTGCGGCGAAGAGGATCCTGAGGTACATCAATGGGACAAGAGGACATGGGTTGAAGTACTCAACTGGAGAGGAGCTAACGCTGGTAGGTTACTCTGATAGTGACTACGGCGGTGACGTGAATGACCGGAAGAGTACTTCTGGGTATGTCTTCAACATAGGAACAAGAGCATTCTCATGGTGCTCGAAGAAGCAAGCTACGATAGCTCTATCATCTTGCGAGGCAGAGTACATTGCAGTTGCGGCAGGAACCTGCCAAGCTATCTGGTTGAGGAATCTTCTGGAGAGCCTACATCATGAAGTGGATGGGCCAACGACCATGTTAGTGGATAACATGTCGGCCATCCAGCTCGCGAAGAACCTGGTACTGCATGGGAGGAGCAAGCACATCGAGACGAGGTATCACTTCCTCCGTGAACAAGTGGAGCAGAAGACAGTGGAGGTGGTGTATTGCCCAACCGGAGAGCAGGTTGCGGACATCTTCACTAAAGCATTAAAAGTAGAGACGTTTTTGAAGCTGAAAAGCAAACTCGGCATGGTCTGCCAAGTTTGAGGGGGAGTTTGTTGGAGCTATTTTGAGAGTTGACCAGGTCAATAAATATTTGGTTTTGTTTTGTTTTCTAGTGGAGAGAGAGAAGTTGAAGTTGGTGAGCATTTATTGTGCTGCCACATGGCGTTTTCTTAGTGGTGTGTATTACCTATATATAGGCTGTTTGTTCATTCTAATAGTGTGGCTGAAATAGAAAAAGCGTTTCCTTTTCTTATCTCCCGCAGGAGAGAAATAGAGAGAGAGTGAGAGAGCTCACGGGAGAGAGAGAGAAATAGAGAGAGAGTGAGAGAGCTCACGGGAGAGAGAGAGAAATAGAGAGAGCGTGAGAGAGCTCACGGGAGAGAGAGAGAAATAGAGAGAGAGTGAGAGAGCTCACGGGAGAGAGAGAGAAATAGAGAGAGCGTGAGAGAGCTCACGGGAGAGAGAGAGAGAGAAATAGAGAGAGAAAGAGTTCTCGCCGAAGAGAGAAAGTTTTGGCGAGAGAGAGAGAGAAATAGCGGGAGAGAGAGAAGGCTTTGGTTTTGTTTCTCTGGCAGGAAAAGAGAGAGAGAGAAAGAGATTGGCGGGAGAGTGAGAGTGAAACGCGAGAGATAGCGAGTGAGAGGGAGATCAATATTTCGCGGAAATATTTCATCCTGGTTTTTGCTGCAACCTCACCGTAGCACTCGCCCCGAAGGATTGTCGCGAGAACTTGGACGTTGAGGTGGCGGAGAAATATTTCATATATTTCTCGCTTAGTCCAAGCCCGCCGGCAGCGAGAAGGAAACATCCCCGGTAGTTCGTTCTCGCCGGAGTTTGGGTTGATCTCGCCTGGACAAGTGTTCTCGCCTGGACAAGTGTTCTCGCCTGGATCATCTCGCCAACAGTAAAGTGAAGTGGAGAGGAGCTCGCCGGTGGTGCAGCTAGCAGCGGGTAGTGTGTGGTCTCGCCGGCGTAGAGGAAGTTAGGAGTTGAAGTTTTTTTTATTCTAAGAGGAGAGGTCATCGGCCCATACGCACGTTTCAACACATCTCACTATTAACAGTTTATAAGGTTACGCAAATTTTTGTATGGTTACTCAAAAATTTGTAAGACTACTCAAAATATATTTCATCACATCTCACGTAAAATATGGAGCTCTAAAGCATGGGGTAAAAATTGCATGCAATGTGCCAATTTAAGCTTACTCAATATATCTATAAAATTACTAAAAATATCTCTAAGATTACTCAAAATTTTACAACATGCTGTGAATAATTCAATAAAATATTGCACATAATTGTTTTAATAGAACAAATTCGCATGCAATATTAGAACATGTGTAATATAGAATCAGAATTCACATGCAATATTAGAACAAATTCACATGCACCAAATTACATCCGCTGACTCCAGTTGCGTTCACTGCCTCCGTCCTCCACCGTCGCCGGGCAACTTGCCCGGGCCGTCCGGACTGTCTAGGGGGCATGTTCATCATTTTCAGGAAATTGGTGATTCAGGTGACCGGAATAAAGCAACGTCATTCGTCAACTCCAGATTCAGCCGGACGTAATTATTAAAATGTCCCTTCAAGAAAGCTATAAAAAGATCATCATGCTTTCATTTAATGAGAAACAACCGGAGAGGTAAGAGAGAGATCCGATGTTTTCGGGCAAGGACGTGAGATTTAGATCATTCCTTTGCTCTGAGTTCCCTATGTTCGCCCTCGAGACTACTCACGATCAACGCTCCCGTGGGTAGAAATAGGGGGGACCCTTCCTCAACTTTGTGTAAGAAGTTCGAGTCAGCAGTGGAAGTTGCGGTTTAAAATTCTTGAGGTCGTAAGCAGGTTGCGGATAGACTATTCTGTCAGGCGAGTCGGAAGTAAAGCTGCGGTTTCAGAGTTATTGAGGATACAAGGTGTCTGTAGGTAGAAGCTCTTGTTGTAGAAGGGTTTGTGTCCGGAAGTACAACGATTCGCGACTTGGTGTTGGTCTGGAGCGGGTTGTCCTTGCCTGAAGCAAGTTGTAGTAGTGGTGCGGGTTTGTGAGTAGTCACAGTGGTGGTACGGATTTCAATAAGACTAAGCAGAGGTGCGGTCTAAAGGCTTGCGGGAAAACTGTTGGGACAGTCACAAAAGCAAGTCGTGGAGGACGCATTCAGTTCCTTGTTCCAGACAACCTGAGCAGTGGCGGGTTGTGCGGCCTGAACCCATGGAGTGCAAACTGAGCAGTGGAGGTGCGGTTTGTGTCTTGAACCAGTGGATTGCGAACAGGCTCAATGGAGGTGCGATTTGGAGCTGTTGAGGACCTTGTTTTTATATTGTGTACAATCATTGTTGAAGTCATGTAGTTGTGTTGTTGGTATCTACTGAAAATGTCCAACACCACGCAAAATCTGTCTTGTGGTGGTTGTTTTCCTCATCTCATGTACTGTTGATTTTCCTTTTATTCAAGTATTGTTTTTGGCTTGTGAATTTTATTATCTTGCATTCGGAAATTAAAGCATGGTATCAGAGTTAGGTTTGAACTAACTGAGCTATTTTCACTGTAAGATAAATCAAGCTTGGAGTTGGACGGTGGTAGCTTGATGGCTAAAATTTGTGCTAGAGCGCAATTTTAGATCGATAAGGCAAGTATACCTATCATTTTAGAGTATAAGATCAAGTGCCGTATTTAGACTCAGAGCCGTTCGAGTACTTGTACTCACAAGGAAGTGCTATTATTTTATCGAACAAAAATTGGTTTTGTAGTTTCGGGAAACTAAGAAAAATAGTGATTTTACTAAAGATAATTTTGATGTTAACCGCACCCCTAATATGGCTATCCGCACCCCAATTTGTTTAAAAACACATTTTCTTTTTTATTTTATTCGCAACCCTAGCCGTGGCCGCTTCGTCGCTCTGTCTTCGCCAAAGCCACATAGTGTCTCCCACTTCGCCGAGCCACTCCATCTCCGACATCTTCCTCCATAAAGCCGCCCATGCCTCCTTCCTCTCTGATACAGTTCCGGTCTCAATTTGAAATATGAGCAGATAACGGTAATCGAGGAGTGGTCGGAGAGAAGGCGTATTTGGAACCGCCGCTGTTCTCGATTCTTCCTAACATTGTCGTCTATTGACGCACAAAATACGCCCTCTAGTTAACGGGTTATTCGATCTCACAAGCTAGAAGAATAAGAGGGTTGCGGGGATAGTGGCGAGGTTTGAAGCAAGGGAGAAGCTTGCTTGAGCAGAGGAGAAGCTTGCTCGAGCAGAGAAGAAGCTTGCTCGAGCAGAGAAGAAGCTTGCTCGAGCAGAGAAAAAGATTGCTCGAGCAGAGAAGAAGCTTGCTCGAGCAGAGGAGAAGCTTGCTCGGGCAGAGAAGAGGCTTGCTCGAGTAGAGGAGAAGCTTGCTCGAACATAGAAGAAGCTTGCTCGGGCAGAGAAGAGGCTTGCTCGAGCAGAGGAGAAGCTTGCTCGAGCAAAGAAGAAGCTTGCTCGGGCAGAGAAGAAGCTTGATCAGGAGCTGTCGAGCAGACGTTACTTTGGCGGTTGAGCTCTGTTGGTTAGACCGAGAGAGGAAAAGAATAGACGGGGTCGCTTACAGCGGCGACAGAAGACTTCGCCCGCCGCGGCTTGAGTGCTACTCTTGTAGCGGGTCTTTTCCTTAATCAAGAAGCAAGTTTACAGTTTGTTATTGCACCATTACATATTAAAGCAGTAAAGAGTACAAGGGGAAGCTGGCGGCTGAGAAAAGGATTTGCCAGAGACTAAGTAAAAGAGGCTGAGCGGACTGGGCAGACTGGAATTCTTAGTCTGTAGGTCTTGCTGGATCAACTGTGGAGGACTCGACGGACTGGAATTCTGAGTCCGCAGATCTTGCTGGCAGTGGCAGTTCTCCTGTGCCTGTCCTCAAATGAGAGGCCTTGGGGGCTATTTATAGGCCCGAGGGGGATCTTCTAGAAGTGGGGCCCAGTGACGTCATCATGGAAGACTGCGCGGACTCGGAAAGAAGGTAGCCGACCTGGGCGGACTCGGCAGACTGGAATTTTCCTCTGCTGAGCGGCTGAAGAGAGTAGGCTTCCTTGAGTAGAGGGGGCGGCCTGGCAACTGGAGGCCGCCCCTGGTGGGCGGCCTTGCCTGGAGGCCGCCCCTGGTGGGCGGCCTGGCCTGGAGGCCGCCCCTAGTGGGCGGCCTGGCCACTAGAGGCCGCCCCTGGTGGGCGGCTTGGCTACTGGTGGCCGCCCCTGGTGGACGGCCTGGCTTGGAGGCTGCCCCTGGTGGGCGGCCTGGCCACTGGAGGCCGCCCATGGTGGGCGGCCTGGCTTGGAGGCAGCAGGCTCCCCTCTCCCTATAAAAAGGGGGGATGGAATCCGCCTCCGATGGCGAGCCAGAGAATAAGTTTGTCGAGCCCGCGATGGTTGCGCTGGTCGAGGGTTGTCGTAGGCGGGACGGCCAGCGGACTGAAGGAGTAGATCGCACAGATCACCCCCTGCTGCTGTAGGCTGCCTCCTGCAAGGAAGAACGTTGCGAGTTTAGCTGGCCTAACTGCGTGGCCTGCGAGGGTGAGCTATGGGAGCAGCCCGCCGTCCCGCAGGGCACATTGTAGCTATGCGACCGGGGCAGTTAGACTACGGAGACCGCCCTAGCCGCACAGCCTGAGCGAATAGGAGGCTCTATCGGTCTGGCCCAAAAAAGAGGGGTTGAGGCAAATCACGACCCTCGGTGGGAACCCCTGAGCGGGCCGCGATTTGCGAGCTCGAGACCTTGGAGAGGGATCGCCAATTTTGGGGTTAACATCGTCAGCGAGATGCAGCTCAGAGTGACTTTTCATGTGAAGGAGAGTGAAGGGATCCCCAGAGTGGTGATCGTTAAGAATCTCCACCCGGCGGAGTTCTTCCTCAATTCGATGCCCATCGACGATTTTCCCGGCAAGGGCTTTGTAGAAAGAGAGAGACTGGTGAGAGAAAATCACCCTTAATTGTATTATTATTCAAAGAATAGGAATACATACACTTAAATAGAGGTAGATAGAGGGAGAGATATCTACTTTTACAATGTGGGACTAAAGGAGCTATACATGGGTCAATACACATGGGCCTCCCAAATGAGTCAATTCTATTTTATCTTTAACACTCCCCAACAAGCTAGAGCGTACAAGTCATAAGCGCCAAGCTTGGATAAAAACTGATTGTACAAAGTCCGAGAGAGAGCCTTGGTGAAGATATCGGCAATTTGACTGGAGGCCGAGACATGTTCCAATACTATCTTCTTTGATTGAACCTTCTCCCGAATGAAGTGACAGTCAACTTCAATATGCTTTGTGCTCTCATGAGACACCAGATTCTTGGCAATTTGTATGGCCGCTTGACTATCACAGAGCAGGGAGAATGAGAGGAGACCCATATCGCTGAGGAGGCCCTCTGGCCAGGTGATCTCAAATATGACCGCTGTCATAGCACGATATTCAGCCTCAGCAAAAGAGCGAGCAATAACAGTTTGTTTCTTGTTGCGCTAGGTAATAAGGTGTCCGCCAAGGTAGGTGCAAAAACCAGTTGTGGAATGTCTATCATCAAGTGACCCTGCGTAGTCCGTATCAGAGTAGGCAACAAGAGATAAAGAAGACGATGGATTATAAACAAGTCTTTGTCCAGGAGCCTTCTTTAAATATTCTAGGATCCGCTCAATGACTCAGAGATGAGAAGTCCGAGGAGTATGCATGAATCGGCTTACAACTCCAACAGCGAATGAGATATCAGGCCGCATAACTGTGAGGTAGATTAATTTCCCCACCAAGCATCAATAGTACTCTGGATTGGTCATAATAGGGTCATTCCCAGAGTCATGATTTGACAGCTGATGATTCATATCCATCGGTGTTGAAACCGAGAATTCGGTCTCGAGGAGTTCACCCTTGGGGAAGGGGTGATCGCACATGTACTTCTCTCCCACGAGCCTGAAAAACCAAGGAAGAAGAACTAGGGACAGAACCAAGGCTCTAGCACGGAGGTCCCTCCACACACCCAGAAGTTCTTAGAGCGCTTCCCCTCCTTAGCCAAGTGCTGAAGCTAAGGTATCTCAGAAAGCGCTAGAAGACCGGGCACAAGTGAGTCTGCCCTCTTGATATATCCCTTGGGTCCTATTTATAGATTTCTGAAAATGGCCTGCAAAGAGCCAACCTCCGCTGTTTGGAATGGCTATGCACAGCCCACCTGGGTCTGCCAACAGCGAGACTTCGCTGTTCTAACTGGCTATGGGCAGGCCTGTAGGGGCAAAGTGGTAAAAAAACTCCTCACACAACACAGGGCGATTAGCTCTCCACTGCCTCTGCCCGACAAGGGCAGCGAGTGCTTGATGGAGCAGGCACTCGCCACCTCAGCTCGGCACTTTGGTGAGCTCGGACCCGGCCTGCCTTATTCGCCTTTCGTGGCTCCGACGAACAGCCCGGAGTTCGTCAAACTTGACTCGACGAACTCTACTGCGGGTCGAGGCTCTCTGGTCGCCTAGGCGAGCTGGACTGGTTGCCGAGGCAAGCTGGTCTCACGACGCTGGGGCAGGGGTGTCAAGTATACTCGAGTTCACTCGATGCTGGGCTGAAGGCGCCAAATGAACTCGTCGCCCTGGTTGGGGCGTCGAGTGGACTCAATGCCTAGAACCTAGCTCGCTCGAGGTTCGGGCTGGGCTCGGCTAACCTGGCTCACCGCCGACCCCAGTCGTCGAATACGGGGTTGTACATAATCCCCGCTCTTTGCGAGGTTAGGACAAGCTCGAAAAGAGTCATCTAACCCCGCAGGATTCGGCGAGTACGGTAGGGTCTGAGGGAATCTTTCGGTGGGGTCCACTAGTGGCTATATATACATGCGCCTGCAAACCCTTGCTGACCTTTGCCATTCTCCTTACTTTAGCCTTGTTGAGATGCCGCTTCCCAAGGAGGTCCTAGAGCGAGTGGCGTAATCTCGAGCGGAGGCTGCAACTCGCATCGCGGGTCTGACCGACCTCAGTGCCCCGCCTCGCAACCTTGCCGATTCAGTTCGGCCAAAAAGGCGAAGCCCCTTCCGAAAGACGTCAAACCCATCTACAACGAATTCAAGATAGCCCAGAATAACGGGGCCAGTTCTTCCACTCAGCTGACTCCGGAACCCAATTGAAAAGATAACCTCGCCCTTTCTGCCGACTAGACCAGCCGAAGAGATAGCGGTGAGATATCTGCACCGCAAGCCAAGAACCCTCCCGACAACCCGCAGAATCAGGAGTCTGACACATGCCTACAGGGCTCTCTCCCCAGATTCGGGACCACGAAACTGGACTCGCAGAAGTCGAGGTCGTCGACTCGCCCTTCTTCACAGCAGCGTCTTGCTTCTGCATCTGTAGGGGGAGGTACTGAGATCATCCCCACCCCCGGCTTTACCCTCCTCTCTCCAGAGGCTCCACGACATGGCCGTGGCAAGATTTTAGGCAATCCTACTCCTTGCGTCGTCCTGGTGGAGCCGAGTGTGCACAGTAGGTTTTCAAATTCCCCGAATCCTGTTCGGCTTCGGCAATACTCGCCCCTCTTAAGCAATACTGAAACTTTTCGCGCAGAACTCACCGTGGACTCTGAGGCCGATGAGTCCGCGGGCCAAATTCGATACTCGCCCCTCCCTTCTCCACGCACTCTGGACGCCTTCCTGGATTTCGAGCTGGATGGCCCCGAATGGTCGAGGCGAGAACAGCAGGTTCTCAAGAAGCTGGTGCGCAAGTTCCACGAGGTACGAAAAGACAATGACAGGCTGCAGCAGGAGTGCGCGCGGATTGCGGACATGGCGGGAGTCAGCCCGACATTTGAGAAGGCGTCTTCTTCCATGCTCCTGGACGAGATCGACGAGAGCCTTCAGATCGTTCACAGGAATCTGGGGCGGCTCCGCGAGCTCCGCGCGCGACGATCCGCGGCGACAGGGTCGCGAGACCGGGGTAATTGGAGACGGCCCCCCTAGTGGGCCTACTGGTACTCGCCCCTGTTCTCCCATGGTCCGCGTGTGTCGGGGGGTTTTTCATTCCTGCTTTGGGTTTTGCTCGGGTCCCTTCTGTAATAATGATTTGGATAATTTTTTGATCATTGTTAATACTTTAAAATATAACAATCAGCGTCCCATCAGTCCCGTCTCGCCATAGTGCAGGGTTAGTTCGTGGAGGCCGGCGACCTGGGGTAGGCGAGTTGGATTGGCCAACAGGTTCAGTCTGAAATTTCCCCCTCTATAAATAAGCCTCCCCACCAACCCCTGTCACGCCTTTATTGCTTTTATACTCTTTCCCTGTGCTTACATTACCTCCTGGTGCCCGTGCTCTTAGTTTCGACAGGCATGGGTAAGGAGAACCCTGATTCTGGCGGGCGGGCCAAGTGTGCTCGGCACTTCTTCGATCACTGCTTATTGGCGACAATGAACTGTGAGCGGCGACAAGCGATCGGCGATTTCCACGATCGGCTAGGGCACGACGTCGGCTGCTTTTGATTTCACGTGAATGAATTACTGTAGAAGTTCAAAATACGCGAGTATATATACAAGAGGCAACCCTAATGACCGTTGTGGGGCCCACAAGGAGAAACCCTAGTCCCGGCTGAAACAGCGCACGACCTCTTGGTTCGGTCCAGCGAACGGAGGAAAATTGCCTAAGGCAAAATCGGCGGGAATCGTTGGTGATTCCCGTCGAAGTCGGCGGGAATCATTCACGATTCCCGTCGATTCTGCCTTAGCAGAATCCCTATCTGGAAAACAGTCAGCCGAAATAAATTGGCGGGAAAGGCTAGATGATACTCGACGAATCGGCGGGAATCACTAACAATTCCCGTCGATTCTGCCTTGGCAGAATTCCTGTTGGAAAACTGTCAGCCGGAAAAAGTCGGCGGGAATGCAGACTGATTCTCGTCGAATCGGCGGGAATCACTAATGATTCCTGTCGAAGTCGGCGAGAATCACTTAGTGATTCCCATCGATTTTGACTTAGAAGAATTCTCTCTTCCTTCCTTTGAAGACTTGGTCTTTGACCCCTCTTTGCTCCTTCTTCTGCTCTTGATCTGCATTAATCCTGTACTTGAAAATAATTACACTCCAATAGAGAGAGCACACGTGAGTCAACACATTGATCTACTCAACGAGGTATTACGTTGCGCAGACACGTGTATATTGACCCACTGCACCCTGACATTGGTGTGTACTTAGCATGGAATAGCTGCAAGCACAACTTGATAGAAGATCGTCAAATACATTGTCAATTCAACTTAGCTTGTTTAGGGGCTTCTTCAAATAAGGTATATTGTGGATACAGTACCCAACAATCTCCCCTTATTTGAAGAAGCCTAAACCCTACAAGCTAAGGTGAATAGAACAGATGAGAATGAAAATCATAAAATGAAAATTCAGTTGAGAGTGAAATTCATTACCATTTTCCTGATAGCATACTTAACATTGGCAGCCACCTACTTAACATTGGCAGCCACCTTAGCCTTAGCCGAGAGGGTAATCTCCCCCTTTTCAACTTCTGCAAATCTGGGTCTTCACTTGGAGCCAAATGCTCCCCCTCAGTTCTTGCATCCGTGCTCGATCTTGAGTTCCTTGCTGATGCTCCCCCTTGATCCAAGAGCCTTGAGCCCTTCAGTCTTCAATCTTCATAGTTCAGCATGCCGAGTTCAGTTTTGAAGAGACTGAACTTGGCCTCGTCTAGGGGCTTTGTGAAGATATCTGTAATCTGCTTATCCGTGGGGACATAGTAGAGATAGATATCTTTGTTTTCCACATGCTCCCGAATGAAGTGGTAGCGCACTTCAATATTCTTTGTTCTGCTATGTGACACAGGATTGTTCGCAATTGCTATTGCGCTCGAGGAGTCGCAATACATTGGAACTTCTCTGAAATGCAAGTCATAATCTTCGAGTTGATTTCTGATCCATAGAAGTTGTGCGCAACAGCTGCCTGCTGAGATGTACTCAGATTCAGCCATGGAGGTTGCGACACAGTTCTGCTTTTTACTATTCCATGAAATAAGCCTTCTTCCGAGAAATTGGCACGTCCCGAAAGTGCTTTTCCTATCATCCCTGCTTTCTGCAAAGTCAGCATCTGAAAAGCCTATCAGCTCGACATCATTGTTTCTTGGGTACAACAAGCCAAGATTTGGTGTACCTTTAAGGTATCTAAGAATTCACTTTGCAGCGACATAATGAGATTCCTTAGTGTTCACCTGATATCTGGCACAAACGCATGTGGAAAACATAATATCCGGTCTACTAGTAGTAAGGTAGAGCAGGGATCCAATTATGCTTCTGTATTTGGTTTCATCAAAAGGTTTCCCTTTCTCATCCTTGTCCAGAGACACAGTGGATCCCATTGGAGTCCTCATAGAGGTTGCATTCTCCATTCCGAATTTCTTGAGGAGTTCATTTGTGAACTTCGTCAGAGAAATGAAAATTCCATCCTCAGACTGTTTCACTTGAAGACCCAAGAAATACTTTAGCTCTCCCATGCTGCTCATTTCAAACTTTCCTTGCATTAGTTTAGAAAACTTCTTGCAAAGATTGTTGTCCGTTGAGCCGAATATTATGTCATCGACATAGATTTGCACCAGCAAAATCTTGCCTTTGACTTCCCTAAGAAACAATGTCTTATCTATTTTTCCTCTCGAGAACTTGTTCTCAAGAAGAAAACTAGACAGAGTCTCAAACCAAGCTCGAGGAGCTTGTTTTAAGCCATATAATGCTTTATTAAGAAAGTAAACATGATTAGGGAATGATGGATTAACAAAACCTGGGGGTTGCGTGACATATACTTCCTCTTTCAAATTTCCATTTAGAAACGCAGATTTCACGTCCATCTGATAGACAGTTAATCCTTTGTTTTAGGCATACGCCAGGAACAATCTGATCGCCTCAAGCCTTGCAATCGGTGCAAAGGTTTGGTCGAAGTCAATCCCCTCCTCCTGTCTGTAACCTTGAGCCACCAGTTTGGCCTTGTTCTTGATGATGACACCGTGTTCATCCAGTTTGTTTCTGAAGATCCACTTAGTGCCGATCACATTCTGTTTCTTTGGTCTGGTAACAAGCGTCCAGATGTTGCATCGTTCGAATTGATGCAGTTCATCTTGCATGGCCAATATCCATGATGCATCTTTGTTCACTTCGTCAAACTTCTTTGGCTCAACCTGTGATAGAAAACTAAGGTGGAGAATCTCGTTAATTGTACCTCTCCAAGTTCTGACACCGTCACGAGGATCTCCTATGATCTGATCTCTGGGATGATCCCTCACGTGTCGGAGCTCTAAGAGTCTGGCATCTGGAGCTCTAACAGCTTCTCGGGCTCCTCCCTCTTCTGGGAGATTTTCTCCATCCTGATTGTCATCTTCTCCAGTTGGCGTTGAGGTGGAGACCTTGACGTACTTGGGAGTTGCATCTTTAGCAGTCTCATCGAGACTTAGCTGTTCAAGCCTTGCACCTGCATCTTCAAGAATGCCACTGGAAGAATTGCTGTAAAGCAAGCTTCCTTCATCAAATACAACATTAATGGACTCCTCTACCACTAGGGTTTTCTTATTAAAAACCCTATAAGCCCGACTATGGCTACTATAGCCCATGAAGATGTCTTCGAAGCATTTTTCTCCGAATTTAGTACGTGGGTACTTCCCATTATTGAGTACATAGCATCTGCAGCCAAAAATCCTTAACTAGGACATGGTCAGTTTCCTTCCTTTCAATAGCTCATAAGGCATCTTACGATAATTCTTGTTGATCAATGCTCGGTTCTTCACATGACAAGCTGTATTGACAGCCTCTGCCCAGAAGTACTCTTGAAGAGAAGCGTCATTCAACATTGTCGTACATGCTTCAATAAGCGTTCTATTTCTCCTCTCCGCAACTCCGTTTTGTTGAGGAGTACGCGAGGATAAAAACTCATGAAAGATACCATGTTCTTCACAGAATTCTGTCATAGCACCAGACTCGAATTCTGTTCCATGGTCACTTCTGATTTTGACCACGGAGCAGTAAAGTTCGTTCTGACTCTGCTTGATAAAATTAGTGAAGATGTCAAATGTATCTGACTTTCGTTTCAAGAAGAACACCCACGTAAATCGAGAGTGATCATCAACAATCACTAACGTATACGATTTGCCTCCTAAGCTATGAACTTGCACTGGACCGAACAAGTCCATATGCAGAAGATAAAGACATCTGGAAGAGTCTTTGTCTGCAATGCCCTTAAAGGTAGCCCGAGTCTGTTTGCCCATCTGGCATGCAGGACAAGGGCTATCTTTGATGCACTTAATAGTAGGGACATCCCTTACTAAATTCTTAGAAAACAACATATTAATAGTCTTGAAATTAATATGTGCTAATCTCTTGTATCATTGTTCATAAAGAGATGCACTTCCTTTTGCTACTAGGCACACGGGGGTAGAAGAGTCTAAGCTAAGAAAATCTAAGCAAAAGATATTTCTGCTCCTAATGCCAGTTAATACCGTCTCCGAAGAGGTACACGATATTATCAAGCACTTCTCCTTGCAGAACTTAACGTCGTATCCTTTATCACACAACTGGCTTACACTGATCAGGTTATGGTTTAACCCTTCAACATAGGCCACGTCTGTGATAGAGAATACACCGTTAGAAATCATACCATAACCCCTAGTGACTCCTCGATCAGATCCTCCAAAGATGACTTTGGGTCCATTTTCGACTGGGGAGTAATCACGCAACAGGCTTCTTGTCCCGGTCATATGCCGGGAACATCCACTGTCCAAGTACCAAATTGGCGTTTTGGTGGCCTTTGGACATACCTGCAAAATAGAATTAGTTTCCCTTAGGAACCCAATCGAACTTGGGTCCTAAATTCTTTGTTAGCACACTCCCCCTCGGTTATTTAACCCTATGAGTGGTCGGCCTCGCATTGATAACAAAAGGAGTCTCATTGTATCTTGGATTAAACCAGCAATCCACGGCAAAGTGACCAACATTGCCACAGCACCAATAGTCAAACCTGTTGTACCATTTCCTAGGCTCCTACTTCACCCTTGGAACGGTGGGTCCAGCCGGGGGCTTGGATCTGGAGGTGGAGGCATCATGATGACAGCAGTCATACGATTTATTCACTTTATGTTCCTTCAGTATAACAGGCTTGGCCTTTGGTGTCTGCTTCCTATTATGGCCGCTAGAGAAGTGCCCATAATTCTCCACTTGGATTTCCTCATAAGGTGCCTTGAAGACACTCTCACCGTAGTTGCGGGGGAAGGTCTAACCATCATACCGGCTCTTGGGCTTTTCAACCGAGGGCCGGAAGAAGTGGTCATAGGTTGACTCAAAGTCATGCTCATTGCAAGGAAATCCAGGCTTTCTGAATGAAACAGGACCGAGTGGGGTCTTTCCCTTTTATACAGCAGAGGCCTTATTAGCAGCCTTATTTTTCATCTGATTTCTATTTCTCCTGGATGATTTACCAGGCGCACCCACATGCCCTAAGCCAGCCCCCTTAGCTTGAGCAGAGAATTCATCAACCAGAGAAAGAACGGTCTTGAGCATAGAGAAGCTTTTGACAATCTTTCTCTCTGCCGCAAGCTGTTCTTCCAACTTGTTGATTTCTTCCTGTTTTTGGTCAAGGAGCCTTAGAGAATCTGAGTGCTTAGAAGTCAGGTCCAGGTGTTCCTATCAGAGAGAAATCAAGCTAGTGATCTCTTCTCTTAGGGACACACCCTCAGCCTTAAGGAATTTGACTTCCTTTTTCTGAGCCCTCAACCTATTGCGGCATTCCTCAAAGGTATTGAGCAGAAGCTCATACTTTTCGAGGAGCTCAGCTTCACGTGCAGATGGGCTGTCCTCGAGATCTTCGTCAGGAGACTCAGAGTCAGAGTCAGAGAGGGGGTATGATCTTTTACCTTCCCAGTAAATGGGGGCAGTCTCCTTCTAGGTCGGAGCGACCCATTAGCCCGAAGTAGGCTTCCTTATCATCAATGGAGTCTGAAGAATCAGATTCACTTAGTGTCTTTGGCTTTTTAGCAATGTAGCTCCTCTCCTTCTTCTTATCTCTAGAGGACATGTGCTCCTCTCCCTTCCCCTTATCTCTCTTACTTTGGTGGAAGTCAGTAATGACGTGGCCTGGCTGATTGCATCCAAAGTAAATAATGTCAGCAGAGCGATGTTTGTTCTGTTTGGATTCATACCAGTCAGAAGAGTAATTCTTCTTCTGATGTCTGGAGGAGGAGCCGTCTCTCTTTATTTGATTCCTCAACTTTAGGATCTTCTTGAACTCTTGAGTGATGAAGGAGAATTCTTCTTCAGATAGCTCTGAGCCGAAAGAGCATGGCTCAGAGTCTTCTTCCTCATCCTTTTTCCAAGAGCGGGATGTGGCTGCACCCTTTCCTTTCCTTGAGTGATTGGCTTTCAAGGTTACAGTCTTTTCTTTGGCAGCGGCTTTATCTGCTTCTTCTTCTTCAGCTTTTCTGGTGTTCAGCTGAAGCTCATAGGACATAAGCTTCCCAAATAGAATCTGGGGATCAGTTTCTGCCAGCTTGCCAAATTCTCTGATGACACAGATCTTGGTGTCCCATTCCTTAGTAAGGGATCTAAGGAATTTGTCATTTAGTTCACCATCGGTGAACACTCTGCCATAACTCTTCAGGGCATTGACGATCTTCAGGAAGTTCTCGAATGTCACTCCGATTTCTTCGTTGGGACCTTGCCTGAAAGCCTCATACTTCTGGTTCAAAAGGGATCTTCGATCATCCATTACTTCATCAGTGCCTTCCATCAGAATGATCAGGCAGTGCCATATGTCCTTGGCAGTCCTGCAGTTGCAAAAATTCTGCATCATGGAATCATCGACAGCGCTTACTAAGATGTTTTGAGCTTTCTTGTCTAGTCCGACAAGCACCATCTCATCCTTATCCATTTCAGAGAGCTTCTTGGGCACCATCTTGGTAGGATCAATAGTGGAGGCCTTAGTGGGGATATAAGGGCCCTCCTCCACTACCATGAAGAGTCGAGGGTCGACTGCTTCCATGTAGAACCTGATCCTTTCCTTCCAGATGGGAAAGTTCAGCTTGGTGCATACTAGGATCTTTCCTGAATACTTGAGTCCATCCATTCCCGAGATCTTCTTTCCTCTTGACACTAGACACAGGATCTTACTCAAGGTGTTAACTTTATTAATGAGTAACCTCCCTATGATACCACCTGAAAGTCTCTAGTGTCGACTAAATCAACCTATGGGTGGGATAGGTGTCGTGCAGTCTTTTGCGGAATTAAATGTACCTGCACAAATTAACAAACACAGCACAGAAAACAAACAAAGAGTTATAGTGGTTCCCCGATTTGGGTACGTCCACTTTCCCCCTTCGACCTATCTCCCACCAAGGGACGACTCGGTCACTCCTCCAAACGGATTGAAATCCAATCCTCACACTATGGAAGGAACCCTTCCAACAAAGGAGTCACAACTCCACCACCACGGGTTGCACCCAACCCTTATAACTAGGAATTAAAATTCCTTTACAATAAATAAAAATTGAATGTAAAAGAAAATACAAACAAAGCTTTTGGAGATTCTGATGTCCTTCTTCGTTCATTGAAGCTTTCTTGAAAGTTACGAAGAGTCCACAACCGGAGTTCTCTCTTGGAGAGGATCTTGACAAGATCGGCGACAACAAGTGAATGCGGCGGCAATACTTTGTGGATCCAAACTTCTTGACGAAGCAAGCAAGGTCTTCCAATGATCTCAGTCGGATCAATCGTCTTCACCGATTCGAAATGGAGAACTAGTCTCATTCAATGAATCGAGAGACAAGAGATCTCAAGAGAGATGTGTGAGACGCACTGCTAGCCTCGGTGCTGTCACCAGAAGATCAAAGATGATCGGAGATTATTGGCGACGACGAACTGTGAGCGGCGACAAGCGATCGGCGATTTCCGCGATCGGCGATTTCCGTGATCGGCGATTTCCGCGATCGGCTAGGGCACGGCGTCGGTTGCTTTTGATTTCACGTGAATGGATTACTGTAGAAGTTCAAAATACGTGAGTATATATACCAGAGGCAACCCTAATGACCGTTGTGGGGCCCACAAGGAGAAACCCTAGCCCCGGTCGAAACAGCGCACAGCCTCTTGGTTCGGTCAAGCGAACGAAGGAAAATTGCCTAAGGAAAAATCGGCGGGAATCGTTGGTGATTCCCGTCGAAGTCGGCGGGAATCATTCATGATTCCCGTCGATTCTGCCTAAGCAGAATTTCTGTCTGGAAAACAGTCAGCCGAAAGAAATCGGCGGGATAGGCTAGCTGATACTCGACGAATTGGCGGGAATCACTAACAATTCCCGTCGATTCTTCCTTGACAGAATTCCTGTTGGAAAACTGTCAGCCAGAAGAAGTCGGCGGGAATGCAGACTAATTCTCGTCGAATCGGCGGGAATCACTAACGATTCCTGTCGAAGTCGGCGAGAATTACTTAGTGATTCCCGTCTATTTTGACTTAGAAGAATGTTCTCTTCCTTCCTTTGAAGACTTTGTCTTGACCACTTTTTACTTCTTTTTCTGCTCTTGATCTGCCTTAACCCTATACTTGAAAATAAGCACACTCCAATAGAAAGAGCACACGTGAGTCAACACACTGATCTACTCAACAAGGGATTACGTTGCGCAGACCCATGTATATTGACCCACTGCACCCTGACATTGGTGTGTACTTAGTATGGAATAGCTGCAAGCACAACTTGATAGAAGATCGTCAAATACATTGTCAATTCAACTTAGCTTGTTTAGGGGCTTCTTCAAATCAGGTACATTGTTGATACAGTACCCAACAGGTATGCCTTGATTCCCCTTCGTGTTCGATGGGCTCGGCAGAAATGATACCAAAATTTGACTAAATTTTTCTTACAGGGGAGCGGCTCATTCCCGAGAACCTGCTTTTTTTGGACTCGGGACTTTACTCTGACCCACTCCAACTCGCTTGGGCGGCCGCGCTAGCTTGCCGAGATGATCAGGTGGCGTCCCAACCCTCCTCCAACAAGAGGCGGTTGGTCACCGAGGGGTCGGGCTCGCCTCGCCGGCCCCCGGCTCATAAGAAAAAGAAGGCCAGGGTCGTCTCCAGGAGGGAGAGAAAGTCTCCCAGATAAATGGACTTGCCTACGAACTCTCCCGACGCCTCGTCGGATAGCCAACTAAAAGAAACATCGGGGAAGGATCAAAGGGGGCGCGGGTCTCCCGCCCCTGAGGTCGCTGAGGGGTTGTGCCCCGTGAGCTGGGCCTGCCCAAGAAACACCCCCTTTTCGGCATGGGGGAGAAGTGCAAGTACTCGGCTGGCAATCCGATGGTTAAGTGGGATGGGCAGACCCACCGGGTCTCCATCTCCACTCGCCACCCTTCTTAGGGTGCTCCCCAACCTCCCACCGGCCACGCCCATGCGCTCGGCTTTGGCCTTTATGGTCGTGATGGCGCCGAGGCCTACAAGAACATGACCCCTCACCAGCTGGGTCATAAGGGTCTGCGGGCCCACCTGCGGTCCTTCGAGCTGTACAACATGATGGTGTGCCGCGTCTTCAACCTCAGCCGGCTCCTGTTGAAGGCCGAGCAGGAGCGCGTCGTGGCGAAGGACAAAGCCGGCAACGCGGAGAGGCGGTGCGGCATCGCTGAGGATATACTCGCAAGAAAAACAGGCGGGCTGGTAAGTGTCGGCTGCTTCCTCCCGTTTTCACTTTTACTTTTTGCGACGGTATTCAGTTTTCGATTTACAGGATGTCGAGGCCGCGCGCAAGTTGCAGACCCACGCCACCGGGTTGGAGGAAGAGGTCGCCCAGCTGCGAGCTCGCCTCACCGAGCAAGAAGCTCGCTCCGGCGAGCGGGAGGCTCGCGCCGCCGAACAGGAAGCTCGTGCTACCCAGCTGGAGGCCGAGGTGGGCGGCTAAAGGAGAAGAACTGAGGGATCCATGGCGAGCTCTTTCGGCAGGCAGAAGTTCTCCTTCCCAAGGGTGGCGGCGTGCACCCCTACTCCTATCAGAGGCCGCGGGTCTTCGGCGAAAAGGAGGTCACGGAGCAGCTGCGAGTCAATTCGATTGAGTCCTCCGAGTGCCTCTTGGACGTCATTAGGGGCACGGGGCTACTGGCAGAAGGCTGCGAGGAAATCGCGGTTCGCAACCTCATGCCAGGCCTGTTCCCGCCGAGCCCGCCCGACGAGAAGGAAGATAGCTTCGCCTCGCTCTTCGGGGAGTTGGACAAGGGCCAGAGGCATGAGGGCGAGGAAGGCCAAGACTTGTGAGGTGCGGACTCAGTTGAAGTTCGCGGAGTCCGGGTTGCGGATTGGACCAGAGCTCGGGAGATCGGCATGGCGTGTGCCTTGTTCTTGCTCTAGTGACGTGGTTGGTGGTAACCGTGGAGTTTGCCGGTTAGAGCGGACTGGAGCTGGGGTTCCCCGGGTTGTGTGGGATGGCTCAGTCCGGGAGGTCGCGCGGTCTGCGCGGACTGATATCTCTGTCCGCCGTATTCGGCATTAAGCCTTGTGTGCCTTGGCTGCGAGCTCGGGATATGCGGACTGGAGTAGTGTCCGCATGCGCGAAAGGACTGGAGTTGTGTCTACAGGTGGGCGGACTGGGGCGGAACTCGCAAAGTTTGCCTGTATGACGATCAAGTTTAGCTGGGCCTTGGCGACAAGGCGGATTGGCACTATATCCGGCCTTGGTGGTGCAACCTTGTGGACTTGCTATCTTGCCTAGTTGCGGCGGTCTGGTTGTGTATCCGTGGTTTGGTGAATACACTTGGTGCTCGCTGCGAGATAAAGCGGTTATCTTATCAGTTATGGCAGTGATCAAACTCCTCTTCGCGCCCATAAATAGGACCCCCTGTCACATCAATTGATATCCAACTGAACCGTAAGTGAACTCGCGGATAGTTGCAGTGGTTAGGAGTTTTTATCCGCACAGTTTGAGGAGGTTATCATATCAGCTAGGTTCTTGGTTCTAACTATGATCATGGATAGTGTGGACTCTGCAGATAGCAACCAACGGTTAACAGCAGGTCGCGGTTTGCAACTAGGCTGTCTCTCTTCTGCAACTAGTTTCCCAGTTCAATAAGTTGTCCGCATCTGGCGGCTTGGTTCAGTTCGGCGCAGCTCGCGTGATCTTGCGGCTAGGCGACTTCGCGGTCAGGCATCTTGCAGATTGGTGGTTAGAGTTCAGCATTGGAATAACGGGCAGTCCGCGCAGCTAGGTTGCAGTTTGGCGATCTGTCGATTTGAGCGGATTCCGTAGCGGTTAACAACATGGTCGGCGGTTAATCTTGGAGTCTGTGCGGCTTGTTTTTTCTGCCTTGTAATTTTCTTCCATCAGGTACATCGGCAAATCATGTCTTATCATGTATACATTGTCTTGTAAAGATTTTTTGATAGTACAAGTTTCTTGTTCTTCTATTTGCATCTGGTTATTTAAACCCGGATAGGTTGAGTATTCCTGCGTCTGGTTTCCCGTTTTCCACTATCACAAATTTTTGCAAAGGGATCCCCAGAGCGGTGATCGTTAAGAATCTCCTCCAGGTAGAGTTCTTCCTCAAGTCAATCACCATCGACGATTTTCTCGGCAAGGGTCTGATCCACTTCGACTGCAATTCCTGGGGAAAGCCCGAAAATATTAGAGAAAAATCGCCAAAATTGAGTAAATCGGCGGGTCAAGCACCTAGGTCATGCCCGTGACCTAGGGCGTGTCTTGACTGTTAATCTGGCGATTGCAAAAGAGGTCACATCCCCTGGTCACTCCCGTGACCAGGGCATGTAAGCCAGAACGGCTTGCGGCAAAAAATGACTTCTTAATGGATGAGTCACGCCCCTGAGTTGGTGGTCACCCCCAAAGGTCACACCCGTGAATGGGGCGTGTAACTTTAATCTGACGTATCAATGGAATCTGGCGTTCTTGCGGGAAGTCACGCCCGTGACAAGAGTCACGCCCCATGTCACGTCCGTGACTGGGGGGCGATAAATGACGTGGAAAGCACTCTCGAATAGCTGGAATAAGACACGGCCTGTGACATAGGTCACGCCCATTGGTCACACACGTGACACTGGGGCGTGTACTTGAGATTTTTCCAGATTTGTTCAAAATCTTCTCTTGATCAATCCTGTCAGCTTCAAAATGTTATTTGTAGGCAAGATTAACCTGAAATATAAAAAGAAATAAATTAGGAGCTTTAATTAATAAAATATAATTATAAATTAATTAATTATTAAATAAAACAAAGTTAAAATATAGATAAAATTAGAGTTATCAAATATCCCCATACTTACTCGTTTGTTTGTCCCAAGCAAACAACTTTCCATACGGAGCAAAAAATTTCAACGCTAGAAAAGAAAATTGAACTTAATGAGTAAAATATGAAGTCTTACGCCTATGCGCGTAGTTATTTTAGTATAAAAACCTACTCAGCATACAAATTAGCTTATATTTTTTGAGAATGTGTTTCCACTTATTATTTCTATTTTTAAATTGAAATTCCGATAAATCTCAAAATTATATTTAGGAAGAAGATAGCGTGTGCACTAAGATTGATATTACACAAATCGAAGATCAGGATACCCCCCAAAAAATCCATCAATGTCGATGGTCATAGGCTTGTCCTTTCACACTCTCGGTGTAAACTCCAAAATCGGCGATCTCTCCCAGGGTATTTAGCTCGCAAGTCACAGCCCACTCAGGGGTTCCCCCGAGGGTCGCGATCTGCCTCAACCCTCCTTTTTTGGGCCAGGCGGATAAAAATTCTTATCCACTCGGGCCGCATGGCTAGGGCGGTCTCCCCAGTCTAACCGCCCTGGTAGAAAAGCTACCGCGTGCCCTACGAGACGGCGAGCTGCTCCCATAGCTCACTCTCTCAGGCCGTGCGGTTAGGCCTGCTAATCGCGCAACATTCTTTCTTGCAGGAGGCAATCTAAAGCAGCAGGGGGCGATCTGCGAGATCTATTCCTTCAATCCGTCAGGTCGCCCAGTCGGCGTCAACCCTACAGACCAACTCAACCGTCGCGGGCTCAGCGGACTCACTCTCTAGCTTGCCATCAGAGGGATTCCATCTCCCCTATAGGGGCGGCCTGCTCCTCAGGCCGCCACCCCATGGGGCGGCCTGCTCCTCAGGCCGCCACCCCAAGGTGCGGCCTGCTCCTCAGGCCACCACACAGGGGCGGCCTGCTCCTCAGGCTGCCACCCAGGGGAGGCCAGCTCTTCAGGCCGCCACCCCAAGGGGCGGCCTGCTACTTAGGCCGCCACCCAAGGGCGGCCTGCTCCTCAGGCCGCTACCCCAAGGGGAGGCCTGCTCCTTAGGCCGCCACCCCAGGGGTTGCCTACCTGCCTCAGCCACCTAAAGGGGGCGGCCTGCCTTCTCCCAGTCCGCCCAGCCAAGCTGCCTGCTCGCCGAGTCCGCCCAAGCCTCTATGATGACGTCACTTGGCCCCCGCTTCTAGAAGATCTTCCTCGGGCCTATAAATAGCCCCCAACACCTCTTATTGGTGGGGGGATAAAAACTGTCAGTCCATTAAGACCTGCAGACTCAGTTTTCCAGTCCATCACAACTTGATCATCAAAGCCTGCGGACTCAGTTTTCTAGTCCTCCACAGCTTGATCATCAAGGCCTGCAGACTCAGTTTTCCAGTCCTCCACAGCTCGTCATCAAGCCATGTGGCCTGCTTGCAGCCTCTTTTCCTTAGCCTCTTGCAACTTCTTTCCTTAGCCGCCAGCTTCCCCCTTTGTACCATTTATTGCATTTATATGTAAAGGTGCAATAGCAAACTGTAATTCTGTTTCTTAACTAAAGGGAAAGCCTGTCGCAAGAGTGGCATTCAAGCCGCGGCGGGAGAAGCCTGTTTTTGTTGCTGTTAGGGGCCCCCTCTACTCTTCTTCTCAACCCCTCTCCTCTCTCGGCATCAACCTACAAGGCTAACCGTCAAAGTAGTTGTCTGCTCGACAGTACCTGATCAACCTTCCCGGCTACTCTCAGTAAACCTCTCTGTTATCCCCGCAACCCTCTTCGATCTTCACCCAGCTTGTGCGACCGAACAACCCATTAACTAGGCGGTGTCGTTTTCGCGCATAAACAGTTAACACGCGACCTTCAGATCTCGAACAGACAGTGAAATCAGCGATTACTCATGACAGATCATCAACCAGCCGAGAACCTTGCACCAAGTCCCAGTGAAGATCCACTTTGGGAGGCCTTAGAACAATCTCACATAGAAACTGCACAACAGTTTCAAGCAATCTACCGTACTCTAACAGCTATCACGAAGCAATTGACCGAACAATCTTCAGCAGCACCAACTCCTCCAATCAATACAGCACCAGCATCCGAGACTCCTCAAGTTTGTCCACCGGCCTATCCGCCGGTCTATCCTTCTCTTTACACTCCAACCTTTCCGCAAGGGCCTGCATCCCCTTTGCGATCTCAAAGTGATGAGTTCATAGCTCGTCAAGACTTCTTCTGAGAAGCTGCCCGAGGAAGTCCAGCTAGATTCCTAAACTTTCAGGGAAGTCATCCCTACCCTTCTGCTCCTGCCTTTACTCCTCCAACAGTTTTTACCTTCCATCCTCCTGCTCCTTTTGCAACTACAACTTATGCTACCTTTTTTCCTTATGCTTCAGGAGAGCAGGAAGAGCCGTCATCGTTTTCAGAGAATGTTCGACACGAACCAACTCCAGTTAACTTCAGAGAACCACGGTTGCCCATTTACACTGGAGAGACTGATCCAATCAAACATCTTCAAGCCTTTGAATCAGCCGTAGCTCTCAAGACTCTTTCAGATGCTACCAAGTGCAAGCTTCTTATAACAACCTTTGATGGACAAGTGAGGGATTGGTTCTATGGACTACATCCTCAGTCCATCTCTTCCTTTGCTAATTTGCGAAGAGAGTTTCTACTCAGATTTTCTACCTCTACAAAGAGAAAGGGCGGTCCAGAGTCCAAATTTAAGATCAAACAACGTGAGGATGAGACTTGGTATCATTTTGTAGATCATTTTCAAAGAGAAATCCTTGACATCAAGATCGTCGAGAAGGAGATGTATCGAGTGGCTCTCATTCATGGTTTGCGAGAAGGACCACTCAAGTTTGAGGCCAACATCCAAGCACCAAGGACTTATTAAGAGTTGATTGGTTTAGCCAACTCATACATTCGAGGCGAGAAGAGCAACCCCAGCTTCATCTCCCGACTTATAGTTGAGAAAAATTTTCCTTACAAGCAACCTCCGTGGTCTCCTCGGAAAGACTTTTCATCCCACTCAAGGAAAATAAAAAGATACCAACATCATCATCGACATCCCTTCTCGGGCCAGGATCGTGCCCAAGAACGATTGCTACCACTACCAGCCCCACCTCCGCAAACAGCTTCAGTTCATCAGCCGCAAGATGATGACTTACCAGACTCTGAACTTGATGAGGCCTTGCTATAAGTAAGTCAAGTCATGAAGAGTTGGGCAAACTCTAAAAGGCCCTATCAGCCGGCAGATCAGAGATCAAAAGATTCAAATTCGTTCTGTGAGTTGCACAAAGAAAACAGGCATTTAACTGAAAAATGTCGAGCGCTTCGTCAACTAGTGCAAAAGATGTTGAGGCAAGGTAAGATGCGCGATCTATTCCCAAAAGATAACTCTAATCCGTCAACTTCAAAAGGCAAGGAAGTAGCAAACGTGCCTTGTTGCTCAAAGGGAGTGAGTCATATCCACAATCACCCCAACATCAATGATAATGAGTGCATCGATGTCGATGATGATGGTGCCCTTGGAAGACTATTCTAAAGCAAAGAGGACATTGCAGCTCCTCAAAACTCCTCGCAACCAATAACAGTTACTCTTACTGTATCATGCATATTTTCAAACATTCTCTTTCAACACTCCAAGTATTCTTTCATTTCATTCAATAAAGTTTACGTCAGAGATCCCATACTGACACATTTCCCTTTATGGAGTGCTTCCTCCTCTATTTTTTCTCTTTGCCAAAGAGATCACTGAACCACCGAGATATCACTGAGTCTTGCTTAGGGCCCCCTAAAGGTTGGACTCCGGCGTAAGACCACAACGACCGCATATAGTGGGGAGTGTTCACATATGTGCAGTGGAGGCCATTCAACTCTCGTGCGGCGGATTACTATACTTCGGATCCTAGCCGGTATCTAACACAGAGCGTGTACTAAGGGAGGTGATAACTTCCCAAAAGAAGTTATCTAGCCACGTTTTCTGACAAATTACTCGGCATATCCGACACGAATAAACACAAAAAGCTATAGAAATGAAAGTAATTGTTTGATTATCTAATTCAAGGCTAATTTGGTCTCTTTTCATTGTATGTTTACTAATGGTGCAAGAGAAATAAGCTCATGGACGGAAATCTGCCAAAATATAAAAATCTAGAAAAAGGTTGCAACGCACGAAAAAATAAATAGTTGCAACGTCTCACTTACTGATTGGCAATGCAAGTAGGCACAGCGCGGGTGTTGCAACACCCCCAAAAAATGAAGGTTGCAACATCTCCTGGGCGGTTTTCAGAGTTTGAAATTCGAATTTTGCCACCTTTTCAAATATGGAAGGAGGCATCCCTTGGCATATGTGGTGGCGTTTTGAAAGGACAAAAGGAAGGAAAGAAAGGGAGAGTTCTGGACGAAAAGACAAGGGAGCTTTTGGAGGAGAAGATTCATCTTGGGAGACAAACCCTAGGCAAGAAGAAGAAGAAGACTACACCGGATCGTCAAGAGCAACGGATCTCCCACATCTGAGTGAATTATTTCGTGAAACTTTCGAATTTTCTGAAGCATGTCTAGTAAGATCCATCTAATTTGGTTTCATCTCTCCGCCATGAACTAATTTCTTAGATCTTGTGTGTTGTGAGTACCTTACTTATTGTGATGACTTGATTCAAGGTTTTAACTTAATGATTGTTTGATTTCCTATCTTTATTGGAATTGTGTTCTCTATTTGTGGATGTTTTGAGTAAGTATTCATCTTCTAGTTAGCATGACGAGATTCGAGAGAGGAGTTATGCTAGTCTAGGGTTGAATCCTTTATATTACGTGGTGAGATTCGAGAGAGGAGTCGCGTATTTCTTTAGTCAAAATTCCATCTTTTACTGCACTGCGAGAATCGAGAGAGGAGCGGTGTAAGTGTAACCTAATTTCTAATATAACTTCGAGAGAGAAAGAGATTTCCTCTTGAGTTAGCGTAGTGGATTTGTGCGCTTTTCGTTTCCACCCAAGTTGGAGATAACTGGTGGAATTTGGGTGACCAGATCTCGGAAATCGAGGGATAAAGAGATCCGCTTTTAAATCCTTACAAGATAGAAGTCAAACAACTCATGAAAGCTTTTTCTATAAAAAAAATCGTCGCAATAGGTAAGGGAAACCAACACGCAAGATTGCTTCTCTAAAACTTGGATAACAATATTTTCTTGTCCGCGCATTTTAGTTCTTGTCTTAAGAGTACTTCTTTAAATAAAACTAGAAATTCACCTTAATTATCGTCTTGAATTTAGAGAACGGGAAGAGTTAGTAATTGTGATCACTAGATCAATCACCTCCTCGAGGGAACGATCACTTCTCACTTTATATTACTTGATTCGGCATGTGCACTTGCAAAAATATACATCTATCTCGGGCGTATCAAGTTTTTGGTGCCGTTGCCGGGGAGGTGCTTCTGAGTTAGTGTTAATTATTTTCATAATATTAGTGAATCCCTAGTACTTAGAGATCAAGTCTTTGTTTGTTTGTTTGTTTATTTGTTTGAATCAAGTTTATTTGAAAATCTGTGCAGTGTATGTCCAGGTATAGGCAAGTAGAATTATTGCCTTTGAATTCTGAAATTGAGCGTACCTGTAGACAAAACAGGAGAGATTTTAGGACCGTTAATATTATTCATCCTGCGATGGATAATCATGTGCAAAATAACGTTGATGATAATGAGGAGCATGTTGAACAAAATGTTCAACCTAATGCACCTCGCATGACATGCTACGACTATAATACACCTCTAGGTGGGGGTTTGCATTTCAGCATTGCTCGTCCGGCAATTGCAGCAAATAACTTTAAAATGGACCCACTAATCATACAACAAGTTCAATACAATAAGTTTGGGGGTCTCAATCATGAGGATGCAAATTCTCATTTAAAAACTTTCTTAGCCATCTGTGATATGTTTAAGTGTAACGGGGCATCCGATGATGCAATTATGTTATGACTATTTCCGTTCTCACTAGAAGGGAGGGCTAAGGATTGGATAAATTCTTTCACTGATGATTGTATCACAACTTGGACGCAACTAGTCGAAAAATTCTTACATAAATACTTTCCTCCTTTGAATACTGCAAAGCTAATAAGAGATATAACCACATTCACACAGGGAAACGGAGAGACACTATACGACGCTTGGGAGCGTTTTAAGGAGCTATTGAGAAAGTGTCCCCACCATAGGTTAGCCCTACATCAACAAGTTTCCATCTTCTATAATGGATTGCAAACTGCAACCATGATCTTAGTAGACGGGGCTGCTGGAGGATCGTTACTTAAGAAATATCCCGAGGACGCGTATGCAATCCTCGAAGATCTCACTACAAATAACTATCAAGCCTATGAGCGTCAAGGGAACAACAATACGGTTGGTATCCACCAAGTGGACCAAATCACTTCCTTGGCCGCTCAAATGGCATCACAATTCAACCTAATTAATAAGAGATTAGATTCATTATCACAGCCTTCATCTAGTGCTCCATTGACGGTGGAGCAATTAAATCAAATTTCTGAAGAAGCAAATTATGTAGGAGGAGCACAAAGGCAAGGTCCACCTGGATTTGCCAATCATTATCACCCCGAGTGGCGAAATCACCTCAATTTCTCCTGGAAAAACAATCAAGGGGCGAATCACCCACCAGGGTTCAATCAAAATATGAACCACCCTCCTATCAATAATAACTCTCAACCCCAACAATTAAACCAAAGGAAGATACCAGATGAATTTATCTTAGGCATGTTCCAAAAGTATGACTCAAGAATGGGAGGAATAGAATCTTCATTAAGATCACTAGAAACAACTATGGGTCAACTTGCAAATTCATTAAGTCAAAGACCCATTGGAACTCTACCTTCTGATACCACACTAAATCCAACAAAAGAAAATCATAATAATCAATACAAAGCTATTGCCTTACGGAGTGGTGTAGAGATTCCAAGTGGGGAGGGGTTGCTTGAGAAAGCTAGGGAAGAAGAGGCAAGTAAGATGTCGAGTGAGACAAGCACAATAGAGAAGGAGGTGGGAGAGAAGCAAAAAGAGAAATTAAACCAAAAGAAAGACGTAATCTACCCACCACCCCCATTTCCATCTAGACTGGCAAAATCCAAACTTGACATACAATTCCAGAAGTTTATGGATATTTTCAAAAAGCTAACTATAAACATCCCATTTACCGAGGCCCTTGAGCAAATGCCGATTTATGCTAAGTTTATGAAAGATATCTTGGCAAAGAAGAGAAAGTTTGTTGATAAAGAGATAGTGGCGTTGACTGAGGAGTATAGTGCTATATTGCAGAACAAGCTGCCACCCAAGCTTAAGGATCCCGGTAGTTTCACAATTCCTTGTTCTATTGGAGTGAAGTTTGTTGGGAGAGCGTGATAGTTTAACTTTCAAGACAACCTAAACACCTAGAGGGGGGGGGGGTGAATAGGTTCTACTTGTTTATAAAAACTTCTAGGCAGAATTCAATTAATGGCTAACACAATAATCACAGCAATCACAGAAAATAAAACATCACAGATTGCACAATGTTTTATAGTGGTTCCCCAAGGTCTGGGTACATCCACTTTCCCCCTTCACCTATCTAGCAGTATGCTAGATTCGGCCAAACTTCCACTAATCTCAGATCAACAGATCCTACAACTCAGAACCCAACTGGTTCCTACAACTCAGGCACAACAGCCCTACCTCAGCCTTGCCCCAAGGCCTACAACTCAGAGAAGACCCTTCTCCTACACTCAGGCACACAGCCCTACCACTCAGAGTACAACACTCCTACACTCAGCCTTTATAACATAGGCTTACAACTCAGATCTGTGTAAACAGATCCTACAGAAATATAGAAAAGTTTATCTAACTGTCTTGCCTAAATTGAGAGAGAAAAGGCCAAGACAATTCTTGATCAGCTGATGAAATCAACTGTATCTTAGCTTTCTTCAAAGCTTCTTGAATAAGAACTTAGCTGAGTTGATTTCCAAACAGCTTCTTGAGAATCCACTGGTGGTTTCTTTCTTCTTCTTCAAATTCTGGCTTGATCTCTCTCTATCCAGCACTTTGAATGATTCTTCTGAATTCTGATTAGAACTCTTCTTTGATCTATCCTTAGATAGTCTTCTTAGATCTTCTGGAGAAGATCTTCTTAAGTGCCTAGCACTTTCTTGAAATGAATTGGATCGTGATCCTTCTCAACTTTTTGATTCTCAACAATGTTTTTCAAAAGTTACTTTCTCCTTCTGAATCTGTCTATTTATAGACTTTCTTCATGGTAACCGGCTGATCCGGTTTCTAACCGTTTTCTGACAAGTCTGACAGCTT
Source organism: Platanthera zijinensis (assembly GCA_039513925.1). Lineage (NCBI taxonomy): Eukaryota > Viridiplantae > Streptophyta > Magnoliopsida > Asparagales > Orchidaceae > Platanthera > Platanthera zijinensis. Next base: position 32,208,856 of record CM077082.1, read on the forward strand.
CAGTTAACCGATGGCAACCCACAGCTGTCAAGTCTTCAAACAAGTCCTGTGCCTTAGTCTTGAACCACAAGTTGTCGAGACAGTCTGTCAGAAAGTGTCGAGACCATCTGTCTATCTGTGTCGACACAATTGACTTTGGTGTCGACACAGTCTTCAGTGATGTCGACTAAGTTGCCTTTGAGTCGACACAGCTTCTTCTGAAAATAACTTGGTCTTGACTCTTCAGTGTGTCGACACAAGTCCTGTGTGTCGACACAGTTGTTTGTAGAATCATAACTTAGTAAATGTCGACTTAGCCTTCAGGTGTCGACACAGTCTTCTTTTAACTCTGCTGTAATGTGTCGACTTCATCACAATGTGTCGACACATTCTACTGGTGTAGACAAACTTGAGGTCGACTATATTCTTCTGAGTCGACACATCCTGCTGGAGTCGACAAATTTGAGGTCGACTATATTCTTCTGTGTCGACACATTTTCCCAATGTTGAGGTCGACGCTTTTCTTCTGTGTCGACACAAATTCCCAGTGTTATGTCGACTTACTTCTTCTGTGTCGACACTTTTTCCCAGTGTAGTTGTAGACTAACTGCTATGTGTCGACACTGCTTCCCAGTGTTGTGTCGACTTACTTCTTCTGTGTCGACACTTTTTCCCAGTGTAGTTGTAGACTAACTGCTATGTGTCGACACTGCTTCCCAGTGTTGATGTCGACTAATTTCTTCTATGTGTCGACACATCCTTCTCTGTGTCGACACTTGGACTTAGAATTTTTCTGCATACTTTATCAATTCTTCACCTGCACATGTCAACTCAAAAACAACATCAAATACACCTTGATGTATATCATTAAGCTAGGTTGGGCTTCTTCAAATCAGGTACACATTTTCCAATGTACCCAACAATCTCCCCCTATTTGGAGAAGTCATAACCCTTATATCCAATGATATACACCATTTATAAACAGTACTAAATTGATGATATGTGACATAACAGGAATACTTAATATAAACAAAACATAAAAAACAATCCATCACAGAATGAACATTATAATATGCCAATCAACATTTTGTTTATAACTGGGTAATGTTTGATTACATTGTTTTACATTTAATGATCACATCACAACATTACAAAAACATTATGAAGGAACTAAAAATATAATCAGGATTGATCAGGCTCTCTTATGATAATCCCTTTGCCAGATTGAATTGTAGCTGTCACAGGAGCTTCTGATTCTTCAGCTATTTTCTTTCCTTTTTGATCAGCTTTCTTCTGAGCTTCTTCCTTGATCCTTTGCCTTTCAAAATAGTGAAAAGGCTTTGGGAAGTACTTGCTTGGCTCCTTAGCATCTGGTGTCAGCCTCCCCAGCTTAGCTTTCCTTCTGAATTGTACTATAGCTTCCTGTCTTGCCTCATACTTTTGCCATTCTATCTCATTGTACCACTTCCCTCTCTCATGAACTTTGTCTTGTACAGCTTTCCATGCAGTGAGTATTATGTTCCTTGAAGTAGGACTCCACTGCTCATAATCTGGCTTAAGTGCAGCCTGCTCTCTAAATCTCTTCTTTGCTAATAGAGCATCTTGCTGTTCTTTCATAGTAGCCTCTGGCTTATCAACCTTCCCAATGACAATATTAGTAACCTCCTTTGGAGGACTATACATGCCTTGAACCTGCTGATCAATCATGTCAAAATCTGGAGGGGGGTAAATGACTTGGGCAATCTCAGGTTGATTGCCTTCAAGTAGATTTGTTTGTATTCCTGACTCAGCCACCATAGCATCATCACACAATGGGGGATATCCCAATGTGGCTC